>CM038465.1:71108748-71735418 GCA_021464415.1 Lonicera japonica
TCAAAAATATGACAACTTCAAAAGCAGCTGAATTCCGCATTCACTTTATAATATTAGACACTCTTTGTGCACTTGTGTTGGGGCCCCTTGGGGTCTTACGCAAATAATGCTTAAGCCACGGAAAAAATTGAACCATGCACAATCTAGGAAAAATCCAAGATCACAAGGAGAAACAAGAGCATTGAGGTCAATTACATAAAGCAAACATTTGAACATTATTGTTTTCATATGTACTAGATCACTTTAACTTGAAACTGACAGGAGTAAAATCCCAACTTTGTTCAGTAGTTTCCAAAATAAACGTACCTGGATAGCAATTTTTGCAAGAGTACAACGAAATATATCAATCCCACACGTGATGGCTTGTCTAGCAACAGCCGGTGTATCATCTTTTAAACCAGTAATCAACACAGGTACAATATCAGGTAAGAATTGTGTATGCTTCAACCCAACATCACCAATAATCCTGGATCAAAGAACCAGTCAATCAATTCCGCACATTAGCTGGGTCAAAAGAGTTGAAAGACTGCTGTAATTTATGCGCGGAACCCAAGGTTTCTTGTTGAATAGAAGGCTAAAAGTATGGGCCGACCAATTAGAGATTGAAGTATGAAATAGGTGCCATTCGGCAGCTGTGCAAATCAGCTGGTGAACAAAGTAGTCAAAACATGTACCGAATCCATATCATTTTTAAGAATGTTGTATCGTGCATTGCAAGATATGCTTTTGTAGGAACCCCCCCCCCCCCCCCAAACACCCCACCACCCTTCTCTTTCTCCCCGGTCTATCTGGCTAGGGTATCAGGCCCGGCTGACCCTCCTACCCCTTGGCCTCCCGGCCCGGGGGGGAAGCTATGCATACCAACTCCCCTCTTGGCCTACAGGTCCAGGGGACAGCTACCTCAAGGTGTGCCAATTAGAGTAGTGCTTGGTCTTGCACTACCCCTCTCGGGAATTCGAAGAGAAGTGTCTTGGAGGATTGAACACACTGTCCATTGGGTGAGTTGTCACCTAAACTTCTAATTCATAGCCAAATAATCAAATTACTACTTAGAGCCTTTATGTTCAACGTCAGCCATTTAAAGATCAGCAATCATATACTAAAAGAAAAAAAAAAGAGCCTAATTGAATTTCAATGCGAACAGGGGAGGTGATAAATGGCACTTACTCGGTAATTAACTTGCGTGCAGGGCTACAGCGGTCGGTGTGAAGGTCGAGAATGGAAGGGATGAAGTCGGAGAGCAATACAGAGTCGGCGTTAAACAACTCTTCTTTTAGGAGGCGTAAACACTCGAGCTTAGAAGGTATTTCAACGGCAAACTTGGCGGAGTTTACGAGACGAGCAACTTTTTCCCTGGAAGTGGCCATCATTCCCACCATTGCAAATAACAAAAACCCTAATTTGTTGAGGTAGTGAGATGATCTATACAGAGAGTGTATGGATTATTATATTATATAATATAAAATAGTGTGTGTTATGTGTATATTAGGGGGCAGAGAGAGGGGGTGGTCCTTCGACCGATTGGAAACAGGATACCGCGAAGGATGTACAGAGAACCAAGGGGGAAGGTGAAGCATGTGCTGGATAATCCGAATCAGCCCCGGATACAAAATTTTGTGCCTATGGACGAGTTGGCTTAGATGGAGTAGAAATTTATTTAAATGGAACTAAATTTGTGATTCATATTTTCATAAAAAATAAAATAAAAAATGACGGGTATATTTAGTATTAGTATTGTTTTATTTTCAAATTAGAAGGGCTTTAAAACAAGGAAGTTGTTATTTATTCACCGAGCTTTATTTGATTTTACTTTAAATTAAAAAAGTATAGTGTTATTTTCACTTCAATTATTAATTAATATATATTATTTTCACTTGTAATGACTCAATTTATATTTTGTTCGTTACATATGAAGGAAGTAAGTATGTTGAACCAAAATAAACCCCTTAACGCATATGCATCACATGAGTGTCTAGCTATTGTTGGGATATAAAAAATAAATTCAACATATATATAGGAAAAGAGTAAACACACGTCCCTTTTATGTATGAGTTAAGTATAATATTATTAAATAAATAAAGGTGCCCTTGAGTGTAGATTAATAAAACGAATGAAATAAATTAATAAAGTGGGAAAGAGTAAAGCTTGATCTGTTAATAGAAACCCGCTAAAAGTAACTTCGTTCCCTTTAGAATAATATATCTTGAGTGACAATAATTTAACAGTGCGTTTGAATAAAAGGAGGGAATGAAAAAAAAAATTAATCATGAAAAAAATGAGTGAAATAAAATAAAAATAAATGAGTTTAATTTTATTATTATTTAAATAACTACAAAAAAAAAGAGAGAGAATAAAAATAACTCTCATAAGATAAAAAAAAGAAATGAAAAAAAATATATAATTTATTAAAAAAATTAAATTATTTATTCTATCCAAACAAAAAAAAATCAATATCTCTCCTCTTTTCCTTCCCATTCTTCCATGGACCGTAAGAGCCAAAAATGCCTTTCGCCCCTCTAAAATTATCACACAAGGACAAGAAAACGCAGTGCGAAAAGAGAAAAAGAGTTATATTACAGAGAGATGGCAATCCAAGTGAACTTCCTTCACACATCCACATTCCCCCACCCAAAACAACCGATTCCCCACCGTTCATCCACTTTCCAACTGCGGGCAGTTTCCGGGCAGCAGCTTATTCAGTCAGGCGCTGTCAAGGCCATACCTCCGAAAGAGGCGGCGACGGCCATAAATTCTGCTGGATACACACTTCTCGACATAAGGCCGGAGTGGGAGAGAGAGAAAGCACGTGTTTCTGGGTCACTGCACGTGCCTCTGTTTGTGGAGGACAAGGATAATAGCCCTCTTACTCTGCTAAAGAAATGGGTACATTTTGGGTACATTGGGGCTTGGACTGGCCAAAATTTTACTATGATTAATGATGATTTTGTTGGTAGTGTGGAGAAGGAGGTTCCTGATAAGGATACTAAGCTTCTTGTAGCTTGTGGAGAAGGTTTGAGGTAATTAGATTTTCCAATCTTCAAACTGTAAGCCCTCCCTACTCCCTTCCTTAATAACTCTTTCTCAAACAAGTGTTTAAACTTTGTGATAATAATACCATGCGAGTTAGAGCTCATCCATAAGATCGTCCGATTCAAGCTTGATTATTAAATTCGATACTAAGATTTATATTTATATATAAACTGATAATGCTAACGAGGTTATCAACTCGACCACAATAAATTAAAGAGTTTTTAAGTCACGAGTATGGGTGCTTATGTGCAGATGATCACTGTAATAAAATTCTTTACTTCTACTAATTTTTATTAAAATATTCAATCAAAACGCAATAGTTTAATTTGTTTTACAACCCTGGGTAAAAGAGTCGCAATTGTTTGCTCTAGCAAAAGAATATTCTTTTGTATGTGAAAAAGTAAATATGGCTTGTCGATCCTTCTACCGCTATGAAAGGTTGTAGTATTATTTGCCATCACTTGTAGTACATTGCTCTAATAATGTATATATTTGTTCTCATACAATAACTACGGTTTTGTCTGTGACAATCCCAAAGGTCATTGATGGCTACTTCAAAACTATACGAAGGAGGATACAGGAATTTAGGATGGTTGACCGGAGGATTCAACCGCACCACGGACGGAGATTTTCCGGCTGTGGAAGGGCCAGAAAAATTGCAGTATGCTGCAATAGGAGGTGCATCATACTTCTTCCTTCAAGTGCTTATTTTGTTACAGGTTGTAAAATAGTCCTCTATTGATACCAAAATGTTTGTTATTTCCAAATCTTTGCTCACTCAAAAAAAAAAAGAAAAAAAGGAAAAATGAAGAATATTGTTCTAATTAGGACCCAAAAAGAAGAAGAATGTTGGTCTATAAGCAAATTTTATTTTGTTCTATTCACCCATATATTGCTTATTTTAAATAGTGTGATTATGTTGTTAAGCCATTGCCAAAAATAAAAGACTAACCTAAAGTAATGTAGCATCTTTAAAGCGTAGAAGTTGTTCCTTGATTTTATAGAAATTGTGCATTATTGTTATTAGCCTCTTAGGTTATATGCATGTTCTCACCATCAATATTTCAAAAAAAATCACCAATAATGGACTGGTGAGGCAACTTGAATCACTTGGACCATTTTATAAATCATTGTGAAGTATATATCCGTTCTCTTAGTAATGTAGCATTAATATTTCAAAATTTTCACCAGTTAATGGACTAGGCGAGTCAACTTGAATCTCTTAGACCATTCTATAGAACATTGCGAACTTATATAGCCCAATGTATTGTTTGTTAGATGACAATGATAATATTCGAAGCACCTACACTACGAGATCATTAGCAATATAACTACCGCATTGGATCAACTCATTAAGAATCAATTTATTTAATCACTTTTTATAAACCAACTTATATAGCGAACATTTTATTACAACAGGTTGGTCTCTTTCCCGAGGCTATCTTATTGATTTATGAAACCAATTATAACTCTATCCTCTACATATAGTTCAGTTTGCCAACCAAAATCAGGAGTCCCCTGTAAGATGGTTACAAAGATCAAAGCTGCGGGTACCAAAGTGTGTTACATTTTAGGGGACTCAGCTAAAGTAGTTCCACTTGATGCATTTCAATACTTATTTTGTACACAAATTCAGTGCAGAAAGCATTGTTGATAAATTAAACAAGTTTTCATGCAGACGATGAAACACAAAATTAACGCAACGTGACTCGGCATGTCTTGGTTGGGGAGGGCGGTTTATAAATAGGGACAACTGAAAGCAACACCACCAAATTCTCAATGCACCTTCGTTGTAACAATCTATCAGTAATCATACACCTTACAAACTATTTCAAAAAAAACTAGTTAAGTGATTGCCGATTGGTACAACCAAAAGCTTTGGTCCCCAATGCAACCAAATAAAAGATGAAATTTCACATGTAGAGAGGTAGTCAAGGTAAACCTATTCTGAACCTGCCACAAATCCAAAGTCACTGATCATAAGAAAGGATAACATCAACATTTACCTACACTAGGTAAAGAAAATGGTCACAAAACCACCAAAAATTGTAGCTTCCCTCATTGAAATATCACAACATATAAACATTCGGAGACAAGTAATTCTCTATAAACTTAGGTGAGCAATAGGCACAGGTCATTTATAAGGGGAAAGTTCCGCAAAAAAAGGGGCACAAATAATCTATATAAACATGAATAAAACGGTATTGTAGGTATGAGTATTCCAAAAGTACCGCATGATGCTACCTTCTTGTTCTGTCTCACAAAATAGGAACCATGTGGGAGTATATCTTACACATAAATCAATAGAGAGCGAGCAGCACCATGCAGTACTCTTATACTCTCAACATTCAGACCATTAGCACAGTGTACAACAGATAAGAACTTTCTTTAAAAATGAACCACAACTAATCAGAGCATATTGGGAAAGAACATTACATATTGGGCTGTACCATTTTATAATAATCGGATATAAGTTTGTATATCTTTTATGGGTACAAAACTATAAACATAGCAAAAAGATTGAATACTAAGCTAATCAATAATTATAAAGATTTATTAGTAGAATATCAACTCAAACGACCACAGAAAACAATAAACAAACATCTTAAAAAACTTCGATTTGTCTTCAATTTGCAACTCCAACTACAAAAACAAAAAAGTGAAACATGATAATAACATAAAGAAGTCCACAAGCCACTGGGGCCCCAATCTACAAGTACCACAGCATGTTCTATCAACAGTACACTAGAATCACTTTCTTCAGCCACAACCAACCATATCACAATACGCAAAAACATTCCATCCTATCCAATATACATATATTTTATTGATAACTTGTTAAATTTAAAGAGCCTGACTGACTTCCAATGATACTTCCGATGAGGTTTTTAATATATAACATCAATAGAATGGCAAACTTAGATGGTAAATCAACATATTTGCCATACAAGTTTGGCAGAACTTGCAGTGCGTATGACAATATTGTTTGGGATGGACAATGTGTACTCATCCCAGGCCCTGAGAAGCATCGCATAGTTGTCCGATATGCGACAATTAAGAAGCATACGTTGCACCAACTTCAATTTTAACTACAGACGCACATGTCCCTCCCTTGAAGTATTACCAAACTCTAGCATTGGTCCTCCATGTTCCAATTTTAAATCCAGACTGTGTTTCACTAGAGTCCAAGAATTAGTTGTCAAAATCAATGATGAATGTCGCATGTCCTTTGCATGTTAGTTATTAGACTCAAGTGTAACATGCTCTAAACTTTCGGGATTTACACAAGCACATCACAACATGGAGGACTAAGATGTAAATGGAGAGAAACCTTGGGAGATATCCATGTAATCAGCTCTTAACCTAATGTACATTTTGGAGGAACAGTTTTGAAAAGGGGAAAAAATTTCAGACGTATTACCATCAGCCGTCCCAAGTGGGACTGAGTGTTTGTGCCCGTCCCAGCATGGGATGAGTGATGTTTGGTTGTCCAATGTGGATGGGTACGAGTTATCCGCAAGAGTAAAACACTTGAGAAGTTTGCCCCTCCCTGGTCATACAAGACCTTTTGGGGATTAAGCATATGCCTCGGGCAAATGTATAATGTTACCATGTGCATAAAAGGATATAGATGCCCCATATTTTAATAGTTTTTTTTTTTTTTTGGAATAATCAATAGTTGTAAAAAATGAAATAAAATAAATGAATTTAATTTAACCTATACTAGTGGTAACTCATGCCAAAGGAACTCTGGTTGTAGACTTCAACCCTTTGAAAAGGGTCATTCGTCTCAATTCTCAAACCTAAAATCTTTTACCCCAAGGATAAAATTTACCCTTAAAAAAAATCTTTCATCACAGCACTTGAAATAGCATCCTTTCATCGCAATCTTTCATCCTGTATACACTATTAGAATTTAAAAACCAATCAACATACAAAGGACTCAGACCCTATTGATCTCATTCAGACATAATATATCATATCTACTAGAGATGACCCAACCCCTGCCAAAGACACTATAAAAGTGTAATTTATCATCTATACATCTTTCAGTTTAACCCTTAAAATGGCATCTTATACATCAACTCTAAATCTTTTTATTCCTTACGCATCTTTCATCTCAAACCTTAAAAAAAGAATCTTTCATTGGCTCTCTAATCTTTCATATGAATGAGGATTCAACCATTGCACTATATAGATGTGAAACAATACAAGCACAATTTGTTAATTTTTCGGTAAGTGATAGCCTACAAAGGGTCCAAGTTTCAATTTTTCCACAAATAAAATGGCTCAGGACCAGCCTGCCTCTCTTTTGAGGCTAAAATTACACTCACCAAATAGTTATTCATATCTAGATTTTTCCACGCAGAGATTATAAAACATCATTCCTATTACTGTACAAATATAATTATCTTAAACTAAGATCACAAAGCACAACATGATAAAAAAAAGAATCAAGGGCCAGGGAACACAGAAAACTATCATACCAGCATGTCCAATTAAATAAACATTTCGTCGAACACATGTAGTGCAATATAAAAAACTATCTTAGTCATCCTGTTTGATTAAACAAACATTTCATTGAATACAAAGTGCACCAAAATCTCACCTATTTGAAATTCCCCGTGATGGATTTCTACTCAGACCTGGCGGCATACCTCTCCACTTTCTTGTCCGTCAGGTTCAATCCCACCATAGCCTCACCCAACCCACAGCTCACCTCCGCCAGAACCTCTGGGTCACTGTAATGTGTAACTGCCTGCACAATCGCCCGAGCCCTAAGCGCAGGGTCTCCACTCTTAAACACCCCCGATCCCACGAAAACCCCATCGCAGCCCAATTGCATCATCAGCGCCGCATCAGCCGGCGTTGCAACACCACCGGCGGCAAATTGGACCACTGGCAGCCTCCCAAGCTGCTTGGTTTGCATCACCTGTAAGAATAATTTATTATATATGTGTGGCCACATGAATTGGACATATTTCATAATTCTAGGTTGAATAAATAAAATAGATTTGACGAAGTCATTAATTTAGGATGCGATCCCTGAAAGACTTGTTGGTGTAACTAAGACACGTACAATGTTAAAGACCTATCGGATCCTAAAAGGGCCTCTGCTTGTAAAAGTGTATAATAACATGATTAGTACACTAGAATTGCTATGGATTGAGATTAGTACCTTATTTTGTACTTAAATCACTATGCATGTAAAATCGATCGTAATTATAAATTTATGCATGTATTATCCTTTAATTACGTAATTCACGTCGTCACCATTACCAGGTCGTATGGAGCGGCGATTTTCTTGGCAAAGGTGAAGACCTCATCATCATCCATGTTCCTCAAAACCCTAATATCCCCCATAACCGACCTAACATGACGAACCGCCTCGATTATGTTGCCCGTTCCGGCCTCACCTTTAGTCCTAATCATGGCCGCTCCTTCCCTAATCCTCCTGAGCGCCTCTCCCAAATTCCGGCAACCACAAACAAACGGAATCCTGAAATTATGCTTGTTAATATGATTCTCATCATCAGCGAGAGTCAGAACCTCGCTCTCGTCCACATAATCTATACCAATTGCTTCCAATATCTGAGCCTCAACAAAATGGCCAATTCTAGCCTTGGCCATGACCGGAATCGTAACGGCCTGTTTTATCTCTTTGATTAGCTGTGGATCTGACATGCGAGCGACGCCGCCCTGCGCACGGATGTCGGCAGGAACGCGCTCGAGGGCCATGACGGCGCACGCGCCGGCCTCCTCTGCTATCCGTGCTTGCTCTGCGTTGACGACGTCCATTATAACGCCGCCACGCAGCATCTGTGCTAGACCCACCTTGACGGAGAATGGGGATTTTTTGGCCTCGGTTAGTGCGCCGTTACCGTACACGGCGACTACTCCAGTTCCGGCCATTGTTTAATTTTAGAAAGAGCTTGTTACGGTTTGGAAGGAAGGAGAGTATTAGTAACCCTAACCCTAGAGAGACAATAAGAGATTGGAGGTTATATATTATGAGGGGGGGAAACGGCGGAGGGATTTTATATATAGAGAGAAGAGAGGTGGGCAGTGATATGTGGGGGAGAAAGGCAAATATAAGCTAGTAGGGTGCGATTTGAATATTTTGTTAATTGTGGGGTTGCTATAAATCCACGCGCCTTTACATTTTTCCAAACGTTTTTTTGGCTCGGCTTTCTCATCTCCTTAACAACCTCTTACAGCATTGTTTTGTTTTGTGTAATATCTATTCAATTTATTTATAAAAAAAATTATTTCCCCCAACTTTTTAAAAATGAGTTTTGTATAAAATATACTATTAATTTATAAGAATATTTTTAATAATATAATCAAAATAATAATTATAATTAAATTTAACAATGTTGACTAAAAATACTATCTCAATGGTATAATCAAATTTTAACAAATTTTTAACCAATAACCAAATCTACTCTATTTATAATCAAAGTTAACAACATTTTTCAATAACTAAAATGAATGGGCCGTCAATTTTATTGGATAAATGATAATCTTTTCAAATTTAATTCATTTTTTTGAAACAAAATTTTTCAATAACTAAAATGAATGGGCCGCCAATTTTATTGGATAAAAGATAATCTTTTCAAATTTAATTCATTTTTTTCTCATTTTTTTGAAACAAAATTCAAAATGATTAATTTGTGACCAATCAATATAATAGACCCCATAAATTTGGTTATTAAGAAAAAATAGCTATTAAGGAGGGCTATATTATTAATTTTAACAACTTACTAAATGAATAATCAAAAGTCATTTTGATTATTCGATTTTAATTATTCCATTGGAAATGCTCTCATGTCACGTTAGCTTTTTCACTATTCAATACTTATAAATCAAGATCTATTGTTTTTGTGAGATTATGTATATATAATTTCAAGAAAAACAAATTATATAAAATTAGTTATTTTCAATTTTACACAAAAGTTTACGAAGTTCCATGGAATATATTATTTTGGACTTCAAGTTTTGTGTAAAAGTTGTTTGATACATAAGATATACATATCAATTTTTACACAACCATCGGAGATACTCTTAGTGTATAATTTTTCAATAAAATTTTGTTTGTAAAATAATTCTATACATATTTATTTTGTATTTTAGTATTCCATTTAAAAATAATTTCTAAAAGTTCAGTGGACTAATAATATACAAATTAATATACGAGGGAATTCAAAAATAATGATCATGGTTTGTGTTGATACTATTTTATAGGTCCAAGAATTCAACCAACCCACTATAATGGGTCAAGACAATGTCCAATAGGGGTGTTTTTAGGTTTCGATCGGGGTATAAATTGGAGTACTCCAAATTATCCCCAAACTTTATAGTTCGATTACGATTTTCGTACTTATGGAACTCAAACCCTCTCCAAATTATTCGGTTTCAGTTTCAGTCCATTTTGATATCATTCGGATTTTTTAAAACTTTAGTTAAAAATTACTATAAAAAAAAGCACTACAAAACTTATGTTCCCTATTGTATACTAATCCTCCAAATTTGGAAGCTAATTAAATATAGGTTCACTCAAAAGGTACTGCAAAATAAATATATAATATTACATATATTTATTTCAATAATTACCTTAAGTAATTATTTGTAAATGTAAATAGTTCATAGGCTTAAATCATTTATAACATAAATGTTGTAAGAAATCTTTCTTTTTTTTCCTAACGTGTTGTAAGACAACTTAAGTAATTACCTTAAGTTATATAAAAAAAAAAATTAGCTTTTTCGGTCTAATTCAGGTACCCCGGACCTATATCGACCTAAATGAATAAGTTTTGATTTTTTATTTCAATTTCAAATTATTTTTTTTGTTCGTTCATTCGATTTCCAAATTTCTGACAACACCCCTAATGTCCAACTTATAGAAATAAATTGGATTGTTAACTAAATAAACAAAAAAACACCGAGTAAACCATTTTTAGTTGAGATGGTCATGTTGACATAATAACACTGCAATGATGGTTATACTAACGTGATACTTAACCAAGATAGTCGTCTTAACGTGGATTGTGGATAAGGATGGTGCCACATATAAAGTGATAAAGTAATACCCAATGTTTGCTCTCTTTGGTCTTTTATTGTTTACTCTAATGGAACACGTGTAACCCTAATTCTATAATTATAAATAGAATATTGAAAGATCATTACAAAGGTTCTGAATTTTAACTGAGTAATTATATAAAGAGAAAACTAATAGCTTACTTGTATTATTCTCTAAGCAGCTTTAAGCAATATATAAACGTACATGCACATTAAAGGATGATGTATTACTATAATGGCATAAAGATTACTAAAAGAACCCACCTATTGCTAAAATCCTAGTTTCATTCACTTTCTATTTCTCTTACTTTCACTGAATTATAGTTAAATCCAATCTCTAGTAAGGATACCCAATTTTGTGGCACTCATAATATAATATATCAATATAAGCAATATTTAACTTGTTATAACGTTTGTTAATAAATAACTTGATAATCATAATGTATGTTTTTATATAATTCTTGATGAGTACATTTAAATATACTAATTTTATTAAAATCCAATTTTTACATTCAAAGTTACACCATTTTTAAGATTTTTTAAAAAGTTAAGAAAAAAGAAAGATGATGTGAACATACAAAAAGTATGAATATTATATATTCATTTTACACGCGTAAGAGTTTTGTAAAGTGCTTTACATAGCTATTGGACACACTAAAATTTGTATACAATATTTAGGTTTACACATGAGTATGTTTGATTATTCGAAAAATTAAACAAGACCTTTTTTAGTCTGATACATTCCAAAAACTTTATTATATTATTATGTCTTATGCGGACATTTAATACGAACAACTTTGAATCGTAAAAGTATTATAATTTATCTAATATACTTTTACTTATCTTATCCTTTTTATATGTTACATCTTTTATTCTTTATCTAATGCGCCAAGTACACCTTAAAAATATAATACTTACCTCTAGTAATTAAATACAAAAAGTTGGTAATAAAAAGAAAACGGGGCATTGACCCATAAGTACACCCCAAGATAAATATTGTCCACAAATTCCTACACAGCTAAAAAACGACCATTAACTCATATTTTGAACTATTAGCCAAAACTACCATTTATTTCCTATTATTAGATCTCCACTTTATATCTTAGATCCACTTTCTCTTTCTAAAATCTATCATATCTCCCCATTACAAGATCCCCAATTTCTCTCTCATCCACTTACTTTCTCTTTCCTCCACCAGTAGCGCTAGAGTAGCGGCATCAACCACGGAGATGAAAAATGCAGATAAATAATGAAAGTTTACAAAAATCAAACCGAGATGAAAATATAATTTGACTATCATCCATGGCACAAAACGAACTTACGACGATCATAATTGAAGTTAGAAGATTTGAAAATCACGAAAAATGCAAATATCCAAATAAAAAATTACCAAAGCAAAGAATCAAATCGAGATAAATGTGAAGTTCGATTTCTTCATCTTCATTTTGTAGTTGGATTACTGAAAATTATCGCCCAGTAATTCGCAAAACTATCAATGTAAACTTACTCAATGTAAAAAAAAGTAGTAAAATATCCATTATTCTTCATCTTCACTATGTTGTTAGATCATTGAGGGCAGTAATCCCCAGATTATTCAAAAAAAATAAAAGTAGAATATCCATTCTTTTTCATTTTCGCTTTGTTGTTGGATTACTGAGAGCAGAAATTCGGATTTCTCAAAAAAAATAAAAGTAGAACATCCATTATTCTTCATATTTGTTATATTGTTGGATTACTGGGAACAGCAATCACTGGATTACTCAAAAAAATTAAAAATAGAACATTAATTATTCTTCATCTTCGCTCTATTGTTAGATTACTGGGGGCGGTAATCCCCGAATTATTAGAGGTAGTAATCCATATTATAGTAAAACGCAAAGGACAGTGAAAAATATGATATAGAAAATCAAATCGAGATAAAGATGAAACTCGATTATTATTCATTTCACAAATTAAAATGTTCGTAATAGAGATGATGCCCTATACATCATCTATCTCAGATCCACTTTCTCTCTATAAAACTTCCCCTCTCATATCCCATTACTAAATCTCTACTTTATTTCTCTCTCATTTATTTACTTTATCTTTTTCACCAGTAGTGCCGGCGCAAGGAATATCAGCGTCGACCACAGCGATGGAGAATGGAGATGAATAAATTTATGAATAATGAAAATTTGTGAAAATCAATGAAGATGATGACCGTGAATGACACCCTCTATTTTGCTCGTGTTTAAAAGATTTTTGCAGATCAAAAAATTCTCAGTCGTGCTGAGCAAGAATGGTTATTCAAATTAAAATCCTTTTTACCTATGTTTAAATAGGAGGGTAAAATCGGAATGGTATTTTGAAATTGTATTAATGAGAAAAAGAAGGGGCAATCTCGTGTAGTTAGTGGTTAAATTTTTGCATGTTAGGAGTTAATGGGTAAATGTGGGCTGGAAAGTGTATTTAAGGGTCATTTTCCTAAAGAAAATTCACATGCTTTGAATCTTCGTGTCGGGTGGGAAGAAAATCAACCTCCCTATTAAACTAGTGTAAAAATAAAAAACTAACATTAGTTTTCCCAAAAAAAAGAGTATAATAAAAGAAGTGCGCGTTATGCTACGAAGATCCTAACATTCCTTTTCGACTAACAAATATTATAGTACGGGCGTTTTCACCCAAGAGAAATTCTTTTACCAATCATGGTTCAAAGTCGCGTTTTCAAAAGCCAATTCGTTAACTCAATTTTTAACTTGGATATTGGTTTTGGTATCGATTTTGGCGATACGCACCGATTTGTTATTTAAAAGACCCAAAAAATTACAAAAAAAAATATAGAAAAATTTTAAAGTATGAGATTAATCAGATATATCAATTATATAAGCATAATATCATTATCTAGTATGAATTGCATAGTTTATATTGAAATATCAACATCTATCGCACTTAGAAATACAATTTAAAATCACAATTCAATAAATAGATAACAATACAATCTTATGAGGTACAAATATCTCAAATATAAGTCAATTAAGCCTCAAATAACGATATGGATTATACTTAACATCACTACTCCAGGATAAATGAGGATATAAAGAAGGTTGAGAATTAGTACTTGTGAGATAAAGATGAGATAAATGGCTAGATTACTCAAAATATTAAGCCAAAAAAGATTAAGCCAAATTAATTAAGAAAACACTGACAAATTACTTTGAAACAAATCAACATTTTTTTTTCAATAATTGACAATTTAATTAAATAAAGATTAACAAATTACTTTGGAACAAATCAACATTTTTTTTTCAACAGTTACTAATTTAATTAAGTAATGATTAACAAATTATTTTAGAATAAACCAACCTTTTTTTCCGATAGTACTAAGTCAACTCGATGAAATATGGCGAAATATCGGAGAAACTCGGTGTAATTTTCTGTGAAATATCACCGATTCAATAAAATACCGGTATTTAAACATATGTGTCATGACTACCTTCATTCTGACTCAGTATCAAATATATTGAATCGGTATCGTCCGATACTTTGAACCATATTACTAATTTATTTGAATACGTGATAATCAGACGGGCAGTAGAGAAATAAATGTAGTACATATTATCATGTCCGTGTCCACTTGTCAACGTGGCTACCATTGCTAAAGTCAAAATGAATATAAAGAACCTTGATTTGACACTTGGAGGCTACGTGGCAGCAATAACACCCTTCGTCGAGTTAACACACACTTTTAGGCAAGCCACACAGAGTAAAGTCTCATGCGTATAATACAAATAAATTAAATATATATATATATATATGAGATAATGGGTTATAAGGACTCACTACGTAATGTTTTATAACTCTAAGGACGAACTCATACTTAGTAAAGAAAAGTACTACTAATTTCATTATTTGGTTTTACAATAAGGAAACTTTTTATAATATTAACTTATTTTAAGAAAAATGATAAATGTTGATAGACAAAAATACTCTAAAAAATATTCATCTTTCTCAGCCCCTAAATAGTTTTATTATACCAATTTTAACTCTATTAGTACTAAATTTGTCCACCACGTCGTTCTCTAACCTCCTCACCAATTATTCACCTCTTCCACCACCATCACCCGACTCTCCGATCGTATCACCGAGAGGAGCGTTGTTCTCATATTTTTTTTCTCTTTTTGCAGGTGCAATTGTAAATTGGACTGTTTTTTTGATATATTGTTCGGAAGACAAAGTTATAATAACTACATAAAAAATCAAGACGATCAGGGGTCGTCTTACTATCGAAATCAACCAATTTCGATAGCCCGGCGGGATTTGTAAAAAAAAATCAGATCGCAGCATTTTTTTTTACAGACCCTAAATCAAAGATATGCAACTTTTGATCGAACCGTTGGATTTGACTGATTTTTGGATATGTTGTTCGAAAGACAAAGTTAAATTAATTGCGCGTAAAATCAAGACGATCATAGGTCTTTTTGCTATCAAAATCAACTAATTTCGACAACTCAGCGGAATTTGAAAAAAAAAATCTTATCATAACTCATTTTCTAATTTTTTTTGACGAATCCTAAATCAAAAATATGGCACCATTCTAGTGTTGAAAAATTGGTGCTAAAATTATTTTATTACCATGTGATTAGTTACTTTGGACAAAAATGATGCTAAATATATTTTAGCACCTTGCTGTGTAGAATTTGATGATGCTAAAACTGTTTAGCACATTCAATTTAGTTATATTTGTTCACATGTGGTGCTAAAACCTTTTTAGCACCATTCTAGTGTTAGACAATTGGTGCTAAAACTAATTTAGCACCATGTGATTAGTTACTTTTGATAAAAAATTGTGCTAAATATATTTTAGCACTTTAATGTGTGGAATTATATCGATATGGTACTAAAATTGTTTAACACCTTCAGTTTAGTTATTATATGTGTTCACATGCGGTGCTAAAATATTTTTAGCACTATTCTAGTGTTGGATAACACCATGTGATTAATTGCTTTGGACAAAAATGGTGCTAAATCTGTTTTAACACATTGATGTGTAGAATTTGATGGGTTGCTAAAACTGTTTAACACCTTCAGTTTAATTATATGTGTTCACATGTGGCACTATAACCTTTTTAACACCATTATAGTGTTGTACAATTAGTACTAAAACTGTTTTAGTGTCATTATAGTGTTGGACAATTTGTGCTAAAACAGTTTTAGCACTATATAATTAGTTAATTTGAAAAAAATTGTGCTAATTTCAAGGCTTGTTCATAGTTTTTAGCTTTAACATGAAAATAATAATAATAATAATAAAATGTCTTACTGGATTGTGTACATGTGTGTAGTCTCGTACAATATATTTTTTTCACTAATTTTTAATTCAAACATTTGCCCTGATTTATATATATATATATATATATATATGGCTTTATTTTAATTAAATATTTCAATAAGTCACACACAATAGCATCAATAATTGATCCGTGATTTGAGTTAAGGACGAAGAGGTGGATGTACTCTGACAAGAGACTTATGATACTAAAAAAGGGACATTAGAGTCTTTTTTGTATAGTACTTTAATTTACATTGCTAATTTATAAGTATCATTTATAATTATATTATTATTAGAATTGGCCCTCATGCTTAATTGTCTCAAAAACTATTGTAAACAAAAAAATTTCATATTATAATGCAACGAGATTGTTACCGAAAAATTTGATAGTGGAGATTGGATGGCCAATGGCTTGGTGGGTTTGAGACTGTAATATGTAGAATCGATTAGGTTTTATTCTTCATTCTTTTTTTTTAAAATAAAATAAAAAATAAAGGTCGTATACTTCTACTGAATTTTAAAGTAAGATGGCAAATAGAATTAGGAAACATAAAAGTGAAAAAGTTGCTTACCTTTAGTGAGATTTGTCATTTGTAAACGGAAAGAGAAACTCAACCAAAATAAAATGCGGAGATTTAAACGTTTCCTACCTTTAATTGTTTTAGATCTCTCTCATCTCATTTATATTAATTTATTTCTAATTTTTTCACTTATTTATATTTGTATGTATATATATAAATTAAAAAAAAAATTGAGTGGGGGCACTGGTCCCACTTTTCATCCGCTAGTGAACGTATGGTTTAAATAACCTAATATTGTAAACAAAACGTTATTGACTTATATGGTTTAATATCTCTAAACTCAGTTCCTTGCTTAATTAGTATTATTGATGTTGGATTTATATTGGCTGCTATTATTACTTGATACATTGTTAAATATTAAAATAATTTTAAATTCCTCATTTTTACAATAAACCATATTCACTCACTCTAAGGTTAATATCCGACCAACAAATAAGACTTAGGTTTCTATTTTTCTTTTTATTCTTTTTTAAACTCTTTTTTTTAGTTTAAAAAATTTTGATAAATTGAGTTAACTTGTGAAGATCATACTATGTTTGTCCTATTTTTCAAGGGTGAGATAATATATATATATATATATATATATGTGTGTGTGTGTGTGTGTGTGTGTGCATTACATACACTAAATTTGGAAGTTTTTAAGAATGCAACAACAATTAGGCAACGAAACCAAGGTCACAAACATGCATTTGTTAAAAAAGCTCCTAAACTTTCTCTTAGTGAGACTCAAATTTATGATATTTTTTGAGTGGGTGCTTTTCCCAACTAAACTAATCAACTTACTCATTAATTGAAAAATTAATTACAATATGAAAATAATTAAGAGTAAGAGAAAAACAAATACTAAATACGTACACTTTGCAACTCAGCTACGAGATTTGTCGATTGCATTCTTAAACTTGATTCGTAAAAAATGTCATAACTTACAAATTTGGTTACATCGGGAGATGACGTTCATATTATAATCTTGCATGTTTACGCTTGTTACAAATTTCCTCCCCACATCCTTTTTTTCCATGAACACCTGTAGTTTTATTGATTAATAACTTTTGAATTTTTTGCTTTTAATTTTCCTCCTCGTAATTTTTGAAGTGTGATAGTAAAATAATACACTATTGAATTATTATTTAGCATAATTTTGAGTGTTCGATGTTCCTTCATTCTATATTCAAATGCATTATTTGATATTCACACTTCAAAATTTAGCAAAATCCAAAACAATCACTTCAAAACGAGTTCCGGTTACTCGCTTGCGCTTTCTTCTTTCCATTATTTTTTACTCTTGTTAGTCAACATAAACATACATAATATAGCTTGAAAGATGACAATTCTTTGTTTAAGAAGAAAAAGAGAAGGACCACCATTTGTAGGTCTAAATAAATAAATATTTTGACCAAATTTAACGAAGATGATTTAATATTGACATTCAAAGAATTGCCTTCAAAACGGGCATGTAGTTTGTTTTCTATTTCATATAGTAAACAAAAAAAAGGAAAAAAAAAGGAGAAGTAAAGATAATTATTATGACAAATATATTATTTGGACACAGAGCCGGTCTTAACCATTTCTAGGCCCTGGGCAAAATTCTAAAATGATGCCCTCTTATAAATAAATATATTAATTTTTATATTAAAAAAACCAATGAATTTTTATATTCTACCAAAAATACAATACATTTAAGAATTCAAAGTACTTACAAGCTTCATATCAAAATGCACAAGTTTACATGCCGTCAAAACCAATACAATGATAATTCAAGCACTTACATGTTTCATCTTCAACCTTCATGTGCATTTTCATCTTTCAAAAAATTTTTAGATGAAAACGGCACCACATGCTAAAACAAACATACAAAATAAAAGCAACAATAAAATTTCAACTAAAACAATCAGTTAAAATGACCTTTTCTTACATTTTTAATAGCAAAATCATCAATTATATTTCCATAGTCAAGATTTTCTGAGATGCATTTTCAATGCATAAAATTGCTAATCCATTCAATTTATCTTGACTTATGGTAGTTCACAAGTAAGATTTTAACAATTTCAATTTGGAGAAACTCCTTTCTGCAAATGCTATAGTCACAGGCAAAGTCAATAATAGTTTATAAGCAAGCATCATATGAGGAAACATATTCATATCTTTTGCAAACTCTATAATTTTAATGGATGTCCATAGTTCATTTGTTTCATATGATTCACTTGATAACATTAATTGCAATATTTGTAATTCTGAACATAACCACTTTCCATTAACATTAGAAACATAATAAACTTTTAAAGCATTTTCAAGATTCATGCTTGCAAGATCTTTTTAATTCATCATCATCTAATGAAACGAACTTTGCTGTATCAAACAAGAATCTAAACATAGATTAAAAAAATTCCAATTGTTCAAACCTACTTTTAATTGAGAAATAACCATATCTACTATAACAAGAAAGCAATCAGTTCTAAATGACTCTTCTATTGATTGTTCTTCCCTATCAATATTCAAAATTTCATCAAAAATGCCTCTTTCTACAAGTATGACGCTTTTTAGGAAATACAAGCTCAATTTTCATGTTATTAGTAATTTCTTTAGCACTAATCATGGCAAGTAAATCCATTTTCCCTATATTTTTCAAAATATAAAACAAGTCCATTCAATTATTTCACAACAACATTAATATGCATATTTTCAAATTGTAATTTTTTACTAACCAAGTTAATCTTGTCTAGAACATCATACCAATTTATTAATGTTAAAATAAATTCAAAACTAGAAAGTTCTCCTGATGCTAAACTTCCAGCATCCCTACTCAATTTCGTATCTTTACTAATTTCAGCTAATTTAAGCAAAGCATTGGGAAGTTTGAGATTTTATTGATTTAACATATACAATATGGTTTTCCCAACGTGTAATAGATAACGATTTTAAAGTTAACTGAAATTATTGTTAAATTAAGGTAATTGGAACCACACGGCATGTAAAACGCTCTAGGATTTATTTCAAGAAATCTTTTTTAAAGACTTTGATGTTTATCTTTCATATTGGAACCGTTATCATAGCCTTGTTCCTCATGTTATTAATATATCTAGATCAAGATATTTAAATACATCTTGCAATTTATTAAAAGCCCAAGTCTAGATGTATCTTCCACATTTATAAATTCTAGGAAGTATTCTTAGAAACTTACTTTATTAAATAATTATATTTGGAAAGAGATTTTTGTTATTTAATATTTTTATATATCACACACACACACACATATATATATATATTATATACATATACATATATAAAAAAAATTGGTGCCCCTTGTCTCTTTTGGGCCCTGGGCGGTTGCCCTGCCCCAGAGCCAATTGGACAAAATTCCATAATAGAAAGACAAGAATTCTTAACCACACAAGTCAAAAAAGAACAAGAAGAAGATTGTTTGACCCTTTGTTGTTCAACGAGTAATGGTACATTGTCATTGACTTACTTAATGAACTATTCTCAAATTTAATACTTAAGTTAATAATTAAATGGCGTATATAAAACTGTATTGCTCTGTCACATATTTTTTGAGAAATTTTTTTGTTCTAAATTATAGAGAGACTTTTGTAAGTTTGAAATAGTTGATTACTTATCGTTAATATAAGGCAAACCGAACTCTTAACTCTATTTTATAGAGAAAGATTAACCTGTATTTTCATATGAGACCAACATCCTCTATCCATATTTGTCTCTCTCAAATTCTTTACACCTCTATTACCCTAATTATTCAATATAATCATTAACTATGTAATTTAAAATACCCTTCTAAATTTTAACACCAAAGCATTATAATAAGTCATGCATTTCCTCGTATTAATACTAGTGGCGCCAAATAACAGAGCATAATTCAGTGGTCAATTTAATTTTGTTTTTTTGTTCAAATTAAATATATGATTTGGAAGCAGCCACCACTTGGTGTAACCACTAACACATAAATATGTAGTGGGTGGAAATCAAATATTTGGCGAGCCCACGTCACTAATTGTGAGCCTGGTGGCTAAATAAATAAATAATAAATACAAAAGCAACTTTCAAAATTGTTTCACCAAGGAAGGAAAAGATAAGTAGTGTTCGTATTTGGTGAGCCCACGTCACCTATTGTGAACCTGGGGCCTCTTATTCTCAATCTTTTCTTCCCCTCCCCCACGCTATTCTATATTTGTATTACAATTACATTACTGCTTCACTTTATAGGCTTATAAAATATTACAAGTAGTTCTCCCGATGATTAGATTTCGATTTTTTTTCTTTCTGGTCTATGATTTGAGGGGATGAGAAAGAAAATTTGAATTCTGTCTCTCTTTCAATCAACTGACTTAAAATACTAGATAATAATGTTAATGCACGAGTTCTAATATTATGGGCCGTTCGACTTCGTCTTATTTTATTCTTTTTTACTAAATTTAATGCGGTTTGAGACGCACTGAAAAATAAAGGACTGCAACTTAAAGATGACATTTGACTGAAGACGTAAACTGGGAAATTTAATTTTTGTAAAAGTAATGTAATATTCACGATTCATTTGTCATGCGTACAAATAATTTGCCAAAGTATTAGCGTATTACAACTTTGGCTAGTATAATATATCTACAATTTTTTTTATCACATAAGTTAATCACCGGCCTTGTAACATATCAGTAAATACGTACTTACAAACATCTATTCAAAAAATGAATAAAAGTTGAATAGTATCTCATCACATGCCTCAACTTATTTTTTAACTTTTTACACAAATTAATTTTTTTTCTTATCATTTTTCACATTGTTATCAAACAGGATGTAAGAGAAAAATTCGTGTCTAACTGAAATATACTAATACCATTGTAAGTTAGATTATATATCATTTTACACAGTTTTTCATAATTTTTTCTTGAATTTTTTGTACATAATTTTTAGCTCTTGTTTTACCAATTTTGACAAATATATAATTTTTATTAAAATTCATATTTTGTATTAAAAGTTCCTTCAAAGTTTTATAAAAAGTCAATAATAGTAGAAAGAGAATTGATGTGGTAATGTAAATTCGGTATGTACTTTAAAGATGCAATTTGTACAAAACTCGAATTTACACAATTATTGGAGCACTATTTATTTACACAATGTGTAAATTTGTACGCAACCACCACCACTAAGATAGCTCTAAATGAACTTTTATAAAAGTGCATAGTATAACATAAGGGATAAAAGATTGTATACTTGAAATTATAAAATACTTTTTGGTGAATAATGCCTTTAGTACGAGAAAGAATTAGTGTATATATAATATATAATAAGGTGATGATAAAAACACTTTTAAATTATAATATCACCGCCACAATGCATATATTGTAATGATTGTTCATCATATTTAAATTGCAAAAACTACAATTTAAGAGTGCTACTATTATTTCCTATACAATATGATAAACTAAAATATCAAAATATTGAGTAATTCTAGGATAACACAAATTAAAATCCCCATGGATATAAATAAAACGACAATGTACGTCAAAACACATACAACAATCAATTATCAAGCTTTCAATGAAAATCGGCATCAAAATTGTCATAACTCACAGACATGAAGAGGATCAAGACAGCAATGTAAAAAAGTTAAAAACCCAACCTTAAAAGAAAATAAAATTAGAAGTCGATCTATTATATAGTCCGTGGTTAAGAATCCAGTTTTTCTCGAGAACATAACCAATATATGAAATCGCACATAAAAAATAAGTTTCAATATTAATCACTGATTATATCAAAATCAATTTATCTTTTAAGGTGTTCGAAAATGAAACACTTAATTTAAAATAAAGAAAGATTTTTTTTGAAATCACTCATAAAAAACAAGTTTCAATATTAATCACTGATTATATCAAAATCAATTTATCTTTTAAGGTGTTTGAAAATGAAACACTTAATTTGGGATGGAGAGAGGAAGGTTTTTTTTTTTTTTTTTTTTTTTTTTTTTTTTTTTTTTTTTTTTTTAAGAAAACAACAAAAAAGATAAGGCAAAAACTCGAACTATGGAGACATGTATACACCGTAATAGCAATACCAAGAGATGATTATAGTATTTGAGGACAGGTCAAGAGCAAAAAACCAAGATGCTTGGCAATTCTTTTCTCCTAAACCATTTATACCTTTGTATTCAAATCATACAGATGTAGAACACAATAGTGTATATGTTTCTGATAAAAAATTTGAAAAAAAGGAAAGGAAAAGATGTAACACCATTAAATAACATACGTTTAGGTGCGTGTATAATTAAACTGGCTCTTTGTGTGTGTATTCATATTAAAAAAAATGAAACAAAAATCTCTATGTTGTTCAAACTGTGTATATCTTCTTCACTAATTTCTTCATCCTTCTTCTACATACAGATGGGGCAAATCCTAGCTGCCTCTACTATCCTGCAATTTCAAATCGAATCATATATACAGCCATGGCTTTTGAAACTTTATTGACACATATATTTATTTATACTGCAGTACTGAACACCTCTTTTAGTGATGTGGTGATAAGCACATCCTCACCACCACATGTAGTACAATTTAAACACGATTTACAACCACGGCAATGTATATATGTGGGGTTGGCTGTATGTGGGGTTGGCTAGGGTTGGCATTTTGGGTTGTGAACGTGTTAGAAAATGGGTATTAGAAAACACATTTTCTACCATTTTGAGGGCAAAATTGTAATAAGACTTTGCACTTGGTTGTGAAAGTTCTTAATATATTTGTGTTCTCCTACGTGAGTACATCGAAATTGTGTAGTTATATGCTCAAAATGGTTAAGTGGTGAATGAGAAATTGCCACCCAAAGTGAGCAAGTTGAAGTTGGAAAATGCAATGAAAGTGGGTAGTCCCACATAGGAAAGATGGAAAAAATTATATGGGCTTATAACCAAGCTCATAGGAATGCCTTATTGAATGATTCAAGATAAGAGGCTCTCTCTCGCGCGCACACAGGCGCAGGGGGTGCAAATCACGGACCGAAATAAGCCTGAAACCATTGCGGTTCATATGTGCCCGCACTAGCGAACACGAATGCCGAACCGAAAAGCGAGCTTGCACTCGAAAATTTAAACTCATGGCTCTTCCTCCTACACACGCTCGGATTATTTTCCTAAGAATTTTTCAGTTCGATCAGTGTGCTTGCGTGCTAAAGTACAACTGAATCATCGTTTTATCCTGGGAAACAGGCGTCGTTAAGCAGTACCTTAGCACAACCCGAGACGCGACGTAACTGTTTTAAGGAGATTGTGGTTATCACAGAACTCGATGTCGGATTATGTCAATTTTTATATTTAAAATTGCACAAATTTTCTAACAGAACGTACCACCTTGTGTGGAGTTGGTGCACCCAATTTGTAGTACGTAGAGGTGGTTCACGAATTAGGTAACAATAATCCCCATACCTAATTTTAGTTATTAATGTAAACTAGCGGTGCTTCTATATTTGGTAGGATTTGTGTTCCTTTTGTACGGAGTGGATTCTCCTTTTGGGAGTTGAATTGTGGAATTTATTTTCTTTGGTTGTTCAATTCTACCAATGCCAAACCCTAATTTTCCCCTAACGAGGGCAGTAGCATAATTTCCAATTTGGTCCACACAGCTTCATTATCATCACCGATTGGCGCATTCTGAAAGCTTGACCCATAGACGTTGGTTTACCCTGTCCCGCAAGTAAAACAAGCCACAAAGTGCCCACACGGGAGGAAGAAACAGTCCCTAGGAGCGTTAAAGCAAAAAATTGCACAAAGGCACCGTTTATTTTTATTGTATTCGCAATCAATTAAGCCTCGTTTGGTTGGAGTTTTAAATTATTCCCGGAATGCTAAATTCTATTCTAGAAGGATTCCAATATTTGGTTTGAGTTTTAAGTTAGGAATACATCATTCCAGGAATTGAGTACTCCTTCAAAGTTTTCCCTCTTAAATGGATGGGAATAAAGGATTCCTCTAGGTATTCTCTACTAAATTTTCTCCTAAGATTTTTTTTAAGACCAAAATATCATTTTTACTTACTAAGATAACAACTTTTTTTTTTTCATTTATATTCTCTTTAAAACAAAAAAAAATGCTTTTAAACTTTTAGTTTTATTATTATTGTTATTATTATTTATTATTATTAAATACATATGACAACTTTTCATAATTTTTAACAATAAAAACTCAAGTTTTACCTTTGTAAAATACTAAATTTGTTAGGACTTGTCTTTTAATTTTATAAAATGAATAACATTTTGATAGTTCATGCATATTTCATTCATATTATTGTTTGAACCAAATATAGAGATGTAATTTCACGTTTCAGGAAAGAAGAATTCTTGTTCGAACCAAACGTTGGCAAGGCATCATAGATGACAGGAAAAAAGCTTTTCAGGAATGTAGAATGCTCATTCTATTCCCAAAACTCGAACCAAACAAACCCTTAAGGGCTTCCCATCTGAATCCGTTAAATTCCCATCTGCGCAATCCTCCTTTGAATCATAAGACGAACCACAACTAGACACATCGATCATCATCCTCTTTATGTGAGAGAAGAGGGGCTCTTGAGGGTCCCGACTCACCAGATTGAACTCGAGTTCTATCTTGACGGTTACAACTGAAATTGGTGAATAAGTGAAAGGCCACTAACATAACAATAGTCATTCCACCTACATGCATGGAAAATTTTAAATTAAAAAAAGAGCAATACTATACTCACTGCCTTCTTCACCCGGTAATTATATCGAATGCATTTATATTTGTACATTCTCAAAAAATATACAACTCATTAATGTACCTAAAATGATTGTTCTTGGTTAATAAAATTGGTAAGAATATAATTTTCTATTCAAAATCAATCAACCTGCATATGCTTTTCTTTTTTAGAATAAAATGAAGAGAAAAGTATACCTATGTTTGAGCAAGTGGGCTAATTTATTTAAGGAGGTGCCCACTCGGACCTAGGAGAGATCCCAGGTTTGAGTCTAATTGAGGGAAGGTTCTGTTTGTACTTAAAATGAGAGACTTAGATCTCCTCTTTAAAAATATATATATACATACGTATGCCAACAAGATAAGTGCTCCATCCAGGTCCATGGGACAATCTAACATACCAATCATCATTGGAAAATAACCTTCATAAATACTTCAAGCAATTAGCAAAAAAGACCCCCAAAAGTTTGTCCCGAATCCCTTACTCGTCCAAAAAGTTCAATTTTCGGTTGAAACATTTTTAAAGTTTTTAATTTTCCCTCACTCGTCCAAAATTGGATGCCCCATTAAAAACATTGATAGAAAACACGAGATTGTTACGAGCCATTCTTTTAAGGGGTATTTTTGGATGCTTCAACCGAAATTCAAAACTTTAAAGATGTTTCAACTGAAATTAAAAACTTTAAGGATGCTTCAACCGAAAATTGAACTTTAGGGACGAGTTAGAGATTGGGGTCAAACTTTAGAAATCATTTTTGTTAATTATCCAAAATTGTTAGTTCAAATGGAAGGAAACAACTAAGGTTTTTGCTCACATAAAACATACTACAATTTAGAATCAAAGATTTTTGTACAACAGAAAATTCTCAAATATATAGATTTGTGTTCTAGAAAGCCTAGTATAATGGCCGACAGAATACAAGAAAGGGAACAAGAAACATTGATACATTTATCATATTTAAGAATGTTCCTTCAAAGCACTTAAATAGATAAATAAATTAGCAAAAAAGATAGAGGGGGGTCGAGACATAATAACCATACCTCTTCTGGACGAGGAGTGGTTAAAACAACAACATTTCCTTTGGGGAAAGACGTTTTCAGACTACATTCGCCTTGAGCCAAAGTACATGTGACATATGACTTGGTTGTATTTTAAAGGTAAAGTCTGTTTCTGCCATGGATTGCACCTTTTTATGATTTTTTTGTTGTAAAAAGGACTAGTCTGTATACGGACTAATCCGCACTTGAAATTTTTTGTATAAAGTTAATTTTTTATTTTGAGGTTCAGTTGCACCTGTTGCACATAATTAAGGGAGAGTAATGTAGGTATAACTTCGAAATGGACCGAAACATCATAATCGTTTAAAGTGGAAAACAATTAAACGCAAATGATTTGATAATTACATTCATATGGGTCGAATTTGTGACCTCTTATTAGGAGGACATGAATGATGTCAACAGATTATGAGACTGTTGGCATGCCTTCTGATTTAACCAAACGTAAACGCTTGATTTTGCTTCCCTCAATTAACTTTTAATTTTTTTTTTTAACTAAACACGAATACATATGGAAGGCGGGTGCTATAATAATAGAAACGAGAGAGGTTGATGGAATATAATTAACCCAAAAAAAGAAAAAGAAAAAAGAATTGAGGGTATTATTTTATGTGCATAAGGGAGTTGATAAGTGTTGTGCTAGCGAGAAGTGTAATAGTTAACTTGAAAGATTTAAAAAATGGAATTTCATGTCTTTTATTATCGGAGCATTTTATTTCTATCTTTTTGGGCCAGCCCCTAATTTATATAATTGGTCATTATTTTGATCCCGGGGGTTGCAATTGCCGGGCTCACATAGTTGAAGGGCCCGCCCTAGATATAAGTGTCCATCTTATTTTTCATACATGCATATATTTAATATATAACGGAAAGAATAAAATCTAATAGTATAATAATATTAAGGAGGAAGTCTTCCGTAATAAATTTTCTATCTCTTATTTAATTTTTATTTAATTATAGTGTCATTTTTTGCTTTTCAATAATTCACTTCTTCTTTAATAATACTAATCCACTTTCTTTGTAATAATTATATATTATCTTCTCTCTTATTAATTGCTATTATAATTGCCATAATAATAACACATTTAATACCAATGCACTCTCTCTTATTAATTGCTATAATAATTTTGATAATAATCTATATTATTTATTATTGTTATAATAATATTTATTATTGTTATAATAATAATAATAATTATTATTATTATTATCATAGTAAAATCTAGGAATTGTAATAATTATATTTAGTGATAAATAATTTTTATTATGAAACATTTATTTACTTATTTTTTAAAATTTTTCATTTTTCATATTTACATCTATACTTAGTATATTTTAGTATTATGGAAGGAATAAGAAGAGGTTGCCCTATTTATTGTACTCTTTAATGTTTCTTTTTTATTTTTCTTTTTTGAAATTATTTTTTTAAGCGTGAACTGAATTATTATTATTATTATTATAGCAAAAATGCATCATTTTACTCGCGTTATTTTGAGCTTTCACTTCTTTTATTATTTGAATTAATTGTGTGTTTTATTGTATAGTTAAAGCTATATTTTACATGGATTTGTAGTGATTTTATTCAATTTTTGTTCATTATTACATAATTTTTTTTTAATAATAATTTGAATACCATCCCGTGCATCGCACGAGTTTTTAACTAGTATAAAATTATTATTCGTTCAAAAGCAAGGCATATTCACTCTTAACGTGAGGCTCATAGGCTTGAGTCCGATTAATAACCTTTTTAAATAAAAGAATAAATGCACGGCCAAGATAGAAAATACAACGAAATTTCACGCATGATAAATTTATGTAAAAAGAATAAACATAAAAAATTATGTTATAATAAAAAAAATAAACATAAAAAGAGGTAGTTCAATAGTTAAGATCATCTCAAATTACCCAAAATTCGTGAGTTCAAATATTTGCATTAATGTACTTTTTTAACATTAATGCAATAGGGATAAAATAGGAAAATCACCAAAAAAATTAATGTCATAACATAATCCACACACTTGGTTTTTATATACATAGATATAGATAAGGTCTAATTCCACCGCTAAACCTATTATTTTTTCTCAGTTTTATTTTATTTAATGAGGTCTAGTTATACGATTAAACATATTAGTTCTTGTCATAAAACTTGATGGAGATGATCTATATGATGAGAAGAGTATCTCCATCAAATTTCATTAGAAAAATTCAAATAAGATATAATAAAAAAATTGATACATATGTTTATTTTTGTCCATTCAATATTTAGATAATAATTTCACTTACTTCTAAATTGAATTTATTGATAAAATTGTATAGAGATGATATATTGATTATAGAGATCATCTCGATAAAGTTTCATGAAAAATACATCAGTTTACTTGTCAAAGTGGACCCATTAAGAGAAATTGAACCGAAAGTGTAATAGAAAACTAAGTCTAGTACAATAAATGTCTCTTAATTTCTTAATTTATCTTGTTTATATCTAGTTTTTTTTTTTTTTTGGCCATGCCCCGGGGTATCCGCACCTTCGGTCCGACTAATCCCCGGTCCTCATACAGGCCACCGCTGCACAAGGCGACTAAACCCCATGGCGGACGCATTGGCTTAAGAGTCAGCCCGTGCTCCATGGGTGATGGCTGGCCCCAAGTGATTATGCTTTCGCGGGGGATCGAACATGCGACGTGCACCTCACCACACATCCAGGCCCGCCTCCGCTAGGCCAACCCCTTGGGGTTTTGTTTATATCTAGTTTACATTATGTTTATATCCGCGGAGACTTAGAAATTGTCATTCATAAAGACCCTTTTGTCTCTCAAATAATTCTTTGTCTTTAGAAATTATAGTGGTTCACTAAGTCCTTGTGAGGGACCATCTATTTAACGAATCCCTCCAGGTGCAGGTGCTCAAAAAAAATAAAAAAGAATATATTATATACATACATACATACATATATATTCGGGTATACATAAACAAACCTTTGAAGAGTGTTTTTGATTATTTATCTGTCCTTCACAAAGATCCTCAATCATAAACAAAGTCATTGGAAAATGACCTTAGGTGTCATTTGCTTCATTATTTAAATGCTGAATATGAAGTCTAATTAAATACTGAACATGAATTCTGAATGCTAAATCTGAATACTTCGTTTATTTCATGTTTCAACATATTTGATCTAAGTGCTGTAAATGTGTGTTAGAATATTATGCACGCCCCCAACTTATATTTTAAGAAAATACGCACAAGTGTAATTTTGGAATCACACCTTCCATTAAAATGGAGTAAAAAAAATCCGAGATAATAACACTTCTGAATCATTCAGAGGAAAACTAATTATTAAGCTTTGGATATTTAAACTAAACAAATAACTATATTCACCTCTGATGCATCAGACTACGAATGGTGAAACAAGTAACATTTTAGTTTTAACATAGAAGACCTATTTTTAATTGGATCTTGTGTATATAAATAGACTACTCGTGTTATTAAAACAATTATTTTTTGTCAAAATATACAAAATGGAAATATAAAGATTATATTAATGAATCAATAATCCCAAATGGGTTACATTGTTACTACTATAATACATTTAAGATACAAAATGACTAATATATATACTACTACATAAGAAAAAATAATATAGCTTTAATGATTTTCTATAATTCCATGAGAGGTGAAAATGGTGATAGTGGGTGAGAAAGGAATCCAAGAAGAAGAAAGGACAATCGGTGAGAAAGGAATTCAAGAAGAAAAAAGGGTAGAAGAAGAAAGGAATTCAAAAGGAAATGGTACAAGAAGAAAGGAATCCAAAAAGAAGAAAAGAATTCAAAGGTATTCTAACACCCCCTTCAAACTCAAGGTGGTATGAAGAGACCAATTTGAGTTTGAAAAGAGATAATGGAAAGATAAAGAAGGAGAAACTGCCGAAACAATTATTGAGAAACTGAATGGTATGCTATTGAATGATAAACGTGGAGGTGGAGGGGTATCAAAAAGGCGAAAGAATCTAAAGATCACCAGCACCAAAATTCAAAATAGCATTGAGGTCAGAAGAAGAAGAATCAAAATAATTATATCCTAAAACTGTCTAGTCATGATTCGGTGATCCGGCAACTTTTGCAACAGAACCCACTTAAGAAGACCTGTCTGAAAAATCTTCCAAAACAGCTTGGTAATCTGACATATTCGGATATGCCAGGAAAGCCCCATGTTTTGAAAGATTCACGGTAGTTGGAAGGATATCCGGTGTAGCCTCTTTTATTGACGTGAGGAGCCTCAATAAGCCTCCGGAGCAAGGATGTCCCAACAAATTTTCATCGATCGAAAGAACCTTAGGTTGTGGAAGATTCACGGTAATTGGAATAATATCGATCATGTGCAATATTCTCTGCCGACGATAGGAACCTTGAGGAACTTCCAAGAGGAGCAAAGAAAAGGGATGGGTTAGTGCCAGAATACTCTCTTTCTAGTCGAGCCTTTAACGCTATCACCCGTGGCTGGAAAGCTTCTAACGCTGTCACCCGTGATTGCAACTCTTCTACCATTTGTTGAAGAAAAACAATGAGAGTAGTACAGCCATCAGTGGGATTCTCGACTTTCGCCCTAACTTAAAAAAAAACGACGTGAGAGTCTCAAGATAATTGTATTCGGGAACATGTTACAAAATATGCAATATTCTTTATCCTGAAAACAAAGAAGATTGTGAAATAATCTTGATAATTAATCACATTTGAAAAAAATTTAGCCGATTCACAAGATGGAGGACAAAGGCAATAAGTGCAACCAACACATGGAGTACCTTTAAAACGGATAATGTTCGACATAATTTTGATGAGGAGACTAGGATTTTCAGGGTGATGAAAAGGGAAAAATAGGATACTGAGGCTACTAGCCCAGGACCGAGGGTTGTGGATATCTCATTCTGTGACCCTTATTAACCTGTTTTGGTAAAGAAACCTTCGGGGAAAAACCTTTTAAAAAATAAACCTCGGAGACATAAAGAACGGAAGGACCGAAGGCCCAAGAAAGCAAAGAAGCAGAAACGGTTCATTTGATTAACCGTACGGGTTATCGGATTACCCGTACGGACAATGGGGAATACGACAAACTTGTAGCCCCAAGTGGGGAATGTTTGGGCGGTGAGACAAATAATTGATTGGCCGTACGGGCAATTGGATTTCGAAGGCAAATCCCTTGGCTATATAAGCCAGTAGAGAGCTTGAGGCAAAGGTTAGGATTTTTAGTCTCAAAACAGAGAAAAAAAAGAGAGAAATGAAAGAAATTTTATATTCTAAAAGAGAGATTTGCACTTAAACTTTGCTTGATTAGTGAAATAATATTGTAATAGACCTTCATATTTAGAATCAAAGTTCTGTATTTCTGAAAAAGGTATATACAAGTCTCATCCTCATCATGTAGTCTTTCTATTCTTAATACCGTATTATTACTATTGTATATATATATATATATTTGTAAATGTTGTATATATCCACACTATCACCCATGTTAAGCTTTTGTCGCATTATATAAAAATGTAGCAATCATGAAATTGGACCGGAACCCCTGCATGGATTGAATGTATGTTGAATCACTAAACTTCCATACCTAAATGAATGCTGAACTCCCAATATGATTTTTTTATATAAAAACACCTCTACATGCTGTGTAAATACTCCTACATGTTTCTGCCATTTTATAGCTGTCTGGAATCTATCTAAATTCAGATTGCCCGTGCGGACAATCAGATTGTCCGTGTGGGTTTTCATTTTTACAGAGCTCTTTTTTTTACCTGAAAATAGTAGGACCGCATGATGAGCATTTAGCAACTCGTAAATGTAATATTTGGCCAGCATAATATAAAAGAATTAAAAATGATAATAAGCATGTCCATTTAGAAGCTGAGAGGGTGATGCGGATGCCAAATACCTTCCCGCGTCATAATATAATTCTCGAACCCTAATTTGGTTGTACAGATAGCACTGTACTCTTAAAAATAGTATAAAACACACTTTTGTTCGTTTTCTCAAAAAACGTACTGGCGACTCTAAAACAGGTTCAAAATTGAGCCACGCGCCGAACGATGTGGGTAGGGGTCCCGTTGGGATTCCCACAAGGGTATTCTTTTTTGATGAGGAGACTGAAATTTTCAGGTTGATAAAGAGGAAAATTGGACATGAGGCTTATAGTCTTGAACGGATTTCGAAGTTAGAAGCTTTCGAAAAGTTGTTTCCCCGCCGGATTTGGACTTGATGGTGCCTCAAGTAGAAGTGCCTCGTGTGAGAGCGCGTGGCTGATTTTTGGGTAAACTTTCTGGGTTCAAACGCAAGTCACAAAAACTTTAGGGGGTTAAACTGAGAATAACCTAATCTTTTGAAACTTTCTGGACCAAAAACCTAATAACCGAAACTTTAGGGTTAAAATTAAAATAACATAAAAAGTCTGGGGCTAAACTGCAAATAACATAAACCTTTTGAAACTTTCTGGACCAAAACGCAAAACCAGAAACTTTATGTGGTCAAACAGAAAAACATTGAAACTTCTAGGAACCCCATCATAAACATTTTGAAACTTTCTAGACCAAAACGCAAAACCAAAAACTTTGAACGGTGAGCTTGCGATGGCCGTTTCTTTGAATGGTGAACCCGCGACGGTTGTTTCTTTGAATGGTGAAATTGATCTAACCCTAATAATGGTATAATTATGGGATGAACCAGATGAACCCTAATAATGATTTCCAACACTCCCCCTTAAATTTAAGGATGTGTTAAACCAAAATCAGTTTGTCCAAAAACAACTTGCCAAAAGAAACTCTTTGACCGGACAGGCGGCAAAAGGCCACCCACCGAAAAAGGTAGAACCCAAAAACCTTAGGTGAAAAAATTGAATACCTTTAATACCAAGTCAAAATATGCAAAATGCAAATAGAGAGATTATATTAATGAATCAAGAATCCCAAATGGGTTACATTGTTACTACTATAATACATTTAAAATACAAAATGACCAATATATATACTATTACAAAAGGAAAAATAATATAACTTTAATGATTGTCTATAATTTCACGAGATGTGGAAATGGTGATAGTGGGTGAGAAAGCAACCCAAAAAAAAGAAAGGATAGTGGGTGAAAAAGGAATCCAAGAAGAATAAATGATAGAAGAAGAAAGGAATTCAAGAAGAAGAAAGGAATCTAAAGGTATTCTAACATCTTTTTGTTAGCGTATAATATTATTTTGAAAAATTGTACCGTATGTTTTGAAAGTTGTATATTACCATGTTAATAAACATAATTTTTTTTTGACAACAATACCACCCATATAAATATACATGATTTATTTAATTACTTTTTATGAAACAAAAGATCATCCTAGGCTATGTTTTTTTAAATATATATATACAAGTACATAATACATTCATGTGATTTGAGAAGGGAAAAAAGGACAAGACGAAAACAAGACTCAAATTTAAATACTTTATTTAAATATTTATATTTTAAATAACTTGAACTTGAACCTGAATCTTAAACTATTTTATTTTAAGCATGGCCGTTTGGTCTTTTGCTAGTGGGTAGACAAATATAGCATGGTTTGAAAGGTCACAAACTCAGGTTAAAGTTTTGGGTTGCTATATATATATTTACATAATTTAATATAGGATTTATCCATTCGTTCCCTCCAATAATGTCCAAAACAAATTAAGTACGTTCCACATATATAGTTTCCTATCAACTCAACCTAAATTATTTAATGGTGGAAAATGAAAGCAAACCAAATCTATGACTATTTGAGAAAAGAGTATAAATTAAGATCCAAACAAGATTCGGTATAAAGGAGCCAGCATTAAAAAAAGGAGAGAGAGAGAGAGAGAGGGAGAGAGAGAGAAGAATGAGAAAGAGAAAGAGATAGAGAAATGAGAGAAACACATTATCTTCATTGGATTGAACCCATAAAATGGAGAAAGGAGAAATGGAGAAACAAATGAAGGAGCTATCAGATTTTCTCAAGAAAGGAACAAGAAAATTCACCGGAGCTTGCAAGAGAGGATGGTACAATATTCGCCGGAATCTCAACATATAGATATACTATTTTCAAGATTATTATATATGAAAATTTTGTAATTATTATTGAAACCAAAAAAAGAAAAAAGAAATATACATTTATGTTTCAAATCTCGTATCATATAATTATTGAATTTTGTCCAAAAAATAAAATAAAATAAAATATTTGAATTATGGGTTACATCCCATATTATTATCTCCTTACTCCATTGCTAATTTGTTGGCTTCTATTTGTTTGATTTTTGGTCATTTGGTGTTTAGGTTGTATTTGTTTTGTTGAAAACTCAACACAATAAAAATGTTTTTAATGTGAAGGTTTTGACATTGAAATGTGAAACTAACAACAATTTTACAATTATGGTCATGCGCATAAACAAATTGGGGTCAGATTCGAGCTAAACACGACTAATTTTATTGTAAACTAATTTCTTCCCCATCATTTACTTGTAATCAAATGTGTGTTTAGAATGGAAAGTTTTCTAGAGTTTTTTGTTGTAGAAATATAAAATTTCATGAGAAAATATTCTAGAGTTAGTGATTTATTTAGATTACCAATAATTATTGGGTGACAGATCCGCGACATGTACGATGTGTCATTCATGTGGTTAGTAGTAGACTTAGTATAGAGTTTACTCTTGATAAACTCAATTTATGAGGGAATGTTCTAGTGATACCTAAATATATTCCTTGGATGGGTCTCCAAGACATATGAAAAAATATTTTAAATTGGGATGATAGTGTCATAATTCAATCCAAAACATATTTTTGGTAAATTTGAGAATGCATCTCGACTAGCGGGAGATCTCAAGTTCGACTCGCCCAATTAAAGCACTAAAAACAAGTCCGCATAACTTTATATAATAATCATAAGAGTAATGCAATACAAATATTAATAAATTTACTAATTTTAAGAGTGATGCAAAACCCTTGTTAGTGTGTAAATACTATAATGATAATAGGAGTAATGCAAAATAATAAAAATAGGATTTATATTTGATTTTTTCATAAATATAAATTTCACTTTTTTTTAAGAAACTATTAATTTTAACTTAATAAATGTTCACATTTTTTAAAGAAATTTAAGTATCTTCTTTTACTATAAATATCAAAAAAACCATCCTCACCCCAGGTGAATTTTTTTACCGATGGGCTAACTCACTTGTTCAATTAATGAAGACATATAACTTGTTTTTTATAGAGATAATTGATATTTTAATTTGTGTTAAAATAAAAATGATACTATTAATTTAAAATATTTAAAAATAAAAGATGAGCCTATAAATTTAATACAGAAAGAATAAAATATAACATATTATACTATAGTCAATATTATCTTGAGCTAGGACCAAACCACTGTTAGATTGAGATGTACAAAACTACAAATGATAAACCTGTAACCACGCCGAAATGACTTAACCATCATACTTGGACCAGCCCGATTACCATCCTGACTTCAACTCTAGGTTCTAAGCTGTGGTCTAAGCCAAAGAAATTAGAAATTGAAATGACTTAATCATATTTCAAACGTGACTTAACCATGGCACTAATAACCTTTACTTCAAAAGTCAAAACTGACATTGAAAAAAATACTACTTTTTATGAGTATCAATAGTTTATATTTAACAACTTGTATTAAGAAAATAAAATAAACATGAGACAGTCCAAAACTCGTGTCAGTCGTATGGTGCTAAAAATTATATATTATTTCAACAATCCGCCTCCGAGTGTGTATAATTTGATAAGTTGTGATCGAGTGAGTTATTAATTGTTAAAACAACTTGTATTGTGACATTGTGTCTGTATTTCAGTCGCACATTACCGACAATAATATATCAAATCGAAAACTTATCACTAAAAAGCACAAAAGATTGATAGTGTTCAAATACTTGAATGACGTCTTGCCGGACGAGTTCATGCGGGGTGCATAGAATTCGCGGATGTAACCGCTAAAATTTGTCTTTCCTTACTTTGCCTAGTTGTTTCAATGACTCTCACAGTAACAAACACAATTGAATTTCCATTTCAGCCCCCACACCTTTATCCAATTCTCCATCTATATGATTTCTTTCATTTTATACAAACAACTTTTATGTTACATAATCATCTCACATATTTTTAGTTTAAATTTTCACTAAATTTTGTGAAAAAAATCATTTATTTAAGCGCTAAACTATATCTTATTGGACACAATTAAATGAAAGGAGTAATGGAAGAGAGCTAAGTCCCTTTTTTTTAAAAGGCGAACATTATATCTATTTATGTATCACCTGTATAAAAAGACAAAAAATTGAGTTGCCACCGTGAAGAATTGGGCGATAATCACATTTATAAAGATCGAACTTGAGATCCTTTATTACAAGAATAAGAATTATGTTAGCTCACTCTCTTTAATTCAATTCCATGTTATGAACCCAAAATAGTCTGACAAGGAAAAAATAGTAAACTTTGGAATGGTTTATAAAGCCCATGGACATCATTTCCTTGCAAATATTCAAGGGCAAGTCCCATGGGTTTGTAACAAGTAGTATCATAGCAGGCACCATGTCAGGTAAGGGACCAGATGTAATGCAGTCGAACTACGACTTGGGTATCTGACCTAATATCCATGTATGAGACCGGACGTAATGAAACTGAGCTACTGTTATTCATGATGTCAAGCCATTTAATATTGGTAGATAAGTGAAGTTACTAAAATATATGGAAAGGGCTACCACCGAGCTAGTATCAATAGAGGGGGTGCCATGGAGTGGGCTGTCATGGATGACTGTTGCCGAGCATGATGGAATGTTATGAACCTAAAATAATCCAACATGGAAAAAATAGTAAATTTGGGAGCAGTATATAAGGCCCATTGACATTTTTCTCTTGCAAGCCGATTTAATTTTAAGAATAAGTTCTACCTATAGATGCGTAACAAACACAAAACTTTTATGAATAATAAATAAAAATAGGGCATGTCAAGTAATAATTCTAACCTCTGGGCTAGGTGAGTGCAAGGGCAACAATAATGTTTGAAACTTAAACCTAAACTTGAACTACCTAGGGGTGTTTTCGGTTTCGGTCAGGGTAGAAACTAGGGTACCCCAAACCCTCCCCAAACTATATAGTTCGGTTTCGGTTCGGTTCAATTTCGGTTTTCGTACCTATGAAACCCAAACCCTTCCTAAATTATTCGGTTTTGTTCCGGTTCGGTCTCATTCGATTTTTTTTGTATTGTTAAAACTTTAGTTCAAAATTGCACTAAAAATATAAATTCACTCAAAAGGTGCTACAAAAAAATTATATAATGTATTTATTTTAATAATTAGCTTAAGTAATTATTTGTAAATGTAAATAATCCATAGGGTTAGGTCATTTATATAATGTAAATGTTGTAAGAAGGTTTCCTTTTTTTTTCAACGTATTGTAAGACAACTTAAGTAATTACATTAAGTTAGCAATTTTTTTTAAAAAAGATTCGATTTTTTCGGTCTAATTCGGGGACCCCGAATCCCCAACCCATATCGACCTAAATCAATCGGTTTTGATTTCGATTTTTTATTTCAGTTTCAATTTTTTTTTTCGGTTCGGGAAATTTCGGATCGCAACGATTCGGTTCGTTCGTTCAGTTTTCGGATTTCTGATAACACTCCTAGAACTACCAACAAATGCAACCGACCTAAACCTAATTCAAACCGGTGCTGGTTTTATTGAAGAAAAATTAAAACTCACCTCGATTACTCATTGCATAAGTCCAAATGCACATTTCCCTCACCCACTATGTAATATGAATTATAAGGACATTAAAAAAAATAAAAACGATTTAGGTCAATTCCTGTGAAAGGATTAAATTTATGAAAACTCAAATCAATGTCTTGTTTTTGTTTAAAAGCTATACATAACCTAAATTTAAAAAAAAACGTACCATTAACGTAAAGTATAGTAAAATATTTGCCAAATTGAGCCATATTGCCATATGTATTGCAAATTTTCAGTATACACTACTTTCACAAAATTCAAATGAAAATACTCAACCACTCAAGGACAAAAATCGTACCTCCCTTACTCATGCCAAACTCAATTCTATGTTAGCATTTATCTTGTGAGAAAATAGGTTGTAAGACCTCACTCCGTAATGTTTTATATCTCTAAGGAAGAAGTCATGTTTAATAAATATAAATAAGACTAATTTCGTAATTTTATTATAAATTAATGATACTTTTCGTAATTATGATTTATTTTAAGAATAATAACAAATTTTCATGTACGAAACTACTCCCGTAAAACCTCTCATAAATCATTGCACTACCGAAACGTTTGCTGTTACATGACTAGAACGATCAAATTTTCATATCTATCCATACAATCAATTTTTTTTATCTCTATAATTTCTGTCGACGATCTCAGTGTACTATTCGTTTTACTTTGTTTTTTGGTGCTCTACATCTCAGTTTATTTTTCATTTTATTCAAGGTACGGTTTCATTCTTTTGTTCATTTATTCTTCATTGTTCGTTGTTCATTGATTTTGTTCATGCGTTGAATCGAATATACCGAGTTATTTTGTATTTATGTTTTGCATAGATTTTTAAGTTGAACATTCTAGTAGTTTTGGGACCTTTGGATGGGGTGCTAAACTGTTTTAGTACCTTGTGTTTTAGTTCGCCTGTAGTGCTAAAATGGTTTTAGTACAATTCTAGTTTTGTACATTTTGGTGCTAAAACAGTTTTAGCACCATCTGATTGTTTACTATTGCTAAAAAAATGGTGTTAAATCTGTTTTATCACCATTTTAATACTTACTCTGTTTTTATAGAAATTGTGCTAAAACAGTTTTAGCACATTGATGTGTACTGTTTGATGGGTGCTAAACTGTTTTAGCACCTTATGTTTTAGTTCCCCTGTGGTGCTAAAACGGTTTTAGTACTATTTCTAGTTTGGAGATGTGTTTTAGCACCGTCTGATTTTTAAGTTGAAATCACATTTCTGCATATGGTTAGGTTTTTTATGTGTTTTGAACATTTTTTGTTATGAGATTTTGTATTCATGTATTCAAATGGTTAGTTGCCCTGTGGTGTTAACACACATGGCAAAAAGCAGAAGGTGCTAAATGCATTTAGCACCCCATATCAGCAGATTTGACCAAAAATCAGAAGGTGCTAAATGCATTTAGCACCCCTTTTCATCTCATATCACAAAAAAAAAACCCACAGAAAGTGCTAAATGTCATTTAGTACCACATGCTTTCAACTCAACAACAAACAATTTGGTTGTGCTAAAAGCCATTTTAGCAACACTAGAAGGTGTAAAAGCGATTCAGTATCAGTTTTCAACACAATAACAAGCAATCTGATATTGCTAAAATCCATTTAGCACTAGCAGAAAGTGATATATAATGATAAGTAATCTGATGGTACTAAAACAAATTAGGAGCTAGTTTGAATGTTTTTAATTGATTTAGATGAAGAAATATGATCAATGGAAACAATATATATATATATATGTAAATTTCACAGTCGAACAAATATATTAATCAGAATCGGTTGCAGTTTTTTTAAATGAATATCTGGATAATGAATCAGAATTGATTGTCGAAATGATTTGTTGTGTCATCTCTGTGATTTTGATGATCGATCGTTATGGACTTTGAAAAATTTTGATTGGGATTTGGTTGCAACTGTTTTTTTTGGATACGTGAGAAGTTATATATATTAGGTTTAGTGTGTTATTAGTTAAAGAAGGAAGGGGCATTATTGTCTTTTTCATGTAGTGTATTTAATTTGTAATGCTGATTTATAATGGGCCTTTGTAATTATGTTGTTATTGGAGTGTGCCCTTATGCCCAATTGCTTTTTATCTTGCTCCCCTCCTCATGCCTTAAAGAACGTATCTCATTAATGATTAAACTTGAATTTATGACTTATGTTCCACGAAGTATTTATCATGAATTAAACTTATCACTTGATTAACCCTTGAGGGTCACTTATCATAAGTCATACAAAAGAAATGTTTTATTAAATCATCTCCAATATTTTCCTTATATTTTACTTATATTGAAGGGAAATTTGACACAAAAGGTTATTCTTGGAGGGAAACTATTGAATGTTGAACTCCATTTTCTTAATTGGAGGCAAGTTGTAGAGAAATCTTAGATCATAATTTTTCTTAAATATAGGGACAAATTTTGTTATTTTAAAATAAAGTCATTAAAATTTTGTCGTTCAAAAATATTTGACAACTACAATCCATCCTCTCAAATTTTAGAAGATTTATGAGAACTTTTCAAATATGAATAAAGAACGCAAAAATTTTAAACTTAAGAATAAGTAAAAGATTCTAATTTTAATAGGATCATTTTAACGCGTCTCAAAACTTTTCTTCATATTAAATTAGACACATTCTTATGTAAAGTTTTTATATTTTTGCTATTCCTAATAAACTTAATATATGTTCTTATCCCACAAAATAACATTTGCGATTGTGTGTTAGTAAAAACACCCTTAAAAACTAGTTTCAACACCTTATTTAAAGAGAAAATAATACTGGCTATGCTCTATAGCTTTTTTTAAAGCATCCATATTTAAAATAAATTTTTCTTCTTCCAAATCATCCTTTCAACTATGAATGAGACTAATACAATGCCTCTCCTCTCTTCCATCCTTAGGCAACTAATGGATGCATTTTATAGTCATATATTCCTATGTATAGAGAATGAATGATTAATTATTCTTTTGTTTAGATTTAAGTAGTTCAAATACGCTTGGAATTGATCTTTTTTTTTGTCAGAACCAAGCCCAGTTCATTCCTTAGGTGGCTCTTTGTTCAGGCTCCATATATTCTTCTACAAGTCCCGTTTTTACATATACTAAGAAGGTTATTTGATAGTGGTTCTTATTAAGGGTGCTATTGTTATAAAAGAATATTCTTGTTGAAATTAATACTTGTATGTGCATGACTATTTGAGAAAATTGTGCAGTTTAAATTAATTAGTTTTTTAGGTCCTATCAGCATCTTTAATTAAAGCAACATTATAATTAATGGTTGGACAAAAGTTTGATAATTGCATGTAAAAAAAATTATAATTCGCACAAAAAATATTTAAGTAGTGTAATAATAAGATTTTTTTTTATTATGTTATGATTAAAAAAGTTAAGAAAACAAGTTAAATATTATATAATAATTATAAATATATTTTTATTTAAGTGTTTTAATTAATAAAAGTGCTTTAAAAAAATTAAAAATTAAATATAAGTGCTTAAAAAATTGTGTTTAAAGTATTTTTCAAGGTTACAAGCAGCCTTTTCGATTGTATTATTATATATCCCCAGGACCCCAGCTCGTATCCAAAACGAAGAAAACCTTGACGAGGACAAACACGTAACTCCACTCCTCACGTCAAACTCCCCGCGATTCTCCCCCGGGCCCACACAACCTCCACCTTAGAGAGAGAAGAAAAAAAGTACCAGCCTTCCCTTCCCCTCCCCTCCCTCTCTCAAACTACGTAATCCTGCCACATTCACAGGCCAAACATTTCAATTCAAAAGTAATCTCTCCCAAAATCGATTCGAATCATCTCCGATTCGAATCGAGAGAGGTTCATTATTACAATGGGCGATTTCAACCTCGCGCTCGTCATCGTCGCCATTGCCGTCACAATACTGGTCTTCATCTTCAATGTCTACCTCCTTATCAACTACCAGCACACCGATGATAAGAACCAGGCATATTTCCCCAAATTCGTCGTCGTTTTGGGCCTCTCCGTTGCCGCTTTATCCATTTTGATGCTTCCGGCTGACGTGGCCAACCGGCAGGCTTGCATTCACTCGATTTATAATGGCGCTTGTAACCTAACATTGCCGATGAAGCAATTGTGGATCGCTGTTTATATTCTTGATGCGGTTTTGGTCTTCTTTGTCATTCCGTTTGCCATGTTCTTCTACGAAGGGGATGAGGACAAGTCGGTACATTTCTATGGTTTGATGATTATTTTCACTGTTCTGTAATTCTGTCATATATACGTGTGAGTGGATTTGTATGCATTTTGACACACCCACACACACATATATTTTGGACCATCGTGTGCTACTCTCGCGTGTAAAAAACATGACGCAGCTTTTTTAAAGTGTTTATTTTTTTTTTCACCAATGCTTTTTCAAGTGGTTGAAATGCCTCTTTTGCAAGGAAACTTTTTACGAAAAAATGAAATTTGCTACCGTAAAAAAGTTAATTCAGAAAAATACGACGGAGTTTCACTCGCGGTTGAAATGCCTCTTGCCTGTATATACATATTTTTAGATAATTATATGTGATTTATGTATGTGTAGTGTATGTAATTATGCATAAACATTTTAATTTTTGAGCATTATGATGCATGTTCATGTGTATATAACCGTTGAATTGTTGTGATGGCGCTGATGACGGTTATTGTTTGCAGTCCCCTTGGCAAGCGGATTAAAAGTGCTATGATGTGGGTGGTAACTACGGCCATCGTTTGTGCTCTAGTGCTTGGGATTCTATACGGTGAGTTTTTCGCTAATTAACGTTTAAATGTTAATATACTTCTTTCATTCTTATTCTTTTGCAAATGTCAGAACTGCATAGTCTGCATCAAAAAGCACATTAGAACACACCAAAGGTGGCACTTTTATGATTTTATCAACTACAATGGCCAAATATTTAGCCCTTTTGACTCAATTAATCTGAAATTCAGTTATCAATATTTACAACCTTTGAGGGTCAATGTTCTTTTTAGAGAAGTTTATATTTTGTCATCATAACTAAATGGTGCAAGCTCTCTCCTGCTACCATGATGTTGTAGGCTTGTAGCTGGGATTCCTCTGTATCTTATTGAGGCGTCGTAAAGGAAGTGGAATGATTAGTTCTACTTCTACCTTTAGGAAAAAGGGAATTCTAGACCAACAACAGAACCTTTTACCTGGAAAACCAGCTTATTAACTCATGTGGCAGAACAGAGACGAATATGCTACCTATGGGGCCTTTTTAGGAGATTTGTGTTTCCCAGCAGTTAGGTCTTGAACTAGATCAGAAACCTTCGTGCTCAACAAAGACTTGTCCCAACCACCTGAGGTTCGACTACATAATTCCTATTCCGCCATTTCAAAGCAATTTCAACCCGAACTGGTTTTGATGAGTTTGGAAATCATTTGTAGCTTCATTCTTCTACATTGACATCCTAAGCATGGTCAACTTGCATCACTGTCCTCCTGACTGCAAGACTTGTTGGAGGGAAGGAAAACAAAAAGAAAGGATTTTCTTATATTAAAATATGAAACATAAAATAGACATAACATATATATATATATGTTTATATTAATGAGTGAAAAGGATTACATGATATATAGCAGCATTACAACTCAATAAGAGAGAAAATGGAAGTAAGAAATAAATAATAATAAAAAATAAAAATTTCAGATCTTCCAGGACTACTCTATTCTGTGTAGAATACGATTTCCTTGAGAGCGAGAGAAAAATCCTTTTGTGTCCCTACTTTATTTATGTCCCTGGGAGATCCCTACTTTATTTATGTCCCTCACCTTACTCTTTTACTCTTTGTCATTTCAACCGAATCAATACGAATCGCTTATTTTTTCATCATCATTTATTACCTTCTTTATTTGAGAGCGAGAGAAAACTCCTTTTGTGTTTTATGTATCAATTTGCATGTTAGATATGTTAACCATGTATCACTTATTTGTTCCTGTTTGCTGTCATTAGGGATTGTTGGAAAAGTGGACTTCACTGTTAGACACCTCTCTTCAGCAACAACTAACTTTCCAAGTACTTGGTCCTTCTCCAGTAGCCAACAATGTATTGGAAATGGTCAATACCAGGTTAATGACTAAATTAGATTATTGTGCTCAATCTTTTTTTAGCTCCTCTTTTTAATTTTCTTGGGTTTTCATTAACATGTTTTGCTCATGATTTGAACATTTTCAAGATAAACAGTTGAATATGTTTCTCACTTGTTGTCTGTCCTCTCATTTTACAGTGTTCCGCGTATTCTGCTAGTGCTTCGTCAGAGACAACATGGACTATGCGCGCAAGCTTTCCAGAATATATTGTTGCTCTAGCTACCATAGCTGGATCTGTACTATTCTCAGTAAGTTAATTATTGGGAATCTCTATAAGGGGATATACACCTTTTAATTTTTAAACCTATCTGCAAAATGCAAATAATGTTTTATCCAGAGAGAGCGATATCGTGCCATATATGTGATTATTATGGAATTCCGTTGATCAGGGCAGTAGTAGTATGCAATTTTGTCTCAAGTTCTAAGCTTAGCATATTCAACGTTTGGTGAATTTTAGGTAGCATATAACAAAGCATCAAACTACAAATTTCTGATGGAACCATTTGGCAATGGTCCTGTTTCTAGTCTATAGTTTTATTCTCCATGAACCTTGTATATAACAATTGATCCATCATTCTATTCAGGTATTTGGCGGTGTTGGCATTGCTTGTCTACCATTGGGACTTATATTTGCATTCATTAGGCGTCCAACTGCAGTTATCACTCGTTCACAGTATATCAAGGTACTTCTTGCATTGTTCTGTGTACTGTGTAACTATATGTAGGAGAATTTCCTACGGAATATCATTGATTTTGACAAAATAAATATATGCATCAATGCATGAATAAGTTAATAATGGATTGTTGATTTTTCATATTGTTTAGGAAGCAACCGATCTAGGTAAAAAAGCTAGAGAATTAAAGAAAGCTGCCGATACACTTCTTCAAGAAGAAAGGAGTGGTTCAAAGGGTAGAAAGTTCCGTAAAAATAAGAAGGCCCTGGAAAAGGTAATACCTTCTTAATCTTAAAGGCGTGTTCACATTTGGACATTACGATCATCTGTAGGTGCGGTTTGTGCATTGTTCTGTTTATATAATGGATGCATTGAAGGAGTCCTAATTGCTTGAGGAATGGGAGAAAAAGTCCATTATCATGAGCCAACAACAGAATTGTATACATTAAGATGTATAATTGATGATCTGACTATTTAGGACTGCAAAATATTGCATTGTATGATATGGCGTAAGTTTTTGCGGGCATGCACATGCGCACACGAACACTCTATTTTGATGGTGGGGTTTGATAGTGGTATAGTTTATTTATGTAATCAAATTGTGACAACCTTTTTGGGGGCGTTCTTTTGTAGGTTTGTTGGAGATAAATTGTAATTTTTTATTTTTATAATGATTGATGTATAATTGGTTGGCATTTTTGTCTTTATATCTATGAGGATGATTAGATGTTGAATATGTGATCCTACATATATATTCATCCTGCAGGAGTTGCTTCTTCTAGAAGAAGATGTGAAGGCTTTAGAAGAGATGTACCCTCAAGGTGAACAGGTGATAGACTGTAGTATATTTAAGTTGTTAACCTGCATATATTTGTATATATTTTTATTTGAATTTTTTCTTTTCTACCTACTAATTTCCCTGACTGATGTATCAGGCTGAGACTACTTGGGCTATGACTGTTCTTGGCTACTTGGCCAAACTTGTGCTTGGAATTTTAGGGTAAGTTCTTAGCACCATTTCTATGTACTTAAAACAGTTAAAACTTTTCTTTTAAGCGCTTAACTGGAGATAATATATATATACATCTCAATATAATAAATATTAGTAGCGCAGTGTCAAATGTCATTCCCCGGTCAAGCCCAGTAACAAATTGTTGCTTTGGGCTGAAGCCCTCACAGTTTTGCTTTCTCCTTAGAAGGCCACTTACTAGGAAGGACTAGTGACTGCACATACATAGCACATTAGTTCACCTCACGCAGGCGATTGGTGAAAACCCATAGTTTGTTGCACTGTTGCTTACCAGTGATTGTTGTTTTCAGTTCTATCCCTGTACTTCAGCTGAAAGAGGAGTGCCAATTTAAAGAAAAGTAGACTTAAAAGAAAAAAATAGAAGGAAACAAATTAGTCCAACACTATGGAAATCTCAATGTTCAGTTCGTTTAAAACTAATCTCAAATCTTGGTGATCTTTACTTGTGTACAGAACAAGAAAACCCTAATTCTACTACTACCAGAAATAACATAATACTGCTAATTAACTAAAATATTAATATTGTTCAATTTCCTTAATTACATTTGTGATTACCGACTATCCACAATAAACCCGCACTAATCCTTAAATAAGTTTTTTTGAACAATTCCCAATTTAACAAATTTCCTCTTAACATATTCCTCATCACCAGTTGTGTATGATGCACTATAAAACATGAACCATCTCCTTGGTAGCATGGAAGGTGGATGGAATGCCTGCTGGGGCCTATGCAGCAAAAGTAGCAGAAGAGGTTGAAGGGGCCTATGAAAATGATGACATTGTTTTTTCCTTGAGGAAACTACACTATTCCATCCAGGAGGGGAAAATTAATTCTGCAATTCGGAGAATCTAAAAAAAACATGTTGAGGGTGCGGCAGGAAATAAGAAAAATATCAATGAAGTTATATTCATTTTCCAAATTTGATAGACCTTGCTTGTAGCTCAAGTGGTAAAATGATCCCCTTGTTATGGGGGAGGTCTCTGGTTTGATCAGCCAACCGCCTTCTGGCTCCCCTCAACTCGAACCATAGGTCAATTATTACATCCCATGCTTAACGGGCCATAAATGACATGTTCATTGACACATTTACCTTTTGCTGCTTCTTTTAACAGGTTGATCGTCTCAGTGGCTTGGGTTGCTCATATTGTGATATATCTACTGGTTGATCCTCCTCTTTCTCCTTTCCTGAATGCGGTATTTGTCAAGCTGGACGATGCATGGGGTATTTCTTTGAATTTGCATTTCTTATTCATACCCCCTCGCCAAATTAAAAGTCCACTATTTCTTTTTGAACATCCCCAATTAATAATCCACTTTCCTTTTCAAAATATAATCAACTTGCCAAATCTCACGAAAACGAAGCAAGTTTTGTTCCAAATCATCGATTGAGATGAAATTAGCACATTCTTAAAAATCTGAAGTTCAAACATTTACTCTTAATTAGCGATGGAAGGAGTAGTTCCTTTTACTAATGAGTCATGAATCTTAATATGATATTTGCATTTTGCTACTGTACTAGGTCTTCTGGGTACTGCCGCGTTTGCAATCTTCTGCTTCTACCTTCTCCTTGCAGTGATTGCTGGGGCAATGATGCTTGGCTTGAGATTAGTTTTCATTACTATTCATCCAATGAAGTAATCATCTTATTCTGTGTTTGAATAGTTTTGTTACTGAGATAATGAGTTTCAAGGGCTCTAATTAAATATAAAGGAAGGGCACTGCAATGTTCCATTTCAAAAAGGACACTCTTTTCTCTTTATCTAAAATACACTTCCTTCATTTTGTGTCTTTTCAAAAATACACCCACCACACACATACATACAATGAGAAGTAAATGAAGTCGCCAAAGACAGTAATGATTGGGAGTTCAGGGTGGGTTGGGTGGTTGCTGGAGCTTCTATGAAGTTGCCGGAGCTCCAGTGGTGGGTGGCAGCAGTGGTTGGTGAGGCATGGTGGCCACTGGCCAGTCATGAGTGAGAAGGAAACAAAAATGTTTGGTAAAGGTATAATTGAAGCTTCAAAATGAAGGGTGTCCTTGTGATGGACATACTTTGAAAGTGTCCAGCTGCTAAAACAAATTTGGAGGAAGCCCTACATGTGTTGTAGAGAATTAAGGTGTCCTTTCTTTGCATTTAATTGTGAAAGGAGGACTTACAACCCATTTTCTCTGTCATTTTATGCGCACTATTTGGTCTGTTATATATGTCAATATTTGGTTATGGCTTAACTATTGAGCTTTTGTTACAGGTGGGGAGCGACGCTCATGAACTCCTTTTTGTTTAATGTGGGACTCATTCTTCTGTCCTCCATGAGGTTCGCATCTTGGATTATTTGTAGGAACTTAAAATACGGGCTTGGGAAAATTCTTAACTAGGTTTAGTACTTTGGTTCTGGTTCCAAAGTTAGAAAACCGACATACTTTCGTACTTTTGTTCGAAAGCTGCGATGAGCAAATACTCCCTCCGTCTCAGATTGGACTAAATATTCGTTATAACGGTTGTGACAATGATGTGCCGGGATTTCACCACATGCGGGGGGCTAGATAATACAGAGAGGACCATTGAAGTGATTTGGAACATTGATTTTGTTATCCAACTGTTATCATTCAATATGTTGTATCACGTCATTGTTACAATGGTTGTATTCAATATTCTCACCTCAAATTGATAGTCCCATTTCCTTTTCGGACATAATCAATGTACCAAATCTTGCAATAGAAAATAAACTGTATTCTTGACCATTGATTAGGTTGAAATTAGAAAGTTTTTTTTTTAAGTATGAAATTCAAAGTTGGACTATAGATTTGAGATAGAGTATAATCTTTATATTGCTCTCATGCGTATTTATTGAAGAAACAGCATGAAGCAGTTATCATACTGCTTTTCCGTATTGAATTGAATTTACTTCTCTCTCCATGACTTTGAAAATTCACTCTTGATAAGTATTTGGAATTTATCAAAGTGTTCTTTGTCTTTTCAGTGTGATTCAGTTCTGTTCCACAGCATTTGCATACTATGCTCAAGCTACTGCTGCACAAGAAATATTTGGTCACACTTTACAATCACTTCGTGGGATTAAATATTTATACAAGTTAGTTCCTTCGGCTTTCTGATTGATCTGGTTGACATGAATAATATAGTCATGCTTTAAATATTGTTTTTTCTTTTACAGGTATAATGTGTTCCAAATCGCATTTATAATCCTAGCTGGGTTAACTTTTGTGTATTACATGGCATTAGTAAGTTTTTCTCCATCTTTTTGATGGACACTGCTAGGGATAGAGCCGTTTCAAAGTTGACATAAATGTTGTAATATACTGCAAAAGAAAATTATTGATTAATGATGAATTTCAGAACAACTCAGAGTTTTCCTTTTACTAGGAAGCTAACAGGCACCCATTTTAGATTTTTGTGGCTTCATTCAAATGAGCTTTTGTTGTCCTAGTTGTAAAAGTCAATGGAAACTATAGTGCTATTCTGGTTGGTCCTAATATCTTTCCCAAATTAAGAGTCCAGTTTGACCTTCACACTTTCTTTTAAATTTTTTTAAAGACACTAATTTCTACATAATCGATGGTTTTGAACCAGACTTATAATTAATAATTAAGAACAAGACTTATTTATTATTGTGAGATTTGGTACATTGATAATGTTCCAAAAAGGAAATTGGTCTCTTAATTTGGACATCCTAAAAAGAATAATAAACTCTTAATTGGGATGGAGTGAGTAAAAATATTAAGACAATTTTGGTCCCTACATGTTGAAGCTTGTATAAAGACGCCAAAAAGATATTACTCTTATGTCACCACGGCACAACTCCAAACCATTGTACCAAATGCAATGTATGTTGTACACTTGTACCCATGGTGTTACAAAGAAATTATATCGGTTTTCCGTGTTTGTGTATATATCCTGCACCCGAAGTCTAACCATAATCGTTCTTTTGCAAAAAAATTTCAGGGATGGAGAAGAAGAAAGCCCGCGGGAAGGTTCCAACTTTCGGAATAAAGCACGTATTGATGTGACAATGCACCTTACTGATTCTCTTGGAATTTCTCTCTTCTAATGTTTGGATGCATATAGCCTAGTTTTGTTTAATGTTGTTTGGATAAATAGGCGGAGATATCATTCATTCATCCGAGTACAAAAATTTGATTTGCAGCAGCGGGCTATATGATGCTGTGGTATGGTGACTGCGGCTGATTTTTTTCCCCACATTTATTCTTCTTTTTTTGGTATGTATTCTTTCATTTTTTGATTTAATATCATACACTCGCTTGGGCTTGTAATATTTTTTAGCGCGCCAGGGGACCTGAGCTTCATTTGATGTAATAATATGTTTAGGCAATTGAGAACAAAGGAAAGAGCTTGTGAGTAGTATCTGGTGTGCGAATATTCATTAGTTTTTAGTTGAATTCCATTTTTTGTCTGTTTCAGTTGATTTTTCCTTATTTGAAGTTGGGAAATTGAGAATGATCTTGTTAGAAAAAAAGAAGAGAAGGAGAAGGAGAAAATAGATTCTTGAATTTTATGACGGTTCTTTGATAGTCGAATGTTTTGTTTTGTGCTTCTATTGTTAGTGTATTTGCAGTTGGCTAATTTTACACTGGATGTTTGGATGAAATTAGAGATGTCCTGGGTACGCGTTAAAATAAAATGTGTACTTTATTATTACAAATATGGACGGATAATTTATCACAGTTATCAATAGTATTTTAGGCCCTTCTTGTTTGTAACATGGAGTATCGGACTAAAAGGGACAATTCAATAGGTACATGTCATTTGTGAAACCAAATCTCCTGCATATAATAGGGAAAATTATAACTCATGTCCTAAACGTACATATTAAGCATCTTATAAATAAAAAAATAATTTCATATGTGAGATTTTATGCCTTATTAAATTTGTATTTAAGCGTTTTTCTTACTGTAAATAAGTTGTTAACCTCTACCCCTAATGCACATATTAACATGACATCACATAATAAACGACGCTTTTATTTCATATTTATTATATTTTTACGATATCGTTATCCTAATTTAAAGTACAAATTCAATTTTTCACTAAAGAATGTAAAGAGTGCAATTGGCTTCCAAAACACGAATTGGTTTTCGTAGTTTTATCTATCCATTTGCTCGCAACTCAAGATTGCAGTGAATGACTCAGTTAAATTTGAACACATTGTGTTTAAGTCTCACCGATTGTAAATACAACATGAGAGTTCTCTCCTTCAATACATTATCGCAAGAGTATTTTTATTCGTTGCGTAAATGTATTGTCAATTTAGTAATGCATATAATTTACACAATGTGTATGAATATTTGTGATTCCTTAGCCCCTGTTTGGTATCTCACTATTTTTTTTTTCCAAACTTTAAAAACTTAACTCAAAATCAACTCTACTTTTATATTCCCCAAAATTTATTTCTCTTTATTTTCTCTCTTTAAAAAAACTTTTAAAACACCATAACTTTAAATTCAAAAATCAAAATTAAATAAAAAATATATATTTAAAATATACTCGTCGAGACCTATAAAATAAGATCCATTGTGACTATTTTTTGAAATATTTTTATGAAATTTTTTAGTTGGTTGAAAAAAACTCAAATAAAAACCAAATTCACTTTTCAACATATTTCTAAATTCTACCAAACACCATATTTTAAAAACTCAACTCAAAACATCCACCAAACAACCCCTTAACGTTTTATATTATTTTGTTTACTTAGCATTGTATATAAAAAAGTGTCAAATACATGCTCATTTTACACTAAGGTGTTAATTTTTCATCTAGTCAACTTTTGGAAAATTTTAAAATACCACAAATTTAAATTCAAAATTAAATGTATATATATATTTTTTTCAAAAACAATAGACACATTGATAGTAACATAAAGTGTAATTATTTTTTTCAAAAACAACTATTGGACAATTTAAGTATTTGTATCTCATGGAGTCATGGATCTTTCAAATTTTAAATGAGAATTTGAAAAAAATAAAATTGTGTGTAAAACTAATATACATATAAATTTTATGCCTCAATTATACCTCAGAAAAAGAAAAAAAAATGAGTTTAAGCGAACACAATTTGGAGCTGAATGTAAACTATTCGGGGTCAGAATGACAGATTAAAAATAAAAGAAAAGAAAAAAAAAGGAAAAAAGACGAAAGTTAGCGCAGTGAAGACAAAAATTGAGTTATTTACCTAAATAGATCACTTTTTAAACTTATTTACTAAACTAAATTACTTTTCAACTTATTTACTAAAATAACACACTTTTTAAAATAATAATTCCGAATAACTATTTTAATAGAAAAATAGTGATTTCGAATCACTATTTTAAGTCGAATTTGAAAAAATAGTGATTCAAAATCACTATTTTTAAGGAAAAATAGTGATTCGAAATCACTATTTTAAAAAACGTGCTTGTTTAGTAAATAAGTTGAAAAGTGATTTAGTTTGATAAATAAATTAAAAAAGTGGTCTTTTTAGATAAAAAAACTCACAAAAATCGGAGGTCGTTACTACTCCCTGTCGGAACAACCAAAAACCCTAGGTCGTCTCGATCAGTTACAGATAGTAAAATCTAATTCAATTACTTGCATAGATTTAGAGGAGAAGTAGAAGAAGAAGAAGTAAGTGATATATATGGACATAGCTCTCTTCTCCCCATCTTCTCTCTTTGCTAATGACGATGACACCTCTTCTAATGGTAATCTTATGCTATTAATTCTCTCTCTCTCTTTCTCTCTTTCTAGCTAGCATCTTCATATGTAATTGAGTACTGAAACTGATTGTTGCTCGATCTTTCAATTCAGATGAGCAAACAAGTGATGAAACCAATCAGAGCTACGTGGAGAGAAAGCACCAATTCCCTCAAATGGTTTGTTTTATATCCATCTCCATAAACATTATTGTCTTTTCGTTTGACTTCTCAGTCAGGGCATGTTTATACTAATTTGATTTCTAATTAAGAAAAAGTGAAAAACATATATACTTTGAGCTGCTGCTGCTGCCTGCCTGCCTGCCTTCGACCAGTAAAATAAATTAAGAACTTGGCAATTCTCCACTAATTGAGGGACCCTGTGAAGAAACATCGATCTACATTCTCAATCACTATCTACAATTAGGGTGTATTTTTTTTTTTTGATAAAACGTTTCGAAAATAATTGAAACACTCCTACTTTTTTATCGGAACAAAATTCTTTGGGCGGTGGTTAACAAAATTTTTTCTTTGGAAAATAGTTTTTTATCCCTACTCATCATTCCTGATACTTGATGTGTTTTTAGAACAAGTTATAGTAATGTGATAATGTTTAATTTGATCAAGTTTTTAAGTTGCATGTACCTTAAACTGAAGGTCACTGTGTCATGTGTTCAAATACTGGTACATTTATTTTTTTACCTAATCAAATTTTCTTCATTATTTTTCTGTTAGGAATGGTAATTTTGTAATTATCAGTACAAACCAAAACTTAAAATGGTATGTTTGTTTTGGATTCTTTGCAGGAATTACTCATTCGGGAATTTTCTTTTCACCAGCTAAATGCGAATTTACTTTGGCCAGGCACATTTGCATTTGCAGAATGGTTAGTTGAAAATAGGTCATGGATAGAAGGACAGCGCACAATTGAATTGGGCAGGCATGTTTAAAGAACCAAGTTAGCTGTTTCATTTATTCAAAAATTTGTTGTTTCCATGTAACATTTTCTCTTTCTTTTAAGATATATATATATAAACTATAGTCAAAGGGTAGAGTGAGTTTTTTTTTTTTTTTTTTTTTTTAAAATTAGTAAACGATAATTGTAGGTCTATCAACTGTCCTTAGAAGGATTTGAAACTGCCCCTAATGGGTCCACCTTCCTTGAGCCCTCTTGTAAGACTTGCTTTCTTATCTTAAGCTCTATATTCTGGTTTATATCTTATCTTGGGCAATAGAACAGGATTGTTACCAATTCTTGGTTCCTACTCTTCCATTTCTTGTATAAATCAATTTTATTATTGCACATAAAAGGCTATAAAATTTTGCAGATATTTTTTAAAAACAAGCATGTAAGCGGAAGAAAGAAGGTTTCCCTTTCTTCAATGAACTTATTATTAGTTAGAAGTGCAAGTCTAAAAAGTGTTTAAAGTCTTTTCTTTTAAGCTTCTTAATACTTAGGTTATCTTTCTGATTATCTTGAGAATTATGTAATATTCTTTTAACTGTGTTAATCACTATCATTGTCTTTATGGTGATATACAACTGTGTGCAGTGGAACGGGAGGGTTGGCGATTTTTCTGAGAAAGTTGTTTCAGCTCGATATTACAACTTCAGACTTTGATGATGAGGAAATTGAAGAGAACATTGCTCATAATTGCAGGGATAATGGAGTTTCACCTGTCCTTCCTCACATAAAGCGTATGATAGCTCCTTTTTCCCTTTTAAGTAGACCCAACAAAACTAGGCACGACATGATAACACGACACAAAATTATAAGTTTGAGCTTTTAATGGTTTCAGGTCATTTTAGTGCTGGGCCGATAATACACTATAGTTGATGAATTGATATCCAGTTAATATTTGTTAACTCGTTGCCACCCATGTGTATTTATATTTTTCATCTAATACTATTTCCTTTCGGGTATGATTGCAGATTCATGGGGAGATGTCTTTCCAACTGCTGTCCCAGACTGGGACCTCATTATTGCAAGTGATATCTTATTGTGTAAGTGCCCGATTTTATATCAGCTTTAATATGCAAATTTAAAAGTGTTACTTCACCAAGGATATGAGTAGTCCAAGTCGACTTGGTGAAAACAATGTGGTTGTAATATTTGTGTTATACTCAATTGCTTTTGTTTGGAAACACTATCAAATATTTAGGAACTGCATAAGACACAGTCAAAAGGAGTCACGATGATTTGACTCCTTCCTTGGAAAACTTCCCATTTTTTCATCAATTATCTGTATCGCATGGGTTAGGTGCACTGATTTGTTGTGGTCACTAGCCCTTCTTAGTAGGAGGCCTTTTGGAATAAAAACAAAACTGTTAGGCCTTGGGCCCAAAGCGGATATTATTTTATTGGGAAGGACCGGGACATTACATTGTGTTTTCATTAAATATGAAGTTTGATAGCGATTTTACTGATATATGATTTCTAGAATCACAAAATCTTGAAACCAACAAAACATAGGTGCTGTTCACTTGCCACTTAAATCTGAAAACTTAAGGTCGATCACGTGAAATCAATACCAATAAGGGACGATATGCAAATTACTACTGCGATGGATATGAAAGCCCTTAAAGCTCTCCGAAAAATAGATCCCAAACCACCGCCAGTTGAACCACCGCCGGTTGTCTCTGATGAGCCAATACCTTGTTGTTTGTTTGCTGAGGATAACACAGATTATGATTCTCATTTTCCTCCATTAAGTGAGTTTGAAAATATCCAGCAAAGCGCTCGTCACTTATGGAAAATTCAGAATCCCACTGAAGTTTCCCCCATAGGAGAAATGTTGTAAGTAAATGCTGCCGAGGTTGCTTTGAATTGGCAAGCTGAGAATGCCATTGCTCAAAATCGGGTTTTATACAAGATTGCAACTTCTCAAACCAGGATTGAATCCTCTCAACAACAGGTTAAAGCCACGATTGTTTCTTTTAGTACCATGGATGCTGCTATCGCTAATCTCAAACAACGCATACAAGTCTTGCATGAGCAACTCTTGCATATTGCGTCTACAGTTCACGATGGTCGCAATGGTTTGCTCAATGGTCATATATTGTTGTGCATCTCCCAGGAAAGAATAATGTCATTGCTGACTTCTTCTCTAGACCCCCATAACGACCTTCATCCGCTTCTTTGTCCCACATCGGTAATGTGATTCCCCATGTTCAAAACTTTCCCCTTTATCACCTCACTCGGCATATTCCACAAGCTATCCCTTTTATCTGCTCTCTCTCTTATCTAGTTATTACGCAGGTCTTACATGATTTTCCAAAAAGATACGCACCCAATAGGATGAATTCCAATCAAGCCTATCATTCATCCACTTCGGTTGTTACGAGCACATAGGATGAATCCAATCCTATTAACAACATTCCAATTCTTGCCTGCATCATCCTCATCCACTTCGTTCTATTCTTCCCTCAGATGTCAATCAGAAAATTGGAGAACCGCTATTTCCGAGAGAAACAAAGATATGAACAACATTCCAATTCCAGTATCTCTCTCTCACCATCCAAAAGATGGTATTGTCTTCTGTGGTTTATGTTCTAAAATGCATCCCGATTACCCATACTGTTCTTCTCCATATTCACAGGTTATGTTCTAAAGAAAATTGCCCTTAGAACACGCTTTGGTACCTCACTAAAGCATACACAATTCCTTTCATCTTTGATTTTCCAGTATCTCTCTCTCACCATCCAAAAGTTCTTTTAAACTATATCAGGTATTGTCTTCTGTGGTTTAAAAATGTCTTCCTAGAAGTGCAAATTATGACATTGGTCATCCCGGTTCAAAAAATATGTTAAAGTTTCTACTGTGGTTCACCATGCTCATGGAAAATTGATCTCCAACTCATTTCCACCGTTACGTTTTGTCACATTTCATGGTTCTCAATGCAGAACTGCTTGTTACAGATCCACCCACAGCCGTGATTCAACTTGGTACACATACAATCTTGCAAAGGTTGCTTGTGAACCATATAATTTGATTTGTCATTTTCTGAATTATATTTGCCATTTAAATAATGACATTGATGTCACAAAAGTTCCAGAACAAATTAAATATGGACTTGATCCATGGTATAACACTGAAGATCCGCAAAGGAAGAACTTGTTATTCACCACTGAAGATTAACCGATTTTCATGTTTAATACAGACATGTTCGTAAGACCTATTCAACCCCTGTTCATAATCTTGATAACCATTGGGACCCAAATTCTAAAAATGATTACTGATTAAGCCAGCTCTCCCAAACTCGCTATTGGCAGAACCATCTAGCCGAGTTCGCTGAAAGATTCCCTCTGCTCCCAGCTTGTATTATTGATGTAATATAAAGTTGTTAAAGTAGCTTTAGCTTTATTAAAGTATATTTATCTTTTGCTTTATTGATAATTGTAAAAGCAGATTCCTTTGCTTACGGTTGTATTATTGTAGTGCAAGTTGTGCAAGTTGTCGGGCCAGCTGGTAGGCCTCGCTTTTCTAGTTTTTCCTCCTATATATATGGAGTTCTTTGTAATGTTTTAGGCATCGAGAGTTTGGAGTTGTAGTCAGGTTGATAAGTTGTTTGCTTATTGCAATTTCCCTCTTCTCATAAATGAAAGATGTTATTTTGTTAATATAGTTTCTATCTCCTGTTCTAAGATCCTTGTGTCAGATTTTGTTTCTGGTAGTATGGGGGTAAAGGTGGTGTTTGAGGAGATGAAGGCTTTGATGGTGATGGTTTAGGCTTACAGGTGGATATTTTTAGTGTAGGTTGAATAATTTGACTACCATATGTAACATAGTGTCAGATTTTGTTTATATGAAAGCTCTAGGACTGGTGAATTATATGGCTCCATTTATTCCCCAGATTACAAAGTTCACATCAGCTCTCTCTGCAATGCTCAAAAAAGAACCACCGCCGGTTGTCTTTGATGAGCCAATACCTTATTGTATGTTTGCTGAGGATAACACAGATTATGATTCTCATTTTCCTCCATTAAGTGAGTTTGAAAACATCTAGCAAAATGTTCGTCACCTATGGAAAATTCAGAATCCCACTGAAGTTTCCCCCACAGGAGAAATGTTGAAAGTAAATGCTGTTGAGGCTGCTTTGAATTGGCAAGCTGAGAATGCCATTGCTCAAAATCGGGTTTTATACAAGATTGCAACTTCTCAAACCAGGATTGAATCCTCTCAACAACGGGTTGAAGCCAAGATTGTTTCTTTTAGTACCATGGATGCTACTATCATTGATCTCAAACAACGCATGCAAGACTTGTATGCGTTGTTTGAGATCAGCGATAGTAGCATCCATGGTACTAAAAGAAACAATCTTTGCTTCAACCCGTTGTTGAGAGGATTGGGATTGGGGGAGACTGAAGAACTGGATCTTCAGGCAATCGCTGAACTTCTCCAAAAGCCATGATAGGTGTAGTAAAAGGGCTTGGATTCTGACGAATTGTCTGAGACCTGTTAAATTTGACTTCAATGGTTTTATTAGGTCGTCGGAGATAATCTGCACCTGTGGAAGAGAGAGAACTCGGATTCTCTTGGGCATGAAGTTGTTCATAGGCAGTAACCCATTTTTCTGGTAAGAGTTTGACCAATTCATCACGAGGTAACTGTCTCGAAATAGATGTAACATGTGGGGCTTGATTTGAAGTAACATCAAGTAAAAGGGCTTCAGATTCCATCGAATTTGGGATTGAAAGATCAAATGCATGATCTTGCACTCGATAAATCATCTGATGGTGGATAGTAGCTGCTGCAGTAACTTCTACCATAAAATCACCAGTGATTTGTATCTGTAACTTTAGAGCATTTAACAAAAAGGTATGCGTCAGAGGCACATTAAAGTTTGGGATTATGGTGATAAACACAGTTCCAGCATTTAAGGTAACTTGAGCTGTACCCAGGCACGCTTGCTGATATTCTGAAAATCGATAATCAACAAGAGCAATCATTGCTACGACAGAGAGACCTTTTCTACCATGAAAAGTAACAGCAATACACACAGCACCAAAATGGAAATGTGTGTAATTTTGAGCTAACGCCATACGAGGGAAATCTCTGGGAATGTATAAAGGAAACAAATGTTCCTTTCTTCCAGAAGGGACAGTAATATCTGTAAAAGTAGAAGATTTAACAAACTCTTTTACAGGCAGTTTGGAGGATTTGGATATGAGCAAACTACGAATACTGGAGGTGAATGTTCGAGAATATGGTTTTCCAAATATATTGTATGGGTTGACCATGGGAAGATCTGTCTCTTGAATTTTTTGATCTTGGGGAAGATAAGAAATCTCATGGATGGAAGAAATCTTATCAGCGAATTTTTTAGAGTCAAAACGAGAGGAACTAAATGAAGAAGAACTAGACATAGAATTAGATTTAAGGAGTTGAGAACGAGAATCGGGACGCTTTAGAAATTGAGACATAAAAACCTTCTGAGAAGACCAGACTTCTTTACCGAAGAGATATCAGACTAACAATTTTACATCAAATTTGTTGTTCTAACAAAACTAGCAATCTTTAGTTTCTAATATCAAAAAAATTAAATTTTCTGTCACCGAGCTAAGGACTCACACGGCCTCCTTCCTCAAAGGTCCACAACTGCTCAAGGTCCCTGAGAAAATTAATTATTAATACAACAAACTGAAGGAATATCTCTATTTTCTGAACAATCTTATTTCAGACTTTCTGTTGTGAGAGATCCACTAATTTATGATCAAGGGTTCTGATGTGAGAGATCCACAATAGGGGCAGTCACAGAGCATACTATACATGATCTCAAAACGTATGTGGCAGACACAGAGCATACTTATTAAGAATAAGATTTTCATACTGGTTATGAGATAAACACCAAAGAAGAACAACCACTGTTAATCGTAAAAGTGTTTGCCTGAACCCTAAGGCTCAGAAGTCCGATAGGACGACTACTCACGAGAGGACATACTTACGGCCTTTGATACCAATAAGGGATGATATGCAAATTACAACGAGTAATCTTGCACCAATAAGCTAATAGCGGAACATCAAAACAATTAATAAGGGACGATATGCAAATTACTACAGGTAATCTTGCACCAATAGGCTAATAGCAGAACATCAAAACAATTACAGAAACAAAATCTGACACAAGGATCTTAGAACAGGAGATAGAACTATCGAAACAAAATAGCTATCTAAAAACTTCATTTATGAGACAAGGCTTCGACGACTTACAGGTATAAGCAAACATCTACAATCTATCTAATTTATGATCAACTTGACTATCCACAACTCCAAAATTAGACCAAAAATCGGCGCCTAATCGTCCCTAATCAAAACAAAACGACTTGCCCTAAAAGAACTCGCGATAACACTAAAGAACTCCATATATATAGGAAGAAAAGCGAGGCCTACCAGCTGGCCCGACAACTTGCACAACTTGCACTACAATAATACAACCGTAAGCAAAGGAATCTGCTTTTACAATTATCAATAAAGCAAAAGATAAAGATACTTTAATAAAGCTAAAGTTACTTTATATTACATCAATAATACAAGCGGGGAGCAGAGGGAATCTTTGAGCGAACTCGGCTAGATGGTTCTGCCAACAGCGAGTTTGGGACGAGCTGGCTTAATCAGTATCATTTTTAGAATTTGGGTCCCAATGGTTATCATTATGAACAGGGTCTTCGTCTTCGCTAGCATCTTCTTGTCCTACGAACATGTCTGTATCTGAACTTTAAGAACCGGTATTCCAAAAATGATCTTCAGCATAATTAAACAGGTGAATAACAAGTTCGTTGCTTTGCGGATCTTCAGTGTTATACCATAGATCAAACCCATATTTAATTTGTTCTGGAACTTTTGTGACATTAACATTATTTAAATGGCAAATATAATTCAGAAAATAGACATAATCCAAATTATATGGTTCACGAGCAACATTTGCAAGATTGTATGTGTACCAATGTTGAATCACAGCTGTGGGTGGATCTGGATAACAAGCAGTTTTGCGTTGAGGACCACCGCTGATGGAACGATATGAAAGTTGTCTGGATAACAAGCTTTCATACCAATGAGGACCACCGCTGATAAGCATCATGTCTTTTGCCATTGATTTCTTTGAGTGAACTTAAAATTTTCAGATTTAAGTGATATAAAAAGTTGTTCAATAACCCAAAAAATTAAGTGGCCACTTAAAATTTTCATCCAAAATTTTAAGTGAACTTAATTTTAAAAGGTGTAAAATGTCCATTTTACCCTCTTTCTTTTAACAAAATTACATATATACTCTCTCTCTTTAATACCCACCACCATTCCCCCGCCCTTTCCTAACTAGCAGCTCCACCCAACTCCCCACCCCTGCTATTCCATCTCTACCCCCCCCCCCCCGGTTCTAGAAAAATCCCATGATACATTTATTTATATACACACACAATATATATGACATCTTCCACATATTCGAATTTGAAAAAAATATACACAATATATATGATATCTTCCACATATTCGAATTTGAAAAAAAAATATATATATATATATATATACGTACAAATATGTGTAACGTACAAAGGGAGATTTCAGGGGAGAGAGGTGAAATGGAAGCATAGAAGGGGGAGCTGGGCAAAATGGACGAAGAGTGGTTGGCAGGTTGGGCTGTGGCACTAGAGGTGATGAGGGATCAAAATAAAAGGGCAAAATTATCATATTAAAAAATTTTCAATTTTCAAATGTGTTATATTCAAACAAACAACATTTTGTCAAATACAATTTTCAGAACTAAATAAAAAGCTTTTACAATTTTTAGTTTTCAGTTTTTTTACTAAATGCCACCTTAGTAACTTATTTTTATGTTTCTTTGCCTCTTGTAGATGTGAAGCAGTATCAGAACTTAATAAAGACTCTTTGCTTCCTCCTCAATTCTTACAAACCAAGAAAAATCAAAGCAGTTTCTGCAGCAGATGCTTGTAGGGTAGTGCCTCGACCGGCATTTCTAATGAGTTGGAGACGCAGAATTGGAAAAGAAGACGAGTCTCTTTTCTTTTCTGGATGCGAAAGTGCAGGTCTTCAAGTTCAACATTTAGGATCGCGCGTCTATTGCATTAATCCTAGAGTAACAACCATCGATGAAAGAGAGGAGCAGAGCAGACCCTGAATTACACAGGGATAGACGGAAGTCGCCTGGAATATGTTAGAATATTCTCTTTGATTTATAATAATTAATAATGTTCTAATTTTTGTTGGCCCGACTAACTAGAGCCTATCAGGTCCCAGTTTTGTCTCCGGTGAAACATAATAAACATAATCTAGTGCCCGGTAAATTGTAACCTGACAGGCGAATGAGAAATCGACGATGGACCTTAAATAAGGACTGCCTTAGTGCCTTATATTCCACGAACCAAATCTGATAACTAGTTAGGGAAGATTTTGCAAAATTGATAGTCTACTTTCATTTCTTTTTTCATTTTTTCGCGCCAGTGGGGGTGGGGTTATGTATATTTGCAACTTATGCATTTTTAGTTTTAAGTAGTCAGACATAGCCGGTGATCAACCAGTGCCCGTTCGAAACTTACGACCCACTCCGTCCCCCCACCCCGACTCCCACCCAAAAAAACCCAGCAAACCTGCCCAACCGCAAGGCCTAACTTCACCCTCCAAATTATGAACGGAGAATAATTTTTTTACGAAAAAGGAACTACAAGGGATAAAATTACGTCGCAGATGATACAAGCTTGATTATGAGTACATATATTTATTTATTTCTCTCTCTAAATGAGACATATACGCGTGTTTTTGGTAGATGGCATGTACTGATATACATACATGTTATACCTGTAATGTTGGTAACAATAATAAATTGGTTTTAAAACTACAGTTTGTAGAAAAGAAAAACTTCACATTAAATGCAGTATTTATCAAGCAAGCTGTAAACTTGTAATTCTCCATTTATGCATTATTAGTGTGCGTTTGATAAGAATAAACAGGTACACTTTATTTTCTTGGTGCACATTTTTTAAGGGTGAGAGTATTTACAATCCCCATTTCTCTCACTAACATCTCTCATCTTGCAAACACCCTCTAAATATGATTTTTTGATCACTAACACTTCCCTATTTACTTCTCCTATTTACCTTAAGTAATTTATATAAAGTATATAATTAAAAATATAATTAACATTAACAAAAATTAATCACACACTTTAAAAATATAATTAACCTTAATTAAAAAAATTAATCTATTAATTTATCCATGGGTAATAAATTAATCTTAAACTCTCTTGATGTGGGAGTACATATGATATTTACTCTCCTGATGTGAGGAGAGTAAATGGAATAAATTCGGCTAAAATGGGGAGGATGGCTTTTAAACCCACTGGAAAATTTTAAAGTTAAACTCTCTTCATGTGGGGAGAACATATGTTATTTACTCTCCTGATGTGGGGAGATGTGGGGAGAGTAAATGGAATAAATTCGGTCAAAGTGGGAAGATAGTGAGATATAAGGGGGGTGTTTTAAAGTGTGTGATTAATTTATTACCCATGGATAAATTGATAGATTAATTTTTTTACCTTAGAGTAAATATGTTAATTGAGGGGGGTGTTTGTGAGATATAAGGGATGTGTTTAAAAGTAGATCTATTCAAAATTAAATGGGAGGTGTTAGTGAGAGAAATGAAGGTTGTAAATAGTCTCACCCTTTTTTAAATCTTCCCCACAAAAATGTTTTGGGAGGTTGAATTTATTAATCTTCAGAGGAACATTTCTTTTACGTACTAGTGGGACTTTGCAGAAATCGAGGAAACGTCACTTTAACGTTAACGTTTGGCTTGTATTTTCTTACGGTAAGGTCAAACCATCTCCCTCTCAAAACAAATCTCTCACCAAAATCCATTTTCAACTAAAACAGCTCCGACCTCCACTTTTTTTATTCTGACGAGTTCTCTCTTTCCATTTTCTCTTTAAAACTTCTGACGAACGAGGCACTCTCTCTAAAACTGTTGCCAGAACTGAAGCGCTCTCTCTCAAACTTCCACCAGAACGAAGCGCTCTCTCTCAAATTTTCGATGACCGAAGTGCTCTCTCTCTCTAATTTCCGGCGAAATTGTAAATGGGTATTCATTACCCAAATCAACAAGGTACAAGCATTTTAAAATCAACAACAACCGTATGCTAAAATCATATGAACAAAACTCATTACCATACATAGATATACCCCCACCCAAAAACAGCCGAAAGGTATGAGCATGCTAAATTCAACAAAATCAATAAAACAAAGAGAGAGGATTGGAGAGACCCAAATCAACAAATGGGTATTCATTACCCAAATCAACAAGGAACAAGCAGTGGCGGAGGGGGGATTTAAGATTAGTGGGGGCTTGGTAAATAATTTTTTTAATTACAAGGAAGAATAACAATAAGGTTCCGTTTGATTGTAAGATGAAAAATGAAAATAAATTGAGTTAGTTTTGATGAAAAGATGGAAAATAAGTTGAGTGATAGAGGTGATATCCTTTTGATTTTTAAGTTTTTTCTATGAAGAAAATTTCTTTGCTTGGTGATGAGTAAAAATTTTCCACAAAAAATATTGAAGGATGGAGGATATATACTAATAAAATAAGTAACATCTCTCACCTTATTTTCTATCTTTTCATACAAATTAACTAAATTTATTTTCATTTTTCATCTTTACAATCAAATAGAGCCTAAAATATTGTATATTAAACATCAATTATTATATAAATAAATGTAAAAAAAACAAAAGTTATGAAAAGTTTTGACATTTGAGGGGTTTTTTTTTTGGCAAAAAAGGGTAGAGCCCCTAAAATATCATTAATAACCAGAAAAATCAATACAAAACATCACTTCCACCGAATACAAGGTAAGCCACTTTTCTCAACTCTAGTAATACCCCTCAATCTACTGGGCATTTCTTTACTAGAAAAACAACAAATTTACCAGCTTTCAATCCAAAATTTGCAAGCCAGTCTGCTGCCTTATTACACTCCCTAAAAACATGACGAACAGAAAAATTCAAAACAGCAAACAACTTGAAGATATATCTAATTTCGTATTGAATAGACCAAGGAATACCAACTTTGTGAAGTAAAATGAGAGCAAGAATCTTGGAGTCAACTTCAACATCTAGATAAGTCACCATCATCTTTAAGCAAGTTTGTAAACCTTGAGCCAGAGCCTTTGTTTTAGCAACCATATTAGAAATTTCCCCGTAATAGTTTGCTTGAGCCCACACTATATCACCTCTCCAATCTCTTAAGATGCTCCCCCCTCTACTAGGACCCGGGTTGCCTTTAGAGCACCCATCAGAATTCAGCTTCCACCTTCCCATACTAGGTTTACACCATTGAACAATAATGAAATCTCCCCTTGATATTTTGGGGGCATGCAACTGAAAATCACTAAGAAGACATTCATCTACAACTTTTCTCTTTTTGAGAATTTAATGTTTAAAGAGAATTGCCCTTATATTAGATTTTACATTAAATATCACTTGCTCTGTAGGCTGTCTCGTGTTGTCAAACCGAGCTTTATTACGATGCAACCATAGTTCCCAACAAACACATGCTGGAATTAATGACAGAATTGCTTTATGACAAGGCGATCTCACTTTAGCCATCCACCACGCACTTAGTTTCAGCTGCAGCAACGTGGCAGAACTGTGGATTCCCATCATTCCTTTCATCTTTAACCACACCCTTCTGGCAATGTCACTAGTGATAAACACATGATTAATGGTTTCACTATGAGGATGATCGCAGTAAAAACACTTAGACGCCAAACAAATACCTTTTCTTTGAATGCATTGATCGATATGCAAACCGCCTAGACAAGCTCGCCAAGTAAGAAACGCCCATTTCAAAGGAACAATGTTTTGCCAAATGAAAGAATTGATCCCCAATATATTCCCTTTATCTCTATAAATTTCCCAGGTGGACTTGATAAAGAATAATCCATCAGTAGAGATAGTCCACACACAATTGTCTTTAGCCTCACAAATATTGGAAAGCATATTATCAATCTCCAGCATAATCTCTTGCTGTAAATTTCTACTTAAAGCTCGTTTCCAACTACCGAGATTGATAGCTACTTCCCTAATGGTAAGAGCTCCATCCTCAATAAAAAGACTCAACTAGATCCCCGAATCTGCCAACTTTCAGCCAGCCATCCTTCCAAAAATTAAGTTTCCTCTACCAATAATCCATCTCATATGTGTTTCAGTGATATCTCTCACCTTTAACATTCTCTGCCAAGTGACTGAACCAATCTTTTTAGACTTATCAGTAAAATGAGAATTAGAACAATATTTTTGCTTTATAAACTAAGCCCAAAGAGACTTGGAAGTACGAAATTACCACCATAATTTCATAGCAAAAGCATCATTTATGTCTTTCAATCTTCTAATCCCTATACCACCTTCATCAATAGGAAGACAACATTTCTTCCAGTTAATCCAGTGACATTTTTTCCCATACTCAGAATCCCCCCCATAAAAAGTTACTACAGATCATCTCCAATCGATTAATAATTGACTTGGAGGAGTAAAAGCAGCCATAGTATACAGAGGCAAATTGTGTAGCACGTGATTGATCATAACAAGTCTCCCACCTTGAGACAAGAGTTTAAATTTCCAATCGGCTAGTTTTTTCTCAAATTTAGCAACAAGATCACTAAAGTAATCCAACTTCTTTCTTCCTTAAAAAAGAGTGCACCCAAGGTATTTAACTGGAAAATGCTTCCTTTGAAATCTTGTACAATCAGCAATGATGTTACACCTGCTTTCTTCAATTCTCCGCCCAATCAAAAAACAACTTTTATTTTTGTTAACCAGCTGACCTGATTCATATTCATATTTAGACAAAAATTCCATTAATCGCTTCAAAGATTGCTTAGAGCCATTTGTAAATATCATCATATCATCAGCAAAGGCAAGATGTGAAACAATAGGGCAGAGCTTAGGCTTAGAACACATTGAAAAATATCTTTAATTTCAATGTTTTTTATTGTAACTTTGTTAATGTTAAGAAATTTTTTTAGACAAATACACACATTTCATGCATTTTTTCTAGGAGGTTTGGATGTTTTCGTTGTTCGTAGTTAGGAGAAAAACACTTAAACCTTTCTTTTATTTAGTTAAAAGAGGAAATAGCATTAGAGAAAATAAAATATATTTCAAAAATAAAATATGGATCTATGATCATTCAATTTAAAAATACATAGTACTCCAAATATATAATTATTTGTTTAACTGTTAAATTGATGAAAACCATCTTCTATGAGTGGTAAACCTACAATATCTAAAATTTTAAAGGTTTATATATATTTTCATATAATTAATGGAGTTCAAGATGAAGGTTAATCTCTCTTACACCAAACACAAATCAGACTCTAGAATTTTAAAAATTTTACAAAAACAACCTCATAATTTTGAACTTCACAAAAAAATGTCTATTGAAATATAAAAATATCATACCTATTGTAATAATTTTCCAAACTCAAGTGGGGGCTTGAGTCCCTAGTGTGCCATTCTTCCCTCTGCCTCTGGGTACAAGCATTCTAAAATCAACAACAACAGTATGCTAAAATCATATGAACAAAACTCATTACCATACATATACCTACACCCAAAAACACCTGAACGGTATGAGCATGCTAAAATCAATAAAACAGAGAGATGATTGGAGAGACCTAAATCAACAAAATCAACAACAACAGTATGCTAAAATCATATGAACAAAACTCATTACCATACATATACCCACACCCAAAAACATCCAAAAGATACGAGCATGCTAAAATCAACAAAATCAATAAAATAGATAAAGGATTGGAGAGACCCATTTACAATTTCGTCGGAAATTAGAGAGAGAGAGTGCTTCGTTCGTCGAAAATTTGAGAGAGAGCTTTGTTCTGGCAGAAGTTTGAGAGAGAAAAAGCGCTTCAGTTCTAGCAGAAGTTTTAGAGAGAGAGAGTGCCTCGCTTGTCAGAAGTTTTAGAGAGAAAGACAGCTAGTCGGAATAAAAAAAGTGGAGGTCAAAGCTATTTTGGTTGGAGATGGGTTTTGGTGAGAGATTTGTTTTGAGAGAGTAAGAGATGGTTTTACCTTACAGTAAAAAAAGGGTGTTCTTAAATGCACCCACAAAATCAGTCTTCTCACCCCAGTGTGAAAATACTTTCTTCTCATCCCATCAAATCTTTAAAAAATCTTGCACTTCACCCCATCACTGGGGTGAATTTACTGAAATAATATAGGGACGATAAAATTTTGTCACTAAAAGTAAAAATATTAAATAATATTAAATTTTTCATTAAGATAAAACATGATAATAAAATTTACATTGTTCTTAATAAATTTTATTAAAAATTTCATCTAAATAGTACCTCCAAGATACAAAATATTAATTGTCATAAATAAGTTTTAGTAATTATATGATATTTTATATAATCTTTTCTTAAATGTTTATTGTTCATATTTCAAATTTATTTACAAATTTTATTTTTATCTTTATCAAATAAGTAAATATAATACTTAATTCACTACTTCAAAAATATTAAAGGATCAATTTGTTGTTTGAAAATATATGTTATCTTTTGTGAAAATGGAAAAAATCAATTGGAAAAATAAAATAGTTTTCATAAAAATTAATTATTTATTAACATATTTTGTTACTTTCGATTTCTATGATATTTAATTTTTCGGAGATTCAAGAAAACGATTTCTTTACAAAATAAAATAGTTTTCATAAAAATAAATTAAGAAAAACATCATTAAAAATGTTATTGTGCCGGTGCAAATAAAAATAAAAGTCTAATAATCTATATAAAATTATGAGAATACTTATTATAAGCATATATATTTATGAGATGTATGTAATTAAGCGAAACTAGTAGATGTTTGTTTATTGGAAATAATGTAATTTTTTATTAATTTTTAATTTTTAAAACTTTAAATGGGTGAGAAGATAAATTAGTGGCGATTTTTTCAAAGTCTAGAAAGTGGGGTGAAAAGAAAGGGTTTTACGCTATTTTTTATGTTAAAATTATCGTAACTTTAACTTTTAGTGAGATGAGAAGACGAATTATGTGGGTACATTTAAAAATACCATAAAAAAACAAAAGCCAAACATTAATGTTAAAATGATGTTGCCTCGATTTCCGTAAAATCCCACTAGTACGTATAAGAAATATTCTCATTAATCTTATGCTAATAATATTATTTAGTACATTTTATTGGATTCTATCCCATGCAATCCTCATCTAGTAACCTCTGTCCTTCATCCAAAAAAGTAAACTTTTAATTTGATACATTGAAGTAATATTTAAAATAGCATTTAATATCTAAAAATACTGGTAGCAAATTTAGACGGTTAATTTTAATTAGATACTCCCTCCGTCCCAATTTAATTGTCCAACTTTGAGAAACTAAAATTTAAGAAGACATAATGATTACTCTTAAGAGAAAATGGTTATTTCCAAAAATGACCTTTACTTTTCCTCTAATAAAAAAGGTGGCGGGACCCACAATAAAAAAAGTGGTGATAACTTAAAGGGTAATATTGAAAATAATAAAAAAGTATTCTAATTAATGACTTGCCAAATATAGAAAGTGGACAACTATTTTGGGACATTCAAAAAAAATGGAATAATGGATAATTAAATTGGGACGGAGGGAGTACTATTTATACTATATTAGTCTATGTGTATAATTTACGTGTACAATAAATTATTTAATAATTTTTCACAATAAAAATAAAGAATAATATTTAATGTAGTGATAAGTAGATGCGATATACATGTTAAAATTTATGAGTTCAAATCTTACATTCTACATTATTTTAGAGAAATTTTAGCATGAGAGAGAAAATTTAGTAATTTTATGCAGGGTTATTTGAGTTTTGACTACCATTTAATTTTTATAATTAAATATAGTATCTACTTTTAAATTTATTTTTACCCATTTTAAAGAGAAGCTCAGGTCAATGACTCAAACCGTTAAAGAAGAACCAAACTACCCAAAATATCGCTGTCATACACAAACCGCAAATTGCAAAGAACCAAGACAATCCAAATTATGTAATTATTATCAAAACTAAAACCCTTGAACAAGAGTTTGAGAGAGTGTGTAGTGGTGGAGAGAGAAAAAACAAAAAACCACTTCACTTCCAAATTGTACTAAATCAACTCGAATCAAAGAACAAGAACAACATATGAATGGAATGGAATTGATCAAACTAATCAACGCCAATCGAAGTTACACCTAGTAGTTTCAAAACTACCCGAAAATCCACCATTAGAATTCAAAGGAACCTTCAAATCGCACTCAATCTTGGGCTTCAATTTAGCAGCAGCTGAAGCCGCCTCGGCTAGGGCGGTTGTAGGCTTTGGAGGGTGGTGGGATTGAGGGGCCGTAGTAGGATCTGTTGAGATCGGGCCGTCTGGGTTCCAGTATGGTGACGGTGCTGTTGTTCGACAGAGAGACAGGGGGTGGTGTATGGAATGAATTAAATGTAGGTGTATTATTTAGATAGATGGTGGCCTGGTGTGTTTGTGTGGTGGCTGTGTGAAGGTGGATGAGAGAAGAGATAATGAGACCACTGGTGGTGCTGAGATGGAGAAGAAGAGAGGTGATGGTCGGCCGACGATGGGAGATGATAGTCAGGGCCGTAGGTGGGTTTCTGGTGGAAGAGAAAAACAGAAGAGAGAGAGTGAGATTCTTAAGCTCAATGAGGGTATTTCCGGAAGATTACTCCCATTTGTGACAACGTTAACCGGCTGAGCCGTTGACTTAATAAAACGGTTTAAAATGTATCAAATTTAATTATAAAAACTAAATAGAAGTTAAAACTTAAATAACCCTTTTATGTAAGTACTAAAAATTCTTTGAACGTATTTTATATTTAGGGTATGTTTGATTGGTTTTTTTTATATATAAAAAATATTAATTTTTTATTTGATTTGATAATTTAAGGTGTGTGAATGATTTTTTTTTAGGAAAAATATTTTTCCACTTTTATTCACATGCTCACATTTTTCATTAAAACAAGGAAAACATTTTCTTTGGAGGGGGGTTTGCATTTATTTTCCAGGCAATTGTACATTTTTTGAGACAAAATTTTACCCATTTTCTACATTAAAAATGCTATAACTTAAAATACAAAATTTTATATTTAAAATTTACTAATCAAGATCCATCATGATTACAGAATTATGTAAAAAAAAATACCATAATTTTTTCTACATTAAAAATGCCATAATACAACAAATATTTTTCGGGTAGAAAATTAAGGTAACGAAACAGATTTAATTGACATTTTTTATGAAACTCAATTCTAGGCAATTTAATTACCTGAAATTTATTTTCTTTCCTTATAAATTCCATACTTACAATCAAACGCACCCTTAGTATATAGATATTACACATGACCCACTTTTTTGGTGCCCTGTTTAATTACTTAATGCCCCTTATATAAGGTTCTTCTCTTTTGTTGTTTAAAAGATAATTCTGTAAATTGTCACTTAATTATTTTGTTAAAAAAATGTTGATAAAAGACTTGAACACATGTTCAAGTATAAAATAATCAAGTTATTATCACTTGAACAAATACTAGAGATGAGAATCAATACGCTAAAAACCGAAACCAAGAAAAACCAATCCAAAAAAGTTGGTTTTGGTTTCAAATTTTCAAATATCAAAAACCGAAATTACCGATTACTTTGGGTTGGTTTTGGTATTATTGTTTCAAAAATCGAAATAATGCCAAAATTAGAAAATCGAAAATACCAAAAATAAAGGGTAAAATATAGATTAACTGAATATTTTATAAATTATATGTGCAATATTTTTCGTTCTTCCTTATTCTGTGCTATAATTTCAAAGTTTATTTTTAAAATGATATTATTGTTATGCTATATATATAAATTTATTTAAAGAGGCACATGAGATATTATAAGATTGTTAAGATATACTAATAGCCCAGTTCTCAAAATTTACATCTCATTAGTTAAATGATTTGTATGTTTTAACATTTTTATATTAATGAAATCATCAAAATCCACATGTAAAGATTAAATAATATAATTATATTCCTTGTCTCAACGAAAAATGCTAAAAATAAAATTAAGTATACATACTAAACAAAAAAGTAGTTCAAATATAGAAAATATTCTAAATAATATCAAAAAATTCAAAATTCGAAAACAACATGATTTGGTTTTGGTTTTGTGTTTTCAAAAACCAAGAACCAAAAATATCATGGTTTTAGTTTTAGTATAGGTCACTTACCAAACCAAATCGACCGAACCCCGCCCCTAGCACATATTTTAAATGAAAAAAAAGTAATAGATATAGAATTACACACATGGAATATGCTACATATTTTAGTTTAAATAGGTCTTTATGAGAATAAAACACCTTCGTTCGAGGAGCACTCAAATTTAAGTCATCTAATTCAAAACTAACTCTAGCAAGTTGGCTAGTTTAATTGATAAAAATACCCGCCCAAACCTTGTAGATGAGATCTCGAGTTTGAGTATAGAGTTAGAGATTAAAAAAAAAAAAAAAAAAAAACCTCACTAACCTCTTTCATTCGATTTTTCTAAACCTTTCCTCTCTTGTATTTGTAACTAAACCTCCTTTGATGAATCTAAATTTTTTTTAATATTTTCACTAGCTAAAATCATAAAACAAACATGTTACAAGATATTCTATCTCTAGCAAACTGCCTCTTAAAATTTGAATGAATATATTTTAAAATACTTTCAATCGTTAAGAGTGTGTTTATTTCGTTGTCTGAATCTGAAGACTTGTTTGAAGTCTGAAAATTAAATCTGAACAATCTTTTGTTTGTTTCTTAATGTTATATTTGAATAGTTGTTATTTGTTTGAAGGAACATTTCACATCTCAATGCAAATATATGTTTTTTTGGATAAATTTATATTTATCATCTTATTTTATAAAAATGACTATTCGAAAGGAGGATATTTAGACTTAAGAGGCACAACTGCCTCTTATTATTTAAGAATTAAGAGGCAAAATAAATATTCTGATGTAAGATTTTAAGTCACATAAATAAAATTAAAACCTCTTAAATAAGTCTATTCAGAGTTAATAAGCTAAATGAAACAGCTCCAGAGCTAGTTAAAAAGTTCCAACTGAGATGATCCTCAAATGCAGCTTTATTTGTCAGCGGAGAAGTTACTGAAAAGGAACAGTTTTGATTTCTCTGAGAGACCAGAAAATATTCTATATATATTATAGCCTATTGTTTTCTTCTCCCAAAACAATCTTTCTTATTCATATATTATAGGATCACACAAAAAAAGGATACAACAGAACCAGGTGCTGCTTTTGTATGAATGAGAGAGAGAAAGATAGAGAGAGGACATTATTGAATTGTGGCAAGAAACAGAAATGGCTTCAACAAATCCATTGCTGGTATCAGAGAATGGTGGTGGTGATAGTAGTAGTAACACCAATGGCCATAAACCACACAACAACATTTCATCTTCATCACTACTCTCTGAAAAATCCACCCAAACCCCCTTCCCCAAAATCCCCTACAAAGATTTTGCTATAAATCTCCAACCTCTTTTCGGCACAAAGCTCTCACTTTTCTTTCCGGCTGTTCCGCTTGCCATTCTCGCCCACTACCACAGCTTTGGAAGAGGTAGGCAATCGCTGTTTTTTTTTTATTCCCTTGCTTTTAATCATTGTGGCTACTTAGAAAAAAGAGGGATTCTCTCATGAATGTAATGTGTTCCATCAATGTCCCCGAAGAAAACAACCATTTTCAATGTTGCTTGGGATCAGTTTAATTTCAACTTCGCATTTATATTTAGATATTTTTAAGAGTTTTCATTTACGTTCTTGTGATTATCTTTCTAAAACAGACATGGATTTTTATTTTGAGCTTGCTTGGACTCACCCCGCTTGCGGAACGAATAAGCTTTCTAACAGAGTAAGGGATTTTTTTTTTTTCATTTATACGTTCATATATAGTATGTTTATTTGGTTATGCTGTCATTATTCATACATGGACATCTAAATCTAAATTGGGTTCTAATTATGTTTTATGATTGTTCTTTTCCTCAAAAATTGCAGACAAATTTCTTACTACACTACTCCAACAGGTAGTTAATCTTTCCCAATTTTACTTTTTTCAGTGTCATCTTTATATCCTGATCAAGAACTTGTAAATGTGTATGGTATGAACTTACAGTAGCTGTACACCATGATTTTTCACTTTCTCTTTCACATTCTTCAAATCTATGTGTATCATTATTTTAATGGAGAAGCGCCATCAATTTCTCGCCAAGAAAAAAGAAGGTAGCACTAATTGTCAATGATGCATAATAGAACAACCAAATTGGGCCCTTGACAACCAACATCAGTTATGGGAAACAATATCAATAGGATTGCAATTTTCAACATAATGAAATAAAATAATTACTTGCCTACTTTACTAATTTGCAGTGGGTGGACTTCTAAATGCAACATGTGGAAATGCTACGGAGCTAATAATAGTAATATTTGCTCTGATCCATCACAAAGTGAATGTAGTGAAGTATTCCCTTTTGGGTTCAATTCTTTCGGAACTTCTTCTAGTTCTTGGTTCTTCTCTCCTATGTGGCGGTCTTGCCAATATCTCGGTTGAACAAAAATTTGACCAGGTTTTAGATATAATATCTTATATAACCATCTCCTTAATCCCCATATTACATTTTTGCCCCTCAATCCACATGTAACAAAATGACTTGGACTGGTGTGATATGATGATTTGATTGGCTATTGATTTAACAGAAACAAACCAGTGTGAACTTAATCTTTTTGATGCTGGCATTGTCATGCAACATGCTGCTATTGATGTTGCATTGTGCTGGGAAATCCAATGCCGTGACTGCAAAGGCAATGCTTGTGTTCTCGAGAGTGAGTAGCATTGTGATGCTGATTGCTTACTCTGGTTACCTTGTGTTCCAATTGTGGACTCACCGTGAAGTTTGTAAAGCTAAAGAGGTAATTATTTGATCAGTTTCTCTCTCCCCCGGTCATCTGAGTTACTTGTTAATTTCTAAGCATTTTCTCCATGAGGCAACATTCTTTTTAGCAAAAGTTAGTGTATACATTATAGGTCTGGACTGAGAAAATTCTTTCCTTTTTTCTAAGGCTCACTTGAACCCATAATCTTTTAACCTTTGAGAAAAAAATTTACTACTCTTGTATTCGGTAATATAACAAACCTTGCTTGAGTTAATATTTTATTTTTTTCTCACGAACTTTGCTTGTTCGAGCATAACCACTAGTGGACTCTTGAATACTAACTCAAAATATGGGAAATGCCAATTATACTCCCACTACCCGCTTGTTAAATGAGCGAAACAAATTCTGAAAAATATGGAAAGATGAAAGGCCCTCACTAAGTATAATGAAGTTTTCTGTCCTTTTTTATGTAATAAGTTTGTGCTTTTAGAAATTTTATAATTAATAGAGGATGAAAATGTTCATTATGTCTATTAGTGATCGTCCTGAGTCAGTCTGTCAGTTGCAAATATCTCAAAATACAAGGTACACTATTTCTAAAAGAATGTTGTACTACCCTATCATAGGCTGTTGTAGAAGTTATTGTTATGTGAAAATTTTGTTAAAAGGGGAAAAGTTCGTGGATTTGGAATTATTGAATGTGATATCATAGAAAACAATAATTTTAACCCAAAATAAAAAAATTAAAGGCATCCTCTACACAATGCATTGAAATCTATTATTGTAGTTTGGTTATATGATTTGGAAATTGATTTAGCGCGCTAACTTCTTAAGTGTGCATATATGTGATCAGGGTGAAGATGAAGATGATAATGAAGTTTCAAAAGAATCAGCTGTAATAGGATTTTGGAGTGGACTAGTTTGGCTAGCTGGGATGACCGCCTTCACAGCCTTATTGTCTGAATATGTTGTAGGCACTATTGAGGTTAACAATTAAACCGTTCTTAATCTTCTGAGTTCAATGAGGGTGTGTCTCGGGACCACAATTCCAAGCTTTGGAAATGGGTTTTGAGCAAAGCTACTTTAAATTTGGAATTGGCATCCCAAACACACTCTCAAACGTGTGTTAATAATTGAAGTCGTTACACGCTTTGTTTAAATGATCCATTCGATTGGAGCGGTTTCATTCATGATTTTACTACTAATTCTTCTCTTATCTCTGATCAATGTGAAATATACTGACTGAATCTGACTTTATTTGACAGGATGCATCAGAATCTTGGGCAATTTCAGTCGACTTCATTAGCATCGTCGTAATACCAATTGTTGGAAATGCAGCAGAACACGCTGGAGCTATTGTGTTTGCTTTTAAGAACAAGTTGGTAATTAATGCATAGACCTATTGTTATAAGTATGTAGATATATAAGTATTTATACACAAACAAGTATACATACATACATACTTGACCAGTTGCCTATGCAGATGGTCCATACACAGATTAAACTTTTAACAACAGTTTTTTTGTCGCTAAATGTATCTCCAAATAAAAGTCCAATACAACTACGAATAGTCGGTACCAGCGACAAACTAAGACTCCCCAATCGGCTACCAAGACTCCCCAATCCCCCCCGCTCCCCCTCTCCCGAGTTAAGATTTCAAAATTAACAATACCCTCCTTGTTGTATATGTGGGCATGGCAACCGTGCTTGAAAAGGTTTACAAAAAGCCTCTTTCACACGATTATTTACATGCCCTAAATTATAGTGCGAATTTTTGTACCCTCGTTATAATTCTAGTAAGATGGATCTACAGTCACTATTGCTCCCCAGTATGCTTCAAGAGAAATGAATGTTTTCCTCATAATGCAGGATATAACTTTGAGTATAGCTCTGGGTTCTGCAACTCAAATTGCTGTGTTTGTGGTGAGAATATATATACTTCAAGTTAAAACGTGCAGATAGACTTTTGGTCAAGGTAATTTTGTTCCTATCCACCAAATCTTGCAGTTAATCCACTTTTAAATTATGAAAATTTTAAATGAAGTTTCACAAAATTACCCTTTTTAAAATTGATTAGTATATCTACCAATTTTAATTAAATTATAATTGTCTAACTTTAGATTCCTTTTTTACTAACATTCCTAATCTAAATATAATTCTTTTTAATTAACTTTCCTAATCTAAATATAATTCCTTTTAATTAACTTCATCTTTACGTTTAAAAAAGTTTGAACGGTTTAGGGTTAATTATGCGTTTGTGTTGATCGAATAGACGCCATTCTCTCTCTCTCACACACACACACAAAAACAGAGTGAAAGAATGACCAAGTATATATAGTGTGTATTATATATATATAAGAGGTGATGACCAACTTTTTCAACTTGCGTTGCAAATAGATATTGTCCAATAATTTACAATTTTTTTATTCATTAATCTTTTGGAACTCCCAACATTATAATTAATAATTTACAATTTTTATATTCGTTAATCTTTTGGAACCCCCAACATTATAATTAATAATATAATTATTTAGTCTGAAAGTTAGACATGATATAAGAAACTTTGTATAATTTAAAATTTTAATCTTCCGTATTGTGAGTTAAACTTACATAATACAAAAACCAAATTAGTTCAAGATTTTCGAAATTGTGGGTGTGGGTTTCTAAGGTTGGAGTATAGATTTGGTGATTTAAAGAATATGAAACTAATATAGGGTTTGTGATAGGATGAAGAAGAAGAAGAAGAAGAAGAGACGGTGGGGAAAGAGGGAAGAAGAAGAAGGCTAGGAAAAGAGTGATAGTGGGAAGAAGAAGAAGAAGAAGAAGAGACACCGGGAGGGAAAGGGGTTAAATTTTCTTTTTGTTATTTTACTGCAAAGTTAATTAAAATTTACCCATCTAAATTTTTAAAGAGGTTATACTTATTAATTTAGTAGATATTTTCATATTAAATTATTATTTAAAATAATATTTATAAAATTAAATTCATAATATTTTTTTGTCAGTTCATCCACATTCGTAGATTAACTTAATATATAATGCGGATTAACTTAATAATGTGGATTAACTACAAGATTTTGTGGATAGAAATAAAATCACTTTTTGGTCAAATACTTGAAAACATAACTTGAAATACTTGGTCGTCAAAATCTATCTTAGGTTCCCTTGAGCGTTATTGTCGCTTGGATAATGGGTATCAACATGGATCTTTATCTAATGCCCTTTGAAACCGTCTCTCTCGCTATCTCAATTTTAATCTCAGCCTTCACTTTACAGGTACGATCTCTATTTAGTTCTGGGTGCATTTGATAAAAAGGTTCAAAATTGATTGAAAACACCATTGCTTTATAAAAAGAGATGTAATTTGGCGAGATGTTCTATTATTTTTTTTATTTTTTTATATAATCCAATTCTTTGAATGATGAGGTAGGATTTTTTTTTTTCTTTTTATGAAAAATAGAGAAAAAAAACAATGAATATTTGACCGCATCACTCTTTTTTTCTTCTTTTTTTAACTTTTGTTAATTAATTTTTTAATAATTTTTTATTTTTTTTAAATCAAACGGAACTTTAATAACATCGGCAATTCACATGATAGGTCAGTTTGAGGCATTTGATGAACGTGGAAATAAAAGGTCATCTCATTTAAAATAAAATGTTGCAGGATGGGACTTGTCATTACATAAAAGGATTGGTTCTTCTGTTGTGCTACATTGTCATTGGGGCATTCCTTTTCATTTCCAGCTAACCAATTAGTAAGCACTTACATTACATCAACAAAGCTTTGCGCGTGCGCCTGTTTTCATTCCAAATTCTGAAAGCCCTTGATTTAACCATTCAAAATGTACAATATATGATTATGATTTCCGTAAAGAAGTCTTACAATGCACGAGTCAATGAATTCAACATGTTTGTCAAAATCTCTTGTGGTTTGTTTGGATCACGGAATTGAAATTTGCTTTTGAAATTTATAAATTTAAATACTTTTTTACTAAAAACTATATTTCCTTATCACACTATATTTATTTTTAGCATAACATACATACTTAAATAAGAGTAATTTTTTTTTTGGTTGAATTGTTAATAACACAACTCATTTATTATACTTTTTTAAAAAATTAATGCACTTGAAAAAATTGAAAACTAATTCTTTGTATTTGACGATTTTAAGAATCAGATATGGTTAGAGAACATCTTGTTATCAATTATTAGTGTTTTTATTTTATGTATTACATATATACACTAAGCTCATATTATATTTAATTTATGACAGACTAATTTTAATAATGATGATTGAATAATAATAATGAAACTATCCAAAATCAATTTTCTTTCAAAATCCTCTACCTTTGAATTTTGAAAAGCATCCCCCCCCCCTATCTCTCTCAAATTTGAAAAATTATGATTTAAATTAAATATCAAATCCTAGGATTTGAAGAGATTTTTAAATCTCAAATCTTTCATCTTCAGCCAAACAAAATATTTGAATATGAGGTCCTAAATTCAAATATCAAGTCCAAATTTCAAATCTCGAATTTAAACGCACTTTCTTTTCAGGGAGATAGTAAACCCCCTCCTCTCTTCTCTTCTTCATGCTTTTAGTAGACTGTAAAAGGAAGAGAGTCGTAGAGCTTCTTTTGAAAAAATATATATGATTGAGCGTGAATATTGAACAGTTGAAAGGATCTTCTGTTTTATTTTATGGTTTAAGGGGTAACGCGAAAACAACTATTAACTCAACAACTTGGTCAACAGATGTGTAAGGGAATATTAATAATTTTATAATAATTAAAATAGTCAAACATGAATGCTTCATAAAGTTGCGTTTGGCTTCTTATTGGCTTGTCGGATAAAGAAGCGGGATAAGACAGGATAGAGGCAAGATTGGATGAATGCGAGAATAGGATATACTTATCCTTTCTGGCAATAGTACAAACACATGATTAATCTTATGCGCCCTCTAATTCTGCGCAACAAACACACTCAATCAATGTGTATAATGATACATTTGATAATATTTGTTTATAATTTTTGGGCAATATATTCTTATGCAGGTCTCTATGAAGTGAGGATGATAACAACATTCATAATTTTTTTCAATGGATTAATGGTATCTATAGAATGGATCAATCGAAAAGGGAGGCTATAGCATAGATGGTCCTTTGTATGCTCCTCAATGTTTTGGATGATTTTTCGTAGAAAAGGAAAGAAAGAAGGTTTCTACATTTTATGTTTTGATCGTCCAAAATTAAGGATTAACTGTATGTAATCTCTACTATATTTCTGCATTGGATTTGATTTGATTTGATTTATATGACTCTATTGAATGCGGTTCAATCTAATATTAAAACTAAGGATATTCTTATTTACACTCACAGAGTCTTTCTTTTGACCCTAGCGAAATTTTAAAATTTAATACATTAATGATTGACCTAAAATTTTCTAACCAAACAACCCCTTATTTAATATTTTAGTTATCCCAATCAAGGACTTCCCCGCACATCTCTCTGTCTCCAATTCTCTCATGATCGTCTATTATTCCGTCTCATGTCATCTTTTTAAAATTTTATCCAATTTACCTCTTCAGCTTTCGCAATCCTCTTATATGTTATTCTCTAGATTTGGAATATTTTTTAAACTAACTTGAACTTGCTGCCCGAGAAAAACGAGAGTGAATGAGATCGAGTTTAGGGAATAATGGGGAGCCATGGCTATTTAAGATCGATTTGGGAATTTAGATCTCTGCAATACAAAACATATACAGTATATATAAATTCCAACTGCTTGAAATTCTTTAATCCAGGGATTTGCACAATTTAGTGCGTATTTTTTACCACTTATTATCTTCGTTTGTATGCTTTAGGTTGTAAAAGTTGTCTTTTTTATTTATTTTTAGTATTTTGTAATAATTATAGAATTGGTGAAAGAAATATCGAAAAAGTGCTGAATTTAGTGAATATCGAATTAAAGAAGCCAATCGAAGCAATCTCAGAAGAAAAATCTAATTTGAGGAAGTTGCTCATCGATTTGGTCTTTTGATCATATTTTCTCGCTCAGAATTCAAATTTTGGAGTTCTTTATATATTAGAAAGATGACTAGAAGACTTGCGACTTACAGTGGTTTGAGATTTATCAAATTTGGAATTTTTCTGGGCTGAAATCACTGACAAAGCAGCTACCTGTGCACATTAGCAAGAATGCCATGTAATAGGGTTATTTCTGCTTAATTCTCTTATGGGCCTACATAATTAATCGAACATGTGTCCAAATATAAGTTAGGCTATACCTTTCTCTCTATTCCTCATTAAACCATAGCCTTTCTCCTCTATATAGAAGCATTAGGCAACAAAGAAAAATAATTTTAAACAAAACTCTCGACTCTCATTGTGCACCTTTTTTTTAGACGTATTTTGCAATTTTAATAAATATATCTTTCCTTAAGAAAAACATGATGTGAGTTCTAGAAACTCTTAATTTTTGTTATACAATGCTGCGTTTGGGTTATTTGCTCTCTAAATGAGATGAACTAGATTTGATTGTTAATACTCTCAAGGTATTTTTCATAAACTAGGATTAGTTTTACTAGTTATTTAAATATTTTTTAAACCTTTTACAACGAATCTCATGATATTAGTATATTAATTATGTTCCAAAAAAAAAAAACTATTAACTTACGACGACCCGAAAAGAATTAGTGGTCTTTTAGTGTGAGATGGACAAGGTAATATGCAAAATGTATATAATTGGTGAGCATCTAAGACCCACGTTACAAGAATTTGAGATCATTAAATGGGTTTGACGAGTTCACAAGTATACACATTGTTTTGTGGACTAAAAAATTATGTATTTTGTGTATTTAGCATTACTCATAATTTTACTATTTCTATGCAAAATCAACGACATCTATTAAGAGTCCCATAAATTTGTGAATCGGCTAACATGATGATCATAATTAATATATGATGCAGTTATCCTACCGATACGTATAAATTGTTGTTGGCTAAGCAAACTGGTCTGTTACAGAATCAGGTGGGTCTCTCCATTCCTCTTTACCTAGCAGTGCTGGATATGGATCGTACAACGAAATTTTCGGCTGCATGTTTTCACCCCATGCTTCTACTTGTTGTACCTTTAGGAAGGTTTCCTGAATGTACAACATATAAAACCATGGCAGCAGAAAATGCGAGTAAGAATACCATTTTTTACTTTAATTACTTTGTTACTGCCAAGAATTCTATTACAGACCTTGCCCGGTTCCTATCTCTCTCTCTTTTTCTTTTTTCTTTTTTTTTTTCGAGTTTTGTATTATACTAAATTTTCTGTTCTAGTTTGGTCTTAGCGCCACCTGGTACTATTGATTAATTAATATTTAATCTTATTACTCTAAAGAAACTTAGGTCTACCCCTGTTTACATATATGAGTAAATAACATGTTTTTTCATAAAGAGTTATTTGATATGTTTCAAATATATTCGTAAAACCGAAAACAATCTATGTATATTGACAATGTTGCTTATTCATGATTGAACTACAAATCAAACTAGTTCATCAATATTGCAAGAGTACAGCTTTAGAAGCCGATGGTTGAAGAAATACACAAATTTGAAACACGGCAAGCTCAAAAACCTTAGCAAGATTATAAAACTGCGAACCAAATAACAAATACTCATTTCACCAAAAACATGCCAACCTCGACCCAAAACTACTATGCAGTTCATTGGATTGGTTTTACTACATCCATCATTAATTCATTTTCGCTACTTAAACATGTGAAGTTCATTCTTTTATATTAATTAGTTTTAATGCATGTGCGTTGCACATAGTTTTAGTGTTTCACAAATGTTATTAAGTCAATTAATGAATACTTATATACTAAGAATTGAATAATTAATATGAAATAAAAATAATAACATATAAATAAAACATAGTATCAGGTGTAAAATTCAATATATAATTATAAGAAAAATCATATAATCGATCAACTATAGAAAAATGCCGTAGATGCATGAAAAAAATTGTCGCCTTGAATTTTTTTAGTACATAGGTGGCCAAGCAAACTCTTAATCAAATATATAATAAAATAATATATTTTTACTAAGTTTTTAGAATTAGTAGAAAGTTAATTCTATTAAACAAATGTGGATTTTATGCATAATACCAAACAATAATATAACACTCATATGATGATGTATAATATGAATGTTTTACCATAATACCAAAAAATAATATAACACTCATATAAATAATATATTATATAACAGCGAAAATATTAAAATGGTAAAAAGACAAATTTAACATGAATGTTTTACTGAATCACAGCTACAATATTTTCATGTATTTTTATTTAAACATTAAACATAATTATAAATAAACAAATACGTTTTAGAATATATAAATTAATATCAATTTAATTTATTATAATGTTAAAAGGAATCAAGTAAAATAAAGTTTAATATACATACTTTTATGGTGAGTTTTGGAATGAAATTCTAATTTACGCTAAAACTTTTGTATTTTAATATAATCTATTAAATAACCTCCTTCTTGGAAAGTTTGCTATGAAGTTATATAGAAATTTTATACAAGACACCTAATTCAACACAAATTCTAAATTGTTTAATTATTTTAGCCAATAAAGTAGATTTTGAATTTATTTGAAATAATAATACTAATATAAAAATATAAAAAGTTATACACTTATACTATTTTATTTAATGTAAATCTAGTTTAAAATCTTTGTTTAATTGTGTTAGCCAAATAAAGTAGAGTTTTAATTTATTTAAAATGCTAATACTGATATAGAAATTTATGGAGTTATGCTATTTTATTTAATGTAAATCTTAAAATCTTTTACTTAAAATCAAGGGGTATATTTGTCTTCACAAAAAAAAAGAAAAATACTTAAGTTATTCCTAGTATAGATATAGATTTATGGGAATCCTTTTTGTCAAGAAAGAGAAGGGTGATAATTGTTCATATTAGAGTACAGAATATCCAACTTAAAACCAATTGATAACAAGTGTAGTATATACCAATTGACAATAAATAACACACCACCAATGTGTGGTGTATTTTTTAGCCTAAAACATGGCCTTTTGTATTGGGTGACATAAAGCCTATGTAGCCTTAGGCCTTGACATGGTGAATAATGTTTTCTCATACCATATTAGAGTTTGAAGTATCGCACCAAAAAGCAATTGGCAATGACTAGAGTAACCCCTTATTCTTATATATTACTTTGAAATGATCCATTTTCCGGATGTTATAGGCTCAATGGTTCCCTATTAACTCTAGTCCACCTCTAATCTCATTTCAAATATTAGGATGCGTGTTTAATTGCAAATATGAAATATTGGTGGAAAAAAAATTCAATTCGAGATAATTAGTTTCTTGGAGAAAGACTTTTAAGGGTTGTTTGATTGCCTTCCAACCTTTAGGTGGAAACAATGTATATTTTTCACGCAATGGTTATTTATTTTCAAATTTTGGCCTAGATTTAACAACAATTTCACTTAATCAGGTGAAATGACTTTTTATTTTGTCGCATAGGAGCATTTTATTTTTCATTTTATCCCAAAAGTCTAGACAAATGACACCAATAAAGTAAAGGAGCAATGAGGATGTGGAGGGAAAAAAAAGAGATAGTCTTAGACCTTATCTCAAATTTTTAAATAAAGCAACAGCTAGGTCTTTACCTCCGGGTTTAAAATGAAATTTTTGTAAGTTTTTCAATTATTTAGAAGACCAACATACAAATACAGCATCATCTATCTAATTTATAAGGTTTGTCTAATGGTTTGTTCACTACTAAATTTTTATGGGGGATTGATTCATTTAACGGAAATTCCGTATTTAAATTCCACCGAATACAAATTGTCTTGTGCCAACAGTAGGTTTAATTCCACTACTAATTTATACCAAAAAAAGTACAGTATCATCTTGTCAGAGTTTCAACTGTCTAATTTGTACCTAATATATAAAAAAATACAAGATGATCTTGTCGAAGTTTCAGCTGTGACAACAGTGAAATAAAAAAGTTCAATAATAGGCTCAACGAAATAGTGCATCATTTATACATAGGGCCCAATGAAAAGTGTTTGAATTAGTCTAACCTATTCACAATTCACTAGCCAATTGTCGGTTAGTTTTAAATGAAAATCGAAAGGTTTTGGCAATATGGGCATCATAATTCATAAGCAACAATCTAACTATAATAGTAATCACTCAGCACTGTTGATAATTAGGAGGAGTAGCCACAGTTCGGGAACTGAACCGATTATGTCGGTTTATTAACTGAATTGACCATCTCATAAAGGTTGCCTTTTTAAACTTGTGCGTTGGCAATATGGGCCTCATAAGCAAAAATCTAACTATAATTATAATCACTCAACATTAGTAAGGGTGGCCACAGTCCGGTAGCCGAATTGATCAAGTCAGTTTATTAACCAACTTGACCATGTCAGTATCTTTATATTTACAACCGATACCATATTGCTCAGTTTAATCGAAGATTGTGGTTGGTTCGACAGGGGCGAAGGCAATAAGGGGCGCCGCGGGGGGGGGGGGGGGGGCACCTGCCTCCTGTTGGATTTCAAATTTTTTTATTAGATATAGGATCATTTTTAGAAAAAAAATAAAATATATATATAGAGAGAGAGACTTTTGTGCGTAAAAATAAACTTGAAGATGCTTAACTGTAAGGGGCTAAACTTAACAAATTAAAGCCCCACCATCCAGCTTCTTCTTTAACTCTGTCTTTTTGTCTCAACTTCTTCTAACTCTCTCTGTCTTAGCTTCTTCTTCTTCATTTAACTTCTCAGTCTCTCACTTCTCCGTCTCACTCTCACACCAACCCACCACGCCGCACCACTGCACTAGACCACAACCGTCCACCAGCCCAGGACACCTGAGCCACCATCTATTTTTCTAGGTATATTTTTTTAATAACATTGACAAAGATAAAGCATTGCAATCCTTCCAAAATATGAAAAACCGTAGAATTTTGTTGTAATTTATTGTAATTGTTCGTATTTGCTATGTAAGTTGTATGAACTATTATTATTAATACCATTATGTTTGCATTTAAATTTTAAGGCTTTAAATATGATTTATTGTGTTTTGAATTTCAACTAAATTTCACTATTCGTTGGTTTAATTCTTGGCTTCGCTACTGTGATTCGGTTATTATTATATATAAACCGACCATAAAGTAATACAATGCATTTTTTTTTCTAGAAAAAGGACAAAAATGCAGAAGAAAAACAACAGCAACTGGCTAGCCAAGTGCTGAATATGAAAGATTCAAATAAAAACCCTCACTTCATAAGGAAGTACCCTTTCAAACATAATATATATAGAGTGGGATTATACATATAGTGCTTCGACTTCGGGCCTTGGACGACGTTCAGTGCAGCAACAGGCAGCAGCAACAATGCAGCAATAATAAGTAAATAAGTTTTGAATTGAATTAATTGATTTTTTAACTTTTGTCTCAAAGTTTTGAAGTTAAAGTAATAAGTTAAACTTATAAAGTAATAGACTAATTAGAATATTAGATTACTTATTATTAGAGTATTAGACAGTACATAGTTCTTAGATAGTTTGACTTATAAAATATATATATATATATATATATATATATGTATATATTTAATATTTGAGCTTAGATATTGGAGATTAGAGTTTTTTTTTTATTTGGTGGGTTGGTCGGTTTATACCGATCGAGTATTTGAAAAACTTAAACGGTTACCGGTAGTGAGTATGGTCAGTTACCAACCAAAGTCCCTTTAGTTTGGTTACTAGCCAAATTTAATCGGTTCGATCGGTTTGTGGTTTAAAAATGTCACACCTACGTACTTATTCACACTTTTGAACACTTTACGTTATTTGTTCTTAAAAAAGTAAAACAAAATAAAATCTCCTTTACATGTAACATTATTTCTCAAGTATTTGTGAATGTGGTTTAAAGAGTTTTTTGATAACTTATACTCTTACTTGACCTGGTTTTGTTACTTAAAGACTGAATCTGGAGAAGCGCGCGCGGAGATTGCGGTTGCGACTGGAATGCTTGAAAACCTCAAGAATAAGTTTTGGTTGTCAGAGAACCGGTCAACAAATAAGCAAACGGTGTGAGAAATAGTGCACTTGATCAAGTTTGTAACTTGGAGACTGAATTTGGAGAAACAGGGACTGCGGTTGCGTCTAGATCAATCGAAAACTTAGAGAACCGGTTTTAGTTTTTAAAAAGCCGATAAAAATGAGCAAAACCGGCTAACATAAGGTTTATGGTTAATTTTGACGAATCTGTCTGACGCTGTTAAATTTTAATGGAAAATACTAACGGTGTTAATGGTGACAACAATGGTAACATAATGGTGACGGTAACGATCGTTAACTTTAACGAAAAAAGGCTGACGCCGTCAAAGTTAACGGTAATGGGATTGACGGTAACGACGGCGACACATGGAATGACGAGGTGGAGCAGCAATCACACTCTCGGCACGTGAGGGCGCATGAGGATGTTTTTGGGACTGGTTTTTATATTGATGGAATCGTCTTTGAAAGACGAAGGTGATAGTGTGTTAGTGGTCGGATTTTGATATAATATAAATAACGTAGTGCGAATCTGATTTTGATGATGGCTGCGACTGTGGTTTGATTGAGGGAATTGGTGGGTGCAACAGTGATTCAACCTTCCTCTGATAACATGTTAAAATGTAATAAACTAGAGGGAGAAAGGAGAAATTGTATATACTATTGATTGAATTATTTTAATATACAACAAAGAAGCTTTATTTATAGAGATATACATATGAAATAAATGAAATAATTTAACCTAGAGCAATTAGAAAATAACTTGAACAATAAGAAAAAGGAAATTTAGAAAAATTTAACAAATTAAACTCTTGATGCATTAATTATATTTTATAAAAAAGTAAATTATTAATTTATAATGTTCTCAAGAAAAAAAAAGAGAAAGACAGTAAATTCTAAATAAATCTGAGACGAGAGAATAATTTGTAATTATGTTTTTTGAGTTAATATTATGCAAGTTGCTAATCTAAGTAGGTCAATAAAAAATGGTGGTGATATTGGCACTGATAAGTGCCCAAAATTGTTATTTTAACCCGCAAATAATATTTTGTTATAATATAATTAATGCTTAAATTATGGAGGATTAATATTTATTTTGTCTTTTTGTAGGAAAGAAGAAAATTATAATAAAAAGCCTAAAAATGTGGAAGAAGTCTACTGAAGATCAAAAAAAAAAGATAAAGAAGAAAGAATATTCCAATTCAATATTCTCTCCTAATTCGAATAGAACTCCTTATTCTCTCTCTTAATTATAATCCTAATTGATCTCAAAGTTTTTATTTTCTCTACAATTCTAGTTTTCCAAACCTTGTAAACTTCTATTTCATATTCCTATATATAGACCCATTCTCTACACCTAAAAAGATAGAAGAAAAATAGATAGGAAAAATAGATAGAATTTAGATATTATTAGAGAGTTCTGGAGAGAGAAAATCATACATATACTAGTTGCCGTGCGGCTAAAGTATTGAAGGAGAAGAAGTGGACAGCGTAAAGTTGTGCGGTACACGCTAGTTCGAGCATCACAAACAGAGACGCTTTCTAGCTTTCTAATTTTTTATAGTTTTTATTTAAGTACTTTAATTTTAATTTTAATAATGAATTATTATTTTGTTTTAATGTGTTATTTATTTAATATGCTTGGCTAAATTATCTCCCAAAGGGGAGGGATGAAACCGCCATGGATGTAATGGGCTTAATTTAATTCTAATTGATTTTTAATTATTCGTCCCGAATTAAAATAGATTTTGAAATTACCATTACTATAACGTGTGTTTTCTTTCTAGTACTTTAATTGTTTTTAAAATAAAAGAAGGATCTCTTGTGATCACTAATTTGGGGAATACAGGCGATGCCTATTTTATTTACATTAATTTTAAAGAAAGAATGATGGTGAATTCAAATTTGTTTATATAGCAGGGATGAATGTTAAAAATATAATTAGATATTTTTTTGTTTATATCTATGGTGGCGGATTCTCTTTCCTTGGGATTTTCTATTATTGATTACTTGCTTCTTTATTTAATTTAATTAGTTTAGTTTCTTAGTTTAGATAATTTCAACATCAAAATTTAAAAACTGTTTTAATTTGGTTCCTAAAATATTGGATTTAGACAAACTCTCCTACTTTTAAGGAATTAACTTGGATTTGGATTGATTCCTACTTATACGCTATACTAATTTAATTATTTTACATAAAGTAGGGTTTTTATTACATTTAAGTGTGGAATTAAGCAACGATAAATTAATTATAAAAATTCCCCTTAAATCAGGCACACCACAAAACACTTGCTAACACTCCCACTCTTACAAACACTCCCACTTTTACACTTTTATCTTAAAAACACTCCCACCACTCCCACTTATTTTTGGGAATTAATCTCCTACTTAATTAATTAATAACATCATTAAGTTATTAACTATATAATAACATAAAACAAATGACCCTAAACTAACCCCAAAATTTCTCCACCATCTCTACAATATTCTCAAATAAACAAAATTACATAATAACTTAATTTTGGAATAAGAAAGAGAAAACAAATAAGAAAGAGTTAATGAAAGAGAAACATACATGTTTTTATTTTATTTCATTGTTTATATTATTCTCATAACATACATATCAAATATATAAACAAAAAACACAATTTTCTATTTGAAGCATGAAGCATGAAGAAGGTTTACTCGGTTCTCCGTAACCGAGTTACAGGCTTGTACACTCGGTTGCTCTCAACCGAGTATGAAATCCCATAAAATGTCACATTAATATGCTCTCAGGACCTTCATTCGGTTCAGAGCAACCGAGTGTGATTAGTGTCACTCGGCTGCTCACAGTCGAGCATAATATAGTAGCATTCGGCTGCTCTCAACCGAATGAAGGTCCCAAGTTGTGTGGGGGTTCAGTGCACGTGCTTTTCTTACTCCCTCGGCTTACGCTTTTGTCCTTTGAAATATATGAATGTGAATGAATTAGATAGTGGCATGGTGGGATAATGAGGGCCTATTTTTTATTTTATTGATAAAGATGACATGTGTCTTTTTTTTGCATTGCAAAATGACATCAAAACCTTTAAAATAAACTAAAAAATATCAATATGCATTAAAATATGGACTACAATAGGAACTTTGCAATCCATATTTCACTGCAATATGAACTTTACAATCCATATTTTTGGTGCAAAGTTTATATTGCAGTCCATATTTTACTGTAATGTGAACTTTGCAGTCCATATTTCTGGTGCAAAGTTCATATTGCAGTCCAAATTTCACTGCAATATGAACTTTGCAGTCCATATTTTTTTTTGTAAATTTCATATTGCAATCCATATTTTACTGCAATATGAACTTTGCAGTTCATATTTTTTATGTAGAGTTCATATTGCAGTCCATATTTTACTGCAAAGTTTATATTTTTGATGCAAACTTCATATTGTACTCCATATTTTCTTGAAATATGAACTTTGTAGTTCATATTTCACTGCAATATGAACTTTGCAATCCATATTTTTTATGCAAACTTTGTAATCCATATTTTTTATGCAAAGTTCATATTGCAATCCATATTTCACTACAATATGAACTTTGCAATCCATATTTTTTGTTTAAAACTTAAAAAGGTATGATTGAAACTTGATAAAAATAAGGATTCGGTAATTTAGGTAATAGATAACATATTTTTATTAATTAAATGATATTTAAATATATTTAAATACCTTCATTTAAAATATAAAATAAAATAGCCCTCTTACAATAATCACCAATTAAAAATAGGCTCTTCATTCAAAAAAAAATTATTCATCGGATTTTGGTAAAAATCAATGTGTAATAAGACCTTTTACTTAATTTATAGGAGAAAAAATACCTACAAATTACAAATGTTAATGAAAATTAACTCAATCGATAACTTAATTAAATCGTACCAAAATATATACTATAGTAATACTTACTTCATTCGTTACAAAAATTAGAGTCACGTCAACTTTAATTTCATTATCATTATTCTCCATAGGATTTGGATTGCTCACCAAAAGATGTTGTTCATCATTATGGGGATTGCATTCACTGCCATCAGGATTATCGTCACTATCATAATGTGAATAAAGAGGCACTACTATACTCGTATCCTCACAGCTTTGGCGATTACAACCGTTAAGATTATTTTTGATTGAATTAGGATTTGGATTCCTTGCCACAAGATGTTGTTCATCATTATGGGGATTGCATTCACCGCGATCAGGATTATCGTCATCATTATAATGTGAATCAAGAGGCACTGCTATAATTGTATCATTTGAACTTTGGCGATCACAATCGTCAAAATTATTTTGGATTGAATTAAGATGCTCTAATTCAACCATATGCTCATTAAACATGTGAACAAGTTTTGGATTCTGAGATATTCGATCAATTACAGAGAAATCAATTTCTTCAATAAATGAACACTATTGCCATAATGTAGATTCAAGAGAACATACATCCTGAAAATAAAAAATTCTAACATTTATAATTGGGAAACTAGTGCAATCGGCCCTTAAGGACTGAGAGTTATAGCACTCATTCGGCCATTAATAACCGAGTAAGGTCATATATACTCGGTCGTTGACAACCAAATGAGCTTTTTTTAACCTTTCAACCGTGCAAAAAAAGGCCATACTCAGTTGAGAGCAGCCGAGTGTACAAGTCTGCAACTCAGTTACGAAGAACCGAGTAAATCTTCTTCGTGCTTTAAACATAAAAATGTGGGTTTTTTTATTTATATATATATATATATATATGATATATATGTTATGAAAATAATATAAACAATGAAACATAATAAAAACATGTATTATAGCTCTTTTTAATTAATTATCTCTTTCTTATTTTCCTTCTTTTGTTCCAAAGTTTCTTTTTTTCCAACCATTCTTCTCAAGCTTACCCTTTTGCATCAATGGTGGAGGTTTTCTTGCATCAATAGTGGAGATTTTGTTGGCTATTTTGGTGCAACCAAAATTTGTTACTAAACTCGATTGAAGATGGTAAAGGTGGTGGATATGGTGGAAGAGAGGAATTTTGGAGGAAAATTTAATTTGGTGATAAATGTTTGATTAACTTTGGAGGGAAATTAATCTTTAACTAGTTAAAAATTAATTAACTTTTGTATTAAATTAAAATAAGTGGGGTAAAAAACTAATTAAAGGCTAATTAACTTTTTGTACTAAAATAAATCAAATAGGGTGGTAATAACAATTTAAATTTTTTTTAGGTGGAAGTGTTAGCGAGTGATATTGGGGGTGCCAACATCATCCCCCATAAAAAAGACTCCAATTTTCAAATTTCTCCATAGGATTTTTCATAAGTATAGGGTCATCTTGCAAATTTCAATATAGTAGCTTAAATAAATTAAAACTATACGGTAGATTCTTCAATATTAAATTGAATGACTTTCATTAATGTGTTATATAGCCTAAACTACAAAGCATGCGTATTACGTGTGTAAGATTACAGCACTATAAATTATTAAAATAATTTAAAATTATCTAACATATATTCAGTAATTATAATATCTGTTATTTATAATAAATGTATTAAGTCCAAATCCTTTTCAAAGGGCAGTATTATTTACGCATTATATTTGTCATAAACACCCAATTGTCACAAACACTCTTTATGGTAAATTTATTATCACTAATACCCCAAACCAGCCTAATAAGAGGTAAGTATAGTCTTGTACATTCAGCCCACATAGAGAGGGTTTGTTGTTAAGAATTCGCTTAGGCAATGGAGAGCTGGAGGGTTTTCCGAATAAAACCCACCTAATGAGAGATATGAGTGCGTTCACATGAACTCGACTCAAATGGAGAGTGAATTGTTAACAACTCATGTAACATCAGGCAATAGAGCAGAGTTCGTGATAAATAAAGAGGTGTTAAAATGTATAGTTAGTTAATTTTATGAAGGATGTTTGTAACACAAATAGGAGTGTAAATAACACTGCATTTTTAAATACATTTTTTTTGCACCTAATATATAGCAAGCATAGACTATAGAGTATTGATATAGTATAGTAATTTTTAAAAATTACATGTGCCAAAATGTTTTTATTTTCATTTTATTAATATTGATAAAAAAATAGCAGTAATATATATTTTAAAAACACAAATTAAATATGCTATAAATATATTATATAGTAAATAAATAAATAAAATTAAGTCAATAAAATTAACATAGAATTAAATATATATTGAATTTTATTTTTTCTATATTTAAATATCTTAGGGCATACTTTAACATCGGTAATAAGCAAGTGCCATGTTATTTGATGGGTCACAAATACCCACTATAGAATTTAACTAAAAATATATTTTAACACTTTATTTATTACAAAGAGCCCTAATAATTGCTTAATGTTAGAGCATCTCTAATGGAATAACTAAAATTGAATAATCAGAATGATTTTTGATTATCCATTTAGTAAATTGTTAAAGTTAACAATGTAAGCCTCCCAATGGTTATTTTTTCTCGATACCCAAATTTGTGGGTTTATTATATTGATTGGCCACAAATTAATTAATTAATTTGAATTTTGTTTAAAAAAAAGGAGGGAACAATGATTTAGATTTGAAAAGCTTCTGTTTTAGTCGATATAATTAGTGGATCTCTCATTTGGTTATTGAAGAAGGTTGTTAACTTTGATTATAAAAAGAGTATATTTGGTTATTGGTTAAAAGGTTGCTAAAATTTGATTATGCCACTGGGTAGTATTTTTAGCCAAAATTGTTAAAACTGATTCTAATTGTTATTTTAATTATAGCATTAGAGATACTTTTAGGCGAACGTTTAACAACATACTCTCCCCATTTGAGTCGAGTTTATGTGAGTGCATGCGCTTCTCATTATGCAAATTTATTTGAAAAACACTACAACACTTCATTACTTAATATTAATTGAGCTTTTACCAACAAATTATTCTTATATAAACCGAATATACGTAATTGCATTCGTCTCTTACTAAACAAATTTTTAAAAATATTAATGATAATAAATTTCCTATTAAGATGTTTGTCAAATACGAGGTGCAAACGTAAACAAAAGAAGAGTAAATACCATAAATGGCTAGGGGTGTGCACGGTCCGGTTGACTGGACTAGATCGAAACGCCTGTAAAGACCGGACCAGACCGGTTCGGTTCGGTTCCGGTCAGTCCATTCGGTCTGGGCTTTTTTTTTTGGGCCCAAAAGTTGTATTACGATAAAGAAAAAAAAAATAGCACAACAACAATATATGGATTGTTTTTTTTGCAGTTTATGTGGAATTTTTAAACTACGTACAATAAATTCTAAATAATAGGATTCCCCGATAATCCTAAAGCCTCTTCATCTTTGAAAATAAAATTAACATTAATGGAAGTCCAAAAACAACTATTGCTTATTGAGCTTAATTTTATTAATTCAAGAAAATTTGTTAAAAAATGCATTAATTGATATATGACGACTGCATTATATTTTTCTTAGAAACTAAACTTAAAAATATTTACATGCCATGGAGCAAACCCATGATGGAAAAACATTATACTTGTTTAATTTTAAAGAAAATTAAAGAAGGAAGGAAAAACAAAAAAAAAAACCTACCAAAACAATGAAAGAATATCATCCTAAAGAACAACGCACACAACACGATAACTTTAAATTTTTAAAGCCTAAAGTAACAAGGTACAGTGTAAATTGTTAAATGCAACCCCAAATTTGTAGGGTGTAATCACTGAGTAGATTTTGGTTTTAGTATTAATATTATATATTAATAATATATATATATATATCTTAAAACCGGTCCGGTCCGGTCCGATCGTAGTATTAAAATGCAAGACCGAAGACCGAACCAAAATGATTCGGTCTTTCAAAATTTAGACCGGACCAGACCGAATTCAAATGGTCCAGTCCAAATTGGTCCATTTTTCGGTTCGGTTTTTTCGGTTTGTCAGTCCGGTTCGATTTTTGAACACCCCTATAAATGGCCACTCAACTATCTTAAAAGTTTTAAAATGGTCACTGAACTTTACTTAGTACTATCTGACCCACCCAACTATTCAAATGGTTCCACATTGCCCACTCCGTCAAAATTGATCATTAGTCATTGCCAGGACTAAGGTTACTTTGGTCAAAACTCCAAAAAAATACTATTCATCGTCTCCTTCCATCTCCTACAGCAAGCTCCACGCCGGAGCCCTACCGCCGGCGACTCAATATCATCCATGGCTACAGCAAAGTAAACCCCATAGAAGAAGAAGAAGAAGAAAACCACACCAACAAGCCATCCAAACTCAAAACCCTCGATTCACAATCGCCATCTCCCTCATCCTCCTCCTGTCAATAATCATCGATTCACTAATCGGAGCCTTAATCCAAAAGTCCACCACCGAACCCCCCAATTCATCTTCCGAGTCAATATGATCCGTATGTTCCGTTACTCAGCACCCCAACTCATGCTTCACCTCCATATCCTCTTTAAAACCAACCCCTAAAACGATCCACAACTCATATTCTCCCTTCTTCTTCAACTCAGAGCCAACGAACTCGTTAATCTTTCCAGGTCGCACTATTCCCCCACTGCAGGCGCTGTTGGAATTAGAGGATACGGCAATGAGGTTGAACAGGGAGAAGGAGACTAATGAGTGATTAATGGTGTCACCGGCGGTGGGGCTCCGGCGTGGAGCTGGCCGTAAGGGATGGAGGGAGACGATGAATAGTATTTTTTTATAATTATTAACCAAAATAACCTTAGTTTTGGCATTGACTAACGGTTAATTTTGACAGAGTAAACAATGTGGAGTCATTTAAATAATTGGGTGGGTTAGATAGTACTAAGTAAAGTTTAGTGATCATTTTAAAACTTTTATAATTATTAAATTGCTATTTATGGTATTTACTCAAAAATAAAGAAAGTAGTTATTACATAAAAGCAATAAGCATTGTTCGCGTGCACCTCTGTTGAAAAGAAGTTCAAACTCGTTCTTCTTCTTCCTCTTCATTTCTCTCCCTCTCTCTGCATTACCTTATCTCCTTCTCTAAAACCTTACATCTCTTCAATTAAAAGCCCTAAAACAAACGAACGAATAAACATGATAACTGAACACCGAGCAGTGCTCGTGTACCGAACCATTCCAAACCTCCAACCTTTAGAAATTGATTCCATTCAACCAACAACACACCAACACCAATGCCCAAACAGATCCCTCACAACTTCTACTGCCAATTTTGCTTGTATTTCAATGGCGGAGAAACGTGACGAGAGAGAATTCGAACCGACAAAGGCTCAGCTCCTGAAGCATCCTTTGGCGTTGGTTGCTTTGGTCCCTAAAGATGCCGCGCTTTTCGCCGCCGGTGCGGTCGCCGGTGCCGCCGCTAAGACTGTTACGGCTCCTCTTGATCGTATTAAGCTTCTAATGCAGGTCCTAATTTTGAATTATTTGTCCCCTAATTTTGTGGCGAATTAGTTGCATTTCGAAGTTTATTGTGAAAAATAGTTGATTAATTTAGTGAGTTGGTGGTATCAGGTCGTAATTTCAATTATTTTTCCTAATTGCGAGACATATTATTAGTTGCTTTTCGTAGTTTATTTTCGAAATAATTTAGTGAATTGGTGGTATTAGGTCGTAATTTCAATTATTTGCCCAATTGCCCCTATTTGTCAGACATATTAGTTGCATTTCACAGTTTACTGTCAAATAATTGATTGAACGTTGAATGCTGAGCAAAACCTCTGAAATATGTGCTTGATTTTAATTTTATTCGACTCTAAATGTTGAACATGTCATTTCATAATTTTACCTTTATTATTATGATATGCATCAATGCCTTACGAATAAAAAGAATAACTTTACCATTGGAATAAAATTTCATTAAAATTAAATTAGGCATTCAGCGCTAGAATGTCCTGTTAATTGTTAATGCTGACTTTTAATCCAATTTAGCAATTAAGATGTAAAAACAAACACTACCTTGGTGACATGTTGCTTACTTGCTTTATGAGATATATTATTGTTGTCTTTTTATGCCTTATGGTGGGTAATATGACAAGCATGTTGCACTTTTTTTTTTTGAGGGGCAAATGCTGTGGCAAAGTTTCTATAATTGAAATGGATATTATGTTATGATGTTGAAATGCTGGTTTAGGGCTTCATGAAGGTTTCATGCTTTTGATCTTTAGTTTTGATCCTTGGAAAATTAACGAGATTACGAGAACAATATTTATCACGGGTCTTTTTGATTCAAGCAGTGAGTTTCTACTTCTCCCGATGTATCAAATTACTTCTTCTTGTAAAGAAGCCTCCAATTAAAAGTAACATATAAGATGAAGGCATTATGAAGGGACACACCTGATTTTACATTGTTTGGCTAAACAAACCTACACCCACGACGTGGCCCAATTTCACTATGAAAACCCCAATTTTAGAAGTGAAAAGATTCCAAGAGCGATTTATCTGAGTCTTTATCGATCACATACCCATTAGAACATATATCTTCATGTATTTGTGCATATACACGCACATCATACCTAGTATATATTTGGACATAGAGATGCACATCGTACAATTTTTTTGTTTGTGTACATATTTAACATCATACGGGTGACGTGATTAGCATGACATGAGTTAAAATGTTGATCTTAATATTCTAATATTTGCCAATACCATTAATACACCTCTATTCATCAATTATTCCATCACAGTTTATTTAGAAAAAAAAATGCTTTTGGTTCTGATAAAAATTTTCAAATTTTCCAATGTTAGTTTTTGCCTATTATGTCGTTGATATTTGATAATTTTTGGAATTTTGATTCCTAATTTGATTAAAATACTTCTAACGTTTTTGTTTTGTATACACATGTGTATATAAAATATATAGTTTTTAATGCATGCTTAGCCTTTCAGTATCCTATTTTATGTACGTGTGTATGTTGTATAAATAATAGTTTCTTCTTCTTCTTCTTCTTCTTCTTCTTCTTCTTCTTCTTCTTTATTATTATTATTATTATTATTATTATTATTAAAGTATCTACTACTTCAATTTCAGTGCTGTATAGTCTCACCTAATCTGATCTTTCTGCAGACTCATGGTTTGAGAGCTGGGCAAGAGGGTGCAAAGAAGGCAATTGGATTCATTGAGGTATCTTATGGTTCATCATACCTCTATAGCACTTAGACTGATATATCTCATCTGCTTACAATCCTTGTTTGGGAATATCTTACCTAAATATTAATGCTACTTCCACTACGCAATATATTCTCACTGGCTTATTAATCTTATCCTGTCATTGATGTCCATGAAAGGTACCATGGTTCCATTGAGATTCCAATAGCCTTGTTGAGTAGTTGTCTAATGGTCTAACCGGTTTCACATTGCAATCATAATTTGAGATTGCGACTTCCTAGTTCCTACTGATAAAGTTTTATTTAATATGTTAGATGTCAGTTTAAGATGATCACTCAATTTCATTCATCCTTAATTTTCTTTGGTGGTCTCAGTTCTAGGCCCACACGATTCAAGTTTTCTCAGAGAATAATTCCCTTTTTCAGTCTGCTTTGAGCTATATATCAATCGCGGAAGGCTTTTGCCCTTTTGTACGATGGAAGCAGATTTAAGTATATAGATATTATAGACTTAGGACATAGATTATGGAGATGCATTTGTGTACTGGCAAGAACATTCCTTGTTACATTATGCTTCCTTATTATTTTTTATTTTTTTTGTATATGTTGTGCTTCTTGTTAGATTCTAGTTGCTACATTATATAAAAAGTTGTGATTGCTTTACGTAATAAAATCCTTAGGATGATTGGGTTCCGGGCCTCTAGTGTTCAGTGATGGTAACTAGGACATAAACGTCTTATATAATTGCTTAATGTTTGGTGATGGTACGTTTTTGACATGAATGGCAGGCTTTAACATTGATAGGCAAGGAAGAAGGGATTAAAGGCTACTGGAAAGGCAACCTTCCTCAGGTCCTTTGCATCAATTGCTTTCTATACTTCATGGATGAGCTTTGTCATATAATAAATTCAATTTTCTCCCTTAGATAGTTATTTTGAGTTGCACTTGGTTCAAAAGGGCAAGTCAGTCCAGAGAGGGTAGGTTTAATAAAGATTCCGTTTCTACTGTTCCAGGTGATACGCATCATACCCTACAGTGCGGTCCAGCTGTTTGCTTATGAAACCTACAAGGTAAAACTAGAACCATTTCTGAAAAAAAATATCTTAGTACTGTATCATTGATGCATTTAGAATCATAATTATTTTAGACATTCAATTTATAGTTTTGTGTTCAAGTTTACAGAAACTTTTTAAGGGAAAAAATGATGAGCTCTCTGTTATTGGAAGACTTGCTGCTGGTGCTTGTGCTGGCATGACTTCGACTTTTGTAAGTTAGATAACATATAAGCGTGCTAAATCTATTGGGATTCAATTATTTGTCTTTAGGATGATAGTAAGAAATTTGTTATATTCCACTTATGGAATCTACCATGTGGATGATTGTAGTATTTATATTGATTAGAGTTTTATTATTTATTCCTGCTCTGACTCATTTCATCTCAGATTAAGAGTCTGACCCTTTTTTGGGGCCCCTCAAATTAAGAGTCTCATTTTTACGATTAGCAATTTCCTAAAAGATAAAAATTGGGATGTTTTAGGCAGGTTTGAGTGATTTCAAATGGTTATAATTACCATTCATCAATTTTGGGGTTATAAAGATCCCCTCCTAAGCGGTAGGCATCCCCTGCCCAACACCTTTTAGGACACTTAAATTAGGCCATAAATTGATGTAATATACTTAAATTAACCTTTCATTACAAGGGCTAAAGGGTACCATGATGACATTCATTCTCATTCTCCTTTTTTCTAACAAAGGGTAATTATAAAAGTTCATAATATTTCTAATCACGGCCGACTTTCAAATGCGGACTTGTTTTGAGAAGGAGGGATTATCTATTTTTTTTGTTAGACTTGTCTCTATATGAAGTAAAGTTTTTGATCCTTTGATTTTGTGATCTTTACAGGTCACATACCCGCTAGATGTCCTTAGGTTACGATTAGCAGTTGAACCAGGGTGTCGAACAATGACAGAGGTATGACCTGTTAATGTATATTGCGCATGTGAAATGAAGACCTTTGTTATAGTTATGGGTTTATTTATTTTATACAGGTTGCCTTAAACATGCTGAGAGAGGAAGGAGCTGCATCCTTTTATAATGGTCTCGGACCTTCTCTTATTGGAATAGCTCCTTATATTGCTGTGAACTTTTGCGTTTTTGACTTGTGAGCTAATTATGCTTCAGCAATCCCCCCTTTTTACTGCTTAATTTTTGAGGTAGATCGCAAACAAATTCTTTTCTATATTAAACTTGGATATATTCAGGGTGAAGAAGTCTTTGCCGGAGAAGTTTCAAAAGAGGACTGAAGCATCCCTAGCAACAGCTTTGGTATCAGCTACAATTGCCACACTGATGTGCTATCCTTTGGACACGGTGAGAAGGCAAATGCAAATGAAGGGTGCACCTTACAAGACATTTTTTGATGCTTTTCCAGGTAATTAAATCAAGTATTGATAAATATTAATAGTGATGACATCGCTATTGGTTGTTGTAATAATTTTTTTTATCATAAACAAATGCTTTTAGGCCTCGTTTGATTCGGGTATTAAAAAGTGGGATGGGATTATTAATACCACTTTTTCTATAATACCTTGTTTGATTCGCACAAATGTACTGGGATTACTAATACCGGTACTAACTTAATACCACTCTTTGTGCTATAATTTAATACCAGGGGGAGGTGGTATTGTTTATCTAGGATTAAGAAAAATGAACCATATATTTTCAAAAATGCCATTTCTACTATAATATTTTCAAAAATGCCACTACTACTACTACTATATTATTATTATTTTAATTTATTTTTAAAAAATATTTTTTTTAAAAAAATTGAATTTATTTAAAAAAAAAAAAATTAATTTAATTTTTTTAATTTTTTTTTAAAAACTTTTTTTATTTTGTTAGTCCAAAATATAATCCTGTATACAAGTTACATAACCAACACATGGTATTAACATCAGCATGAGATATCCCAGTATTAATACTGTATGAATCAAACAGGGTATTGGTATTAAATTAATACCAGGATTAATAGTCCAGTATTATTAATACTGGTATTATTAATCCCACTGATCCTAATACCTGAATCAAACGAGGCCTTAGAGTAGTAATCACTTCACCTACATACTCACTTTAGAGTAGTAGTTCAGAGGAAACCTCAAACCTGTATTCTTGTTGTTAAAAATGCAAAATATATAGTGTGTGGATATTCATAATTTGTATGAACATAGATTTACTCGAAATAGAAGTATTTCAATGCCTATACAAATGGCACTCTTACGATTCCTCTAATCTGGTTGTCACACCTGGGATACTTGCTTGGTCTGAATTTTAACACACTTTGGAAAGTACAAATAAGATAATGAAACGTGAAGTATCAAAATATTTTTCTTTCAAGACACCATACCATACCGTTTATAGCTCCCCATTGGATGGAGAAAAGCACCAAATTCCGGCATCTTCAACTGCATGCCTCTTGTATATTCTTATATGTTGGGCAAAAGCAAAAGACTTTTCGGGGTCATGTTAAGATCATCCTTTTGCCTTTTTGACGATGGTTTTGTGTCCATTAAAGAATTGTAGGAATGTCTAATGTCAAATCATTGGTAATGTTGTGGTATTTTTTATTTTTTTTTGATAACCATGGGTATCGGGGCCCCACCCCACGAATCCCATGAGGCCCTGGTTGCTCAACCGGGAGATGCCCCCAGTGGCCCAAGAAAGATTTCACGCAGCAAGAAATCGAACTTGAGACCATGCGCCTACCCACACAGTCCCAAGTTCACCCCCCCTTGGGTTGTAATATTGTGCTAGTTGAACCACCATATTTTTATGATAAACACATTTATTTAGCTCTATCGGACACATAGAACATAGTACAGTAATAGCCATGCCTGTCTTTTTAATGCATATAGCTTGGAGTCAGCTACATACATTGAATAGGATTTTTGATCATGTTCCTCCTACTAAAATCAGTCCAATGGTTTCATAATCAGAAAGTTCCTTGAATATGTACTTAATTACGGTATATGATTTAGTAATACGGTGATGTTTAAAGATAAAACTACCCCTTTTGGCTGTCAGAGTGATTCTGGTTGCATTATTCATAAGCAAAGTGAAGTTTTCTTGTACCAATCAATTGGTAGGCAACCTCCACCCGTACCTTGAGGTCAAGGGTTCGACTCATGGGATGGGAGGAGAGGGTTTTTCTTTATTTTTAGGATTAAGGAGAGACTTAGACCTCCCTTAATTTAAAAAAAATAAAAAATCAATCCTTTGTTATATTTGAACTGAGAAAACAGACAAAATGCTAAATGTTCTGCTTGGTTCTGTTGTGCAGGTATTGTAGATCGTGACGGTTTACTGGGATTGTACAGGGGTTTTGTGCCCAATGCCCTGAAAACTTTACCAAACAGCAGGTTCATATAAAGTTTTTAATATCATATTGTTCAGATCTTTATTTGACAAAATGGCCTTTGAATTAGTGTCTTTTCCTTTTCAGCACATAATCAATAGACCAAATCTCATAATAATTAAGTTTTGGGTCATTTAGACATATATTCTAAGATAATTGTCAAAATTAGACGTATGCTTTTTTCCGTGTCCTTGAATTAGGGATGTCAATTGGAAAAAATCGAACTAACCTTTAAGTGTTACATTGTGAAATAATGACCGCGTATTAGAAATGTGGAAAATGTTGACATGGATGGGTCCCAACAGCCTAGTTTAAGAATCTCATAAAGAGAAAGAACAAGGCGCCCTCTGCTTTGTGTTGTGCCACTTGCCTTAAAGGAAGCTTGTTATGTCTATTTATGTCACCCTCGAAATGTTGATTGAAATAATTCGCACAATATTGAGTTGATTGCACACGTTAATCCCTTTTATTTAATGATAACTTTTTTTTTTTTACAGCATTAGGCTTACTACCTTCGACTCCGTTAAGCGCCTGATTGCAGCCAGCGAGAAAGAGTTTCAAAGAATCATGGAGGAAAATCGCAAGAAACAAAAGCAGAGCACCTAGTAGTTGCACAGTCTATATAATGTATTATGTAATGATTTTATACTTTTATGGCCTTTTGATCAAAGAGAATTTTATTTATTAATTGTTAGGACTTTTGGTTGAGCGAAACACAGTTGTATGATAGTTGAGAATTATTTTAGGGTCCGAGGTTTCAAGCCTCGCCAAGAAGAAGGGGTTCAAATGCATAGAGTTGACAGGATTGAGTTACCTTCATTTATATAAATACCACCATTCATTACAAAATTTCATTCGTTTGCCTGGAGCAAGTAACTAGAAGACCTTAATTGAATAATTTTTTAAGGATGCTCGTCTTAAAAAAGAATAATAATTGTTTCTTAATCTGTTATCTTTTCTCTAATAAAAACCTCGATGTTAAAATTTAGCTGGCATTAATTAGTTTGAAAAATATTTTCTTTTTAGGTTTTAGCAAAAAAATAAGTTGTATACCAACAACAGCAATGATAAAGTTCTCTAAGTTTATCGTTTAAATAATGTTTGATGGAAAAGAAAAAAAAATAAAAAAACTGTATTTTACTGGTTTAAATAAATTTATAAAAAGTAAAGAAGAAACAAAGAAATTGTATTTCCTTTCAATATCAAAAGAACTTAAAACAAAAAAAAAATTTAATAAAATTTTTACTTTATTCTAAATTTAACCTTAACTTATTAATATTATATTAAATCATATACCTTTCTTTACTTTCCTAATTTTAATTCAAACAAAAAATATTTTTATTTTATTATTTTTCATTTTTAATTATAAACAGCAGCGATCAAATTAAAAACACTCCTTTTTATTTTATTCCATTCCTTTCCCACCGAATCAACTAGTTGTTTTACATCCCTCCCCTTCAAACGGACCGTAGCGCCTATCTTGTTCAGTTTCATACACGCACCTCTCTGTGTAAGTTCGAACGCCAATGTCCCCTTCATTTACTCCATTTTCACTTTTCTTCCAACTTCGCTTGTAGCTTAATCCTAACCCTAGGATTTTGGAACGAAATGTCGTCTTGTACTCTGCAACTATCGGTCCCCAATTTCGGTTCCGATTCGTGTTCCCGAAAGATCAGACGGAGGAGTAGACTTCAGATTCTATGCACTTCTTCTACTAATCAATCCAATTCTCCCGAGGGAGAAGGTGATGAAGGAGATTTTCAACATGGGAGGTAAAGTAAAACTTGCAGCAATCCAAATTTTTATATGGCTTAAAAATCTTGTTTCGTATTGTCACTCATGTTCTCCAAGTTTCGCTCTTTTTTTTCAGGAAAGAAGGGCAAAGAGTTATTTTAGTAGAAAGATACGGGAATGGAACTTCTAAGAGGTAGTAGGTCTTTTGCATAATTTCTGTGCATTTTTTGTTCTTTTTGTCTTTCTCAGATGAAATTTAAGCAATTCTTTACTTGTCCTGGAAAATGCTGCAGAAGGAATTAGTTTATGCAGAAAAGAAATGGAATGCTGTTTGGAATGGAATGCTGTTTGGAAACAGTTAAAATGTATTGATGACTGTATTAAAAAGATGCACCAAACTTCCTAAATTCCACTGCATCTCTGTAATAAATTCACTTCCATTTCCTATGGTATCATTGATTACAAAAAACCAAACAAAGTCTTGAGAAAAGCAATGCAACGTGGTGGAGCCATGTGAACTTGAACCCTTTTTTTCTCTCACATTATGTTTTCATCTAGTTTGTTTGGATATTTGACATAGTCGTAATTACTTAAGTTCTTGGTTAAGTATACTAATTAAACCCATGTTCATAGTCTTTTATGATTACATGTTTGTGTGAATGGTGGATTATCTTTTGTGAATTATGTTGCTGCTTGCAGGTATATGGTAGATGGTGACTCGCAATTAAGAACCTTTCTTGACAAGCATGAGTGCGAAACTATTGGATTCCAAACTTCACAATTGTCTGACACGAATTTGCCTTGGCTTCCTCTTATCATCAAGGATTTTATCTTCCCTGCAGGGTTCCCAGGTGATGAACACTTATCTTTCTTTTTCTATTACTCTCAACTTTCTTGATTTTTTTCTTTCTTATCTACCAATCATTAATATCTAACCCATTATAGAATCTGGAAAGCATATATAGAGTTTTAAAATGGGAATAGTTGTAAATGTTGAGCGGTAATAGTGGCACATGGGCAACATATGCACCAACTTTAAGGTTCATCAATTTAAGAGATATCTCCCGTGGAAGTTGATGATATTTTCTGTTCAAAATAAAGATTCTAGTCTTTTTAACCTTCTTCCCACATATGGTGCAGGGTCAGTTTCAGATGATTACTTGATATACATGTTGTTGCAGTTTCCTACAAATGTTACTGCATGGATCTGCCACGCATTGGTCACTTCAAGTCTCTTAAAGGCACGTCAATCTAACTCAGGCCGTTAGTTACTTGGGTATGTGCTAGGAACCAACAATTGCTAATAGTTTTCTAAATTAGTTAACATCTCTGATTGTTATCTTATAGAATGTTTCATCTCCTTCCTTTTCTCTTGAATTCTCCAATGTAGTATGTCCTTTATATGGTATGATCCTAGTAGTTATAACTTATACCCTTAAAGGTTTCATAATTTCATGACACTAATTTAATGAAAAGTTATGATTTTGCTCAACGAGTTTGAAAATTTTAAATATTTCGTTCTTTATTTTTCTGTGTGAAATCGGTGCTTATTTTGATATATTAATGGGAAGTTTTCTATTGAACCATTTCAATTTCACTCTCTTTATTTTATCTTTTCCCTCTTTTTGTTTATGCAGTTTATAGAGCAAATCATAGATTCGTTGTGTTAAATTTATTGTGTATTAGCATGATTTCATCTAATTGATGTTGTACTGTAATGTCGTATTGATATAAGTTTAGTTCCTTCACCTAGCAATGCATTTCATGTCCACAGCAGTGCAACCATGTCCGGATGTGCTTCTTTTTTCGCTGTTTTCCTGCTGGTCTAGTCCAACAGCTAATCCGTACTAACTTGTGTAATAATGGAGCAGGCAGTTGGTGTGGGATCTTTCTCTGGAACCACTGCTGCTGCCGCCGCAGCTGCTTCTGCTGCTGCCATCAGGTGAACTTCAATCATTATTTTGATATATGCATTCACTCAATATAATTGCATTTTTTATTAGGAGTCATGGTTTTAAGAAATATTCTATTAATGCACTTTCTTGTGTTTTGTTGATATGTAGACTTATACTTAGAATATTTAAGGGAATCTGTTTGCCAGATCAAAATATGTGGTTATTCAATCCTGCAGATGGGTGTCAAAGGATGGCATTGGTGCTGTGGGACGACTATTCATTGGTCCGGCATTTGTCAGTTAAGCTAAAGGAGAGAGAAAAATGTGAAGCTGTATACTTGTCGTAACAATTTCCATTTTTCTCCAGGTGGGCGATTTGGAAGTCTTTTCGATGATGATCCAAAACAGTGGCGTATGTATGCTGATTTCATTGGGAGCGCAGGAAGGTATACATCATGTTATGAATAATGGCATTTGGATTCTTGAGTATTTGATAAAAAAAGGTTGGAAAATGATTGAAAAAACTACTAATTTTATGAAAAGTTGGGAAAAGAGATGAGTGATTTGGTGAAATGTTCTATTAATTTTTGGCTTTTCAGTGGAATAAAATTCTTTGGACAGTGGGTATGAAAAAAATTCCAGGAAAAAATTAAAATTTTGGAGGACGTCCCCCCAAATCACTTCTCTTTTTCCAGTTCTCATAAATTGATTAGCATTTTCAATCAATTTCCAACCTTTTTTTTTTATCAAATGGACCATTATTGTTGGAGTTTTCTCATTAAATTTCTTATTTATTTTGCAGCATCTTTGATCTCAGTACGCCGATTTATCCTGCATATTTCCTACCCCTTGCATCTCTTGGAAACCTTGCCAAGGTATTTTATTTGAAATCTCATCCCTAAGTTTTTACTCTATCCAGCATTCTTGATTTCAGTACTTGCTCATTTAAAAGTTAAAGTGGAAAACTACAAAGTCAAATCACATCCCATATGGTAAAATAGCCTGAATGGGCAATTTCTACCTGACCCAAATGGGGCAGGTTTTGGGATGGGTCCTTTTTGAACTGGGTTGGGTTCAAGGTTTTCAAATTAAAAGCCACCTCGGATTCGGGTTTTTGGAAAATAAACCCATTTGACCCAACCCACCTTGAATATAGTGTTTTTTTCTTTAAACACACTTATAAACCATATAATTACAACGGATTGGGGCGGGTTTGATTTTAAGCATAAAAATTCACCTCAGGTTTGGCCAAACTCAGCCTATTGCCATTCCTAGGACCCATATATGAATGGAAAATGCTTTCTTTATCCTTTAGCTATAATTTGTTAGCAAGTTAGCGAGAGGCAAGACTTCCAGTAACTGTTGTGACAAACTTGTGCATAGTGAAATCACAATTGGGAATTAGGACTTTCTTGTTTATTCTTACCTCATAATGTTATTTTTAACAGGCTGTTGCAAGGGGTCTGAAAGATCCTTCATCTCGGGTGATTCAAAACCACTTTGCAATCTCTGAAAACCTTGGAGAGGTAGCAGCAAAGGTATCGTTTATTTATTTTTACTCTTACAGAACCATATGTAATTACTAAAAAAGCTTGATATCTGAGATTCTGAGTTAATCAAGAAATGAGAAGCGTTGGAAGCTGGTAGTATGCTGATCTTTTCATCAGAGATTTTTGGATCATGTAGCTTTTCTTTTTCATTGAGCAATTTTTTGGGACATAATCAACGTACCAAATCTCACGCTAGAAAATAAGTTGTGCCCTTGACCATTGATTATCTTGAAATTTGAGACGGAGATATAATTTTCTTGAAGCTATATGCTTGAATGTTGCAGGAGGAAGTTTGGGAAGTAGCTGCTCAGCTTCTTGGCCTTGGCTTGGGTATATTGATCCTGGTATATTATGTAGTTTGGTGATACGGCTTCATCTATTTATATGAAAACCTCAATTTCCCATTGATCAAATTGCTTTTGGGATTTATTTATTGCAGTCTACACCTGGCGTTTCAACCTCATATCCAGTGTTGGTGTCAACATGGACGGGCATGCGGCTTCTGCACCTTTGGTTACGCTATCAATCTCTTTCTGTTCTACAATTTAGTACTGTAAGAGCCAAAGATATCTGTTTATCTCTCCTTTTCTTCTAAGATTCAAAAATAGGCCCAAGTTGGAGAAGTATATATCCCGAAGTATTTTGACAGTTGAAATTTGTTTCTGTTTATTTTCTGGTAGATTAATCTTAAGCGTGCTCGTATATTGGTAAGAGCGCATGTTTCAGAGTCTACAGTTCCGCGTAAGTTTTGTGGTTTGGTTTTGGCCCAATTCAGCAATTTGTTTAATGAAAATTATATTGTCTAATTCATGTGTTTGGATCAGGATGTCGTGATTGCAATAGGATGGAAAATATTTTGTCATGGTCAAGATTTTCAAAACCACGAATAGTTTTCGGTGTGTCCTTGGAAGAGATGGTTGGTGACGAGAAATCAGGCTCAATGGTACTGCCTCATACACTTGCTACCTATATATATATATCAACCTGGTTTAAAGAGAATGCTCCTTCAAGAAAAAGGACTATTTATTTCAAGGGGTAAAAATGTGATTTTTTTTAATGAAATATGGTGGAGATGATTTCTATAATTGATAGATCATCTATTCGAAATGTCATCAAAAAATTCAAACTAGAAGTGGGTGTAATGAGAAAATGATAACATGTTCATTTTCGTCCATTGAAATTTTAGATGATCATCTCGCACACTTCTAGATTGAATCTTTTGATGAAATTTGGTGGAGATCATCTCCTCTAAGTTTCATGAAAAAATCATCTGATTACCCCTCGAAATGCAAGGTCTTTTATTTTTTACTTGAAGAGAAGACCCTCCTCATTAGAGAAAAATGTTGGGTATTTACATATAGTATTTAGTTTGTCTGCTAATTGAGCTAGAAATTTATTATAAAGTTTTGGAATCAGGTATTGTTCTTCATAATAATGTTCTTGTGATAAATCGCTTCTGAATCATGAGAAAATGAATTTTTAAATTAATTTGGTATCATTTGCTTCATACAGGTGAAGACGCTTCTCAAATTATACGCGAAAGAGAAATATATTCTGGTAGTAAACCAACAGCAACCGAAAGATTTTGAGGTCTTTGTGTCCTTCAAGGTACGCACTTGAAAACTAGTACATAAATTTTATGAAATCATTATATTTTTATTTTTTTCAAGTCTTTGAAGTTAAAAACTTATAACCATAGTTTGGAGCCACGAGCCTATCTGTGCTACGAAGCCTGTGGCAGACCTACTGGCTTTATGAGAACCAAGCCAGGGTAGAAAATGTTGTTTCTCTACTCGAGCAGAGCTTGATTGAATTGGAGTTAGGGTTTGAGAATTTCTTGCAACAACTAAAAGAAGCCGAGTGGGATATAAACCAAATTAATTTGAAGGTTTCGAAGGAAACTTCAATCGAAGAAGTGGGTCCTATTTGATTGTTACTGTCACAAGTGACTGATGCTTTCGTCGTTGATTGAATCACGTACGCGGATTCCTTTGGCGCGCGTAATTTTTAGTTTATGGAGGAAAGGTAATTGTGGAGGTAGCACATTCTTGCTGGTAGAAAGGTACTTTCTGTAGAGGTATGTGTTGTTTGTAGCCTGATTATTCATTTTAGTTTGTTACTTTGCTTAGTTCCTCCTTTTTATTTTCTTTTTCGGCGTCAAAATTTGGTATATTTAGATGGTAAAAGTATTGTAATCGAGATTGTTAATTCCTCAAACTTTATAAAAGCAATATCAATTTTAGATTTTGGAGAAGTATGAACACTCAAAACCAAAACACTAATGATTACTTGTAGTTTACTATTGGCAATCGCAGTGTCTTGTAACAGGAGTGTTGTTCAAAAGATTTATATGTTATGGTGTATTCGGGTTGTCAATTTTAAACGCTGACCAGTGTACTTTATAGATCATTTGAGCAAAACCATGCACATAAACAAAGATGCAAAATGTGTTTAAATGTTGGAAGAAAGTTTGTGACTTTTAAATGAATTGGTGTTTGATTATTTGTAAATGCTGAGGAGGGTTGGATTTACAAGAAAAATATAAGATAGTGTGTTTGGTTGGTTTGTATATGAAAAGAATAGTGTCCTAAAAGGCAGCCTGGTCAGACGCTTAGGCGCTAGGCAGTGCCCAAGTGGCCTTAGGCAGATTTAGGGCCCGCTTAATCCGACGGGGGGGAGTCTAGCAAGGGCTAGGCGGATTTTATTGTATTTTTCAAGAGTATGATTTATTTTATACAATTTTTCATATCTTAGTACAAAACCAATTGTATACCAAAAAAAAAAAACAGTACAACTGGTTTTTATTATCTTTTATATACCATCAAGAAAGTTACAAATATTTCATTTATATCAAAAAAAATAAAATAATTTTTATTTATTAGTTTAACAGAGCTTAAATCCAAGATTACTTGCCGTGTATGTAAAATGCATGATGTTAAATATGGAATTGGGCAAGCAAAAGGTTGCTTCTCACTCTACAAAGGCGAAGAACCTTGAATTAAATAATGATGTTTTGTACACTTAAATTAATCCCGTAGGACCTTAATAGAGGTTGGGCCGTCACTTTCAGGGGTGTATATTTCAGATTCATATACTTGGATCTTTCTTTGCTTTACTTGTCGTTAAGTACACACTTTCATTTTTAATTCGAACTATATATATCAAAAAAAATATTTATGAAATGCAGTTTGATTCAGGGGGTGATAATATGTATTTGAGTTTGTAAAGAATTGAATCCAAAAATCTTTCCTTACACAAACTGCAAAAAACTATTGAGTATTTCTAGAGACACTAGCTAATGGTGGGCGAGGTCACAATTAAAAAGATAGTAATATATCATATCATTTGCACTTAATTGAGTTGTATTCTATATATACGAACTCCAAGTTTTAAAAGCTAGGGTTAGAAGTGGAAATGTGGATTTCGAGATCTGCGGTTGGGCTAAAATGACAAACGAGTGATGGTTACGTTTTTGGAATATAATAATAACAATTAAATGAGTTTGCGCAAGTGTTAAAAGATCAAGGGAATTTGATAATTTAATTTTTTTTTTCTCTGCGGATCGTTCATTTTCACGCATTTTAACTAATTTTTCTTCTTATTAATTATTGACTGCCAAAAATTTTACATTCGGCAAAACTCAACGTGAGAAACTCTATAGATAAATATGTTATATTAGCTTCATTAAAATGATACCAATAGGACTTGTCTAATTCCCCTCTTACCACTTCTCCATCACACTCTTATATAAATGTTTGTGGAGTAATTCTACACATATCTACTCATATAGTATTTTAAAATTATATAAGAGTTAAAAAATTATGTGGTTAAAATTTTAGATAATTTTTGAACGGTTGATAGTGCTTTCGACACAAATTATGATTATTGCCAAATTAATGTTCAGCATTAAAAGCATATAATATAATTTTTAAAAATAGTAATATGCTCTATAGTTAGAACATAATTATTTTGACTATAAGAATGTATTTATATAATTATATATCACTACTTATAATTTGATTTTTATATAAGAATGAATGAATTTCATACAGAATCTATTATTATAATTTATACATAGTTGCTATATTAGATACTACGAGTAATTTGTGCCAAAGGTATAATGGTGCAACTAATACTTACCTATGCTTAATTTCGCCTAAAGTACTCGTAGCTAAGGAGGAAATCTTATCTCTATGCAGGTATGGTGGTTACACATGGCAAAAAAAAAATTACTAACCATTAATATCATTTGATCACTACTTTAAAATACTGTCTTTTTATAATTAATATATTCAATTTATAATTATATAGACGTCTCATGTCTGTATTTTTGTATGTCATATGTAGTATTGTTATTTTTATCACAATTGTTAATAAAAAATTTTAAAAAATAATAATAAATAAATAAATAATTCAGATGGCCACTAAATTTTAAATGTAATGATCAAAATGATATTACATCAAATGTTTAGTGGTGGGCTGTCGACTCAAAAAAAAAATAATAAAAAAAGTTGTCACTAAAGAGGGGATAGAGTAGAGAGGGCAAAGTAGTAAAATAAAAGATGCAATCAATCTTCTTCTCAAGCCATAAAGAGCTGAGACAGAAGCGTAGGCCGTAGAGTGAATGTCTGTCTGTTTGTATGCCCCCATCTTTCATGAAATTCTAACACAACTCTCTCTCTCTCTCTCTCTCTAAACCTATAATTTTTTATTTTTTTTTGTAAGGTAGGTGTCTTAAGATTTGTATCTTTTCCATCACAGTTGTCATGTTTTATTTTGTGGGTTGTTCATAATATACTGAAATACCGAGCTGAAAGTGAAGTACTCGGAGTTATCAACAGTAGAAATTTGTATTTGTTGGGTTTAAACTTTAAAGAGAAGGAGATAGCAATTTTATCTAGGGTTTTACAGGAGTATAGGTATATATTTTTGCTGAAATTGAAGGATTTGTTGCGTGTTGGATGGGAATTAGTTGTGGAGGTAAGAAAAAAGGGGACAATGAGAAAGTCTTTTAAAGATTCCCTTAAAGCTCTTCAAGCTGATATTCATCTTGCCAATACCCTGTCTGTAATCTCTCTCTCTCTCTCTTACGGGTTTTTTCTTTTATTTATGTTGGTTCTGATGGAGTTTTTCTTTCCCCAGATTTCTATGCTTTTGATAAAAGTATATTTTCTTAATTATCCAGGGATAGAAATTTGGTATAAAAATGAATGTTATATATATGTATGTATTGCATGCTTTTAATTAATTAATATTGTTTGGGAGGATACAGGGCATCTGAATATCCAAGGGAATATGATGGCGGGTGCCTTAAGATGAGAATATGTTATAGCCCTTGTGCTCGCATTTTTCTCTTTCTTGTTCAATGGAGTAATAATTGCAACCTTGCTGGTGCCCTTGGCTTCCTCAGGGTCCTTATTTATAAGGTCATACCCATTCCTATATATTCTCTTATGCACTTTGCTTGTGTTTGCTACACTGAAATTCTTTTCGATACATATTAAAAGATTTTTTCATGCAAATGAATTTTGAAACTCACCTGTACTATTTTTTACTGTATAGTTGCTTTATATCAAAACTAAAAATAGATGCGATCGTGACCGTATAAATATAATTTAAATTAAAAAGAATAAAACATAAAATTATTATTGTTTCACTAGTTAAAAGATTTCATTTAATCTTGAAGTTACTAGTTCAAACCTTGCGTAAAAGTAGATGACATTGTTTTCATTTATCATGCTAAGTTGCTAACCAATTACACTATTACGTAACAAATTTTTTCTCCATGTGGTCCCTTCTATCAGCAGTCACCAAAAATCGTGAAATTATCTGAATAGTCCATATCATAAAGGGGGCTAACATCTGCCGGTTATTCATATTAAATATATATATTAGTAATTTACCCCGTTGATGAGACTAGTAAGAATATATTTTTCCATCTTATAGTAATTTCAGGAAGATAGAACTCCGTCTACCCCATATCAGGGGTTGCACTTCTCTTTATGCCACGTACCAGATTTAGAGTTAGCATTTTGAAATCGATCTAAGGTTATGTTCTCTTATAAAGTTTGAAAGTTGAATAGTGGTTTTTAATTTGGGACGAAAGGTACGTAATCCTGGCTCCTACAATGGTAAATTTAATTATTTGGAATTCGTTTGATAATAAAATAAAGAATAAAAATAAAAATAATTAATTTTTGTAAGAAATTAAAAAATAAATTAAGACATTGGGTGAGAAATGCTTTTATATTTTTGACTTTTTCAAATAAAAAATTTATGCGGTTGCAAGAAAGAAAATACTTCAAGGAAACTAAAGAAGGATGGGATATCTACTCGTAAATGTAAGCATGGTTAACGTATTACTCAATTCACTTTCCAACTTATTACCAAAATCAATTTCCATCTTTTTTATCAAATAGAGCCTTATGATCTGCTAATTCCTTTTGACCCAACTCAGATGATGTAAATTTTTTTCTTTGTTTCTTTATCAAAGACAATAAGATGACGGGGTTGTTGCAGGCATATGAAGATGGCAAAACGAGTATCTCTGTTCGTGAGCGCAAAGCTAGCATAAGAAACTTCTATGGTCAGTTTGCCTCAAGCATTTTGAATCTTTGTTTTTTCTTCTCTAAGTTCAAACCTTTTCGTATCACTTAATCGATATATTTCTTCCCCGTTAACTTGAAAGTTGTGGGTTGGTTTGGTTTTGTTATTTTCGATGCATGTTCATAGTCCTTGTTGTCTCAAATACAGAGTTGCATTTTTTTATTTGGAGATAAAAAAGTGAGACTATTAATTTGGGATAAATGAAGAGTTAATTTTATACAGTCAAGATTAGTTTCAATACTCACATTGCCCAATGATGAACAGGTGTGATATTTCCCTCTTTATTGCAACTTCAAATAGGAATCTCTGATGTTGAAGACAGGAAACAGAGAGAATTATGCGCAACAAAGTATAAAAGAATCAACGAGATGAATAAAGGTAAGCTGTCCGAAATTGAGTTTGAGAGAGAAGAAGAATGCGGGATTTGCATGGAGATGAACAACAAAGTTGTATTGCCCAACTGCAATCATTCTTTGTGTATGAATTGCTACAAAAATTGGTGAGCAAATTCTAATTTTTTTCCTCCTCTCTTCTCTTTTTGATCCTACTGTATTTCTGCAATGTGGCTATAGTAAATGCTGATGTGATGTTGTATATTAGTTGTCACTAGTCATTTCAAGTAAAGTTATTTACAAAAGTCACCTTTAGGTTTCGTTTAGTTAACAGAAGAAAAATTAATTTCCTTACCTTTTTCATGAAAGTGGAAAACTAAATTTTCTGTCAAGATTCCTTTCTTTTGTTTGGTAAACCATAGAAAGTATTTAGGTAAGGATATTGTTGTTCAAATTTTTTATAATAAATGCTTGAAAATCACATAAGAAAATCAATCACATGGGTTTTGAGAGGAATTGTTTTAACCCTTACTTTCTCCTCGGTTGGGAAAGTGTTTCCGAAATTTGTGCTTACAAAACTAAAGAAAGGAAAGACTTTCCTTTCCTTAATCTTCAAATCCGTGAACCAAACGAGGCCTTAAAGTTTATCACTTGTCTTACTTTGGTCAACGAGTTCCAATTTGTAGAAATCAATACATGAAATTTTACACGCATCTCACTTTGCCCGAAAATTGAATGCACCATTAAAAAAATAAACATAATCAGGCTTGTGCAAGCCATGTGACCTTGTAAGAGGGGCAAAATGGGAAACCCACCTTATAATTCATGTATATGTTTGATTTTGTTGATTTGTTCCTTGATCTTCAAATTAAAGTGTCTGCTTTAGAGGGAAAATTGAATCTTGGGTTGGATTCAACAATAAAAGAAAAAAAAAAGGAATAATATGAAATATTGCAATGGAGATCGATCACCAAAAAAAATCAACTATGTTGAGCCAAACGGCAGCTTATTTGATTTGATCTCCCACTCCCCAAAGTCATGTTAAAAAGAAAAAGAAAAAAGAAAGAAAAACTAGATCCATAAAGATCCAAAACCAAATCCCTTTTATTTCCTCCACTTTCTCGGCAACCAAATACAAAAAAAATCATCCAAAATTCACCCATTAATAGAAAAAAAATTCCAATTCTCATGAGCTAAACAGAGCAATTCGACTTATTTGATTTGATTTCTTACTCCTAAGACCACATCCCAAAAAAAAAACTAGTGGTTGAGGTTGGTGAGCATCGTCCCCAAATCCATTAGCGGTTGCAGCGTTGCGACAGTGGTTTGGGGGCGAGAGTGAAGTGAGGTGGCATTGAAGGAGGGGAAGAGTTTGTGGCTGTTGTGTGATGGTGGAGGTGAGAGATTAGGGAGGATCATGTAATGGTTGGAGGCTAAGAGGAGAGATAGAGAGAGTGAGAGAGAGAGAACAAGGTTAGGTTTTTAACAGCACATCTAATTTTGGGGCAAAGTAAGATGTGGATGAAACTTAAAATACTACCTTTTGCAAATTGGAACTTCATGAATCAAAGTGAGACAAAAGGTAAACTTTAAAGGTGATTTTTATAAATAACTCTTTCAAGTAAGAGGCGTTTAAAGAAAAACAAAATCGTGCATGTTTGAATTTAAAGGGGACAATATTTTATTTGATTAATATGAGATGCCACAATCTTTCTTTTAAATGTTAAAAAAGATAGTGATGCTGTTAAGTTCATCCTTCATATGTAGCTGAGAATAAGTGATCATCTCATCAATTGTTTGATGAGTTGCATAGATGATTTTTTCTTTTCACTTTGTAGACAAGGCTGGGTGTGTTTGGTTGGACTCTTTCCACGTATAAACCTAAGATTTTATATTTTCCCAACTTTTATATCCCAATACCTGATGTCAACGCATAATATTGTGTTTGGCTATTTTCAAATAGAATTTTTTATAATAGAAGTAAAAATTGGTAAAAACTCTCTCCACTAAGAAGTTTTTATTTACTTTTTCATATGACATTGCAAGTGAGCACCAAGAAAATTTTCTATCTCCATTTCCATTTGTAGAAATGGTTATAAAAAAAATTATATCCTATTTGGCAATGATTAAATGATGCCTATAACACCTTATCCAATCAAATTATTTTTATTTTTGAAAATAGGATGCCAACTAAGATAAAAAAAAAATAGATAAAAATTGCACTATTGAATAAACTTTATTTTATGACTTTTCTATTAATACAATTTTATTGCCACGTATATATAGAAACTTTTTAAAAATCTCATTACACGTGGGATAGAAATGAAGTTGTAGGAAACACCATTGAAGATGCCCTAAGGCTATTGGCGGTTTGATCATATAGTTTAACCTATCTTTATATGTGTTTGATGACTCTTGATTTGTGTTTGATTCTGTAATTTTCACCATAAACCAAATAGATGCCGCCCAAATAATTTTGTGACTCGATCCAATCATTTTCAATATTTGTGGTTCCTTTAGGCGTGGTCGATCTCTATCGTGCCCATTTTGCCGCGACAGTCTAAAAAGGGTGAACTCGGGGGACTTATGGATTTACATCACCCATTGTGAAGCTGTGGATACATCTTCAATTGCACGGGAAAATTTTAAGAGACTTGTGGTATATATAGAGAAGTTGCCTCTTGTTATTCCAGATCCACTGCTGATTTCTTATGATCCACGTTTTCGGTGAGGAGGATGCATTGCTTCTCGTACATAAAGCAATCTTGGTTGTACATAATTTTGTGGTTTGCTATCTGTTGGACTGGGTCATACACATCCAGAGTTGTAAATATATATATGTCAAGAGTCCGTTTCGGATACAAATTAGTCCGTACGGATTGGGCTTTTTTATGATGTTTTTTCATCGACAAAAACATCCCACCCTTGTTATGACTTTTTTTGTCATAAAAACATCCCAATGTTTACAAAGAAAAAACATCGTAAAAAAGCCCAGTCCATGCTTGAAAGTTTCCATATATGTCAATATACACATTCTTATATTTGTTTATGGTATTATTTGAAATATATAATTAAAATCATTCATGCCATCTATTGTGGTGTTGATTGTTCTTGGATAAAATTACGAAATTGAAGTTCAAGTTTTGCCATAAATAATATCCCTTTCTTCTTTGAGCATGCATTTCTGAGTCAGTCAAATTCACGTCTGTTTAACTTGCAAGTATTTTTTCTCTTGAAAATGATGATATTTTTGCTTTACCTAATGTTAATAATCTCTCTTTCATTGTCAAGAAAATATTAAAATTTTGAAGTCAGTTGAACACAATTTTAATAAATTAAAAGAGCTGTGAAAAAAAAGTTACGTAAAACAATATTCAATACGTATTGATTTCTAACTCGATTAATTAAGAATAATTCTCATGGCGATTACAGATAGCAAATTAATGTGACATAGCTCTAAGCATACGCGCACATGTTAATAACGTGAAACAAATTTCAGATAGAAGCGGATGAAACCTGAGAACATGAACATACAATAACACACATTGTTTGCCGGGACCGGCCAAATTGCTGCAAGTACGCATTCAAATTTTAATCATCATCCTCGTCATCATCGTCATCTTCATCGTCCTACAAAAGAACAAGCCATTTAATTAGTGATGGCAATCAAGAAACAATAAGAATTGCCCTTTTTTTGGGACATTCTAAATAAAGGGTTCAATTTCTTTTCAAGGCCATAATTAGTGTACCAGAATTCAGGCCAACAAATAAGTTTTGTTCTTAACCATTGACTTTGTTGACATTTGCACCGACCATAGTGTTGTGGGCAGGCTATTGTATCTGCGCCAGTGTGACTGCAGAGTTGCTGGCAGCCAACACACTACTGGTGTTCGCTTGTGTGAGGTGAACTAATGTGTTTTATATATAAATGTGCAGTCATTAGTACTTCCTACTAAGAGGCCTTATGAGAAAAGGCAAAACCGTGTTATATTTATAAATATGTGGTTGTTAGTACTTCCTACTAAGAGGCCTTACGAGAAAAAGCAAAATTGTGCAAGCTTATGTTCAAAGAAGAGAATATCTTACTAGGCTGGACAGGAACATGACAAAACTAGTTTGTTCTTAAAATAATTGTGAACTAGTAGATGGTTGGGGAAGTAGTGCGACATTGAAATTCAATATAATGGTACCTGCCCACTTTCTTCATCATCTTCAACATCGGATTTGGACTTATCAGATTCATCATCGCCATCTTCAGCCGTGCTCTCCTGCCAGTCAAGCAGAGTGTTAGTGAACTGATATGCACTACTTTTGATGATAACTGATTTTGAACACGTACACGCAATAAGGAATTCCTAATGGTAGATTTTTTCAACTTCTACAATACATTTATATGACATATGTAACCTGCAATTTGTACTCTTTGTTAAATACGGAATTAGGAATCTATGGATTCTGTTAAATCTAGACATAAAAAAATAAACGGGGCGGTGTCTACACGAAAAGGGCTAAAAGGGTAATTAGTCCAACAGAAAGCAAAAAAACACTTTAGCTCATTCATGTTTTTATACGTGCATTAAGTACAAGTATAGATGGACTAATTATGATGGTACCTGCTTCTTGTTGTAAGCCTTCATAACCTTTTCATAATCAGCTTTCCTCTTTGCGGCTTTGACTTCAAATGGAGCTTTATCCTGACAGAAGCACAGACCGCGTACAATATTAGTGATGCAATGCAATTAGGCTTTCTTCCTTGTCTCCAAAGAGTGTCGTCTCTTCCATTTCTATTAATACTGGCAGCTCAAGTACTAAGAGCATCCACAATGGTTTGTTTCTTATCATATAAACAATTCTTTTCCATTTGACTTCCAATCGCATAGCAGTTATCCGTTTGGGTTATACAAGTGCGTCTGGAACCCAAATGTACAACTCTTACCCATTCGGAAACCCAGATTGACCAGAGTTGTCTTTTTGGTATTTTTTGTTTTTATAATAAACAATTACATATTATCCATTGTTTGGGTTAAATTTATCCTATCCCACTGCATAACACCTAAAGCAAATAGGATAAATTTATCCCGCATGAAAAGGCGAGAGGTACTTACAGCTGCACTCATGGACTTCCACTTTTCTCCACCAGCTTTCCCAACCTTCAATAGCCGCACATGAAGAGCAAATTATAATTTCTTATTACATCGACATTGATGCCTAGCAAACAACATACAAAACTATGCAACAAAGATTAGGGATCCAATTAATGCCCATTACTCACAGCCGAAACAGCCTTCACATTGGGATTTTCCTTTTTGAACGTCTTTCTGAACTCCTCGCTGTAACAACACGACAATTTGAATCAAAGGTAGTCTTCAAATGTTTTTCAAAGTACAACAATGATGACTGTTTGATGCAAAAGATTGAAATATTGACATACAGAAAGACAAAGAAAGCACTAGGAGGCCTCTTAGGTTTGTTAGGATCTTTGGCCAATTTCCCCTTCTTGGCCTTGCTTTTACTACTCTTATCTTCCTTCACGGCGGCCTTTCTCTTCCCGAGTTTTCTAAACATAACATAAAAACAAATTACCCGTTACTAAAATAGCACGTTATTGAATAAAGAAACTTGATCATCAATAAAATACATCCACTAATTAACAAATTTGCTAGCTAGTACTACTAGTAATAATGAAGAAGAAAAAACACCACCCAAGATTAGCTAACCTATCATCAACCGGCTTCAATGCTTCCTTGGTCTCCCTTTTAGCTGCCCCCTTGCCCTTGGCAGCCTTCATTTTAGCTTGTAAAGATCCTAAAATTGACAAATTTGAAGTTTGAAGCGCAAATATTAGTCAAACAACTTGTTTTAAAACAAGTTTTACGCAACAAACGTGCACATATTTGTATATACAAACTGCTAGGTAATACTCTATTTGTCTCAAATTATGAGACAGCCTTTCTTTAACGAGGTAGGAGTCTCGCTTTCAGAATCAATGCAAGGACTCCTATTTTAAGACAGACGGAGCTTATAAGCAGAAGCTAAACATTTATGCTACTCTTAGAGAAATCCATTTATGGGCGTATATAAGTCAACATGCTGATAAAAAGGGTACAAAAAAATAAACCTATTGAGAAGTAGAATTGAAACACTTTGATAAACAAATAATAAATAACGCAAGGAGCTGAATTGAGCAGAAGGGGATACAAATAACATAATTTTCTGCCGGAAATTTTCAAAAAAGTCAAAACTATAGGCGTCTTGATTGCATATATTTTCCGTGGAATCAACTTCTTCTACAGTACAAATTGATTTAGCCTAATTTTATAGTTTTTGATGTAATTGGAAAACAACCATTTACTCCAAAGTTTTTGTTTTCCATGGGAAACAAAATACAAGGAATTCGCTTATCTTCCATGTAAATCAATCAAACAAAGACACTGATAAATTCAAGAAGACTAGTGCTGCAGCAGAGCAAGAACAGATAGATTTAGAAATACTAAACTAACGTAATACATATAGATATATACGTAATTATGAACATATATACATAGAGATGTTATATAGATAGGGAAAAAAACAGATCTTGAAATATGAATTTTAGTTTACCTTGAAGAAGAAGAAGAGATAGGAACGGAGATCGGCTAATAATAAGTGAAAAACAGAGGAGAAGAAAGACAAGAAGTATCAAAGGTTGAGAAAGTTGTACGACCCCAGTGCGAAAAGTGAGTGACCGGATCAGCCTGTTGACCATTTTTTCTTTTAATATATATAAGCTGGGGTTGCGATTATTCTGGGTCCTATCATATAAATAGTTTCGGATCAACTTGTCTCATGCAGTTTTTCCTATTTTTAATTTTCATTTTCAAACAGATAAATTTGTGCCCACTAGATTAAGCGCTCTCCAGTTTAATCAAAAGTGGATTATATGCGTTAATTTGGATAAATTGCGCTAGTTTACACTGGAGTATAAGTTTATTGACACTATTTTAAGGAACATCATTTTTTTTATATTTGATTGGTGAATATAAAAAAAAATAAAAGACTTATTATAATTATTTTATTAGCAAGAATCACTGTAACTCTAATTAAAAGAGGGTTAGTAAATTTATACTCAATTTACATGTGTTATACTAAGCCCCTCCCCAATTTAATTAATGACTATTTATACCGAGATTAAGATTTTAAAAGACATTTGTTTATTACTTGACCTTCGCACTTTGATCTTGAGGGGTTGAAATGGGCTCCCAAAACTTGCATCTCTTGATTTATATTTTTTGTGAGACATTTATTATTGACTTAAACTTATTACTTGACTAACTTGATAATGAAAATTTGAAAAACAACTAAACAAAGTTGAATGAAACTAACTCAATATGGTACATGGCAAAGTTTGAAAACTGAAAATAAGTAAATAAATGAAAATAACTAGCTAATTGAATTATAAGTAAATAAATAAATAAATTGTAAACAACTAATTGAACATCCATGGCAAAATTTGAAAATGGAAATGAGAAAAATATTATTGTAAATAATAACGTGATAAAACATATTAAAAACTCAAAATAGCTAAATGAAATAAAAGTCTCTTTTTTAGGGCAGTGTTTTTTCATTCCATATTTGTCACAGACACCATCTTGTCACAAACACCCATTTAAGACTCATCTAGTGAGAGGCGAGTGTAGTCGCATACATTTGCCGAAAGTTTGTTCGTAAAAACTCACCTAACATCAAGTAATGTAGTACATGAGTTTTTTGCAAATAAGGCCTGCCCAATAAAAGGTGAGGGCACTCACATAAATTCAGCTCAAATGGGAAGAATGTGTTGCTAAACACTCACTTAAGATCAAGCAATGGAAGGAGTGTTTGCAATAAATAATGAGGTATTAAAATGTGTTTTTAGTAAATCTTAAAGATCAGGTTTATGACACATTTGGGAGGCGTAAATTACATTATCCCCTTTTTAGCATTATATCATTGGATCTTGCTTCTAAGAACAAGATCCACCGAAGAGTTTGACCTTTAGAAAATAATAAGAATTTTTTATAAAATTAAAATGACAGGTTAAAAATATTGTATTTAGCTTATTAAGTTAAAATAAATAAATTGCAAAATGGTTTATTTAGGGTAAAATGGTATGTTTATATTTAAATATATACATATGTATATATTTCTGGCACATTTCTTCACATCTCCCTTAGGCCATCTCCAATGGTAATTTCTATTTTTTTTCATTTTTATCCTATGTGTCAATGTCAATTTAGAACACTTCTATATCTAGTCGTCAATTTTTTTTATGAGCATAAAAAAGTTGGTCTCCAATGATACTTCATTTCTTTCTTACTTGGCATTTATTTAAGAATGATAGAGAATTAGTGAGTTTCATATATCCAATGAGAATGTATCATGTTATATTAAAAATTTAAATTAATGTTTCTAATAGAAATTCCTTATATGACTTAATTAGCTACCATACTTACTAATCAAATCAATTTACTAAATGATGACTAATACCTTGTTACTTGTAAAATAAATAAATTATTATATTAAATACATACAAAAAAATCGATTGACAATGGCAAAGCTTAACACCTTGGTTATTGATCAAATGACATCGGATAATGAGTGGATTGTCGACAACCATGGTAATGAATGTCAAGAATATGCAATAGGTGTACATGGTGAAGATAAAGATAAAGAAGATGGAGTTACTCAAGGGAGTAGAAGTACACAAGAAGAACAAAAAGGAAAAGAAATATAGGGGAATCACAGTTTGACAATATGAATTAAGGTTTTTTCTTTCCTCTTTTTGATTAAATAATACAAAGATATAATTTCCTTACTAGAAAAACTATATACCAATTTATAAACTTGTTCAGTTTATTATGCATAAAGGGAAGATATTACAGTTGGTGGATGAATAATGTGAATGTGATGATCTCAAGTCGAGAGATGATGAGGATGATAGGGCAACCAGATATTACAACGACTCTATGGATGATCCTTTGAGTAGTGACGAAGATGAAAATAAAGAATTTGACGAGTTTTTCAAGTCATTGGACATGGATGATTCAATATTTTAATATAATTAGGGGAACTTGATTGTGCCACTTATTTTGTACTTGTCATAAGTTTTTATTTGAAGACACTTGTTTTGTGTTGTCTTGTGGTGTTTAATGATGAATAATGGGATGACTTTAATGTTTTTATTCTAGTTTTTGTTGAACTTTTAGTATTATTAATTATTATTGTTAAACTTTGTGTTGATTTACTATTTTATATTTTTTTTCAAAAAAACTGAGGCTTACGTCTTGTTCCACCTCGAGGCACACGCCTCGCTTCAAGCGAAACACCTCATATACACCTCTCGAATTTAAAAAAATTGGCTACGTTACAACCATTGCATTGATTTTTTAATCCCTATTTTGAATTCTTGGTGTTTGATTTTTTTTATTGAAAAAAAATATCTTATTCGGTTGAACTTGATGGGGCGAAGCATCTCACAATAGTTTAAGTTTTTCTTTTTCAAGTGTATCAAATTAAGGACCATTTTTTCATTAAAATTATAATATAAATTAATATTAAGCGTTTGTGCATTACACACGCTACACATTAGTACTAATATAGTAAAACGGGGAAGAGTGAAAAGCTCTTTACAAAATTGTGCCACGTGTCCTCATTAAGTGTGTTAATTAATTGCTTCATGTTCTGTCTAATGATTTATCTCTTCAAATTTCACAACAGTTTTTCTCCGTAGTTAGTACTTTAGGGGACTTAATTGGCTTTGCAATTAACTTTGGAAACTTTCCATCTATTCTTCTACCGCCTTTATTTCTTTTATAGTCGTAAGTGCCCGTCGATCATTTCTTTTTATTCTCGCTGCCTTGTTTCCCAAGTTTTTTTAAAGTGTTTTGAGTTGGATCTCTCCTCCTTTTATTCCTCCGCATTTTTTCCTCTTCGGTATATCATTTAAATTTTCACAATGCTTCAAGTCGTATTTTTCTGTTAAGATATATTTGTGCTGTTGTGTTTTGCTCGGTTCCAAACCCAAGATAAGATGAGTTTTATGGGAAATCAAATTGTTCACTTGAATGGTGCAAAAGAGGGTTTGCGGTTCTGAAAAAGTGCAAAAGCACTTTTGCACCTAGAAAATTGCATTCTGGAATGATGCAAAAGCACTTTTGCAGTTACGCGGGAAAAGTGCAAAAGTCGTTTTGCAGCTGGGCGAGAAATATGTTTCCTTATCAAACTTGGTTTCCTTGTTTATTTTGGTCTCTATTACCTTGTTAATAATTTCCTTATTTACGTAGGATTTTTGTTACCTTATTCTAGATTGGATGGACTTTATTATATTGTTATATATAGATAGAATCATTCAATAGATTAAAGCATGAGAGAATTATTCTTCTTTCTGTGGGATTTGTGGGAGAGTTCATCTTGTTGTGAGAGAGGTTAAAGGGCTGTTGATTTTCTTCTTCTGTGAGAGCTTTGAGTGCAATAATTCTTATAATAGATTTTGTAATCGTTTTCAAAGAATTAGTGAAATCTTCGTTTGTCGAATATTGTGTGTTCCATTATCTATCTTTTTGCTTGTTTCTCATCCTTATTATCTCTAGTTATTAATATCCACTGTTTGAATTACGATCCGTGGCGTGATTTATTATTAATAATCACAACAAGGTTTGTGCTTCTTGATTTTAAACAAAAAATTCTTTGGATGTATATACGATTCGTTCTATTGGTTTTCTATCCACTGTTTGAATTACAATCCGTGGCGTGATTTATTATTAATAATCACAACAAGGTTTGTGCCTCTTGATTTTAAACAAAAAATTCTTTGAATGTATATACGATTCGTTCTATTGGTTTTCTGTTGTGCACACCAGCGCTCGAGCTAGGCCTAGAGCACTAACTTGGTCCATTAGTCCGCGCACATAGTGACGATATTATCCCCAACTTAAACACTCTTGGGTCACATGTGTGGGGTTTTATCTTAAAAGGTATCGTGATTATGTAGTGACACTCACCTACTTTTATACACATGTTGAGTTCTATAATTTTTTCATATCGGTATATGGGATCAATGGTTTGAGCCAACCATTTTCAACATTTTTGACCTATTCTAATTAATTTATGTTTATCTCGAAGATTTCCATACTTTAATTACGTTATTATTTGCACCCATTAATTATTTGTTAGATCTGTTGACGTGGTTCAGTAAGATCTATATATAAAGTAACTTCGATTTATAATATATGGTACATATATATATATATGTATTATCTTGCAAAATTTAATAATACTTAAAACTGGGGTTTACTAAGTTGGACCGGTCCGGCAACAATTTACTGCATACATTATTTTTATCGTAAAATTTTCTTTTTAAAGGTAGTTTCCTATTTCAAAAAGGTTTTTGACTAAAGTCTTTTCCTATAAATAAAATCCATTGCATTTAGTTAAAGATACACATTTGTTACACATGTTTTGAGAGAGTTTTTCACATATTAGAGAGAGATTAAAATCTCAAAACATAAAACTACCTTAACGCTTTTTAATTGATGCCAAAGTAAGCGTTTTTTTTAAAGAACAAATTAAATCCTAAAGTGCGTGTGATTTGCAAACGAAGTTGAAGAACAGTGTGATACCATGACGAGTGATTTATCATGAATCTGTTCGTGCGATTTGGATAAGAGGATTACACGCACTGAATGTGAAGACTTTTGCAGGCGGCTTGTGTGATTGAAGTTTTGTAAGTCTGTACGATTTGAGATTAATCGAGTTTGTAAACTTTTGTGCATATGGTGAATTGTTGAGGATTAGTCCTGCACTGCAATGATACCTCGTTAATTCTGGTATTTACTTATCTATTTAATTGTTTTATTAATTGCTGCATGTTATAAAAGATTAAACATGCGTGTTTTCTATAATTAAAATTCGTAGAATTTTAAGTTTTTTTTTATTCGATTAAGATTGATTTTTGAAAATTCAATCAACAAATAACAAATCTAGGGTTAATTAGCACGCGCCAGCCCATTAATTTTTTCAAACACCCCTTCCACAATTTAACTAAAAATATATTTTAACACCCCTCTTATTTATCACAAATACCGTACCTCATCCACTGCCTAGTATTAGGAATCCTTAGTAGCACACTCTCTCAATTTAACCCGAGTTTATGCGAGTGCACCCACATCTCATTAAGCATGTCTTACTAATAAACTTTTCTAAGTAGGCCAAGTGTATATTACTCCACTCACCTATTATTAGGCTAATGTTAGTGATAATAAGTTTACTTTCAGGAGGTGTTTGTGACAAAGGGGTATTTGTGACAAATACACAGTGTGTAAATAACACCGTCCTTTTATAATGAAAATAGATGGCTGATTGCCCTAATTTGTAAATTCATTTGTACTATAAATAAGATTTACGGTACAAGTTATAGTATGAAGCAATTTCAATTTGCAATTGTACATGCAGATGAATATGTATATTTTCTCAAAAATTTAGTATACTTTAATTTTTTGTTCATTGGTGTAGATACAAGTCAATCGATCAATTATACTTAGAAGTACATGACCCAAAATAGAAAAGCTGAGAAACTACATGATCTTATTAAGGGCAAATCAATCTTTCACTAGGTAATTGCTAATTACATCTTATTTGCCTCTGTAGCTCAAAATTCACATATATTCTGACTTTTCTATTGTTACCATTCACATCCTATGAAAATTTAGTACAGATAATTTTTATAAATATTTGATATATTTATATTCATTTTTATCTATTGAAATTTTAGATAATCATCCCGCCCACCAATGACTACAAACACAATATTTTTCATATTCTTATACATTTTCAACATTTTGGATTTAATATTTTCTTCTTGTAATTGTTCTTCAGCTATGTAAGATTCTGGAACTCAATTTGTCTCAAATGTACTTTTCGTCTACCAATTTCGTTGAACAAGGTACTGCTTTATACCCTTTATCTTTGTCTTTTTTTTTGTTATCTTTCGGGTTTGATTACAAATCTGAGTGAAGAACAACTTTGTAGTTGTTAGACAATAAGTGTTTTGATTTCCAAATATGAAGATCATCCTAGAGAAGTGTTGAGTTGTGTTAAGAATAAAATGCAATTTTTCAAAATTTGCATAAGAAAAAATCTTTCTATTCTTTTTGTTAAAAAGAAAATAACAGCTTCAACATTTTTGGTTTTACTCTCTTATTCTGTCACAAAATAACTCCATGTGCAAAAAAAATGTGATTCCACACCTTTAAATTTTTTTTTAAAAATATTTATGCATTGTTGTCTATGAAGCTATGTTCTATGCGTTTTCTGAATATATTAGGACTTAGGAGCCTATTTTCATGTAATTTCTTGAATTAGAAGCAACAACACATATCAAAACTGGTAATGGAAATATGCATGGCATACCGGTAACAAAAGAATAGTTTAATTTACGGAGTTGTATTTGTTTGAACAAACAATTATCATTTTGGAATTTTAAGATCTCATTTTGGGTGTGTAAATGTTGAAAGTGCTAGGTTGTTTATTTCTAACATGACTTGCTATTTTTGAATTTTCCAAAGAATAAAATAAGTAAGTTTATAGTTGGTTGTTTGTGCTTTTAATGGAATTTGTATAATTGGTTGTTTTTTATGGTCATGTAAATGAACTATCTTATTTATAATATTCATTTGATCTTTTATGTTCAGGAAAATGCAAATAGCTAGTGACAAAGATGGTGAGAAAAATGGTCCCACAAACTTAAGGGGTAAGGTTTTTTCTTTTTTCTTTTTTTCCGATATCACAAGTGATATCGGCAGTCACACATATTATTTCCAACATGCAAAATAATGAAAACTGTGAAGCGCAGGGAAAATAAATAATTTGTCTAATTTAATGATACTATTAATTCTCTTTCCATGCATGTATTTTTTGATACTAGATTGTGATTTGATCGGGATTATGTAAAAGAGTTACAAGCTAAACAAATATGGCCATAATTTCGAATACTTTCTTTGTTCAATGTTTGTTTCTAGAAGTTTGTGTTGTGCTTTATATGTTTTTATTACTTTCTTGAAATTTCATGTATATAGTTATATTTAAAATAGGGCGGTGTTATTTACACCCTCATATTTGTCACATATATCTCCTTGAAGGTAAATTTATTATCACTAACACTCTCCTAAGACTCGTCTAATGGGAAGTGAGTGAAGTTACATACAATCGGTTCACTTAGGGAGAGTTTATTGGTAAGAACTTGCGAAACATTAAGTAATTGAGTGTTGGATTGTTTTCCAAATAAAATCTGCATAATGAGAGGTGAGTGTACTCACATAAACTCGCTTCAAATGGGAAGAGTATATTGCTAAATACTCATCTAATATCAAACAATTAAAAGGGTATTTGTGATAAATAAGGTGATATTAAAATTTATTTTTAGTTAAATTCTAGAAAAGAGTGTTTGTGACAGATTTAAAGTGGTATAAATAACACAACCCTTAAAATATGAGTTTTGGTCGGTGCAAAATATGCATGGTGTCATATGTTATTAAATTTTGTCAATAAAATAAAATAAAATAAAATCTGTTTTTGAAATAGTCACATCCGTTTTTTCGAGAGCAATTCATATTGTATCCACCATTTGTTCAAAATTTTAGTTAATTTGAATCTTCAAGATATGTTTAATTTTATTCACTATCAACTCTAAAAGTGATCAATATTAATTTATAAGTTTATTTATTTGCAGCATGAAGTATAATGAAATAAGATGGCCAAGAAAGTTCTGAAACAAAATAGAGAATGAATGGCAAGCGCCCCTCGTCTTTGAGAGATGAAAGTTACCAATTAACATTTAAACTTAATTTGTACGTTCACACATTGCATTGCGTAGATTGTAAACTAATTTAAGAAATAAGATCAACAGAGTTTTTTGTGGCGTTTGATAAAAACCTGAAAACTAAAATTAAAAATTGAATTAAAGACCGAAAATTGAAATTGAAAAAACTATTTGTTTAGTTCTGAAAACCATATCAAAAAAAATGTTATTTGTTTGAATATAACACATTTAAAAATTGAATTTTTTTAATATAATAATTTTGCCCTTATTAATTTATTTGGACCACATGATTGCCGGTACCAAGATAATAAAATATGTATTTTACGCTATTTAAAATTAAATTTATAGTTTTAAGTAGTTAATTTACTACTTAAAACTTTTGATGAAAATTTTCAATCTTGAGTGAAAAAATTAAGTTTTCAAATTTAATTTTTAATTAACAAATAATTTTAAAACCACTTAAATTTAAAAACAACACCTTTGTTTTTTAATTTTCTTCCTATTTCTTTTATTTATATTTTTTTCAAATTTTTGTAATTTTAATCTCACACATCTCTAGCCAACTGCTCTTGGTTTTTGTAAATTTCTCATTTGTAATTTTTTTAAACCCTTTAGACACCGGTTTCTTTTGTCTCGCACCGGTGTAGCCGCCGCGTCCCTGCCGTCGACTAGCCTCAGGTACGATCTCCAACTTTTCCTTCGCCGTCGACTAGTTTTTTTCCCTTTTCTTTTCTTCTTCGTTAATTTCTCATCTTCTTTTTATATGTTTATTTGGTTTGTGTTTACAGAGAGCTATTTTATACACTTCGTTGTTAAAAATTGGTTTTCATAAGAAATATCTCTCATCTCTGGATTTTAGGGTATGCTCCTGATCCTGTATTGTTATTGAAATCTTATTAGGTATATGGCATATTAATCCCTAAGTTGAAGTTAATTAATTTTTTTTTTCCCGCAAGGGCGTGTTGTGTTTTTTGCTGGGTTCTAAACCCAAGAATAGAGGAGATCGATTAGAAATCGGATTATTGTGGGGCTTGTAATCAAATTTGCTGGAAAAGTATAAAAGAGAATTTGCACTCAAACAGAAGTAAAGATTGCACGCAGAAAAGGTGGTCGTTTTGCAGCTGGACGGAAAAATAGGTTTCTTTTTCAAAATTGATTTTTTTGTTTATTTTGATCTCTATTACCTTGTTAATATTTTTCTTATTTACATAGGACTGTATTTTCTCATTCTAGATTGGATGGACTCCATTATATCAATATATATATATATAATCATTCAAGAGATTAAGGTATGGAATAATTTTTCTTTCTGTGGGGATTAGTTGGGAGAGTTCATCTTATTGTGAGAGAGAGATTAAAGGGTGGTTGATTTTCTTCTTTTGTGAGAGCTTTGAGTGCAATAATTCTTGTAATAGATTTTGTAATTATTTTCAAAGAATTTTTGAAAATAATAGAATTTTAGAAGATAATAGTATGATAGAAAGGTAATATAAGAGAATTTTTGAATTATGAGGTGGGTTTTGAGATTTGACTTGTTTGCTATCAATGAGATATTGTACAACTAATTAACTTCAACAATTTTTAGGATACATGTGTATATATTGTGTTTAAAGACAGTGCCGAATGGGTGTAATGGTGTTATAAATTGAAGCAGGGCAAATTTTCATAAAAGCATTTATAATTTTAGGGATTTTGTACGATAACAATGCAATGTACGAAGTCAGTAATTAATTACTTCCGTGCTCGTAGTTAAATTTCTCATTTTAATTTCCGAGCAACGAGGTCTTATATTTTCTCTTTTCTCTTTGTTGTATCCTCATCGTTTCTTGTTTCATTGATCTACTGCTTTTGTTATTTCAATAGAAAACTTTCAAAGTTGAGTTGTTTTGATTTGAGTTGTCCTGTCATTTCTCATGTTTGCAATATTTATTGTCTTTCCCAAAATTGTGTTTGGTTCCTTATTGAAGAAAAGGTCTATTTTCACTCGGGAGTTTGGGGTGCGGGGATATTGCTAATTTTGGTGTAGCAGAAGCTTGATTTGAGAAATATGTTGGCAAAAAAGGTGGAAGGAGTTGGATTGATAGCCATGAAGCACGGACACTCTCTTGGAGGCCATGTGTCGGGCCCAACACTTGTCGGACACTCCGACACTTGAATTTAATCATAGTATGTAATACTTGATAATTGATTTAAATGGCTACTACTCCTAGTGTTTCTCATTGCAACATCAATTGAGGATGACGCAACTAAGCCACTTTTTGTATTTCCCTTTTGGTTTCTATCATTTTATGGGACAATTTAGTCTATGCATGCTTTTTGACGCTTTAATTATGGAACAATTTAGTGATCATGTTTTGAGTATTTGGGTTATTAGTGCAATCTAGTTTCATTTTATTGAATTCTTAAATATTTATAATGTTTATTACATATATATAATTAATTAATTAAGAATGTGTCCCCCCCAAGTGTCGTGTCCTACATTTTGGAAAAATTGCATGTCGCGTGTCGGGTTTATGCTTAATAGATTGATAAAAATTAGTGAAGTCAGTGTTTTGAATAGCGCGCTATTGCGTTTTTCGGCGGAGAAACGCTACATAGCGTGGATGTACTTGCGTTTTTACCGAATAGCGTGAGCTATTTGATGACGTGGCACGCAATTTCAAGCTATACGCATGCAATTTGACGCAATCGGTCAATTCCTCACACTATTTGAACCAGCCGCTTAAAAAAAAATTAAGGGCAAAATCGATCAAGTTATAAGTTATAATAATAAACCCTAGCCTTGTCAAGATGTTCTTCTCTCTTTTTCTCGTCGTCTTCTCAACGGAAACGAGTGCTCTTCTCCTTTCTGCACCGTTTTTCTCCTCTTCTCCATAGAAGTGAAACCCTAGCTCGAAAGAGAAGAGGCTCAATCTTGCTCTGCTTTGGGTGGGTGGGTTTGAGTTGATTAGGGTTTTGTATAGGAGAGTAATCGGAGAGGGGTGGGTTAGAGAGAATCGTTTTTGATGAGAAGTTACGATCTCTTTTGGTGGAGAAGAAGGGGAAAAGAACGTTTGTGAGAGAATAGTAAAAATAACGAAGGGAATAAAATTAGAGAGCTAGGTTTTTAATTTTATTGAAAATGACCCCTTTATTTTGGGTTCTTAATTTTGTACCCCTCTTTTTCTCTAATATATTTATCAACCCTTTTATTTTTGGGTTCTTTTTTTGTTATCCTTTTTTTCATATGAGTTTTTAATGGGTTTTAGTTTTTTATTAATATATTTTTTTTTTTTTTTATTATTACGCTATTCATTATCCAAATTACTTATGCTATTACGCAATTTGTGAGCGCTACGCAATTCTAGAACCAAAACGCAACGCGTTACGCTACCGCGATTTAAAACATTGAGTGAAGTTAAAGAGGTAAAAAAAAAAAAAGGTTCAGCTTCGGAAGGAAGGTTGAATAAAAGATTTGGTGAATTGAATCTTATGTCTCAAATTAGGCATTTTTTCTAAGGTGTTTAGGGTTTAGGAGTTATATCACCGGGTCTGATTTCTTCTGTGGGTTATATATTGGGGTTTCTCTATTTTGCCTATGCCCTCAATGGTCCATGCTTTTCTATTGTTCAATCTTTTAAGATTCTTGATGCGAAATATATGTTGTGCACCATCTCTCTTTCCCACCAACATGACCTAATTTATGCTCTTCCAACCCCCGAAAGACAATTTCTTAGTCTTATTTGTTTTTTTTATTTCAGTGTTCTAAAAATCGGGCCTAGGCGGAAATCGTTGCCTCCCCGCCCGGCCTAGGCCTAATCCTTTGTGTTTAGTAGGGGTGTTCAAAATCCAATCCAAACCGAGGAACCGATCCAATCCAATCCAATCCAATCCATTTTTCCTGGATTTTATGGATGATTGGATTGGATCGGATGCAAAAATTGAAAACCGAAAAAATTGGATCGGTTTCGGTTTTATATGGTTTACAAACCGATCCAAACCGATCCAATCCAATATTAAAGACTTAAAGTTGTAATTTTATAATATTCATAAAATAAGGGGTTGTGTTGTAATATTTGTAAGATAAGTATAGAATTGCACTTTTGGTCTTTTGCAGCCACTTTGCCTAATCCTTAAATAAATAAATAAAAAAAAAACCTACTTTGTTCTTTTCACTTTTCACTTTTCATTTCACATTTATTATTATTATAATTATTATTATTATTATTATTACTACTACTACTATGAATCATAATATAATAAAGATCCAGCCTAAGCCAACTAGCCTGATTAAGCGAGATGGCCAGTTTATGTTAGATGCATCAAACAAAAAATCGGATCGGATGGAAACCGATCCAATCCAACATTTAATTGGATTGGATTGGATTGGATTGGTAAAGTATGTTGGATTGGATTGGATGCTAAAATCTAAAACCGACATCGGATCGGATCGGATGCGGATGGTTTAAAATCACCGGATCGGATCGGATGGACACCCCTAGTGTTTAGGCGCCGGGGTGATTAGGCGCCGATTAGGCGGGATTTTTCCCTCTTTTTTTTTTCCTTCAAAACAATGTAGTTTCATGTAAAAACAACAAAAAAAAACCATGTTTATTAGCTAGCCCTCTTTCAATTGACCTAATTCCATTCTCCTCATCCTCCTCCTCTCAGTCTCCGATCTCCATCTCCTCCTCTCCTTTCCCCTCCGGCTGTATTTTGGGATGTTCAATTGGGTTTGATTGTTTGATCTTGTTTATTTTGTTTTTGGAATGCATGTTTTATTGGAATATTAATGTTAATTTCAAAGGTATATTATGTTTTGTTAGTATTATGTTATTTAAAATAATATTTTTAATAAAAAATCGTTTGACCGATTAATCCCCGACTAATCCCCTAGGCGCTAGGCCCCCCCTCGCCGACCTAGGAACGCCTAGCGATTTTTAAAACATTGTTTTATTTTGAATTTTTCGAGGTATTACTTGTCTGATAATTCATTTTTTTTCCTTTATTTTTTTTGTGGTTTTAGTCTGTGATTCTGTTAATCAAATATAGGAAACTGAGGAAGTGTTTGTTACTTTGTTCTATATCTGGCACCTCACATGATGCAGAGTATTGCCTGTTCTTTCTTCCATAACTAATTCATTTAATTTTAAAATGTAATTTCACTTTTGTTGTCTAATTTGTTTTGTGCAATTTAATAAAAACAAGCAAAATATTACTTTCCAAACATTTTGAGATAATAATATAACTTGAAGATGTCAATTTCATCCATGCAGATGCCTTCCTTTTCAACCTGAATAATTTAGTTCTATAATACGAAAATGGGTTTTCGAAGTCTTGTGTGGAAGACCGCCAAGAATTATTTAACGTTTGGGCTCATAGGCATTACTGTATCAGATCGTTATGCCAGTATCGTCCCTGTTCTTGGCCACTCTATGTCTCCCACATTCAATCCCCATAGCAGCACTTCAATGGGGTCATTAACTGGTAACTTATTTGGGGGCAAATTTAGACGAAATTCTGTAATTCGGTGGTGGAATTTATTGTGCTAATCATTGCTTTTGTGTACAGATGACTATGTTTTGGTAGAAAAATTTTGCCTTGAAAAGTACAAGTTCTCACAAGGTGACGTGGTAATTTTCTGGTAAGTTATTTGTTACTGCTTTGGTAGCATTTGTTTCATAACAGAACTTCTATTGTCTCAATGGAGCAAGTATTCTTATTTATGTGACAAATATGTCAAATGAAATCGCAAGTTCTTAAATCAGAACTTATCTTCCTTATGGGTATATATAGGTGAATCCTAAACTGGTAATTATTGTATAGAGTCCCGTAATTCATGACAAGATTTTGAATCTGATAATTGTGTTAAAGCTCAAAATTTATATCTGAAACTGAAATTACCAAGTTTTCTTCAAAGACGGCAAGAAACTCGAAAGGAACAAGTACTCAACATAACTCTTTTTGGTAACTGATTGCTATATGAGTTGGAATGGAAATTGCATTAGGAACTGAAACTGATGAAACTCTCTCCAGATGATAGGAAACCACCATGTCTTTGTGAAATTTTTATGTTTATGAAGCTGAATCTTTTGGAATACTCTTCACGTAACAACCCGGGTCATTCCACAAAATGGCTACCCCAATTTGTAATTTAGGTTCACTGAACCCACATGTAAGCCAAGAATATCCCCATTGCCAATGTGGGATATGTGGGTTGTGACACTTCAGTTGCTGAATTTCAATTGAAATATGACTTTTCTATAGTGGCCGTCTTTTGCAGCTCTCCAAGCGATCACAAGAGGAGAAACATAAAAAGGATAACTGGGTTGCCTGGTGACTGGATCAGAACTACTTCCACCTATGATGCTTCGAAAATTCCAGAAGGCCATTGTTGGGTTGAGGGAGACAACTCAGCTTCTAGCTTTGATTCAAGATCCTATGGCCCGGTTAGTGTGTTACCCTTAATCTTGTGTACTTCTGATTTTCGAACAAAGGTGTTCCATAAGCTTGGGGCCCATTTCAGTTGGGGTGAAATATTTTTCATTTTGGTGAACGTGAACTAGTTAAAAAAAATGTTTCAATTACACCCAGATGAAAAATATTTTACCCTGAATAAAAACGGAGCCTTAGCGGCAATAGGTTCAAACACCTGCATTTATAGGTCAAAACTGGTAAGGAGGTGACTTTGTAGTAAGAATAAAGATAGTTGAATGGATGTGTCAGTTGGGAAATTTCCGAACATTTCTACAATAATTCCACCTGAAAGAAGAATTTATGTTTTTATCTTCTAAATAATATTTGCTTCTGACCATATTTCTGCACACTCGGAGAGTGAGATAAGTGGGAAATACCTACATTTTTGGCTCTCTGTGTGGAAGTCTCTGTTTATCTTTTTCCTATTATTTCTTTTTAAATCACCTATATGTGAGATGCGCGTGCACAACAAGCTAGTTGATAGAATTTGAAGTTGATCTTCATCTTGAATTTGAAATGGGAAGCAGTCTAAAGTAAAAAAACTAGAGTCTGATGCAAAATGATAATCAGCCACAAAGATGCTTTGGGCAAAAAAAGTTATCTGTCTCAGTAGAAAATCATTTGTTGCTATTCATGTTTGGTCGCCATTTTAATTTCTGCGAAAAGGGAGTTTTTGGACTCTCTGGTGTAGAGTGATTTCGTAGATCATCATCTCTTCCAAATTTCAGCGAAAAATTGAACCGGCAAGTGGGTGAAGTAAAAAATTGAAATATATGTGCATTTTCAGCCATTGAAGTTTTAGATTGTCATCTCACCCACTTCTCACTTCTCGGTTGAATTTTTTGATGAAATTTGGTGTAGATGATGTACTAATCGTAGAGATCATTATTCGTTAACTAAGGAGCAGAAACATTTTCTAGAGCTTGGCTGTATATGTATACATAATATAGTAATGTATTAATCTATATTTCTATATGTCATTATATGCATTTGCAAATTAAACAAGTTGCTTGACTTCAAATTGTTTTGATTGTAGATACCATTGGGTCTAATACAGGGAAGGGCTACCCACATTATTTGGCCGCCTCAAAGAATAGGCAAAGTTGATAGGAGAATTCCTCAGGGCGGACTTGCCTTCTAATTTGTATGTCAACTTAACCTCCCCTGTTTGTGCAGGAAGCAATATTTTTTAAGCCTTTCTGGTTTTCGGTGATTTATTTCGTTGTATACATAATCTCAAATTACTGTGTTCTTAAAAAGGGTGAAAGTTAAAACATATACGATTAATTTGGGCATAGCAAAAAAGTATAAGGGCTCGTTTGGTTGCGTAAATTACTTAATTTTAGAATTAGTTAATTTTCGATTGAAGAATTGTGAATTTGCTCATTTATGAATAATTCATTTCTAATTCAAGAGTGTTTGGAAAACTTAAACAATAAATTCTGATTGTTAGAATAAAAACATGTTCTCTATTGTTCTATGTTATTTAAAATTTTGTCTAGATACATCAACATCACGGGCAAAAACTAGATCTTCTAAAAAAAATAGAGTTGAAATGAATTATCTAATTCTAGAATTAGGCAATTTCAAGTTTTACTTGAAATGACTTAATTTGAGTTTTTGTGAATCAACTTGAAATATCATATTTACAATTGTTTAATTTACACCACCAAACACTAATAAATGAAAATTTTGTAAATTATTTAATTTGCAATTTGAAAGACAACCAAACGGGTCTTAATTGAACTAACTAAATAACTATTTCTTTCATTTGTTGGGAGGTGTGGAGTTTAACACTACATACAATAAAATCTAGTATAAAGATTGTATGGTATTCAATAACTTGATGATCTTCGAGCACAAAATATAGTATAAAAACTCTCAACTAAATGAGCATTTTTTAGTTTATTTCTTCGAATAATCGTGCGGGAGACACGTGCAGATGAATAGGGCAGCAAAAAGCAAATTGACAAAGGTATATACGTAGGGTACTCTTATTGCTAAATCATGCATGGCTTCTTAACGCCAATAATTGATTATGCTTAAAACGTAATCTACAATTATTTAATGCACCTTAGGCTCCAATACTTACAACAGTCTATTTAATGCACCAATTACTTTGATATGGTCATTTTAACATTTTGTTTTGGTACAAGCACATAATATCCTAAGCCTACAGGGATAGGTGAGAACTGCTAAAGTATAAATTATCTTTTGACTTAATACTTATCTCAACAAATTTATTCCAAACGCGTATGCAGCGAGAATATACTCCATACATTTATTCCGACTTTGGGAAATAAAATTTTCTATACGCTACCTCAACTTTTGTGGATGGGGTGGAGGACCAACATATTGTGGCATCATGTGAGGGACCAAACATAGAACATGGGACATTTGCACATGTCCTTTTACTAGATCACTTGTTACACTTTTTAGTCTCATAGGTAGTGCTCTAATGTTGTCCTGTCCCTTTTTATCTAAAGTTAGCATCAAACTTCAATTATATGATAGGGTTCTTCCTGGCTATTGTTATGGTTCAAAAGAGGGTCATTATTACCCTTTTTAGTAGATGCACCAACATTTGTGTCATCAAAGTGTATAATTACTTTGCCAGGTACTTCATCAGAGAATTTTTTTTTGGGGAAAACACTAATTTGTTCTTGTGTGGATAGATCTTGGGTGAGTCAAATGGGAGAGAGGGATGGGAATAAGGAGGGTCATGTGGCTTGAACCTTGTGCTCCTGCTTATAAAGCAAAGCTTTTACCACTTGAGCAAAACCCAAAATCTGGGTACAACTCCATTTATGGGTGTACTATTACCCGCTTTTACTTTGTTTTTGGTTTTACTACATTAATGTTGTGTTTTCGAAATTAGTAATGTTATCGTTAATGTACTGTATAAATCCTCAATGTATCAATTGTTGTGATAGAAGTTAGTGTTGCTTTTGGCAATAGCATTTTCTTCTTTAGAAAATTATAAAGGCCTATATGATACGGTGTAATTTCTTTGTTTGACAAAGTCAGGATATTACAAAGTTTTCACTGAGGCGGGGTTACTATAACAAGCTCAAAACACCGGTGTTGTTAAACTTTATTAAGGGAGTGTTTTGGGAACCCGCTTTCGAATTGGAATTAGAGCAAAAATAAACCTATACAATTGCGCTAAACTTTTGCAAGTAAAATCCAACTAAACTTCTCTTTCTCAAATAATTCTTGATTTACGATTGTCTCTTTCAAATATAAACCCTTAATTGTGCCTCACAAATAGACCCTAAGTGAGTTTGTCGTTCTATGAAAGTATTAATTTACTGATGCAATTGTCAATTATAATTGAGTTTAAAATGAGTAATCAAAGTGTCACAGATGTTTTCTCTATTCATATGATTTTAGAGTATTTCTTATAATAACTAACAAATATATATTGAGTTTCAATATGTTTTTTTTTTTTGTTAAAAAGTGAAAGTAAAAGAACCCTTTAATAACGCACGCTCTACGCAAAAACAATTTTGATGTTCAAATTTTGAAAAAGATGAACTCAACCTTCCAACATATATATATATATATGGAGCATTTCCCATAAGGACCTTAACTTAAGGTCCTTATTTACGGACTTGCCCTTTTAGCACGCTTTCCAATAAAATTTTTTGATGAAATTTGGTGGGGATGTTCTTCATCGTGTGTAGAACATCTCCACCAAATTTCATCAAAAAATTCAACCGGGAAGTAGGTTAACTACATGATTGAAAAATATTGGACATATATATATATATATATATATCTATTTCTGGACCAATATTTTTTAATCCTGTAGTTTACCCACTTCCCGGTTGAATTTTTTGATGAAATTTGGTGGAGATGTTCTACACACGATGAAGAACATCCCCACCAAATTTTATCAAAAAATTACATCGAGAAGCGTGCCAAATAACCCCGTCCGTAAATAATGACTTTAAGTTAGAGTCCTTATTTAAAATTTTCCATATATATATATATAAATATATTTTATCAGACAGAAAAATAAAAGATAATTTCCTGGGCAAATAAACACAGAAATTTAACTGAACGGTAGGTTTATTAGTGACTGTACCAAAACTAGTCATATATATATATATATTTTTAAGTTTCTTAAATTCTAAAATAACTAGTTATGAATATTTTGAGCATAATTCTTTTGTGGTACATTGGATATTTTCTCAAATTTTGAAATAACTGGTTATGAATATTTTGAGCATAATTCAATTATTACTTCATGGTATATTGAATATTTTCTCAAATTTTAAAATAACTAATTATGAATATTTTGAGCGTAATTCAACTTGTGTATGACTATACGAATACTCATATTTATTTCTGTAGGTCGGAAAATACCCTAGAGGAGGGGGGGTGAATAGGATTTTTGAAACTTAATCGTATTTTTAAAATCAATTTAAAAAATATTATGTCTATATTTAACAAGCAATCAATGACAGAGATAATTCCAAGCACAATGACCAAATGGTACAATATAATAAAACAAGAGATAGAAGATAGAACCGATGAAAGACGAAGATTTTTTGTCCACACGGTTCGGCTTGTTCCCCCTACTCCGCGCTCGGTTAGTTCCCCGAGAATTTTCACTATAACCGATCTCCTTTCGGGTGAAGACCAAACCACTACAAGTGTATTCTTCTCACACACTCTTATAAGTATTGAAAACACCTTCAATACTCTCACAAGAAATCCCTCTTGCTAATTCTATGAGATACACCTCTCACAAAAATGATTTGAACGAGTTTTGGTGACAAACACCAATGTACAATAGCTCTCGTGTATATCAAATTACAAATGAAGCTCACACTAAGAGATATCAAAGTTGATCAATGAATATAAGCTCAAAGAAGAAAAAGATTGATCAATGCCTTAGCTTTCAAACTTGAATAACGTGAATATGTGAAATAAGGATTTGTAAGATCATTCAAGTTGTTTAAAATGAGTCTTAGAACTCATATATATAGGTGGAAAAAGTTTATAGCCGTTTGAGGAGAAAAAATAAATTAATGGCCCAAAAGTGGACTTTAGAAAAAGTTCCAACGGCTATATTTTGCCTTGTTGTCGACTCCCTCAGAGACCATGTAGTCGACTACATGGTGTAGTCGACTACCCCATTAACCATGTAGTCGACTACATGCTTCTGGAGTGGGGAGGTTTGGTGCGTTTTTCGACTTTTGCATTTTGTCTCCGAAATTGATTTTAATGCTTGGAGAATGTCAAAAATAGTTTTCTAAGACTTCTAAAATAGTTTTTGTAATAAAATTCATTCATATGAATTTATAGAGAATTTTCCAAGAAGCCTAGTTTTCGGTAAAAATTGTTTTCAAAGTAAAAGCTAGTTTTGATCAATCTTGACAAGGTTAAATCATTGTATGAGCTATATAAATGATCAATGATATCTTTTACATAAAATCTAAGCACTCACTTAATTTATAAATGCTTCGAGTCTTCGTGATGCTTGATTTTCTTGAGCGTATCTTCACTTGATTGAAATTCTTGATTCTTTCTTGTTCTTGATAGCTTGTAGAGCATATTGAGATCATTCTTGACTTTGTATAGCATATGTGAATCTCTAAAATAGATTTCTTGTGAATAATGGCATTTGCAGAGCTTATGTGAGAATATGATTACTTCGGTTTGAAGTTACACTTGGTCGGAAGATGTTTCGGTTAAAGTGGCTATTATCAAGGGTGGCGCTATTGTCACACCCCAATATTCTCTCTAACACTCCTCTTCAAAAAATGCAATCTTTTACTAATGCCACACACCACCATTTTTTTTAATCCCCAATCATTAACAATTAATAATCATTAATTAATTACTCCTATCATTTAGACTTAATCATTTATCATTAATCACTTACTTTTATTACCCCCATTTCATTTATGCCCAATGAATAACACCCAACAAAATAAAAATTATCATTTAATAAAACAGAGCATCGTAAAAACCATATCTAATAAAACAGAGGATGGATTTTACTTTGTTCCATTTATAATTTTGAGCTTGGCAAAACAAGATTAGATAAAAGCCATGCTCTGTTTTATTATTAGATGGTTATTGGTGAACCGAGGATTTGGCAAAAACTTCGTGTTTATAATTTTCATCTAATCACAAAGAATGAAGATCACAGGATTTTTTTTCTTCCTTTTATGATTCAATGGTTTTTGCCGTGCCCTGTTTTATTAGATGAAAGCCATGCTCTGTTTTTGGCAAGAACGGACACTCCGACTCGTTGATTGAGGTGTTTTCGATTGTACTCGGTCCTACGCAATCGAGTAACAATGGAACTCCTCGGTTCTTTGCGCCTAACACGCCTTCTTGGGATGAAGATTTGCTCGGTTGGGAAGGGCCGAAATATATTGATCCACTCGGTTTTATGAAGCCGAGTATTTATCTTGGCCAACCTCGGTTAATAGGAATCTAGCCTATTCAGTCACATTCGATTGCGTTTCACCGAGCAAAAGTCAGAGATTCGGTGGATAAGAGCCGAGGAAAATAGAAAAAGAAAAAGAAAAAAAAATGGACTCGGCTCATTAAAACTGTGTCCTTTACTTCAACTCGATTATGTTCGGCCGAAGGAAACTTCATACGAGTTCCTACCATCTCTCTATGTTTCGATGGTTGTTTGTTTGGTTGGTGGAACAATGATCTGAGTTTTTGTGAAGAAAGAGATAAGATGGGTGTGCAACAGTGGAAAAAAGGGTTTGGAAAGGATGGGGAAGAATAAAGGAGGAAGAAGAAGAGAGGAAAGGTTTTTTGATTTGTTAATTTCTTCTTTTAAGATTAATTATGGGAAGTTATTATTAATATTATATTAGTGATTATTATTATTAATATTACTAATTAACACTATTTAAAAGTGGGTGGCTATTGGGGGTGGAAGGAGAAAAGCATAGTACTTGAGGAGTGTTATAGAGAAAGAGAGTGTTAAAGAGAAATTTAGTGTGTGGCAATAGCGCCACCCATTATCAATGAACAACCGAGTTAAATAACACAATATTAACTTATTGTAATTATCAAAATAAGATTAATTAACTTTAAGGTCAACAATCTCCCCCTTTTTGATGATGACAATAGAGTTAATGTGTGTTTATAAAAAGATAGAAATTATAAGCATATGAATAATATACTCCCCCTAAATAGGTGCATAGATAAAAAAATATACAAGTAATTAATGAAATGAAAAGTACGTGCATAGATAAGATAAGTTCAAACTTAAATTAATTAAACATACTTAGTAGTTCTTGATAAGCATAAAATTAACAAGCATAGCATAATAAAGACAACCGATAAAATAAGAGATAATAAAGACAACCGATAAAATAAGCGATTAAATAAAGGAGTGTGTACCATTATCACTCATGACATGTTTTAACACATGTTTTAACACACATATACTTCTCCCCCTTTTTCTTCATCAAAAAGGTGGGAATCACTCTTGTGGAGGCGGCGGTGGTGGCTGCTCCCATGGTTGCCAACCCGGAAATATATAATCCGGATGATAGTGGTGAAAAGCCGTCTCAATACGATTGAAGCGTTCGTGCATTTCTTGACGTGTGTTGGCCATTTGAATGGATAGATTGTTAATGGCATCCATGAGTTGATCTTGGCAAGGACGACCCATTTGATGTGGAGGAGAACGAGGGGCTAGTTCATAAGCTTCTTCTTGAGCATCCCCTTCTTCTTCATCACCAGCCTCTACGTCATTTGGATCATTAGAAATTCATCTCCCATTGTCTAAGTGGTAGTGCATTTGATGAAATGTCCTCTCGGTGTATAGCTCATGTTCAGTTGGTTCTCTTGAATCGGTCTCGTCATCAAGTGGGATGTCATAGAATTTAAATAGGCGTGTAAGAGCCATACCATAACTAAGACCTCGAGCCGAGTGAGACATGATATCTATGAACTTGTAAAAAATTAAGCTAGCAAAATCAAGCTTGTAGTTGCTAGCAATGGCCCATGTGAGAAAAATATCATAGTTGGTGACATTTGAATAACTTCCACTACGAAGGACGATGTAACGAGTAATAATGTGATGGATCAATCTAGCATGTAGAGTAAGCATAGAGCAAGAAATTCTATCATAAGCATTGTTTCTCCCATTTTGATGACGTGCCTTTAAAAGTGGCTTAAGTGCGTCGTAATGGGTGTAGCCAAGTAAGGTGTCATAATTGCTAGAAACAATAGTAGTGCCATGCGATTAATCCCAAAGATTTGTGCAACAACATCTCTTGAAAAAGTGACGAATCTACCTTTTAAATATGTTCTCAAAAGGGATGTGTCGGCTTCTCCATCATCATTTAGAGGGTGATGCAAATTTGCATAAAATAAATGTACCAAACGTGGATAAATGTCTTATTTGATATCCAAAAATTCTACAATTCCTTGTTGATGAAAAATATTTGTGATACGCAAGCCATTCTCTGAAAATAGAGTACGATTGAATTGTTTACCTTTAACGATATCTCGGTTGATGAAATCCGAGTGGAAACGAGCTTCGAGTGACGCATTGATAAAGAGGGGTGAACCTTGTTGCGGTGGAGAGTTTGACTCTCGAACACGTCGTCTTGTTGATCTTCTAGAGTGTAAAGCCATGGATTTGATGAAAGAGAAAACTTGGTTTATGGTGGGTTTATGGATTTTTGGTGAAAAACTTGAAATTAGCGAGTTTTGTGAGAGGAATAAGTAGTGTAAAGTGTTTTAGAATGATGTAGAGGAGTGATTTTGAGAGAAAATGGAAAGATTTTGGGTTTAGAAGATGTAATTTTGAAATTGGGGTTAGGGTTTGAGAAGAAAGAGAGAGTGTTGAAATGGGTTGATTTTGGGTAGATTTGTAAAGATTTGATGTGTATTGATGATAGATAAATGATGTAAACTTGTTATGGAGCAATGATTTGGAGTGTTTTTGATTTTTCAAAGCTTGAAAATGTTAAAATGGAGGTATTTCGTGGGTTGTGGAATGAAGGAGATGAAGAGAGTAAGTGGAAAATGGTATAAATCTCGTGGGTCAATGATGCAGCAAAACAGTGAGTTGACTCACCCATGTAGTCGACTACATAGGGCTTGGTGTAATCGACTACACTGCCCATTTTCCTGCTTGTTTTGGCTCTTTTGCACTTGATGCTTCTCTTATCGTTATTTCTTCACTATATAACTTACCAATGCTGCAAAATACTTGTTAATACTTATAGTAAAATGAAAATTAATGTAGACATAATTTATATATATAAATAAATAAAACTATATTAAGCACAATTAAATAATGTATGCTCAAAATTAAGCATTATTAATCTCTTTTATGAACTTTTTGGAATAAACTAGATGTCACAAGTTCTAGTCATACCGAGTTCACGTCGAATAGTACAAAAACGATCATCGAAAAGTGGTTTAGTGAAAATGTCCGCAAATTGCGATTCGGTGCCAACGAATTCAATATCAACATTACCTTTTTACACATGATCACGAATAAAATGATATATTATCTCAATGTGCTTAGTACGTGAGTGTTATATGGGGTTCTTGGTCAAACTAATAGCACTTGTGTTGTCACATTTTATGGGAATGTGGCTAAGACTAATTCCAAAGTCCTCTAGTTGTTGTTTAATGTATAAAGTTTGTGTACAACAACTTCCGGCCGCCACATATTCGGCTTCGGCCGTTGAAAGGGCCACCGAATTTTGTTTCTTGCTTGACCAAGATACTAGTGCGTGTCCTAGAAAATGACAAGTACCACTAGTGCTTTTCCTATCGATTTTGCAACCGGCAAAATCCGCATCGGAATAACTAATTATGTCAAAGTTGTTCTTTTTTGGGTACCACAAACCCAATGAGCTAGTACCGGAAAGATAACGGAACATCCGTTTTATGGCAAGTAAGTGTGATTCTTTAGGATCCGCTTGGAATCGTGCACAAAGACATAATATCCGGTCTAGACGCCGTCAAATGCAATAGGCTACCAATCATACCTCGATATTTCTTGATGTCCACACTTTTACCTTTTTCGTCTTTGTCTAGTTTCAATGTTGAACTCATAGGGGTGCTCATGGACTTTGCGCCTTCCATGTCGAATTTCTTCAATAGTTCCTTCACGTACTTCTCTTGATTAATGAAAATGCATTCTTTGCATTGTTTCACTTGTAATCTAAGGAAGTAGTTCATTTCTCCCATCATGCTCATTTCAAATTCCTTTTGTATACATATTGAAAAATCTTTACACAAAATCTCGTTACTAGAACCAAATATAATATCATCAACATAAATTTGCACAAGTAGCATATCATTGGCATGATTCTTAATGAATAAAGTAGTGTCTACCTTGCCTCTAACAAATTCATTATTAAACAAAAATGAACTTAATCTATCATACCATGCTCTAGGTGCTTGTTTTAAACCATATAAAGCTTTAGACAATTTAAATACATAATCTGGATAAACATGATTTTCAAAACCGGGAGGTTGTTTCACATAAACTTCCTCTTCAATAAAATCATTCAAGAAAGCACTTTTTACATCAATTTGATATAATTTAAAATTCTTAAAACATGAATAAGCAAATAGCATGTGAATAGCCTCTAGACGTGCAACGGGTGCATATGTTTCTTCATAATCAATGCCCTCCTCTTGATTGTATCCTTGGGCAACAAGTCTAGCTTTATTTCTAACAATTACACCACTTTCATCCTTTTTGTTACGAAATACCCATTTGGTACCTATAATAGTATGATCTCTAGGTTTGAGAACAAGTGCCCATACTTTGTTTCTCTCAAATTGATTGAGCTCTTCTTGCATAGCCATCATCCAAGATTCATCTTGTTCGGCTTCAATAATATTTTTAGGCTCAAATTGAGAAACAAATGCCACATTATTGCAAACATTTCTTAAGGATGATCTAGTCATGACCTTACTAGATGGCTCTCCAATAATTTGATCAATAGGGTGGTTGGACACAAATTTCCAACTCCTAGGCAAATCATTCGAGTCTTGCTCGGTTTTATTTTTTAACTCCTTAGGAGGAGCTTGAGCACTCGATGGTTCTTCCTTAGATGTATCATTAATTTGAATATCCGAAATCTTTTGGATAATTTCAACATCATCATCGGAATGTACTATGGGTGAGAAAGGATTTGTCTCATCAAACACAACATGCATAGATTCTTGGACTACCAAACTTTTCTTGTTATAAACTCTATATGCTTTACTATTAGTGGCATACCCAAGAAAAATTCTTTCATCGAATTTAGCATCAAATTTTCCCAAATGATCACGATCATTTAAAATAAAACATTTGCAACCAAAAACTTTAAAATAAGCAATATTTGGTTTCTTGTCATTCCATAGCTCATAAGGTGTCTTATCTAACTTTTTACGAATAATAGTACGATTAATCACATAGCATGCGGTATTAACGGCTTCCGCCGACAAATACTCCGGTAAAGAATGTTTATTGAGCATAGTTCTAGACATCTCTTGAAGATATATATTTTTCCTCTCAACAACACCATTTTGTTGAGGAGTTCTAGGTGCCAAAAAATTATGATCAATACCATGCTCATCACAAAAGTTCTCAATATCAATATTGTCAAATTCTCTACCTCTATCACTTCGAACATGCACAATAGAAACACCTTTTTTATTTTGAACTTTTCTACAAAACTTAGCGAAAAAATGCGGAGTTTTACTTTTGTGGGTGAGAAAGAACACCCAAGTGAGTCTAGTATAATCATCAACAATAACAAGAGTGTACAATTTGCCACCTAGACTAGCAACCGAAATAGGACCGAACAAATCAAGATGCAACATATCAAGTGGTCTAGAAGTAGTAATATCCCTTTTTGACTTGAAAGAAGATTTGTGTTGTTTACCAAGTTGACATGCATCACAAATTTTATCTTTAACAAATTTTGTTTTAGGCAATCCTTTAACAAGCTCTTTCTTAGACAAATTATGAATCAAATCCATATTAGCATGTCCTAGTCTTTTATGTCATAACCAAGATACATCATTGATAGCGGATAAACATTTTACATCTTGTTGTGATAAGTCATCAAGCTCAAGAGTATACACATTGTTAGTTCTATATGCAACAAGTAGAATGGAATCATTACTAACATTTTTAACAATGCAACGATCGGATTTAAAAATAACTTTATAGCCCTTATCACATAATTGACCAATGCTAAGTAAATTATGCTTCAAACCATCAACTAATAGAACATTATCAATACAAGTAGAATGCTTACCAACCTTACCTATACCGATGATTTTACCCTTGGCGTTGTCCCCGAACGTCACATTCCCTCCTCGCTTGGGAATTAGACTTAAGAAGTTATTATTGTCTCCCGTCATGTGTTTTGAGCAACCACTATCCAAGAACCACTTGGTTTTGCTACCCTTGGCTTTTAAGCATACCTATACCATGACTTTGAGTAACTTCTCCTTTGGTACCCAAAATGTGTTGGGTCCCTTTGGGTTAGCAAACATAATGGTTCCTTTTGGAACCCAAGCAAGCTTCCTCTTAGGAAAACCTTCATTTCGATAGAAACAACGATCCACATAATGAGTATTTTTACCACAATATGAGTAAAGATGAGTGGGATCATGAGGTGTATATGTTTTAAAAAAGTTTTTATAATCCTTTTGGTTGTCAATTTGGTTATAACCTAAACCGGCTTTGTCAAATACACACCTTTGCATTCCTAATAGTTTATCCAAATTATCCCTACCATTGGTGAATTTGGCTAAGCTATTAGTTAGATCATCCACTTGATCTTTTAATTTGACATTTTCTACTACAAGTGTGTTTGGAATTTCCTTTTCCTTTCCTTTCTTCAAAGTATTGATTTCATTTTTCAAAACCATGTTTTCTTTCTCAAAAAGTTCACATTTGTTAGAAATTATCAAATTCTCCTTTTTGAGGCTTGCAAACTTTTTAGATAGATTTTCAAATTTAGTATGTAATTCCTCAAACATTTCATATAACTCATCATAGTCATTTTCATCATGAGCATCATCATTTATAGAAATATTATCATTACTAAATGAATTATAAATAGAGTCTACCTCATCGTCTCTTGCCATAAGGCAAAGATTTGCCGTCTCCTCGTCGCTAGAGTTGGCATCGGACTCACCCTCTTCAGAATCACTCCAAGTTCCCTTGAGGGCATGCCTCACTTGTTTAAAGGCTTTATCTCTTTTATCTCTTCTCTCTTTTCTTCTAACCGGGCAATTAGTTTTGAAGTGTCCCGGTTCATGGCAATGAAAACATTTTTTGACTTCTTCGTTTTTAACTCTTGGTTGAATTGATCGATCATTATTTCTATTTGATGAAGAACCAAAATTATTTCCTTTCCCTTGAAACTTCTTTTTCTTGGCTAGAAATTTCATGAAGTTTCTAAAGAGGAGAGCCATGTCATCGTCGCTACCCATTGACTCTTCATCATCCTCTCGTTGACTTGCCTTGAGAGCAAGAGTCTTCTTGGCTTTTGAATCAACTTCTTCTTATCTCTCTAATTCCTTCTCGTGGGTTTTAAGTGAACCCAATAGTTCATCCATGCTTAACGTTTTTAGATTCTTGGCTTCTTGAATAGCCGTTACTTTGGGTCTTCACTTCTTGGGAAAAGTTCTAAGAATCTTTCAAATTTTATCCTCATTGGAGTATTCCTTTCCAAGAAGATCTAAAGCATTAGTAATAATGGAGAACCTACTATACATAGAAGCAAAAGATTCATTAGGCTCCATTTTAAAGAGTTCATAATCATGAACGAGTATATTTATATTATCATCCTTAACTTGTGAAGTTCCTTCATAGGCAAGTTCTAATTTATCCCAAATTTCTTTGGCGGTTTTACAATTAGAAATTTTGTTGTATTCATCTATAGTTAATGCACAACGTAGAGTATTCAAGGCTTTATCATTAAATTGGATTTTCTTAATATCATTCTCATCATATTCGGAAATAGATTTAAAAGTGACTATACCATTTGCATCGGTTTTGGTAATCTTATACGGTCCAATAAGTGTAACTTTCTATTGTTCAAAATCACTAGCTTGAAGGAAAGTGCTCATACGACTTTTCCAATAACTATAATTTTTGCCATCAAATGGCGGTGGTCTAGTGGTGGAAGAACCTTCGTTAATTCCGGTTCCTTGATAAATAGACATTATCGTAAACTCTAAGATTGTAAAATCAAATAAGAGTACAACATCTGATACCAATTGTAGGTCGGAAAATACCCTAGAGGGGGGGTGAATAGGGTTTTTGAAACTTAATCGTATTTTTAAAATCAATTTAAAAAATATTATGTCTATATTTAACAAGCAATCAATGACAGAGATAATTCCAAGCACAATGACCAAATGGTACAATACAATAAAGCAAGAGATAGAAAGATAGAACCGATGAAAGACGAAGATTTTTTGTCCACACGGTTCGGCTTGTTCCCCCTACTCCGCGCTCGGTTAGTTCCCCGAGAATTTCCACTATAACCGATCTCCTTTCGGGTGAAGACCAAACCACTACAAGTGTATTCTTCTCACACACTCTTATAAGTATTGAAAACACCTTCAATACTCTCACAAGAAATCCCTCTTGCTAATTCTATGAGATACACCTCTCACAAAAATGATTTGAACAAGTTTTGGTGACAAACACCAATGTACAATAGCTCTCGTGTATATCAAATTACAAATGAAGCTCACACTAAGAGATATCAAAGTTGATTAATGAATATAAGCTCAAAGAAGAAAAAGATTGATCAATGCCTTAGCTTTCAAACTTGAATAATGTGAATATGTGAAATATGGATTTGTAAGATCATTCAAGTTGTTCAAAATGAGTCTTAGAACTCATATATATAGGCGGAAAAAGTTTATAGTCGTTTGAGGAGAAAAAATAAATTAATGGGCCAAAAGTGGACTTTAGAAAAAGTTCCAACGGCTATATTTTGCCTTGTAGTCGACTCCCTCAGAGACCATGTAGTCGACTACATGGTGTAGTCGACTACCCCATTAACCATGTAGTCGACTATATGCTTCTGGAGTGGGGAGGTTTGGTGCGTTTTTCGACTTTTGCATTTTGTCTCCGAAATTGATTTTAATGCTTGGAGAATGTCAAAAATAGTTTTCTAAGACTTTTAAAATAGTTTTTGTAACAAAATTCATTCATATGAATTTATAGAGAATTTTCCAAGAAGCCTAGTTTTCGGTAAAAAATGTTTTCAAAGTAAAAGCTAGTTTTGATCAATCTTGACAAGGTTAAATCATTGTATGAACTATATAAATGATCAATGATATCTTTTACATAAAATCTAAGCACTCACTTAATTTATAAATGCTTCGAGTCTTCGTGATGCTTGATTTTCTTGAGCGTATCTTCACTTGATTGAAGTTCTTGATTCTTTCTTGTTATTGATAGCTTGTAGAGCATATTGAGATCATTCTTGACTTTGTATAGCATATGTGAATCTCTAAAATAGATTTCTTGTGAATAATGGCATTTGCAGAGCTTATGTGAGAATATGATTACTTCGGTTTGAAGTTACACTTGGTCGGAAGATGTTTCGGTTAAAGTGGCTATTATCAATGAACAACCGAGTTAAATAACACAATATTAACTTATTGTAATTATTAAAATAAAATTAATTGACTTTAAAGTCAACAATTTCATCTACCATTTCAACTACAAAGAGGGTATAATTATTAGTATTTTAAATAAATACGTATTTAATATGATATTTGGTCATATCTTTTATGTATTTTTTAAAACACTATATATATATATATATATATATATATATTTGTAATAAATTTTAAAATAAAATCAACTACTCCGTACCTCATGTTCTGAAAAAATAAAGAAAAGAAGTACTCCTATTAAAAGTTGAAAAAAGGGTAATGCCTTGGGCTTCTTGTGGCTTTGAATTCGGCTTCGAAATCATTAGTTGGTGTCTGTACATGTGTCATGGGGAAACGCAAACACGGGGCCACAACAATTTGAAACCATCACACGATCCACGAGGCCTGGATTAAAAACTACCTTTCATCGTCGGTTCAATCCTGACCGTCGATTCAAGTTAGTCGTACATCCCCATATGCCCCCATATTTAAGTTTGTGCATGTCATAGGGGTTGCTTTGTTGGTTGCTAATATCTTTATTGTTTGCGCATTCTCTTTATCAAGGTTGTTTCAACTGTGTAAACTTTCAATTTTTATTTTTTTTTTGAAAAATTCTCTAAATTTTCCATTACACTATAATAAAAAAAAAAATCTCTCTTTCAAATCTTGGGGTGAAGCTCAAATTTAAGATTCTTATATAAAACATAAGTAGATGCCTTTGAAAATTAAGTTAACTCACTTTTTTGTAATTTATTAGTTATCAAATAAAATTTAAATTGCATATGATTAATAGTACCAAGTTTAAGAAATATTCTTACAATAAATATAATATTATAAAAATTCAAATTTGTTTTGAAATGTTGAATCAATGCGAAATATACATTTAATAGCTTTTAATGTATGCGGGAATCTAAAATTTATAAGAGAATTGGACAATTAATAAGAAAGCAACAACTCACATATGTTATAATATCGAGTTATTGACATTCATAATATTTCCAATGTCTACTATTACTTTGTTCATGAAAAAAAAAATTTCAAAATTTGGATTTCACCAAAATATTTTTCTTTTTTCTTGCAAGAGAAAAAAAAAACAAATAAATTCACTTCACTTGAACTTTGAAAATTTTCATGCGTGAATGTGTGCTTCTTCCGGATAGAATATTAACTTGGGTTACCCTTAGTTAGAACAACCAAAATGAAAAATTTAGTTTTAATTATAATGTATTTATTTAAGAGTTAAAATAGTGGTATGATATTAAAAAATAGAAAAAAGGTTATAGAATATTTTAAAAAAAAGTGAGAGATAAAATAAAAGTAAGCGTATGAAAATCTTATGTTGATCTATCTAAAAGTTGTATGCTGATGATCTATTTCGCGTAAAAGCTTCCGGTTAAATAATTTCGCATAACGAAATTCAAATTTATCATACGCACGGTATCTTACATTTTTTATGCATCCGCATCGCATGGCATCGCATGTTTCCGGAAGAATAATATTACAACGGTGGATGCTGTTAACTTTATTACTCCCTCCGTCTTAATTTAATTGTCCAACTTTGAGAAACTAAAATTTAAAAAGACATAATGATTACTCTTGAGAGAAAATGATTATTTTTAAAAATGACCTTTACTTTTCCTCTAATAAAAAAGGTGGCGGGACCCACAATAAAAAAGTGGTGATAACTTAAAGGATAATATTGAAAATAATAAAAAGTATTTTAATTAATGACTTACCGAATATAAAAAGTGGACAACTATTTTGAGACATCCAAAAATAAAATAATGGACAATTAAATTGAGACGGAGGGAGTATATCACAGTGGGACAAAAATAAAAATAAAAATTAGTGACATCAAAAAGGCATGTTGGTGATGGTCATAAAATAGTAGTTTTCAGGTTTCATTTCAAAATCCTCGTGTCTGTGTTCTTCCCCCCTGTCCCAAAGAGAGAAGAAACACCCTTCCCTTCCCTTCTCTTCCCTTTCCCTCGATCATCCTGCTCCTCCTCCTTATTAACAGAATTCTTGATTCATCCATCCATCCACTTCCTTACATCCACCGCCTCAATTCTCTCTCTAGCATTATTTATTCAACAAAAAAAAAAAAAAAAAATCACTAAAAAAACAATACTTGTTTAGCATCACCCATCTCTACCCATCTTTCAGCTCCGTTTCCACACCAATGGCGGTAAGGGTATATATATATATATATGTATATGTACACATTTGCGTCTTTGGTAACTGTATGGAGCTGATAATAGCTCAAGCTTCAGTTGACTTCCGCACGAAAATTAGCTGATTTTATTGGTTGTGAGGAGGATTTTCATTTAGTTTATGTGCCTTTTCACCTTTGATACAGTCGTTTAGATCTAGTAAGCTAGGTTTTGTATTTTATGGAATGGATTTGATTTGATTAGCAAGTATAGCATTGCCATTAGTTTGAATTTATGCATCTTTCAGCTCCGTTTCCACAGCAGTGGCTGTAAAGCACATACGCATATATACATATATACAAATGTCTGAATGGACTTGATAATATCTGTAGTTTCGGTTGACTTTCGTGCTCAAATCACCTAATTGTATTGTTTGTGATGAGGATTTTCATTTAGTTTACGTGCCTTTTGGCCTTTGATTTAGATCTAGTAAATTAGGTTTTGTATATGAAAGAATGGAACACACTTACACACATACGTATATAATGTATGTACGAATGTTTTGGTAACTGAATGGACTTAATAATAGCTGTAGTTTCAGTTGACTTTGACACGAAAATTAGCTAATTTTTTTTTTGTTTTTTTGATTTTTTGTTTTGTGACCAAGGATTTTCATTTTGGTCTTTGATTTCTGTTCTGTATTTTATGGAATGGATTTGGTTTGATTAGCAAGTATAGGACTTTGACTAGTCTGAATTTACAGGCGTCCGTACAGTATCGGCAGCAAGAGAAGAGCTTTGGGACAGCAGCGAAGAAGGAGAACGACGATGATCTCGCACTGTTCCTGAATATGAGCAATATCGAAGATGATAGGGAAAATCATTTTCTCCTTCAGAACTCTGATGGATTTGATGATTCATTAGGTACTGGTTTTTGTTCCTATATCTTCATTTGCGATTTTTGGATTTGAATTCAATGTTAATTGATTTTTTGAAGTAGAGAAATGCTAAACTCTCAAAAAGCTCCACAAAAAGTTCTTCCACAAATACACTTGATACTTAAAGTGATGTAATCAATGATGGGTCCCAGATCAGATCGACTTTTTGTGTGTTTAGCATATAAGTAATACACATTTTTTTGTTTGAATATGAATTGGTTGTTTGAATTTACATTTTGGTGCAGGATCAGAACCTCACAAATCATCCATATCGAAGATGGCATCTACAATGGCTAGTGACAAGCCTCCTGCTAATGGTTTATTGAATTCTGAAGACAAATCTGATTATGACTGGTACTTATGAACTCCTACCCTTAATTGCTCCTAAATCTAATTAATTTTAGATTTGACTAAACGAATAAATGACTTTTTCCGAGTAATGATATACTGACCCTTCAATCTGATTAAATGTGTCACAATTTTTGGTCGAGAGTTTTTTCAATTTAGTTGGTTTACTGGATAATTTTTCAAAATGGAGCTTTCACCATTTACCCATTAATCTCTTAGCTTTTTTCTTCTTCTTATTTGCTATGGATTTTTGTTTCCTCTTTAGCTGGATTAGATCTTGTATACTTTTGTAGTGTTATGGTTGCAAGTTGCAACTCATATGGTACCGAACCTTTTCATTTAGTGATGGTTTTATGTAGGGATGTAGGAGATTTGTGAAACCTTTTCAATTTGAGGTATTATGATTTGTGCTTTTAAAAATCTATTCAATAACTCCTCTGATTATGATTTGTATTGGTAATTTCTTTACTCAGGCTCCTTACACCACCTGGTACCCCACTATTCCCTTCTTTAGAGATGGACTCACAGAAAAATGTAGAGAGTCAGAATGGGATCTCTAATGGTCATTCCGCTACTTCAAAATCAAAGGTAAGAACTCTATTATTTATGCCCGCGTTTTTATGTTTTTGATCTTACTGGTTGGTATAAACAAGCAGGTCTTAAATTGACTCACAAAGATCGTATTCTGGTCCGTTACTCATAAGAACACTAGTACGTAGGTAAAAACATAAAATGGCGAGAAGTATTTTCATCTATTCTAGATTAATTTTTTTTATGTACAATATTATAAATAAATGCACTCTCTGTTACACAATTGTAAAGACAACTAAAGAGAAAATTTCATTTCCCAAAAACTGAGATTATTTTTCACCATTTACCAATCTATCACGTCAAAATCCAGCTCAGTGATACATTGTCCGCTTTGAGCTCAAGCCCGCATGGTTTTGCTTTTCCTCAAAATTCCTCTTCCTAGTAAGGACTACTGACCACACATATATAGCACGTTAGGACACCTCACCTAGGCTAGGTGGGATGAACACCCATAGTGTGTAGTCTGCCAGCATCTACTATATTCACATTGGGGCATATATAGTAGCCCACTCACCACACTAGGGTTGTTACACAAACAGGTACTAAACCTTTTTAGCATGCTGTTCTTGGGCTTAAATTTCCTTTTCAAGGTATTCTAGTTGTTGGTGTGTTGTCTTCCCACTTCGAAAATTTTGGAAAGAGTTAGATAGCTAGTTTTTGCCTAGTGTGCAAGCTCATATTTCCATTTTAATTACTTATTGGTGCCGCAGCTAGCAAATTCCCTCGTAGAATCTACTTCCAAGAGCCATTCAACATCTAGGCAGTCTGTTTCATCAACTGGCCTAAATTCCTCCACTTCTAGCACCAGAAGACCACCATCAAATACTTCTAGATCTTCAACTCCAGCAGGACGGCCCACTTCAAGAGCTTCCACACCTACTTCAAGATCAACATTGCCCTCGACTAGGTCCGAGGCTCCCCAAAAAAGGTCCTCAACTCCAACGAGACCCAGTACCCGTTCTTCTACACCAAGTACTAGACCCTCCATATTGACAGCCCCCAAATCAACATCAAGATCTTCAACACCGGCCCGTAAACCATCTACCCCGTCTAGTTTAAAATCCGGAGCAAAAACAGTGAAAAATCCAGTTCCTCCACGCGGAACTTCTCCAACGGTAAAGTCTAGGCCACAAAAAGATGACAGTCCTTTGAATTTAAGGTCATCCATTGCTGAAAGGCCTCTTTCAGCATCCAAGGGAAGGCCTAGTGTTCCAAGTGCTCAATCCTCTACTACCAACAATAGTTGTAATGGACGACAAAGGCGACAATCATGCTCTCCTTCTAGAGTGCGGGCTCAAAGTGGTAGTGCTTATAATAATATGCGATCAGTGATTGCAAAGAGTCGAGGATGTGCTGATAATAGTGATGATGTGAACCCCGTGTTAATGGGGACTCAGATGGTTGAAAGAGTAGTAAACATGAGGAAACTAGCTCCACCGAAGCAAGATGACTATCTCTCCTTCAATCATAATAACTCCTCAGGGAAGTCTTCTTCGTCCCAAGATAGCTCAGGGTTTGGACGATCGCTCTCAAAAAAGTCGTTTGATATGGCTTTGAGGCATATGGTTTGTACCCTTTCACACACACTCTCTCTCTCTCTCTCTACCTAAGAGTCAATGTTTGATTTTCACATTTTTTAAGAATGCATTAGCAATGATTTAGAAACAAAGCTGGTTTCCTAACACGAAGTTTGGTGCGTGGATTATGTTCTAAAATGGAAATTGGACTCTTAATTTGGGACTGAGGGAGTACCTTATTTCCTTTTATTTCATTCGTCATTCTGTAAAATCAATACAAGATGGGAAAGCAAAAGGTTACATAGCACTAAGGTAATCTAATTGCTACTTTAAACCATATCTAATTTGCCCATGTGGATCAGCTCACAGCAAGTAAAGATTTTCTAGATCCTCAAAAACAAAGTAAATCAACTCAATCCCATGGAAAACAAAAGGTTGGCACGAATTATGAGCTACATTATAGCTGGAAAATAATTTAGCCAAGGCCCTTCATGAAAAACAGTTCGATGAAAACCAACTTCAAGGAAACCAGTTCTCCTCTACTCTTTTTTCCTGGAAGGATACGATTATCATTTTGTTTTGAGGCTTTTCTTTTGAGCAGGATATAAGGCGAAGCATTCCGGGTAATCTACGTTCACTGATGACGAACGTTCCAGCTTCCTTGGTGTACAGTGTGAGATCCGGTTCTACAAAAAGCACAACAGTTAGTGTTTCAGATTCTCCTCTTGCCACCAGCAGCACAACCAGTTCCGAGCTTAGCTTCAACAATTACCACTGCTTGTTAGATGGGTGCGAAGTGGACGATAATGATAGGTGACTCATGCTTCACTTGTATACGTGAAAGTTCAATCAAAAGGCGATAGCGATTTGCAGAAATCTAGATTGTTAATTTAAAATTAGATGGTTTATATTTTGACAAGTAGTTTTTGTCCATATGAATCCTTGCCAGAGGCAGCCTCTACTTGTCAAAATCCGAGCCATTCAATTTAAACTGATGGTCTTGATTTACTACTCTACTCTAGGGTGATTGAATCCGAGCGGTTATATCTTAAAAAAGGTACGTGAAATGAGTTCTTTCAGTTGTGTAAAATTCATTTAAGAGTTGCATTTGGATTGTTTTTGGAGGATCCTTTGCAATCTTAGGAGAGCCTTATGGAACCTTAAAATCTCCAAAATGTTGGTGTTGACCTTGTTGTTGAAGCAAAAGAGAACTATTTACAATCTTACTTTGTCTCGTTCCTTCTGAATCAATACAAACTTTGCACCGTATTTACAATTTGTATGTTCACTTCTACACATAACCCATATCAAAGCATGGCAGACCCAAGATTATTCAGAGAGGTGGACTGATGTTAACGATAAATGCCAAATGATCAGTTCATAGGTCAAGCACAGTAGTACAATATTTCAAACAAATGGTGCATTGGTGAACCGAAAAATCTTCAGAGAGGTGGGCATATTAACAAGACCATAAATGATGCAGCTCGTAGGTTATAACCACAAAAGTCTTGCATCATTCAAATGTCGCACTCAGGATTCTTCAGAGAATTGGCCTGATATTAATCCGATAACAAATGACGTGAAATTAAGCATACCACAACAACATATATCTTCGTCTCACAAATGTTGCATAAGGGGTAAAAGCCAAAATAATTAAGTAAATTATTTTGTTTGTTAAGGGTGTGTTTTATTACAAGTTGGAAGAATAATTGAAAAAGTAACTTATTTTTGTGATAAGTTAGAAAAATAAAATATTTGATTACTTTTTCAGTTTTAACTTTTAAATAAAATTTAACTGGGTGATGGGTAAAGAATTTCAATAAACAAAATAAAAAAGAGATGGGGAATATCTCATAAAGTTAGTTGTTTTACCCCAACATTTTTAGCCTTGTAAATACAATAATATATTTATTTATTTTTTCAAAATGAGGGGTCACATACGCATCCGAAGTGAGAAAAAAAAAAAAAAAACTAGTGATATTTATTTGCAATAATAATCCATCATATGTCAACGTTTGCTGTCCAATCAAATGATGAGTAGATAGATTACAGCTGAGTAGTTGGTTTGATTGTGGAAAGGATTTTAATATTGGAGTCAACTCTACTTACTTTTTTGTTTTGAAGTCAACTCGAAAAAAACGAAGTATGCGTAGATTTTCCCTCTTTTGGAGTTCGAATTAATTTTAAACTATAAAATCATGTATTTTAATTAGATTCATTTTTTGAAGGGTTGTAAATGGATGAGATATAGGCTGAACAAAATGTTATTTATTAGGGTAATTATATTAGTATTTCATAAGAAGTATTAAAATATTTTAAATTTATTTTTAATGATGAAAAAGTGTTTTAAAAAATTTACATAAAGTATCACTAAAAATAATTTTGAAGTGTTGGAGACTTAGAGTAATTTTGTAAAGTGCTAATATCGTTACCCTATTAATTATTCATATTTTTTTAAAAATATACTACTATATGTTTCACGTTAAAATTATAACATAATTACATAAATCTAAATGACAAATCAAAGTTGAACATTATGTTCATTTAAATTTGGTATAATCTCAAACTTTTCATGTTAGTAAATCATATAAGTTGTAAATACGCCTTAGGTTTTTTTCTTTCTTTGCCTTTTTTTGTAAGGCATTTTTTTAATTTGAAAGATTTTGGTAAATTGGTCTAATTTATGCACACTAGAGCCCTGCTCAATTTTTTTTTAAAGACGGTGAGAATATATATGTATATACTAATCTGGTAAAACTAATATTCGTGAATATGAATAATTTACTTTGGATATAGATTATCGTTGTTTAATACTGTCATGATCAATATATTTGTCTTTTTACTCGAATATTTGAAAACACTTTTTAATTTTTTTTAATATCCATTCCGATAAAAATATACAAAATTAAATTTAAAAATAGAATAGATTGTCAAATATCTATTTATACGCCTACTTGATATACGTTAGATTGTTGGGAAAGAAGGAAAAAAGTGCTACGTTAATGATGGGGTTCATTATGTATACAGTAAGTAGGGATTTGTGTATAAAATAGTAGTATGATAGAAGGAGAAAATAACTATTGTGCGCAGGCGTGGATTCAAAGTAGGATAGGATGGGTTTTAGCCTAGAATTGTTTTTTGAAAAATTCACTAGCATTTGTTAAAAAAAAATAAAAAAAATTAGTACAAACTCACTCGAAAGATTTTTAACGTGGGATTTGTAGTCTCAACCAAAAACCTATTGGCTATGAGTGGAGTAGCCTCTCCATCTTATATATTACTTTGTAATTATCCTTTTTCCGCTGTAAGATTTATAGTTTCAACATTAACAAATTAAGATTAAATTTGGAATAATGTGAAAAATTCATTAAAAAAAAATTCCCTTTCCCTTCCAACCCTTTTAATATTAGAAGAAAACAAAATAAAATAAATGCTTCACCGCTTGTGCGGGCCCCGTCAATTCTTTTGAGTTTCATTCTTGTGAATGTACTCTCCAGGTGGGATACTTAACGCGTTAGTTACAGCACTGCACGGTTCGATACGTGCTGCGCCTAGTATCCATCGTTTACGGCTAGAACTACTAAGGTATATAATCCCATTCGCTACCCTAGCTTTTGTCTCTCAGTGTCAGTGTTAGCCAAGCAGAGTCCTTTCGCCGTTAGTATTCTTTCCGATCTCTATGCATTTCATCGCTCCACCGAAAATTCCCTATGCCCCCACCGTACTCTAGTTTGGCTGACATTTCCTCTCATCTTTTTTTCCTTTCATTTCTTTCTCATTCTCTCAATTCATCCGTCCCTGATTGAGTGATTGTGTGGGGTTGAGATTAAAAGAGAAAAATAAAAAATTGTTAGATTTAAACGAGAGGTGCAGAGAAACAACGCCCACCACTCCTACTTGCTGTTATGCGGCTAGCCTCCACATGTCTTTTTGAAAGCAGTTTTCCAAGTGTGTATGGTATTAAATAAACTTTACTCCAGTCTACCATGAAATAAGTGTATATATGAAAAAAAAAAAATCTTTTCGGAAAGACATAATCTTAAATGAGCTCCCGTGAAAGTGTGAAAAAGGTTTCAAAGGCTTTCAGCCCCACCCACATTTTCCCACCAGTAGAAAGAAAGAAAAGTAAACCCAAGAAGTCACGATCATCACTATTGTTGTTTCAGTCCGTCATTGTCATATTTCCCCTGCTCAGAAAGAAATCATCATTATCAACCCCCTCTCCTCTGGAGTTATTATATTTGTACTTAATCCCCACAAGACATTCATATTTAACTATATATATATATATATCATAATGAATGGATTGCTTCTTTACGTATTTTTCCCCTTTTATATTCACACAAATTCTCTTCTGAGTCCCCACCACCACCGCCACCACCTATTGGCTATTGTGTTCCCATTTATATTTTGGTGAGGGTTTTGACTTTTGTTTCAATTCAGTTTGTTTTGGTTTTCTCTTATTACTGTAACTTATGATTGAATTTGTGCAGGGGAATTACTGGATTGGGTTGAAGAAGAGGTGGAGATTAGGATTTTAATTTTTTTTCTCTCAAATGTGTATGTTTATGCAAAGAAGCCATGGCCTTCAACTGTTTTCGTGCATTTGATTTGTGTAAAGAAAGCGGAACACAAACAGAAGGTGAGAACATTTGATATGGTTATGTATATATATACACACTCGGTCTCGTTGCTCGTACTAAATGCATTATCAATTATTGAAAAAACATCTTAAATGTCAGTCACACAATTTTTTATTCCTTATACATTTTTTAAGATTCAAAAATAGCCCCTTATTATATACATATACATATACATATACACAGATATGTGTGTGGATCTTTCAATCTAGCCTTAAGCCCTTATGGACATTATTATTGACCCTTTTGTCTATTCTGATTCTATGTTTAATTCGGGCAGGCTGGAGGCAGATTATTACTTTTTGTTCTTAGGATGTCTACTTTCTTCCTCTTTGGTTTAGGATATAAAGGGTTGAACATTTGGGCAATTCTGGATTTGGAAATGGCTCCATGGAGTGTGTTCAAGTTTTAAGAGTTTTTTAAGGAGACTTCGATTGGGTTACATGGAAAAGAATTATAATTGCATGTAATTATTTTATATGCAAATCTTTTTCCACTCAAACAAAAACTTTAGGGTGGATGTGTGGTGTTTGAATTACATTGAAAAACGAGAAAATTCTGCTAAAATAAGTTGTGTCATGGAATTTGATTCCATGGGAAGCAATGCAATCAAATTCCACCAAAGATGGAAAATATGATATTTGGAGCATTTTCCAAAGAAAATAAGTGCGATAAAAAAAGCACACTTAGAGATCCGTTTCAATGTGGAATTTATGTACCATGTTCAGAATTGTTTACTCCCTGATCCCAAATTAAGAGACAGAATTTCTATTTCAGAAGGGATGCAGAATTGCCATCTAAAGGTTCTTGCTCACATTGATAAGCAGCTTGCCTAATTACATTTGAACTAGTGTCAGTTTTTTCAATCCATACAAAAAAATTACTCTGTAGATATACAAAAAATTATTATGTTAATTTTTTTGGGATTGTGTGTAATGATTTTTTTCTAGAGCAAGATTAAAAAAAAACAGTGAGTTTTGAGGTAAGAGAGAGGGGTTTAAGAATGTGTTTAGAGTGAGGTTCCATTTTGATTCGACTTTTCTTCCGCTTGCATAAGTCATTGTAGGAAGATTCAAAACCATTCATGTTATATAGATTTCTGTTACTGACTTACTATTGAAATGTATCTGATAACATTTTACGTGCTTGTGGATTTTTAGAGATTGCTACAGCCAATGTAAGGCTGTTTTCCTATAATTCATTGAGGTCAGCTACAAGGAACTTCCATCCATCAAGCAGAATAGGTGGTGGTGGTTTTGGAGTTGTGTATAGGGTAAGATATAATGACAATTAGAAGTCCATCTATTTTTTCTCGTGCACCCCCCAGCCCGCCCTCCCACCCACCCACCTAGAGAGAGAGAGAGAGAGAGTCACATCTTGGTCTAGCCCAGTAAGATATCGTTTGTTTTGGGCTCAAGCCCTCACGGTTTTTCTTTTCCTTAAAAGGTCTCTTACTAGGAAGGACTAGTAACCACACATATAGAGTTCATCGGTTCACCTTACCTAGGCGACCTGGGATGAGCACCCATAGAGTAGAGAGTGTTAACAACATGCATGTGCTTGTGAGGCCTGTTTTCCTTCTCTTCTTTTATGTTCTTGTTGGTACTTATCCAGACTCGTGTTATAATTTCAGGGGTTTTTGAGAGATGGTACTTGTGTTGCCATAAAGTCTCTTTCCGTTGAGTCAAAACAAGGGACCAATGAATTCTTGACGGAGATTAATGTGATATCGAATATCAGTCATCCAAACCTTGTCCAATTGATTGGTTGTTGTGTTGAGGGCCGTAACCGTATCTTGGTATATGAATACATGGAGAACAGCAGCCTATCTAGTGCTTTACTTGGTAATGCCAGAATGTTGATTTGCTATTGTTAGTGATTTTTTATTTGGGTACCTCATCATTGGTCGAAATGAGACTTGGGCATGTTTGATTGGCTAAGTTTTTGATGGAAAGCTTAAAAAATATATACTTTCCATCTTTTGGTAGTGTTTGATTACCAAATTTTTAGGCAATTCCAATTTCATATAATTCCATTGTACAAGTAAATGATGCATATTTTTAGGAACTTGAATTCTTACCCTCCCCCAAGGGAAATGAATTCTAGGTAAGGTGGAAAAAAACTCAATGGTGGAAAAGTTCAATTCTAGGTAAAATTCGGAATCAAGCATAGAATGTTGGAAAATGTGTTGTCATTGCATGGAAAAAGTGCATATTTTCCATGTAGAAAACAAATTCAATCAAACACCTTTTAGTTCATAGAATTCAATTGCGTAAAATTTAAACTTTTTCTACCCTTATTCCATGATTGCTATGAAACACACCCTTCGTCGTATGTATTTTGTTTGTTGTTATTTTACCTTACTTACTGAGAGTTACATCCAGGCACTTTTTCCTTCGCTGAATATGACATTTAGGTTCTGTTTGATAGCAACATGGAAAATGATGAAAAATACAACTAATTTGTGTGAATAGTTGGAAAATAAGTTGAGGCATGTGGTGAGATGCTCTTTCTATTTCATGTTGCTATCAAATGGAGCTTTAGTGACAAGGCCTTAACCATTTAGTGAGAAAAGTTACCAAGTCTTGTAAGAAAATGACGTGATAACCAAGTCCAATTTTGACCATTAGGGAGTTACCGTGTCAAAATCACCCTATTTTATTAAGTTTTATTTTGGGAAAATTTGGACTACACTACTACAGCATAACGAGTTGAAGTTTTGATTGAACTAATGTGTTTTCAATTACAGGTTCAAAAGGTAAACGCGTTGACCTGGATTGGCAACAGAGGGCTGCTATTTGCATGGGTACAGCTGCAGGTCTTGCATTTCTTCACGAGGAAGCTGAACCGCATGTTGTACACCGAGATATAAAGGCCAGTAATATACTTCTTGGTGAAAACTTTCATCCAAAAATTGGAGATTTTGGGCTAGCAAAACTTTTTCCAGACAATGTCACTCATGTTAGTACCCGAGTAGCTGGAACAGTGTAAGCATGACTCTCTCTCTCATTAGGCCATCTCCCATGGTCATTTCTATCCATAGATATTTCTATGATAGAAAAGGAAAATTGAAAAAATATGCTCCAATGGGGTTTTCTATAACCATTACTATGTGAGGTGGAAGTTGGGTCACATACTCGCATGGTGAATTTCTATCATGTAGAAACGGTGATAGAAATTTTCAATGTGACATGGCACCTCATTGGATATAAGAAACCCACTAATTCTCTGTCGTTCTTAAATAAATGCTAATTAAGATAGAAATGGCACCATTGAAGAAACTTTTTTTGAGACTTTTCTTTCTACATAATTATATTGCCAAATAGATATAAAAATGTATTAAAAGCACCATGACACATAGGATAGAAATGAATTTATAGAAAATACCATTGGAGATGGCCTTATATGTTGATTTGGTAGGACTAAGGTTTTTTTTTTTTTTATGACAACTTGAAAAGCAATGGTCGCTGATAGTTGTGTGGGATGTGATCTGATGTGGGTTTTATGCTGGGTTTTATTACTCCCTCAGTTCATTACTAAGAGTCCATGTTTGACTTCCACAATTTTTCAAGAACGCACTGATTTTATGACAAGCAATGGTTTAGACTGAAATTTGTATCCAATCGTGAGTTTTGGTATGTTATGTTATGAAAAAAGTGGACTTTAATTTGGGACATCCCAAAAGGGAACAATGGAATTTTAATTTGGGATGGAGGGAGTATTAGAATCTTGAAGTTAGCTGATGTTGTTAGCAATTTATGCTTGTCTGCTAATCTAGAAGATGATACAGATTGAGAAAATCGGTAGCCATTTTGGGTGTCAATGGGTCGGAAAGGGACCAAATGTTTTATGTTTATTTGCAAATAAATAAGATCAAGAAATGAAAGATGTCACATGAGCAAAGAGTTTCAGGCTATGCCAATTTATGCTTTCTTTATTACTTTCCTGTTTGGTGAATATCAGATGCACATACCTTGTCTTTACTTATGATGTAGGCTCCACCACTTGGGTAGACCTTAGGCGAGCACCCCTCCTAAGTGCAATGGAGGTCACTAACTTAGGCCATGGGCCTTCATGATCACATACGCTTTCTTTGTACTTCTTGCCTCTTGGAAAGAGAGAAAAAAATTGAACATCATATTTAACCTTGTGACTCTAAGGGTTTGTTTGATAAAAAAAAGATGGAAAAAGTGGCGAGTGATTTAGTGAGATGTTCTCCATATTTTCCTATTTTTTCATGGAAAATTTTCTTACCCAACCCACAAAGAATTGAATTCCATGGAAAAACCAAAAAAACAATACAACTTCTCATTAAATTAGTAGGCATTTTCAATCATTTTCCAACTTTTTTTATCAAACGCAACCTAAGATTCTATCAGCCGGTAAATAATGAATAGCTGTATATCACAGTTCAAATTATATTCTCCTTACGCAATAATATACTCATGATGCAATTTATATAAACAAACATAGTAGATCATTTTCTTGCACCATAACAATCTTTTGTGCTTTTTTGGATTTATGCGTAGTGATGAACTATTTTCTGTTGTGCTTGCATTTTATGTTTTTTCTGTGTATCTGATCTGATTATTCACCTTACATGTTTTTGTTTGTAGGGGATACCTAGCTCCTGAATATGCCTTGTTAGGACAACTTACAAAGAAGGCGGATGTATATAGTTTTGGGGTTCTTATACTTGAAATCATAAGTGGCAGAAGTAGTAGTAAGTCAGCGTTTGGTGAGGATCTCTTGGTTCTGGTTGAATGGGTAGGTTTTTGACACACTAAGTATGCTAAACCTCATTGCAAATATAACTTTTTCTTTGTTTGTTGAGCAAATGTGCAAAGAGAATTATATAGAAATAGAGGATTTAGAATTCATTGACCCTTCGTCTTAACTTGATTTGTTTTTGAATATCCCTTACACCAACTCCAATTCCTAAGTATAGAATTGGAACTCCATACGCTCTCATAGGGTGCGTTTGATTAGGAGTAGGGAATTAGGGTAGAAAAGAGTTTCATTCCAGGTAATTGGTTTCTAGGGAAAGAATTCCACGGGAAAGGTGTGCATGGGTGTGTTTGGTTGCCATCTTGGAGTAAAGTCATGTAATTTCCAACTTTTGTGTACGATTGCTCACTTTCAAAGAATAAAATAAAATTAAGCGAGGTCTAAGTCTCTCCCATAACCCGGAGATTTATCCTTTATAATATTCCAGTCAATTATTCTAGTAAATAGCAGAATCACACGGAAGCAAAGGAGATTTGTCTTTATCTTTTAACCCTAAAGCCGTGAGAGCCACTACACTAATGTGTAAGTGAAGCGGGTGCTAGGTGGCAACCCCGGATATCCTACAAACAAAGATAAAAACCCCCTCTCGCCCCCATGAGGCGAACCTTTGACCTTAAAGCAAGGGTGGAGGTTGCCTACCACTGGGCCAACTTTTGTATACGATTGCTCACTTGCTTGCATATAATCCAACTTTTGGCTCTAGAGGGCTTTTCCATACAACCTGGAAGAGTTGTGGAATCTAGATTCACTTGTACCATGAATTTGATTTCCATAGAACATTTAGACGATCAAACCCCAACAGAAGGTGAAGTTCACAGTTTCCAACTTTTACCTAGTTTTCCATGGAAAAGAATCATGCCATTAAATTTTTTAACCACGCCCCCCTCAAACCACCAATATTCAGTGCGCCATCCAATGGAATTTGTTTCCTCTGTTGCGTATCAAACACCACAAAATTCAGAAAATAAACCATTTTCCAAAGAAAATGCTGCCAACCAAACACATCTTATAGTGCAATTGTCCACATTTTCATCTGTAATCTTAAGAACTTGTCCAAATGTGCTTTCTCCAGTCATGGAAGCTGAGAAAAGAAGAGAGGATTCTAGACATTGTTGATCCAGATCTAACCGAATATCCGAAGGCCGAGGTTACTCGCTTCATTAAAGTTGCTCTTTTCTGCACCCAATCAGCTTCTAACAAGAGGCCCCACATGAAGCAGGTAATGGAGATGCTCTCGAAGGAGGTCAACCTCAACGACAAGTTGTTAACGGAGCCTGGGATTTATAGACCGCACAGCTCTGGGCGATCTGACGATGGTAGTTGGAACACATCCTCATCAAAAGGAAACAAATGCAAGAAATCAGTAAATCCTTCTGTAAGTTCATCCCAGTTTTTTAGCTCTCACAGTATTACACAGATGCTTCCTAGATGAATTCATATATATGCATATACACATTCATTTGTGATTCTATTAGATCTCTCTAAATTGGCAATTGAGGACCTTTTAATTGACCCTTTTCCATCATTATTCTTGGTAAAACTTGTAACGCAGACCAGCTTATTTGTGGCTATTATATCTTCCATTATTTTTTTCGTGATGGTAAAGTCTCTGGGCTTTTTTTTTCCCGGTGGATTATAAGCCTGATCTAATCCAGTTGAAGTACAATTTTTTTTTTTAATACAAATTCATTAATGATGTGTTTGGGTAATGGAGTTGCCCATGCCTTGGCCAAGTTTGCTAAATCTTTCTCTAACTATGTTGTTTGGTTAGAGGATTCGCCGTTGGGTGGAGGATCTATTATCATTTGATGTATCCAATTTCAATTAATGACATGTCCTTTCTTTCAAAAAAAAAAAAAAAACCCCACAAATAATTATAAAATGCAAATTTGCCCTAATTGTAAACAAGTCAGGATTCAGGCCAACCAAAGAAGACAACAAAAATTGCTTAAGATAAGGCGCTAAGAACAAGGACTATAATGTAATTAAAACTAGTATATGATGAAGGTCAATCTAAATTTACAATGCTAACAAGTACAAATCCAGTATAAGAAACCATGACGAAATTTTCTACGCAAAAATAACTCTACTCTATAAACTTCACAATAGATACATAACTTCCACACCCTCATCAACTTCAAATATCATACAAACTAAAGAAACAATGTACATGGCTAACCACCCTCTTTTATACATAAATTCACTTTCACTTCACAACACCTCATCCTCAAGCAGCAGCTCCCGCCTCGCCACCAGCTACCCCCGTAGGCTTAGTAGGAGTAGTGACAGCTGGTGGTGCCGCTCCTGTTTTAGCATCTTTTCCAGTGGGTTCCGGCGGGGGTGGCAGCTTCATGTGAGGAGGCGGGTTGTGCTTGAGTTTGACAAGTATTTGGCGCATCCTTGAAATGTCAGTTGGCTTACCAGGCTTAGGGCCTTGGACCACGACAACCGATGCCTTTTTGGCTTGGTCCTTCTTTCCCTTTTGTATTGTTGGCACTTCGTTGGGGATGAGTTCTGCTATTGATTTCCAGTAGGCCTTGCCAGCTTCGACATGGAACTTATCTCGGCTTTCTAGATATTGCTGGAATCAAAATAAATAGTAGTGTGTCATTTCGAACATGTGATCGACCTTGAGAGCAATGTTTCATAGCCCCAAAAGAAATCCCAAAAGCAAGTATAGAGCGTAAAAGCATATGCCCAACCTGTGTGGTTGAAATTCATTTGGACTACAACTTTTAGGATAATTTTTGGGCCACATAGTACTCTACTCTTTTTACAATATCTCCCAGCTGACTCCCTCTTGGTGTATGTCTCAGGAATGACCCTCTTGAATACATGTCTAAGACCATCTCCTATGGATAGTGTAAAATTTGGGTATTTAGCCTATCAACAAAGGTGAAAACGCAGCTGAAAAAGGTAAAAATAGCTCGCACGACACATCATGTGTCGGGGGAGAATTGGTGAGTTTGGCTGACACAACATGTATCATGCCAATGGAAGGAAAAAGTGGGTTTTCTTTTCTTTTTCCTCGAAGAAGGAAAAGAAGAAAGAGAAGGGGAGAAAGATGACGACACTGGAGAAGTAAAAGCAAACTCACAAGCTTCAAGAAATGAATCTAAATTCTCTTTTTATTATTATTTTTATTTCTTGAAGAGAGGGAGGGATCTAATAACAGAGCAACAAACAGCGGAGGAAAGAGGAGGAGGGGGCTGAAGGTGATGCGCTGTAATTGGATGAGATAGTGTTAGTGGATATTGCAAAACTCAAAAAAAATACCATGCCCACACACAACACATGATTTGTCGCGAAAGTGCATAATTTATCTTGGCTACCTCTGCTACCCTGATAGATGATGCATCGTGTAGTGTATATAATTGTCAGAAGTTAAATTTGGCTTGCCTATAGCTTTTGCCCTACACTTTTACCTTTTTACATGATCGAGTGGGGTATGAAAAAATACAAATTTAACCTTTTAGCTTTTGGGACGGAGATGGTCTAAGGCAACAAGAGAGCATACAGGGTAAACCTCACAAAGAACATCTAAAGTTGTGTGTGATTGTACTTTCGATATAAAAATGTCCCAAAATTATATATTTCTATCCTCGGCGGTGTTTGATTGCAGAAATTTGGTAGGAATCAGTTTTGGTGGTACTAGTATAGTTTTTGCCTAATTTTCTACCTATCTCCCCTAATTTATTGTTTTACGTATACAACAATTATAAGGAATTTAATTCTTGACTATGCAAATCAATCAAAAGCACCCTAAACTACGATTAATTCAACAGTCTTTCCTACGAACGATTCCAAAATATGAACATAATTAAATGAGAATTGATCAACTTCAGATTTGTAGAAATGACAACATTGAAGTAAATAGTTCAGTATGTAGGTAGAAAGAAAAGTAACCTTCTCTTTCACCCTGTTGGTGGATTTGTTGTTCTCAGACCTAGCCTTCCACTTCCTATAGAACTCGGCTTTGTACTCATCAGCTTCTTCTATTATTTCCCTCAATATTTCTTTCTCCTTATTTTCCTTCTCCTCTAGTCGTATTGCATTCTGCCTGCACGATCGCCAAAGAAAACAACAAATCAATCTAACATATATATATATATATATATAGTGATACATAACATAGCAGAGTAGAGTAGAGAAGAAAACAGAAGGAGATAGAGAAGTAAAGAAAATAGTTAATTACCTGCGCCACTCTCTGAGAGCAAAGCCTTCCTCCTCCTCTGGGGGAGGCAGAATGGGTCCGTTGGTTCCATACCCAGTTCCGTCCTCCACTAGTACTGAATTATCATCATCGTTGTCGTTGTCGTTAAAGGGGTACTGGAACTGATACGAGGAACCAAGTCGCTGTGAAGGGAATCCCTCCACTTCAAACACTGGCTCGTCGACGGCTCCACCGAACGACGCCATCTCTCTCTCTCTAGGATTTGCGACTAATTCGTTCGTTGGTTGGGTCGAATATTTCTTTATTAATTTATTTATTTCTCTTCTCTTGTCTCTCTTCTCTGTTAAAGCCAATCTCAATTAGAATCAGAATCAGAATCAGAATCAGATAATGATGATGATGATCTAATTAATTAATTAATGGAATGGAACGGGACGGGATGGGATGTGGGTTACTTTTACCTTTACCTTTCACCCTTCCTAATAATACAGTAAGCAATAGCTAGCTAGCTAGCTAGCGCGGGTGAGGTCCAAGTAGTGCCACCTCACCTGCTATGCTAATTGCTAAACTAGATTTAGACTTAGACGCACGCTCATATCATACTCCGTATGTTCCAATTACTGCCACCTATACCTTTAGGCCTCGTTTGATTCACGGAAAGAAAATTAGTTTCTCTATTTTTCTCATAGAGGTGAGAAAGTAAATTTTCTGTCAAATTTTTTTTCTTGTGTTTGGTAAACCATGAAAAGTATTAAGGTAAGAGTATTATTGTCTAAAATTTGTGTAATAAATGTTTGGAAATCACATGGGAAAATTAATCCCATGTGTTTTGGGAGGAATGGTTTTACCCACTACTTTCCCCTCTCTCGGGAAAGTGTTTCCGGAATTTGTGCTTACCAAACAAAGGAAAGGAACGACTTTTCTTTCCCGAGTACTAAAATCCGTGAACCAAACGAGGCCTTATTCCACCTCACCCGGAATCTTAGTCATGTGGGTGACGTGTTTGAGGCATTTTCATTGCTGGATCAATCGGTATTTAACACTTTATTACCAAAGCCGACCATGGAGTAAGGCAGGCAAGACAACTATCTAAAACTTAAAAATAAGGAAGGGTACAAAAATTTTTTATGTGTATATATATGTAACAATATTTAATTAATAAAGTATCTTTTCAAAAAAACAATTACAATTTTTTCAATCAATGTTTGTTGTAACAAAGTTAAGTTTAAAGTAAGTTTCATTGGATGATGATAAATTGAAAAGATCTTTCATAAATCTTAAAAATGCTTTGAAAGTTGATGTTGTTGATGTTAATGAAAAGTACTTATATTCAAAATTACAAGTATTACAACTAATGTTAACAAGTGAATCATATGAAACAAATGAATTATGGACATCCATTAAAATTATGGAGACTGTAAAAGATATGGATATATTTTCTCAAAATTATAAATTATTATTGACTTTACATGTGACTGTACGTGATATCTGTGAAAATGAGTTTTTCCAAAATGAAATTATTAAAATCTTACTTGCGAACCACCATGAGTTAAAATATATTAAATGGTTAGAAATTTTATGCATTATAAATAGTATCTCATAAAATCTTGATGATCGATATATAATTGATGTTTTTAATGCTAAAAATGAAAGAAAAAGTCATTTTAAATGATTGTACGTTTTGGTCGAAATTTTATTGTTACTTTTATTTTGTAAGTACGTTTTAGCATATAATATTAATATTTATAAGCTTTTTATAATATGAAATACACATGAAGACCAAAGATGAAGCATATAAGTGCTTGAATTATTCGTTGTATTGGTTTTGATAGCATGTAAACTCATATATTTAGAAATGAATTTTGTAAACACTTTGAATTCTTAATTATAATGTGTTTCTGGTGGAATATAAATTCTTTTAATTGAAATAACATTAATTTATTTTTCTAATATAAAAAAAATTAATATATTTATTTATAAGAGGGCATCATTTTTAAATTTTGCCCAGGACCTAAAACTAGTCAGAACCGACTCTGTTTATTACTAATATATAATTCGTTCAAAATCTTTTCCTCTCATTAACCATGGTTAATTTACTTGGTACAAATTCAAAATATGTAACATCCAAATTTAAATTATTTTGGATTAGTGGGATAGTCTCCCAACATTTTTACTTTTATTAGCCAGAAAATTATAGTCTCTCTCTAGAGAATTTTCCTTTTACCTTATCAAGGAAAGTGCTGGAACGTAGCTTGAGTTGAGTAGATGACTATCCATAATAAATTAATTTAACGTGTTTATTTAGATTTAAAAAAAAAGTTATTTATTCTTATTGTAAGAGTGTCTACAATGGTATATTTAGATATATGGTATCCCCTATTTACTTGGTATTATTTTAATCCTAAATTAATGGTATAGTAAAATGGAGTTAGAAGTATAACAAAATAGTGATAGAATAATTGTTGTGTAGTTGTAATTAAAAGAGAGAAATGCGTATGAGATTAGGATAAAAATACAAAAAGCGGATCCCTTTCACGCACAGTTGTTGTGCATATCCCCTCTTAATGCACATTTGTTGTTCGTTTAATTCGGTCAACACATTTCTTTCTCCCTCAATGCATTTCTAAAATACGTTGAATAGCCAAACGCATTTCTGTTGGGCATATGATAAGGAACTTAGTGAAACTTAACTTTAATACCACCATACTACAGAACAATGTTTTAACATACCATTCGCAACCGTTGCATGCGCATGTAGGGCAAATTTAGCTTATTTACATTACTTATTTTTACCATTATGAATGCTTTAATACTAATAAGTTAATATTTATAGTATGCTATTTTTTTGCATTCACTCATAAAAATATGCTTCAAGTGCAATTATAGTGGCACTAACTCACTAAATTTCATCAAAAATAGATCGAGAGAGGAATGACAAGGAATGGTCAACCTGGCTGCGGTTTTGTAGCTTGCGTTTTCTTATAATTTTGTAAATAGCCACACATTCATTTATTTTTTTTATAAAATTAAGGGATGTCTAAGTCAAAGAAAAAAACCCCAGCCACCCCATGAGTCGAACTCTTCACCTCAAGACAAGGGTAAATGTTGCTTACCACTGGGACAACCCTTCTATACTCATTATGGTATATTTAGGTCAAGTGTAAATAGATAAACCCATTATTTAATTGCTAGCTAGGGTGTGCAAAATAACCGCAAAATCAAAAAACCGGCCCGAACCGGACCGAAATCGACGGTTTTGTTAATTTGCGGTTCATTTTCGGTTTGTTGCTTAAAGAACCGATTGCCATCGGTTCGGTTGGCGGTTCTCGGTCAAGAATACCGGCCAAAAACTGAATCGAACCGAGATACATAAATTACATGGAAGAACCTTAGATTTTTATTTATATACCACCCCTTTTGTTATCTCCCATTTTTTTTTCTTGAGTTAAATGGGTTTGAAATTAAAATTCTTCATCTCTATTATATCTCATGTTGTGATTTATGAAAATAAGATTTCCATAACAAGTTGGGTTTTGAAAATAAAATTCTTCATAAAATATCCTCTTACGCTAAAATCGAACCGAAACCGAACAACGACCTTACCTGAAACCGACTAATTTCTTCCCTTTTCGGTTCTGTCTCGGTTCCTAATCTTGTAAAACCGACTTGGTCGGTTCGGTTGCCGGTTAACCGAACCGTGCACACCCCTATTAATGCTAGCCATTTATTTTTTGTAAGCCAATAGGCTGACGAATGATCATTATAATTATAGTACTTCAGTATTGAATAATTACACTTTGAAGATTTTTTCGTCTAATTTTTAACTTGTCGGATGCCTCTGAAAAAAAAAAATTTGCACTTTTGAACCCCTGTTTTTATAAAATCCTATTATATATTAATTTTCTCCAAATATTCAAATTTAGTGGTCCAACCTTGGTCCGTGTGCTGGACTTGTTTGAATATAATATTTACACTCCATTTAATTTTGCTCCTAGAAATTTATTTTATTATTATAGGCTTAATTAAGATATCAAAATCTCAATTCAATGAGGATATTGAAAATTGGGTATATGGTTTGCTTCAAACTTGGCTCCTGCTCTCTCAAAAAGTTGCACATGGAGATTGGAGGTTTCGAATTAAAGTCTCTCAAGGCTAGTTTTAGCCCTAATTTGCCCAAACCCTATTATAAGATATAAATCATTAGCTTCTTCTAATAACTGAGTAATCCAACACAAGTATTATTCTCTCCCCCTATCTAATTAAGAGTCCAGTTTAATTTTAATTTCAACCTAATTAACAATTGACAAGAAAACTTTTTTTTCCCATTTTTTTTATGTCTTGAGTTCTGGTGTATCTAAAACTACGTCTGAATAAAGAAAACTGGACTCAAGAAATACTACTCTTAATTTCAAGTAAAATAATTGTCAAAGTGAAAAGTCACTACATAGATCTTATTGATTTATATAACATATATGATACAACCATGTATCTTCTCACATAACATAATGTTTTTTTAAGTATGATGTTATATCCATTCCGGTTCCTCTTCCTAATAATTTAATTTTTTGGAAGAGACGGCTTTTAACAAAAATAAGATTATTGTGGTACACAAGGATCTTAAAATGCACAACAACATTAATGTAGATCCATGGAAGTACCGGAGTTAATATAGATACATACATAACAGATGCCAAGATTGCATCTTATCGCCTAGATATGAGGTTGAAATTAAAAGGAAGATAAAACATACAGAAGGAGGGATTTCCCCCAGTTGTACCTCTTTAAGTTTGTTGCTGTAGATCAATGCCCAAATGAGTAAGGAGATTCTGCAGATTTTTTTGACCCCATCGAACGTCATTTTCCAATGTGCCATTGTCGAGTGGATTCTGGAATTTGAATATTGTGTTTGTTTGGTCTTGTTCTTGCCTTAAATGCAACTGTATTCGATTTGGTAGATGAAAAAAAAATGTCAACAACTCGCATTTGCAAATGTAATAAGCAAACACGCATAAGACACAGAGATTTGATGTGGTTTGAAGCCATATAGATTGCAAGATACATCCACTGCATCTATATGTAAATGAAAATATTCTTCTCAACTTTTCTTGTTCTTGATTACAGTACAATCTGGCTCAACATTGACCTACAAAAAATTGCATTAATGATTTATTGTATGTTGAACTACATGGAGAACATAAACGGCTTCAGTATGAAAAAATTGCAATCGAGAATTCAATCACAGAGTCTGAATTTGTTGACTTTGAGTCACCATGGCCCTCTCATCTGAGTGATAGAAACTCTAAAACCCGAACAATTTGTAATAATTTTAATAGTATATTCAACCAATCATATGAGAGAGCCACGTTCACCCAACAAATTTGGAGCGCATGTTTAAGTTCATTACACAAGTATTAACTTGTTGAAGGTTAAAGCTTCAACTTAGTAAAAATATTAAGAGAAGTACAAGTGGAGATCCGTCATTCAATTTGTGTTTCATTATTTCCTGCAAATGGCACTATGGAAAGGTTATTAAACTTTGTCACTCAATACAACTGAATTATATCATTATCAATTTATCATCTTTTCAAGATCCACATGTTCCATTTCCTGACACATGAATACACTACTTCAATATCAATTAAAAGGGATATATAGAACTGCCTTTCTTTTTTTGTCATAATATCACATTGTAATGATCTTATTTAAACCTCAACAAACAACCCAACAAATTTGGCTTTAGTATTAGCATATCTCGGGTCCTTGTCCTTCAAAGCTCTGGTTCAATCAACGTTGAAATGAGAACAAGTGCCTTGCTAAAACATAACAAAACAAGCAAGAACAGCAGTTTTTTAAGTTTTTACCTCTGGCTCATTGAGGTCCTCAACGCCACTAGAGGCATCAACAAACACATTCGTTCTCCACTTCATTCGAGGATGCCTCATTCGAGAATTGACTCGTTCCCGGTACTAGAATAGGCATCTCTTCATCCTCAACAATGACACCTCTACCATTGTTTCCAAACACATGCTCCATCATGGTACTTGTATAAACATGTGTTTTCTCATCTGCAAATGGGATTTCAATTCCACCAGTAAAGTTCTCTTTGGCATTTGGCGTTTCTTGATTATTGGTGGACCCCACATTTTCGAGGGAAGTTGGGTCTGCTACTATGAGCTTTTGAAGATTGCCATTGTCCCAATCTTCACAAACCGTAATTGTCTTCTTTGTTTTCCATGTTTGAAGAACTCGATCCGGCCCTGGCTGCCACAAGATCTTCTCAGCGCTGGATTTCAGTATGAACTTGAAGTTAATTGCCTTTCCAATGGGTATATCCTGTTTAAAATCCATTATTAGAACAAAAAGTATCAATCTTACTCATTAGAAAAATTCTTGAAAATCAATAATTCTGGGGGGACATGTGGATCTGACATAAAATATTGTTGTCTCCGTTAATTGTTAGAATGTGGGGTCCATATACAATTCATCCTTATCTCGATACATTTTAACCAACGAGTAATCTGCAGATTGAAATGTCTCTGTTTTATGTTAGATAAATGTGTCCGTCTCGAATCTCTACTTGAAAATAAATTTCATGAACAATAATGCGTCGATTCTTACCAGCTCGACGGTCCATGTATGTCCGTCCGACCAGCTCAATGGGACTGCATTCAATGGGTCCCAACACCCGAACATAGGATCATCTCCTACTATGAGAAAATGCTCCCCAAATGAACACTCTCTTTGTAATTCGAATTTGACATGAACGGTTTTAGATTTATCTGCAGAGTGTCGATACCATCTCTTTAGACGAATATACGTGACCCACAAACAAACATACACATATATTTGTATATACACACACATATATGATCCCATCATCTTCAAGAAGAACTTACTTATATCTTCAATCTGTGGTTCTTCATTCCCGGCTTGTGTCTGTAAAATTAGAACAATGTGCAAACAAATTTTCAGTACTGTGGCCATTCAAATATTGTCAAAACATAGTTATAACTAGCTAAAGGCTAATTATAGCTTTGACAGAGCATAGTATTACTGTGAAAAGTTATACCATATGCTTTCACATTTGAACATTTCTCTGGTACGTAATAGCCATATATTGCTTGCAGAAAAAATTGATCGAAAAAAGAATTGTGTCGAAAACAATCCATGTTCTCTTCCGTTCTAATACCTAACCACATAATTTCAATGCTGTTTTTAAAATGTAGTTAGAAAATGTACCGATTTCACATATTTTCAAGAACTTTTTGCATTAACAGTTAAACACCCTATTCCAATTCTCGACCATATTTTCACTCAAATTTGAATCAATTCTTTAGTGAAAGCTTGATTTTATATTTTTACTCCAAATCCCATTTGCCTAGTCTTCCAAATGTATTAGAAATGATGAACAGTCTATTTGAACATGAAGATGGAATGCATTTCATATGTAAAACAAATGAATCTGTGCTGTGTGAATGTTAATGAAAACAATTACCCCACAAGAAAAAGAAAGAAAGCAAAACCCAAATTTTACCTAATTTAAAAAAGAACTCGTAAGAAGAAATAAAACTTAGAGGTTTTGTTTTTCTGTTCGATCCCCGAGAAAACAATGGGAAAAGGATAGCAAGCTAGGATTTTGGGAAATTCAGAGCAGCATGAAAAAACCCAAAATATCATGGAAGTTTGGAACGTCAATTTCCTTTCCCATTCTTTTCTCGGTAAATAAACAAGACCCCAAGTCCCCAACAACATATGTTTAAAAAACAAAATAATAAATCAACTAGAATTTGAACCCTTAGATCTTTACGTTTATATTGTGCATTCGTGCAACTTTACTACATGATCAAAGATTATAACATTGTCTAAAATGTATTAAGAAATAGATCAATCAAGAATTACCTAGTCACATATTATATTTATATATATATATCAGTAGAGAGAGAGAGAGAGACCTGGGAGTGTGAAGAGGATAATGAGAAACAAGAAATGGGGAGAATGGATTTCCGAGGAAGAGAAAAGGAAAGAGAGAAGCTAGAATTAAAATTGTTGGCGGTGGGTGTAGTAGTTCTAAAGCAACGGATTTCATTTCCATACGGGGAAGTAGTATAATAATCTCTTGGACAGAGAAATCCTCTTTCCTTTTTCTCCTGGTCCCCTAATTTATCCGAAAACAAATTCGAACATGGGGTGGTTAAGGTTACCATTGAAGCTTAATGCTAATTGGGTTGTCTGATCAATTTGACAGAGTCAGTAAGAGAGAGAAAGGGGAGTGTGTAATATGGGACAGTAGTGGTGAAGAATGTGTGTGTAGAGGGAGGGAGTTTATAAAAGAGTGAGGTTGGGGTTTCTCTCAAGTGGGGTCCACGGAGTGCGTATAACCAAGTGTTTGAATCTTTTACGGTAGAATCTCAACTGATTCTGAGTCTTTTACATGTCTGGATGGACTGGGTTATGTAGTACACAAATTTTGTATAGTACGCAGAGTTGTAGGAACCTTGGTAAAGTAGAGGGACATTTCAATTTATGAAATTTTAGGACATGTTTGTTTAAGCTTCTTAAGTTTAAATAGATAATTTATTTGTATTTAAGAGATTTTAATTAATATGACATTCCAATGTTAAACAAATAATTTTTTTAAATTTAAACTTTAAAATCAATATTTAGATTTAACATTCAGATTTAGACAACAAAACAAATACACCGTTAATTATTTTTTTCCTCTTCTTATAGCTGAACCCCGAACACGGTATATTATAATGCTTTATACGAAAAATAATTGAATAGGATATGATCATTTTAAAAATAACGCACTTTAATTTTAGAGGGTGATGTTACATTTCGGATTTTGTAACACTCTTAAGATGTAAAAGTTATGTATTACAAATCTAGGTTTAACTTCAGTACGTAGATGATAGTTGATCACGTTTCTTTGAATATGGGGTGCAAAAATGTGCTAAATTATATTAATTAACTTTATAAAATACTAGAACATTCAACAAACGCAAAATTCAGCTCCATCGGTCTTGGAACAAATTCAGTTATTCAAATAAAAAGGAGTAGATAGTTTAACTTTAATTGATGCATGTTATGGCTCTATTAATGAAAATCCTTTCTTTATATATGCATGGTATAAACGAAGTTAAAATCAATCGAAAGCTCACCCTACACACACATACATACACACACACACACATATATATGGTGCATGTTAACTTGTGCCTTAAGGGCACATTTAAGTACTTATTTTTAAAAATAATTAACTCTCAACATGCATTAAATATGACACAGATTCTTATACAAAATTTTATTATTTCTATTTATAGTAGTTTTAACATGTGCCCTAAGGGCACATGTTATCATTTTTCATATATATATAAATATAACTTGGCTGGGCACGTATTAGGCTAGGCATGGTCCATCTCTCGCGCGATACTCCTCGATCCGCACCATCTTAATTATATTGGTCAAATAATATATTAATAGGAAGGACATAAATACAGTTGAAAATGAAATTAAACACGTACAGCATATAGCAAATTAAGGTCCAATGATATGATAATATATATATATATATATATATAACAGTACGTACTTAGTCGTCTTGTCTCCACAATGTATGAAACAACGCTACATGCAGGCGTCCTAGCTAGAGTTGTTAGGAATAATTGAGTGTCCTAGACAACATCAATTCTAGGATCGTGCATCATATCTAGTGCCAAGAGATTACAAAAGAGAAGTGTGTGTACCTGTCTCCATTGGAATTGATTGATCGATGCAGCGGACTTTAGCGTCAATTTCCGTATGGCAATTGATCTTCCAACCCTTTCCCCTTCTATATCCCTTAGTATTCTCCTTAAGAGGATGTAGAGAATAGCTCTGTTGTATGTCTCCATTGATAGAAGACAACTTATATAAGGATGGATGGGTTGGGGACCAATGCCGCAATTACATAAGTTCACCTTGAACTTTCCGATAATTCTATTTCCGCCCCTCATAGAAATAGAATTCACATAATGGCATCTACACATTATTTCCATGACAAATAACCTCAAGCCTACTTAAAACATTAAATTAGATCACTTAATTTTAGGCTTGTAAATGATGACACACATTAATAATATACATGTGTGGACCAAAGTAAGATTAATATAAAAATTAATCCAACAATCTCCCACTGGGCCACATATGTATCCTGCCAAATGTGTTTAACCTTAGTGAGCTCAGAACTTGTCATCATAACCTTAGGTTATCAAACAATCTCGTCCATCAATTATGCCAATATAGAACCAAAGCGGCCTTTGTTACATTAATCGTAACTCGACCCATCAATGATCACGTATACCAACACAATCAAATGACATAGATCAATCATGGTGTGCAGCATGGAAATTACATGTAATGTGATCCAAACATGCCTATTTCCAACTGGTCCTCTTTATTGAGATCAAAACCTCAAAATACTTAAACAGAGTGTAATAAACCGAATACTTTGTTTCTGCAGAAACTAAACCAAATACATATAAATGTAATCCAAAGCATACATAGAGCAACAACACAAACTTAAATACAAACTCCCACTAAACCAAAGTGTCCTCAAATGAGACAACACCCATATGAGCAGTATGCTCATGAAAGACCTTAGGTGTTAATCCCTTTGTAAGCGGATCCGCAACCATGGAGTTTGTCCCAATATGCTCTATCATAATCTGACCACTCTGTACTCTTTCCTTTACAACTAGAAACTTGATGTCAATATGCTTTGACTTAGTCGAGCTTCTATTGTTGTTTGAATATAGAACTGTTGATTTATTGTCACAGTATAATTTGAGTGGTCTTTCAACACCCTCTAAAATTTGCAGCCTAGTGACAAAATTTCGCAGCCATATTCCATGATTGGATGCCTCATAACATGCTATAAATTCTGCAGCCATGGTGGACGAAGCAACGAGCGTCTGCTTGGCAGACCTCCACGAAATCGCTCCACCAGCTAACAGATAAACATAGCCTGAAGTGGATCTCCTGCTGTCTTGGCATCCAGCAAAATCGGAGTCGGAATATCCAATGATCTCTAACTTATCCGATCTCCTATATGTGAGCATATATTCTTTTGTTCTCTGTAAATACCTCATAACCCGTTTGGCTGCTTTCCAATGATCCATTCTGGGGTTACTTAAGTATTTGCCCAACATGCCAACTATGAACGCAATATCCGGACGCGTACATACTTGAGCGTACATTAGACTCCCTACAGCCGAGGCATAAGGAATCTTTTGCATCTCTTTAATTTCTAAACTGTTCTTTGGGCATTGATTGAGACTGAACTTGTCTCCTTTAGCGACCGGGGTCTCACCTGGTTTACAACATTGCATGCCAAATCTATTGAGAATTTTATCAATATAACTCCTTTGTGATAATCCCAAAGTACCCCGAGATCGGTCTCGGTGTATCTCGATTCCTAATACAAAGGATGCTTCACCAAGATCTTTCATTTCAAAATTCTTTGATAAAAATCTCTTGGTGTCATGCAAGATGTCTATGTCATTTGTCGCTAGCAAAATGTCATCGACATACAAAACCAGGAATTTATGTTTACTCCCACTAAATTTGTGATACACACAATCATCAACCAAATTCATTTCAAAACCGTACGAAATGATAACTTGATGAAACTTAAAGTACCACTGACGAGAAGCCTGTTTAAGTCCATAAATTGATTTTGTCAATTTGCAAACCATATTCTGTGGGTCTCCCAACACAAAATTTTCTGGTTGCACCATATAAATCGTTTCTTCAATGTCACCATTAAGAAACGCAGTTTTGACATCCATTTGATGCAACTCAAGGTCAAAATGTGCCACAAGTGCCATGATTGTCCTAAAAGAATCCTTCGAAGAAACTGGAGAGAATGTCTCTTTAAAATCAATTCCTTCCTTTTGAGTAAAGCCCTTAGCCGCAAGACGTGCCTTATACCTTTCCACATTACCATTCGAATCCCGTTTGGTCTTAAATATCCATTTGCAACCAACGGGTTTCGCACCAACCGGTAATGGGACAAGTTCCCAAACTTTATTGTCTTGCATTGACTTATACTCCTCATTCATGGCTTCAATCCATTTTTGAGAGTTGGAACCATTCATGACTTGTCGAAAGTTGATAGGATCATCTTCCGACATTCTAATTTCTACCTCATGTTCCTGAAGATATACAACATAATCATCTGAAATTGCATTTCTTCTTTCTCTAATGGATCGCCTTAATGGCACATGTTCTTGAGGTTGTTGAGTTTGTTCCTCATTGTTTATTTGAGGTTCCAAAGTTACTCTTTGATTAACGACAGGTGTAGAAACCTGTACATCGTCAAAAGTAATAGTAGGAATTGGGATTGCTCCCATTTCCTCCTCAAACACAATGTCCCTTACTCGATTTCTCCCCCCAAAATCAACTTCCTCAAAGAACACAGCATTTCCCGTTTCAAAAATAGATTTAGTAGTGGGATCATAAAATTTATAGCCCCGCGATCGTTCCGAATAGCCAATAAAGTAACTGCTAACTGTCTTGGAGTCCAATTTTTCCTCATGAGGCCGATAAGGCCTCGCCTCAGCAGGACATCCCCAAACATGAAAATGCTTTAGACTAGGCTTTCGCCCAGTCCAAAGCTCATAAGGTGTTTTAGCAGCCGCCTTAGTTGGCACTCTATTGAGAATGTAAGTTGCTGTCTTTAGAGCTTCACCCCAGAGGGACTCAGGTAAAGAAGAATGACTGATCATACTTCTAACCATATCCTTAAGAGTCCTGTTTCGTCTCTCAGATACACCATTCATGCTAGGCGAACCCGGCATGGTATACTGTGGGACGATTCCACATTCCTCTAGGTATTTAGCAAATGGTCCTGGACGTTGTTCACCTGATCCGTCATACTTTCCGTAGTATTCACCACCACGGTCAGATCTAACGCACTTTATCCGTTTGTTGAGTTGTAACTCAACTTCGGCCTTAAAAGATTTGAACACGTCCAAAGACTGTGACTTTTCATGAATAAGAAATAGGTAGCCATATCGAGAGTAATCGTCTATGAACGTTATAAAGTACCGTTGACCATTCCAAGAAGCCGTAGGGAATGGCCCACAAATATCCGTATGTATAAGTTCTAAGACATCCGTAGTTCGATTTGCACTTAATTTCTTTGTTTTAGTCTGCTTTCCCTTGACACACTGAACACAGACACCAAAGTCTGAAAAGTCAAGGGATCCTAAAATTCCATCAGACACAAGTCGCTCAACTCTATTTTTAGAGATGTGACCTAGGCGTTTGTGCAATAATGAGCCTGAATTTTCATTATTCAATTTTCGCTTAGTACCACGGCATTCAACATTTAATGTTTCATTATAAGATGCAACTGTTTCAAGCAAATATAGATTATCAAAAGTATTAAGAATACCGGTACCAACAACATTTGAATTTAAAGACAAAGTGAAGTTCTTATTTCCAAATGAACAATAAAAACCAAATTTGTCCAATACGGAAATAGAAATCAAATTTCGTCTAAACGACGGTACAACAAAAGTGTCTTTTAAATCCAAATAAAAACCAGTACTTAACAATAATCTAAAATGCCCAATTGCTTCCACCTCCACACACTTTCCATCGCCCACATAGATGTGTCTTTCAACATCAATTGGCTTGCGGGAGTGCAGGCAACCTTGCATAGAAACACATATGTGAGTAGTAGCACCAGAATCTACCCACCAAGTGTTACTTGGTACTGAAGTTAAATTGATCTCGGAACAGACCAAAATTGAATTTGTACCTTTCTTATTCCGCCAAGCGGCATATTTGGTACAATTCGCCTTTTTGTGTCCGGGTTTACCACAGAAGAAACAACCGGCCTCGGTTTTCTGTTTCTTTTCATCCGGACCCTTAGGAATAGCAACTTCATTTCCCTTATCCTTACGTTTGCCCTTGCCTTTAGAGGTGCTAACATAATGAGCACTTTCAGTCTTTTCTTGCTTTAATCTCTCTTCCTCTTGCACACAAAATGAAATGAGCTCATTAAGAGTCCATTTCTCCTTCTGACAGTTATAAGAAATCTTAAACTTGCTGAATTGTGCAGGGAGAGAGATCAATATTAAATGCACGAGCAAATCATCCGATAAGTCGAGCTTTAATGCCTTAAGTTTTGAAGCAAGATGAGACATCTCCATAATGTACTCCCTGACATTACCCTTGCCTTTATACTTCATTGAAATCAAGTTCGCTAAAAGCGTGCTTGTTTCAGCTTTATCGTTTTTAATAAAACGTTTTTGTATTTCCTCAAGAAATTTACTTGCAAGAGTTTTGTCATCCGAAGTAGCACCTCGAAAAGCTTCTGGAATCCCACGTTTCATGATCATAAGACTTAGCCTGTTTGAACGATCCCACTTCTCAAAGTACGCAATTTCCTCAGGAGTACTTCGATCAGTGAGATCATTCGGTTTTGGCATTCTTAATGCCAAGTCTATGTCCATGCAACCAAGAATAATTAATATATTCTCTTTCCAGTCCTTAAAGTTTGTTCCATTTAAAATTGGAACATTGTTCATATTGGCAGATACAGAAGTAGTAGACATTAAAGCTGAACAGAGAACAAAAATAAAGTACATTAACAATAATGCTCACATCATATAACCCAAAAAATAGTCTTTAAATTGATTAATTTTATTGCAACATCTCAAGATACCTAGCACAACATTAATACCAAGTCTTTGGACAATGATATTAATTGTAAGTGGTACTCTTGTTGTAACGATCAAATATTGACAATAAATTATGTCAAATAACAAATCTATCTTTGGATTGATTTATTATTCACATTAGGTTACCTTGATAATTGTCACATATTTACCATCACAAGTGTGTATGAAATTCGGCCAAATACAAACCCCTCTTTGGATTGGTTAATATTCGCATGAATTAATCAAACACAAATATCTAATCATTCTTTATCTACAAAAAAGAGGTCACTTTGGTAACATCTTGTGTAAATATTCCTTAATAGAATGTTTAGACAGGCAATATAAATAATAGATGTCACATGTAATTAATCGAATTTATTATAAACCCAAAAAATTGTGTTGTCACTGCTGAAAACAGTGACAACCTGAAGTTCGTCACTGTCAAAAACAGTGACAATTCTGGATAAACTGGTCACTGTTATAAACAGTGACAATTCTGGCGAAAAATAAATAAATAAATATTTTCATTTTCACTGATGTTTCTAAAATTTGTCTATATATATATATTTACCATAAAACTTTTACCATCATGTAATAAATGAAACCAACATATATATAAGACATTCTTTATTTAATAATAATAATAAAAAAAAATTATTATGTTGGCACAATCTTTATGTATATAAAATACATATATCACTTTTACTTAAATTAATATTTATACATAAATAATATAAAAGAGAAAAGCATTATAATGGCACTTTCTTTATATATATACAATATATATCTTATCACCAACTTAAACTAATATATATATATAAATAATGTAAAAGAAAGAAAACATCATGATAATGGCACATTCATCTAACTTTTACTTAAATTAACATTTACATATATAAAAAGAAAACATCATGGTGGCATATATATACTTTATATATATATATAGATCTTACTTTTTCTTTAAATTAATATATACATGTAAAGAAAAAATATTATAACATATTCTTTATATATATATAGATCTCACCTAATCCCATTATGAATGAAAGCACAATCACACATCCGTAGACATATATATATATATATAACACTAATTATACAATTTCATAATATTCCAAGAGTTGTCATAATCCCAAAAAAAATAAAATTAATTACTTAAGGGTGATACCAATTGCCATAAATTCAATCGGCCATGTATACGAGATTCCTTATTTATGCATATAATTGTAAACATATCCGAAATTATATATACACACACATGCATATATATATATATATATATATCCATAAAGACGAAGACAATACCACCAAATTAAAATTCTTAGAATTTTATCGTGTTCTCCAATTCATGAAAAATATTATTTTCAACGATTTATAGAAAATTATAATCATGAATTCTGTACATATAAAATCTCTAACAATAGATACGACACTAAAACCGGCTCTGATACCACTTGTTAGGAATAATTGAGTGTCCTAGACAACATCAATTCTAGGATCGTGCATCATATCTAGTGCCAAGAGATTACAAAAGAGAAGTGTGTGTACCTGTCTCCATTGGAATTGATTGATCGATGCAGCGGACTTTAGCGTCAATTTCCGTATGGCAATTGATCTTCCAACCCTTTCCCCTTCTATATCCCTTAGTATTCTCCTTAAGAGGATGTAGAGAATAGCTCTGTTGTATGTCTCCATTGATAGAAGACAACTTATATAAGGATGGATGGGTTGGGGACCAATGCCGCAATTACATAAGTTCACCTTGAACTTTCCGATAATTCTATTTCCGCCCCTCATAGAAATAGAATTCACATAATGGCATCTACACATTATTTCCATGACAAATAACCTCAAGCCTACTTAAAACATTAAATTAGATCACTTAATTTTAGGCTTGTAAATGATGACACACATTAATAATATACATGTGTGGACCAAAGTAAGATTAATATAAAAATTAATCCAACAAGAGTTACTATCTGAATATTCTACCAGGTATTTACGACCTTGCTGGAAGACCATAAAAAGAGTAAGCTAGAGGAACCATTATTCGTCCAACTCTTCGATCCATGTTATTTGCTTACACCTGCTCAATGAAATATATAGGTGTTTCCAACGGAAATTACTAGCCATCTGCAAATAACAAAGGTCGTGTATATATATATTGGTATCATGCGAGCCAATTTTTTGTTTACATCAACTCATCCAACTCCACAAAGTTCATTTCTATCTGTTAGAAAAATAATTAATATATTCTACTGAGGAAATAGCGAAAATAATAAACAAATAAACTTATCGATCGAGACTTGTTAGATCACAATTTCTTAAGGTGAAATTGCCCGCTGTGTTGACGCATTGACAGCCTTCGTGAGCACACACCTCCCAGGATTCAACGATTTTGGGTTCTACCAGCACAATAAAACCCTATATGGAACTCTCAAATACTCTAGGAAAATATATTCAAAGTCGAAAATACATACTAAAATAATAGAACTCGTTATGTGTTCTTATCAAAGAGGAAGGTCGTTTTTCAAGCACGTAACGGAAGGATAAGTGGGAATAATGTGTTAACGCATTATGTGTAACGGTAGCCCCATGAGCTAATCAATGTAAATCTCTAATACAAATTTAAAAATAAAAAAAACGAAATTAAATTAAATATCTAAAAAACATTGAAAATTTTCAAAGAAGCCCAGAGCCCAAGGCCCTATCAAAGACTCTTTAATAATAATAGTCCTCCAGTCATCCACAAGGCTTGAACCAAGGTTGTCTAAGCCCAAATTCTTGGGCCTCTCCCACTTGAGCTATGTACCCCAAAGTAATTATATCATTCATATCTAATATATAAACAACACTATCTTCTCTTCTCTTGTTCTTCCACTGTTTTTGTTGGCAATATAGCTGCAGCCTTGTCTAAGGACGACTTGTATCCATCGTAGCATTTATGTGCACATCAAACCTACAAAAGAAACTATATATCTATATCCTAATTTGTATCATTTATTATCTGTTATGAACCATCTCTCTCAAAAGTTTAAATTGATAGGTAGAGGCTGATGATGTATATTATTATGTGTTATTTAAATTTTACCCCTCACCGCTTTTTCGCTTTTGTCTGTGAAGCTAGTTTAATTTGTGCCACATCCATTCGTAAAGTTTGATCCCGTTGTTACTTTAGTCCAAAATCCAACGCACCATTTTTTTCTTGAATGTAAATTGCCATGCGCCAATTGACATGACCTAAATATCAAAGTGACATGGCACGTTGAATTTTCAACTAAAGTAATAACAAGATCAAACTTTATGGATGGGCATAGCCCAAAATAAACTTCATGGACAAACTTTATGGGGGTTGTCATGATATTCAGTGTGGTTTTTTCTCCTAACAACTTAAACTTTGGGGAGAGACGATTTTTAACATAATAGCAAAGCTTGGTTTTCTAAGAGGTACAAGCGAAATTCAAAATTTTGTTCTCGTCTGCTCTCCATGTGCGAGCATGGGGTTGCACGTGAGGAAGGGTGTTAAACATGATATTCATTGCGATTCCTTCTCCTAACAGTTTAAACTTTTGGGAAAGATGGTTCTTAGCAGGGGTAAAATGTTAATAACTCTATTATTATGCTCTCTAAGAAATGCTGGAGTAGTAACGCACCAGCTAAATTGTGCGTGGTAAGTTTTTAATTTGATCCCTCGAGCCCATGTATAAAAGCTCCCAAAAGACACTATCCCAACAGTTGATTAATCGTTTAGACAAAGCAGACTGCTTCGGGCACCGTACTCCACTGCTTTTGGCAGCAGTACGTATGGTTTGTCCAAGTCTGCAATTTTGGTTTTATAGAAGGGGCATTTCATTTGTCCCCAATTTTGAAATAGGGTCTAGAGAAGTGTTCGTATATACATTTTTTAAGAGAAAGAAAGAAATTGACAAAAAGAAAGATTTAGTGTGTCATTGTATTTCTTTCATTTGGGTGTTCCTGTGAGAGCATTTTTAACCCATACCATGTATATGGTTGTCGTCTTTTTCATGTGTGTGCCTTATTTTTTTTTCTTCTCCACATATATTCGGTTGCTTTATTTGTTAATTTGTGATATATGTTGCCAAACATCAGCACTAAAAAACCAACATCAAAAAACAATAAACTATAATGTCTTAATGAAACCTGAGGTCGTGGGCATGAATCAACGTTGGGGAATTGTTATCTTTCTTCTACATGCAGCTGGTTACAATCATCTGGAAGTTGTTAGAATATCTTAGAGGTAGATTAAGGCCACAAAAACTCTCAACGCAGTTGTTAGGGGACTACCCTATGGTCTACGGTGTCCTCTATATAAGCATAACCCACTAACGAATATAAGCATTGCCATAAAGTTACATAATGCTACAATGCCAAACTGGATTGACTAAGCCTTCATGTATGGCTGCATAATATCTGCAACTATTGGGGCTACCATAGGAAATATGGCTACTAAAAGCTAATTTTTTTTTCTTTTCACGTCTTGTTCCTCTATCTGATTTTCATTAAAGAATGAATCTTGGCACATTGAATGACCAGATATTCCCACAGTTATCTTAGTTAAAGCAATGTAAAACAGGATTCTTTATGTCACCTAGGCATTCTGGCTTGTACTCGCTGCAGGTACCAGTTGAATTATGAAGGAAAAGTGGTGTTGAAAAATACAGAAATCCTAAGCCCTGCACATACTCAAAAGTTTCATTTGCATGTCTCTCGATTAACAACTGCATTATATATGCTATAACTGGTAGCACACGCGATGTGTGCAGTATGATACATATAGTAATTCATCACATTATGATTAAAAGACAAGAAGTACATCTAATGGCGCGCATTTGGTCGAAGTTGATTCTATATAAGCCTTGCAAGCAGGGGCGGACCTAATGTAACTAATCAATTATAAATGATTGATTATTTCATATTAGTGTAACCAATCAATTATGAATTAATAAAAATTATATGACAAATTTATTTGTTCTTGGAAATTTTTTTGAATTCTCGTTTCGTTCTTGTGAATTCAAGAAGACAATGTTGAAGACGGTGTTTTCGTCCTCCTTGCCACTTTCCATGCTACATCAGTTGGTATGAGAGATAGGTTCTAAATCCAAGATTCTCCCTGTTGATATGTCAACTTGTGTTGTGGTTAGAAACCCTCATGCTATCGTTGATCACAAGAGCCATTTACGCATTCATCACCAATCACAATGAGAGGGGTTATCCCGCTACTTTTACTAGTGTGGTCAACATGAGCGAATACTCGCATTACAAAAAAATCAATGGCAACTTTTTAATGGACAATTTAATAAATGCAAATTTGTAGATTGGTTATTAAAAATTGAAAGGTATTTTATATGATTACAAGGTCTCAAAAGTTGAAGGTGCTGAGTATGTTTATGGTGCACTTACTTGAAGTGTACAATTATGATCGAATGAATTTAGATGTGATTCTTATAGATTTGGTGGTCCTCCCATCAACATGTGCAAATTAATAGTTTTTCTCTCTTAATTGAAGAATATTATTCAAATGATTTTGAAGAAATAATGTTTTCCATCAACAAGATTTTTAATTGGGTTTATGATGATTTTGAGGAAATTTATATTAAACCAAGTGAAAATAATTTTGTTAAAGATGTGCCAAAATAAAAAGAAAAAACAAAGTCCGTTGTGTGTATATTAGTGTACGTCCCATGTCTAGAAATGAATAATCTTCCAAAACTTGTGAAAAAATTTAGAAGTATGGAAGATTATTGTATGGGGGCTTTTCAAGTTTGTTAAAAATAATTATCGTGAAGAAGGAATTGAAGAAAGATTGGAAGATGTCAATTTTATTAACATCAACATGTTCATCACCCCTCTTGGTTCCCAAGTAGTGAAATGTTTCATTAACAACAAGAAGAAAAATATTTTTTTGGGAAAGATTAGATATAAAGAAATTCATGATTCAATTGACAAACTAATCAAATATCTAATCGACTGGTATAGACGACAACAATTTTCTACATTAAACTCAAGAACGAGTTTTTTGAAGAGTGGGTGAATGATGTAATGGAATGAAGACCATGTTATTATTTTATTTTATTTTATTAATTAGGGTAAATAGTTTCCTTATTTACAGCCTTTTTTGAATTTTGAATTTGAATATTTGTTGTGGTAGGTTTTAAATAGCAGTTAGATTATAATAATTCAATTTCCTTATGTGAACGATTTTTTATTTGAGGTAGGTTTAGGATTTTTATATCATAAATAAGTGATTATTTCATATTAATTTAACCAACCAATTATGAATTAATAAAAACTATGAATTTTTGTTTCATTCTTGTGAATTCAAGAAAACAAGATTGAAGTCGGTATTCTTCCTATTACGAAATAGAAATTAAAAGAGAGATTGAAAAATTATAATGAATTGTATTACTTTCTTGATGATTACAATGTACAATGAAGGAGGATATATATACTAAAGGAGCTAGGCTACAATTAGGTAACATAATCTAGGCTATAAGTTAGGTAACATAATCAACCTAATTAAGGAATATAATCAAACCTATAATACATAATGCATTCTAACAATACATAATATATTCTAACACCCCCCTTCAAACTCAAGGTGGTAAGTAAAAAACCAGCTGGAGTTTGGGAATCAAAGTTTGGAAACGGCTAGGCTGGTGAGCTTTGGTGAAGAGATCTGCAGGCTGGTCATCAAAAGTTACGGACATAAGACGAATGTAGAGGTTGCGAATATACTAGTGAATAAAGTGACAATCAATCTCAATGTCTTTGGTTCGTTCATGAAAAATGTCATTATGGCTGATTTGGATGGCATTGCGGTTATCACAATAGAGAGTAGTGGGAGAGTCCTGAGGAGCACCTAGTTCATCGAGGAGTCGTCGAAGCCATATAAGTTCTTGTGAAGTATCATCCAGGGCACAGTATTCAGCCTCAGTGCTTGATCGGAAAACGACAGACTGTTTCTTGCTACGCCAAGTAAGAAGAGAGTTTCCAAGGAAGAAACAGTAACTAATAATAGACCGACGATCTATAGGGTCACCAGCCCAATCTGCGTCAGAGTAAGCTCGTAACACAAGAGATGATCTCGAAGAATAGTGAAGCCCGTAAAACATTGTCCCTTTGAGATAACGAAGGATTCGAAGGACAGCATCGAAGTGAGTAAAACGTGGAGCAGACATAAATTGACTGACAATATGAACAGCATAAGTAATATCTGGGCAAGTGACAGTAAGGTATACCATACTGTCAACTAACTATCGGCATAAAGTGCCATCAGAGAGAGGAGTGACATTGGTGTCCAATGGAGTAGACGCAGTTTTACAATCAGTGAGGCTAGCATGAGCCAGAACATCAAACGTGTATTTCACCTGGGACAAATAGTAGCCCGTCGAGTCAGAAAGAATTTCAAGCCCTAAAAAGTAGTTGAGACGACCAAGATCCTTCATTTCAAAAAACTGACTGAGAGATTGTTTGAGATCCGAGATACCAAAAATATTGTCCCCAGTAATTATCATATCATCTACATAGAGGAGAAGAAGAATAGTCTCAGAATCTGTCTTTCGAATAAAGAGGCCTGAGTCTAACGAACTGGAGGAATAACCAAGCTTTGTGATAGTAGAGCTAAACTTTGCGAACTAAGCTCGTGGAGCTTGCTTGAATCCATATAGGGCACGACGAAGTTTGCAGACCTGGTGGACTGATGCGAATAACCGGAATGTGGTTTCATATAGACTTATTCTGTAAGATCCCTATTAAGAAAAGCATTCTTGACATCCATCTGAAAAATATCCCATTTACGAACGGCAGCAATAGTAATAAGACTGCGAACAAATTTCATTCGAGCCACAAGAGCGAAAGTTTCTTCATAGTCTATACCATACTCCTCATTAAATCCCTTAGCTACGAGATGAACTATGTATCAGTCAATCGAACCGTCAGAACGTGTCTTGATTTTATACACCCATTTACACCCAACTACAGATTTTTCAGGAGGAAGAGTCACAAGATCCCAGGTATGCGCTTGATCTAAAGCTTGTAATTCTTCTGTCATAACTTTCTGCCAAAGTGGATTAGTACTAACTTCCTTATAAGATGAAGGTTCATAGTGAGAGATCATGGTAGAATAGCAATGGTAATCACAAAGATGGCGAGGGAGCTCTCTTACCCGAATGGACTGTCGTTGTGGTTGAGGTATAACAGGATTAGCAAGCGAGACATCATCGTTGGGAGGTAACGTATGTTGAAGCTTGTTGGAAGAAATGACGTCAGATGAAGATGGTTCAGGAGATGTTGGACTAAGAGGTTGAGGTGGTGATGGCATGTCTTCTAGTTCAGGTTCTGGTGAAAATGTGGCAACTGGAGTCTTTAGGTTAGGGGTGGAAAGGTCAAGAGACGAATGAGTAAAGAATGAAAGCGGAGATTCGTCAAGGACATGAAATTTGGATAAAGAGGAGAACATCTTATGTTCCCAAAAGACAATATGACGAGAAATCCTTAAACGTTTTGAGATAGGATCCCAACACCGATAGCCTTCATGTTCTATCCCATACCCTAAGAAGTAATAAAGACGAGCACGTGGTTCCAATTTAGAATGTTCATGAGGCTGGAGTAACACAAAACAAGCACAACCGAAGACTCGTAAGAAATTGTAATCAGGAGAGGTACCATAAAGTCTCTCATATGGAGATTGATGCTGAAGAAATGGATATGGATACGATTGATAGTGTAAATAGCAATAAGTGCTGCTTCCCCCCAAAACCGTTTAGGGCAACTACTGGAGATAAGAAGTGTGCGAACAGTATCAAGAATATGTCTGTGCTTGCGTTCAGCACGACCATTTTGCTGAGATGTACCTGGACAAGAATATTGAGAAACAGTGCCCTGTTCACGGAGAAATTTAAAAAATGAGGTTTCCTTGTATTCCATGGCATTATTAGCTCAAAAAAATGTTATTGGATAAGAAAACTGAGTTTGAATCATGCGAGCAAAATTATAATAGAGTTGGGGTAATTCAGAGCGAGTTTTCATAAGATAGATTCAAGTAAAACGAGTATAATCATCCAAAAAGATAACAAAATATTTTGAATCTTCCATGGTGGAATGTGGAGAGGGTCCTCAAACATTAGAGTGAATAAGATCAAATGGTGCTGAAGAAATAAAATCATTTTTATTAAAACATAATGCAAGTTGTTTTTCAAGTTGACGAGATAAACAAGATAATTTTTCAGACTTTATTGACCCTAACTAACCAGATGACACAATAGAACGAAGACGATTAAAAGACACATGTCCTAAACGAGAATGCCACAATTCAAATGAAGAAACAATTGGTGTGGATGCAACAATAGGAGTGTGTGAGGTACGAAGGTGTATGAGCTCAAACATGCGTCCAACTTTACGGTCGATCCCAATAATTTGTCCCGTCTGAGGATCATGCACATGACAACTAAAAGAGAAAAATATAACATTCAGCCTAATGTCACACAATTGACCAACATAAATAAGGTTGATAATCAGTTTTGGAATATGAAATATAGCAGGTAAAGAGAAGTTAGGAGTAATTACCGTCCCAACAAAATTAACAGGTAATTGAGAACCATCCGCAGTTTTAATGGTGGGTGTATGAGAACTATAACTTTTAGAAGTGAAAATAGCAGGATCAGAAGTCATATGATTGCAGCAGCCAAAGTCAAAGAACCAAGATGTATATGTGGAGGTAGCCATAGCAGAACCAGGAGAAGATGTAACCTGTTTAAGAAGAGCTGTGATGTCAGCTAAAGTCACGGGTGCAGTAGAAATATCCAAGTCAAATGAATCAGTGGTGGCCGCAGTAATGGTACTGGAAGAGGATTTGGTGGCGGATCTCCTGGATGGATTTTTGTAACAGTCGGCTTGAAAGTGACATGATCCCACCTTTTTACAAAAAAACACGTTCTAATTGGACACTTCAATAGCATATGGGTGGTGGCATGGTAGTATGCACATTCTCGTGAAGATGAATTTTTGATAAGTTTCGAACTGTGAACAACTAAAACAGCATTAGAATTATGGGCCCAAGTAGCGAATCGTGTTTCTTCGGAGAGAAGCTTCTTCGTGACATCATCAAGAGATGGTAAAGGATTGCGATGAAGTAGAGCAGTCCGAACTGATTCGAATTTATCATGAGGTCCTATCAAAAGAGTGATAACACGTTGATTGTAGCGATATGTTTCAAACTTTTCAGCATCATGTTCATAAAAGGTAAGTTCAGATTGGGCTAACTGATCCCATATAGCTTGGAGATCGGACAAATAATCATCAATTGATTGATCGGGTTGTTGGATTTTGGAATGTAGAGCTGTAAGCAACTGGTATTGGTGAGAGAGGTCCTTTGGGGTGTACTGAGATTTTAGAAAATCCCAAACTTCCTTCCCGGTGGTAAAGCTACCAATTTGTTGTCCTATACGAGATATAGAGGTATTCCGAACCCATGTGATAATGTCACCATTTTTGTTTTCCCAATCATCAAGTTGGTCATTAATTTTTTTATCAGTTTCGTCGATTTTCTTGGTTGGCTTGACAACTTCTCCAGTAACAATTCTATAGGACTTATGAGACTTCAAAAAACTGGTCATACTTGAGACCACTGAACATAATTGGTTACATTGAGGACGATAGAGATTGGGCGTGAAAATTCGTGCTTTTCCATTAAAAATATGGGTAATTTAACACAGCAGCAACAAAAAATAATTAAATTCTGAGAGATTTGAGGCCAAAAATGGATGCGGAATGATTGATTTAGCAGGGAACCGGTCTGAGGTTAAAGAAAACCGGTGTGGATTTAAGTGAACCGGTCAATTGAGTGAGACTGGTTCAGAAAAAACCAGTGGGGTGAACCGGATTAGGGTTTCAGAGAAAAAAGGGCAGGTGCGCGTGCGGCGCGTGGCGGCAGAACTGGGAAGCTTGTAGAGGCGAGTGAGAGGGCTTGGGACCTCCGATTAGGGTGATTTCAACGCGGTTTGGTTCGTATTGAGAATACAAAGCTTTTGGTATATGGTTTGGGTTAATCGAGGTTCTGTGTGGCTTGAACAGTGGATCGACGGTTTGGATGAAGCTAGGGTTTTTGATTGGTTGGTTGCTTGGGTTTTTGATTTGGATTTGGTTGAAGATTTGATGAAAGATTGGTTCTAGAAGAGGATAGATCCCTCTGATACGATGTTACGAAATAGAAATTGAAAGAGAGATTGAAAAATTATAATGAATTGTATTACTTTCTTGATGATTACAATGTACAATGAAAGAGGATATATATACTAAAGGAGCTAGACTACAATTAGGTAAAATGCTACAATTAGGTAACATAATCTAGGCTATAAGTTAAGTAACATAATCAACCTAATTAAGGAATATAATCAAACTTATAATACATAATATATTCTAACACTTCCTCTTCCCCACCCTGCTCCATCCTACATCAGTTAATAGGCGAAATTCAAAGCATAGTAAATCATATTTAAAGTCTTCAAAGTTTAACGCAAAGATAAATGCATTAATAATAATAGTTCATATAATTCAAATTGCAAATGTGAACAATTATGAGAAATTACAATAACATTTTACGATTTTTCATATTTTGGAAGTATTATAACACTTCCTCTTTGTCAATTTTATTGAAAATGAGGAGAGAAAACCTCAGAGCTTTTTTTTTATTTGAACGACAAACCCCGCGAGATGAGAAAGAGATGGCTTTGTTTTATTTTAATTCAAACTTTAAGACTTCGCTTAATAACAACATGGAAAATGAAAAGAAAAATAACTAATTTGAGTGAAAAGATGGAAAGTTGAGGGATGTGGTAAGATTAATTCTTGCTTCTTACTTTTTCCATGGAAAAATTTTCTTTGGATGATGGTGGAGAAATTTTTTCACAAAATATTAAAGGATGATGGAGGACATATACTCACAAAAATGAATATAAGATGGAGAGCATCTCACCATATATCTCAACTTATTTTTCATCTTCTCACCTAATTTAGTTGTTTTTCTTTTTATTTTCCATATTGCTATTAAACGGAGAATAAGAGTTTTCAATCAGCCCCTTAAAATTTTGCCACTTACGCTTTAGTTACCATAAAGTATAAGTTTTAGCACATAAATTTATATATATATATATATATATACATATATACATATATAAATATATCTATATGTATATATAATTTTTCACAAAAATACTTCATATATAATAAAAAAAAATCAAACGCTTCCCCCCACAAGCCCCCATATGGCTATGCCCGTGATTAAACTACAACAGTACAACATGGAAATAAGGTTCAAACAAGTCTAATGGGATCAAAAATGTGTTACAAACTTAAAACTATAACCTATAATGTAACTTCAATTAATGTATTTTATGTGCTTTACAAATTGGTATTTAAATTCTTGCATATGCTTCTTGTAATTGTAACAACCCTACTCCCTTAGTATTGTCGGTTGTTGTATTTACCTTTGTTTGATTGTGGGCTGTTAGGCTATAAATTTTAGGTATTCCTTTCACATCATCAAAGTTTAGTCAAATGGTGGATTATATATGCATAATCACTAGTCTATTTTAATAAAAAGTTTTTTTTTAAAAAGAAAAATTATGAAGGCTTCGCCCAAAGGCAGACAAAGTCTTGTTGGGTTAAACCGCGGCATTAGCGATGTAGCCAAAATATTTGTTTAGTGGGTTCATTTAATAAACCATTATATATGAGTACTTGATAAAGCACCCTAATTATTCGTCAATCTCACATACATGCTTAAAATGATTGTACTTTAATCTCACTTAAAAATTGACCCCATTTAACCACACTTTTTTTGTTGTTTTTCAAGAATTTTAATAGGATCAATTGTTTATTGTATTTCACAAATCTTTAAAATATTATATATTCTTATTATATTTTATAAAAGACCTCACAATATCTTTCCTAGCCATGCCCTTGTGTGGCATGACATAAGACTATTGTGGTTTTCCAAATGCAGACTAGATTAATCTATACTACTATAAGTAAGAATTATTGAACTAATCCTTTTCCTTTCAAAACTAGAACTAGTGTTTTTTTGATACATGAATTGATGATAGATTTGTGAAGGGTAAAGAAAAAGCTTAAATTTTTTTTTTTTGACACAAGAAAAGGGATATATTAATTCAGCTCAGCAAGAATTACATCGAAAATAAAAGGAGGACAAATACCGTCCCACACTCTCTGACCAGACACAGATGCCGCTGCCCTGGCAATGCTATGAGCCACGACATTCGCTGATCGATACACAAAATTCACTTGACACTGATTGAGGCCTCTAATAAGAGCCTTGCAATCTTCAATAACAAGAACAATCTTCTCTAGAATTATTAAGCACGCTAACTACTAGTTTCGAATCTGATTGAAAAACAAAAGTTGTTAAGTATCTATATATTATATATATTAGACCGTAAAACATGCTAACAGAATTATTAAATATTTAAAAGATAAATTTTAGTAACACAATTTTTATTTCTTACACATTTTTAAGATTTAAAAATCATTGTCTCCTGTATATTATATAGATATGGAAATTGGTTGATAAAAAAATATTCCACCCGATTAATGGTGCCATCAAAATTAGGTTAGTGGGGTCGATAGGTGATAACCAATGTTTTATCTATTCAATAAGATATTGTTCATTTTAGGTTCAAGTTTTCGTAACTTTGTCTTGACCTCAAAAAAACTTTTATTAAGAAACACTAGTGCCTACTATAAATACATTATGAAAGGTAAAATGACTCGCGCACAAGGGGATTTTGAAACTGCCCCTACCAGAGTGTCTTTAACAAGAGTCGTTGTATATTGTCGTACCATCTGAATTAGAAATCATTAGTATTACATTACTTTAATTAAAATCGTTTGAAAATACATATTTCAATTAAGGCAAGCACAAGAAGAATTTACTATCTCGGAAAGGAATACGACTTTAAACAGCAATTTTATTGTTAATGTGTATATGAATTAATAATGCATAATTTTTCTTGATAATTTTTAAGAAAGACGATTTAGATGAAGCATTTGTCTTTTCAAATCACTTGTGGAAAAATGTAGCGCATAATAATATAATAATAATTTGGTTCTTTTCATGTCGTGTTTCCTCCCGATCTTCATTTTGCGGGCCTAGCTGGCCGAACACACTCTCTCACCCAGGGGAGGGGATGATTTATTTATTTAATTTTTTTTACTGCAAATCGAATACTAATTGCACCAAACAAAAATGAACAGTAACTGAACTGAAATAACTTGGCCGGTAACCCACCATTATCAGTACCAGTAATGGTAGGTGTATTAGGAGGGTCGGTTTAAACAGAACCGACGGACTATAATCCCTCTCTCAGTTAATTGAGGCATTTTCCGTAACGCAGCCCAATTCTACCAATGACAAAGCCCACAACAAAATAACTAAAACAAACAAACAAATACATTGGAAACGCCGGTTCAAGTTGCGGAACAAGTTACTCTCTTTAAGACATTTCATGGTTCTACTAGATCTTTATACTAGTAGTTCTTAATGGCCACGTCGTTCTCAAATACAACAGCCCCATATTTTTTCCTCTTTCTCGATTTCCTTTATACGGTAGGAAATTGGAAAACTAATTTCCTTTGTATTTAGTATATTTTTTGAGGTAGAAGACAAAATTTTAAAGAAAGATATTTTCTTTACGTTACGTTGAGAGAGAGAGAAAAGCAATCGTGGGTGTTATCTAAAACCAATATGGTAAGACTAAGTTAAAAAAAAATTTAAATTCAAAAACAATAAAATAATTTTATTTTTAATAAATAAAATTTTCCAAAAAGAATTTTGTTAAAAAAATAATATTTTACTCAAGCCCAAGCCCATAGCCCGGGTCAGTTTGGTTGGTTGGCATGTGTGTGGTAAATTATACCATCCAAGTCCTCAGCCAATAATACAAAAATCAAAAATGCCGAAATAGCTCAAACCCTTAATCAAATTATTCCTTATAAAAACTCATGAAAAATTGTATTCCTCTCTGATGTGGGACTTAGGCAAACACAAGAATACTTACTTTGGTTCTGATTTTTTTCAAATACATAAAAGCTCCAACAAAAATCAATCAATTCAGTTGGTTAACCGAACTGATGCTACCCTTCCTTCCCACTTGGCCTTGTTGGGTGTGATGATAAGTGCCTAAAATTGTTATTTAAACCCATAAATAATATTTTGTTAGAATATAATTAATGCTTAAATTATAGAGTAATAATATTTATTTTGTCTTTTTGTAAGGAAGAAGAAAATTATAATAAAAAACTTAAAAATGTAGAAGAAGTGTATTAAAAATCAGAAAAGAAGATAAAAGAAGAAAGAATATTCCAATTTAATATTCTCTCCTAATTCGAATACAACTTCTAATTCTCTTAATTAGAATACTAATAGAACTCATAGTTGTTGTTTTTTCTACAATTATAATTTCCTAAACTTTTTAAACTTCTAGAAAGTTCTAGAGAGAGAAAATTCTACGCTAGTTTGAGCATCATAAACAATAAAAAATGGGTAGAAGAGTTTGACCATAGTGTATGAGAGATTCATGAGTTAGAATTTCTTTTTTATGGGTGTACTCTTTCCTAATTATAGGTGTATGATTAAAGTTTACAAGTTTAAATTAGTTTTAATTAGAAAACAAATACGGATATAGATTTTGGCAGGTCCATTAAATCGCTTTATAGTCATCCAACCGAGTTTGACAAAAAAAAATTCTGTATAGTCATCCAAGGTCCATTAGAAAACAAAAAGCCTTCCTTATCTGTCTTTAACCGCTTTATAGTCATCCAACCGAGTTTGACAAAAAAAAATTCTTAGCTACTCCGCTCATTGACATGGTTAAGGAGATTGACTTCAGTACATTTGGTCAGTTATTTACTTTTAACAAATGCAAATTAATAAATAATTGATTGCAACATTTTCATATATTCATATTTTTATAGTTAAATTCGTAAATTTCATTGTAATTCATATTTCTGTCATTAAAATTGTAAATTTCACATAAAAATTTCTTGCAACTTTGCAATGAAATTTGTAAATTTCACTTTAAGTTGGCAATGAAACTTTTAAATTTTAATTAATGTTTTTTAAATAGATTTCAAAAAAAATTATAATCTTGTAAAGAAATTTAGCGTTACATGGAGGAATGAATTCAATAAAGATAAAAAGAAATGCAAATTAAAAAAACAATAGATATAAATTAAAGAATATAATATATAGGAAATTAGTAAAGAATTCACGGTAACAAACAATTTGAATCTACAATATATATGTTATAACATATATTGATATATGTGTTTAAGGAAATGTATTAGGAATTTTACTGTATAAATTGTGTATTATGGGTCAGGCTTTCTTGTAAACCATATTTACTATTTTATTTCTACAACACGTTATCAGCACACTCAGAGCTAATAACCCTAACACTAAAAAAACTCTAGCCATCAGCCGCCATCACCACTGATCTCTTCTCTCATCGCCCACCTTCAAGAAAAAAGTTGCGGTATGCATACATAATCAAGGTACTCATATTTACCTTCAAGAGAATTAATGCTTTAGATTTGAATCATTGAGAATTATATTTATTTTTGATCCATGATTATTTGGGGTTCTAAATCTGATAACTTTATATTTTAAATTATTGACTTTGAAAATCAATGTGGGGGCTTCGAATTTTCAGATTTATGGTTTTGCCGATTGGTATATATGTATATTAGGATTAGCCATTATGTTTACATTAATAACTATGGCAGATTCAATTATTTGGACGTTTGTACATATATGTAAGTAAAGGTTTATTTTGTTATCTATTAATAAATCAGGTCAGTCCTAAAATGATAGGACTCTTTATGTTTATGTTCCCAACTGGTGACTCAGATTTAATTTGAGTCTTTATGTTTTAATCTGACAGCTCATAAATAACCTTTACTTATCTTTCCAACTGGTGGCTAAGATTTAATTTTAGCCTTTATGTTTTAATCCGATGGCTCATATGTATCTCTTAATTAATTAATTTATAACAATATTTATGTTTTGATCTAACAACTCTAGGGATGGCAACGGGTCAGGTTCGGGTCGGGTTTATAAATTTCATCCCCATCCTCACTATAAAAACCATCCCCATCCCTGCCTCCGTCCCCGGTTCCCCAAATCGGGTAATCCCCATCCCCGTCCTCGTCGGGTATCAGGTCCCCGTGGGGAATCCCCAACAATATTTTTTTTTTGAAAAAATAAATAAATAAGAAGAAAAGTGAGTTAAAAATAATATAATATTATATAAATATATATACATATATAAATAAAATTATATATATACAATGAACAATGAAATTTTATATACATATATATTTTATCTACATATTTCACACATATATATAAGCATAAAGTTAAAAAAAAACACAAAATTAAGTATATCGGGGCGGGTACGAATTGGAGACTCCCATACTCGAACCCGACCCGAACTGACTATTTTTTAAAATTCCCGACCCGAACCCGCCCTCGCCCCCGATTATTTGTCCCCATACCCACTCCCATCGGGTTGGATACTCGCGGGTACCCGAACCCGTGGATATTTTTGCCATCCCTAAACAACTCTGGATTATCATGGAATATTTGTAATATAAATGATAATGATGGCTTTTGTTTGAATCGCCAACAAAATATAATAGTGTTTAAAACCTACTAAAATTCATAACTTAACTTCATCCATTAAATTAAATATTTATTTCTAAAATTAAACTGTTTATATATTTACAACTCCTACTAAAATATATTTTACACTAATTCAATTATATATATCAAAAAAATGTAAATTATCTTTACAAAAATCTTATCTTATAAGAAATATTTATCTATAATTGATTTTGTTAAATAAACCAATTATTATGTGTTAACACTTTCTTATTTATAATAAATCATGTCAGTTTTAATATTATGGGACTTTCTAAACTTATATTCTTAAGTGGTTTATATTTAATTTGAACCCTTATGTTTTAATCTAACGGCTTAGAGATTGTCTTAACTTATGTTCTTAACTGATAACTGAGATTTAGTTTGAGTCTTTGTGTTTTAATCTGACGGTTCATATATTTCTATGATAACTAAATATGTATTTATCTCCTAATTAATTTTCATTTATGTGATAAACTAAATAAATAATTATATCATAATTAATTTCGATTTATGTAATATAGTTATATGATATCTAAACAAATATTTATTATAATCACTATTAAAGTGTTTATAACCTTAATAAGTAAAAAAATAAATAAATTTAAATACCTTAAACTAAAATTAGAATTCAGTTTTTTTTATATTATTAGGCATGTATGATTAGTTTTATTACTAAAATGTCTTCTTTAGTTATATTTTTCCATATCTTTATTTGAATATCAGGCATGTGTGAGTAGATTTTACAATAAATATCAATTATTTATTAATATTTTAACGTTTAGTTATATAAAATTCAATGTAAATTTTAATTGCTCAAAATTATTTATACTTTCTAAAATTTATTTATATTTTTCTTATTATAAATAGTAAAAAATTAATTTTCCAAATGTAGGAATTTTAATTTTCAACACCCCTTTATTTGTAAAAACAAATACAAAGGTATCATGTTATATATACATTAACAACTCATTAAAAAATTTTAGAACTCACTTATTTACAATAACAATTTATTTGAAGAATAAAATACAATTAATTGTGAGAAAGGATAAAAAAAAGTTAATTGTGAGTGATAAGGGTACGTGTATCTAAAACTTAGAACATATCTGATATTATATTTATTATTTTCTCAAAATAAATTAATAATAGTTTATTTTCTATGGAAACTAATTCTAATTTTTAAATATTATGTTGATCTAAATATAAACATATTAATTTAAACTTACTTGGTTATTCTCTTCGCATACACTTATCTTATATGTGATCAATAATTTCTAAATTTTAATAATCCAAAAAGTACTAATGAAAATATATAAATGGATGTTGGGATTAATATTATTTATAGGGAATCAATAGTCGAGTTTAGGGTTTTGTCAAATTTGAACTCAAGATATTTAAAAATATGATTACTTGAAACTAAACTCGACTAAAAACGTATTTATTTTTAAAAAATAATTAAAATCTATCGTATTTACTATATTATACTTATAAACCTCAACTCCTTCTAAACTTCCATGCATGTTATAATTATAATGTATCATAAGAATATTTAAAGAAAAAATGTTATATTCCAATGGAATCGAGTTAAATGGACACAATTTATATGAATTCGAACTTAAGCCATTTAAAACCCATACTTTTCTGAATTATAAAAGAAATAAGAAAGAGTTCACCCTATATTAGATTTGTTTAGTCGAAAATATGTCGAATAAGTCAATTTCTCATCTTTAATTGTAATCAAAATGCAATTATAACAGGCTTAATTTACTCTACCACTATTTGAATAATAGGCATACAATTATATTTTTTAAATTTGATTAAGGTTAGAAAATAAAATTAGTGCCATAGGGAAAAAAATTAATTCCTTTTGCTCTCAAATTAAGATTATACTACCACTTTTTCAGGTTAATGTTAAAATTAATGTCTTTGAGAAATAGCAAATTTTAAATAAGAAATCAAATAAAAAAATATTAAAATAAATATTTGTAGATAATGTCACCAATTACATATAGGTACAATCGAATCGTGTCGAAGGCACGGGTATTGGCTAATCTATTAATAATTCAGGCCAGTCCTAATATTATGGTATTCTCTAAACTTATGTTCTTAAGTGGTGGGTCAAATTAATTTGAGCCTTTATATTTTAATCCAACGACTTAAATATTCTCTTAACTTAAATTATATCATAACAGTATTTTAAAGAAAAAATATTATATTTCAGTAAAGTTGAGACAAATACACAAAATTTACGCGAACTTGAACTTAAGCCATTTAGCACCCATACTTTTTCAGATTATAAAATAAAAAAGAAAGAGTCAACATTATATTGGGAAAGAAAGAGTCAACATTATATTGGGGTTTGTTCAGTCAAAACCCTGTCGAATTATGGCATTTCTCATCTCTAATTATAACGGAAGTGCAATTAGTCAAATTTAATTTACTCTACCACTATTTGAATAATATTCATACAATTATATTTTTAAAATTTGGTTAAGATTAAAAATTAAAATTAGTGTCGTATGGGAAAATTTAATTCCTCTTATTCAAATTAAAAGTATACTACTACTTTTTTAGGATAATGTTAAAATTAATTTCTTTGAAAAATAACAAAATTGGAATAAGAACTCTTAATATAAGATAAAAAAAAATTAAAATTACGAGTAATTATAGATATAAAAAAAAGTAATAATAAATATTATTTTAGATAGTGTGATCAAATACATATAGGCACATTTGAATCGTGCCGTAGACACGGGCATTAACTAGTATATATATATAATATAAGGATGTGCCGTAAGCTAGATTGTATATAAATATATGTATGTAATGTATATATAAGGATCTGCAATTACTTTGCAGTTTGTTTATAGGATATATATATATATATATATATATTATATAAGGATGTTATTTATAAAGTTCTGTTTATATAAGGATTTATATGTATGTATGTATGTAATTTTTTTTTATATACAAGGATGAGATCAATTGATTTATGTATATATATAATGGGTAAAATTGACTATTATATTCCAGTATTTATTTTTTTCTGCCGAGTGTCAATCCATTATTAAGTTTATATATATATGTAAAGTTCAGATTATATAAAGCTATATGTATATAATTTATTCTTATATATAAGAATGTAATCAATCAATTACATATATACACAGTGGTTTAAGTAAATTAAGTAAGATATTTTTTTATATGTATATGAATCTACCGTTCAAGTATATGTATGTATGGTTGGTGTTTTTTTTGCTTCCTGCCAAGTTTGTTTTAGTTAAATTTCTGTTTTATTTTAAAAATAATTTTTATTTTAATTAAATTACTGTTTTACTCAAAAACAGATTTTGTTTTAATTAAATTTATGTTGTGTTTTAAAAAACAGTTTTTGTTTTAATTACCGATTACGCCCTATAGAATCCATGTATATATGTGAACCAAATTTTGTAAACCTATCCTTGAAATTCATCTACATGTAATTATATATATTGTATATATATATATATATATAGTTTATATAAATGTGAAACCTCCTTTGTGTATATATATATGGTTAACGATTTAATATATATATATATATATGAATTTGTTTCTAATGCAAAAGAGTAGTTTGATTTAATGTAGTTTTGAATTCCACCCCCGTTTACTGACCACTCTATAGCCAAAATTTACACAATAAGCATGCTATATTTGGGATGGACTAATTAAATTTATAATTGCTATAGTTGTCGTAAATCAGCCTACTAAGAAAATTAGAATATTACCTATATTCTTAATTGTTTTATTTAGTATGTCATAAATTCAACAGTTGCGATGATGATAAAAATTCATACGCATTATAATTACTATAATAAAGTATTTTTATATAGCATCGAAAAATATGACCATTATAGATCTTGATTTTTGAAATCTAATTCATAATCCTGAAAAATAACTAACATGGATGTACTCATAACTGTGTAATATCTTCTTTATTATTTATTGAGATGGCCGACCCAACTCGACCTGAATTTGACGTTTTGGACTCAAAAGGACTTGAGTACCATCAGTGTGTTTCTGATGTAAAAACCACCTTTGTGGTTAAAGAATACTCAGCCACACTTGCTAATCCCAACGACCCCACAAACAAAGGACCGTCTGACAAGGTGAAAGCTAATGTATTAATGTTTCTTAGGAGATATACTGATCCCAACCTACATTGGGAGTACTTTCAGGTGAAGGCACCTAAAGAACTATGGAATGTCCTTAAGGGGCGTTTTGGGAACAATCATCACACTTTGCTCCCAGAATTGACCGTTCAGTGGAATTAAATTTGTTTGGTTGACTTTAAAAAGGTTAACGACTTCGACAATAATATGTTGTACTTAAAGGCACGTCTCAACTTCTGTGAAAAGAATATCATAGAAGATTATATGATTCAGAAGACCTTTTTTTTTATTTTCCCTACTTCAGCACTTATACTAGTGAATCAGTATATGCTCGAGTATGATAACAAAAGAATAACAACATTCAATAAGCTGATCAACCTACTGCAAGTGGCTAAAAGGCATAATGAGGTTCTTTTGAATAACAATGTCAAGCCCGTCGGGACAAAGAGAATTCCTGAGGCCAATTACGGTAAAATGAACAGAACCCCAATGCAAAGGGCGCTAGACGTGCTAATCCCTACTCACGTGGCAACAATGCACAACGTGAAAATAGACATGAGAGTCGTGGTACGGTTCGTGAAGGTTCTTCAAAAGTATGAAGAAGAAATAGTGCTATTGGACGTAGTGGTCAGGGAAATAAGACGAAAAACACACCTAAAAACTCTCCAGTCAAAAAAAAAGAAAGAAATAGTTAGCGATGAACAATGTTATAAGTGTGGAGTTGCTGGGCACTGGTATAATAACTACCATACAAGCGCTAAAGTAGCAGCGAGTTACAAGAGATATCGAGAGCCTAAAGAACAAGAATCTCATTTTATGAATGAAGAATGTAATGACGATAATGTCAAATTCACAATCGCAGACTTTAGTAGTAAGAAGGACTTTGCTTAGTCAATGGATGTACTCGATTTTGACTGATCTGCTTTATTCACTTTATTTTTCAGATATAGTTGAATAGGCATATTGCCTAATTTTTAATAAGACTATGATTTTGTCTTAAAATTTATGTTGATTGGATGAATTAAATTTCTAAACAAGATACTAGATTGATTACAGTTAGTTTTATTCGAATTTTATTCTAAAGTAATTGAATTTGTTTGTTTTATTACTACATAGTTCAGAATTTATACTCGATTTTATTACTGTAAAAATGAATTAATGATAACTTTAATTATTGGCTGATAATGGAAACACTATAGTCATTTAACAAAATAGGCAATTAATAACATATAATATCTATGTGACTATGACGATTAAATCATCATAAGAGTGAAGAACTGCTCAACCATTTTGTTGCTAAAATGGTGTTTAAAGTCACATACGCTCTATATGCACCCAAAGCGATCTGAACTTTGTTAATGATATTCATACTACCAGTAATCATACAAAAACCAAATGTAAGAATGGAACAAAAATATTTTTATTTTACCTCTAAACAAATGTGCAAAGAAACGTATTTTAAAGAAACTTATGAGTTATTTTAGTGGAATGTACCCCACTAAGATAAGGATTGTCAAATCTTATGATTTCACCAACAATGTACCATGAGACATAGACTCATACAGGCTTTGGCATGCTTGCCTAGTGCACCTTGGTCATGATAATCTATGCGTTAAAGTACTTACACGGATATCCCTTCTTTTAAGTGTCAAGTAAATGGGACAAAAATTTAACATATTGTAATGTGTTGATACTAGTAATGCTCAAGAGTAATTCTTGATTTTCGAAGTATTGAAAACCATATCCCCCTTCCCATTATGCCTAATTGACCATGTCAAATGAACACACTCCATTTTTCAAAGCCTGCCCTTTAGCAAAAATAGGATCGAGACCTTCTTATACTAAAGATACAAAATAAAATATATCATTCTTACAATATATATTTGTAGATAAATCCATCTAGAGTGAGGAACCATTCAAAGTACTTTATGGATCTGGTAGATAATTCGACATTCTGATCACATGTCGAATAATTGTTTACAAAAAATGCTGCATTTACAAATCTCTTAGCACATATTATACGCTTAAGGGCTCATCACCCTGATTACTGTCTATAAGGCTCAATAAAGTTGGAGAGTTTACATCAAAAGTACTTAATGATCATTGCATAAAATCGAAGTAAATAATCCTGTTTTTCATATGCATACACAAAAATATCTCACAAAAGCAACCATAAAAAAGATATAGATGGTAGATAGGGCATTGGTTATGCGCACCATATTGCCTATATATGCCCAAGATTTATGCAATATTGCATACAGCTTTACTTATTTGTTTTAAAGTCTAATATTATACAACTATTATATGCGTACCAGTTGGTAACTAGATATTAGCTTGATATTTTACGCATATGTGCCGATTGCACCCCCACAGCGCACCAAACTGGGCTCGCTGAGACAATTAAGTATTAACGTTGGATATGAATCATCAACGATAATCCGCTATTTGAAATCCTTGTCAGGTAATCTCTTTACTGCTAAGAATTACAGATTGTCACTTTGATGAGACAGTGTTTCCGTCGTTAGGGGGAGATATGGAAAAAAAATCAAGGGAACGACAGGAATTATCGTGGTCCCCACTATATCTCATCTTGATCCCCACGCACATCACAATGCATAATAAAGTGAAAAAGAATAATCGATCTTTAAAATGTAACTGATTCGATGCTTGATACATTTATTGATATCGAAAAGTGACGAAATCAAACATACTAGCTGCAATACGCCTACAAGGATGAAAGTCCCCAACAAAGGGGCACAGTGTCGCAGAAAGAGACGCTGCAACCACTCTTAATGGAGGTGTGGTTAAGGCCGTGGCTCCTCAAAAGAAGAGAAGGATGCCACTTAGTTCGACAAATACTCACACAAAAGAAAAGGTGGAGTAAGGCACAAATTGATCAATTAATCATTACTATAAAAATCCCTTTCATGAGATTATCTCTGATTATACTTATGTCCATGAATCAATACTGGGGGACGCCCCGAAGTTATAATGATTCTAGAGAATAAATCAATCTCAATGGGTTAAGAGATGGCATATGAGTTAATGGATGCATTAATAATACACTATTGCTCAAAGAATCAAAGAGCACGATGATGTTGAACCTCACTCTGTTGTAAAATGTCAACAAAGAGAAAAATTGGCCTAAATGAAAATAAGTAATCCAGATAGAATTAGATTATCTGACAAACAAACAGGTATTTGGTCCGGTAGTGCTAACCGAGCAAAGTGTAAAGCCTGTAGGACATAAACAATTATTTGCTATAAAGCGTAAATGAGAAAAAAGAAGTTCTGAAGTAAAATGCTCACCTTGTGGCGTAAGGTTCTCCATAAACGCTTTGGAATTGCCTAAATGTTATAACACTCCGCTACTTAGTTAACTTGAAAGTTTTCGAATGACTGAGAATGCAGCTCATGAATGTGGTCAGTACGTATCTCTATGGGGTCCTTAATTCAGAGATATATATGAAAGTGCCTGATGGCCTTACATTACCCAAGTTAAGTGACTCTAAACCACGGAGTGTGTTTACAATTAAGTTAAAACGCTCATTTTACGGAACAATTTGAATAGATATGGTATATCCGTCTAAGTGACTACTTAATTGGGAAGGGATATAAGAATGATGAATTATGCCCATGCGTATTTATAAAGAAAACAAGTTCTGGATTCGTAATTGTAGCTGTATATATCGATGATATGAATATAATAAGTACTTTTGATGAAATAAGAGAAATAACTAGCAACTTGAAATCCAAATTTGAGATAAAGAATCTTGGAAAAGCTCGAATTTTGTTTAGATCTTAATCTATAATATCGAGTTTGTGGAATACTAATCCAATAATCTGCATACGTTCAAAAGATAATCAGGCAATTTAACTTAGACAAAACGCATTCTACTAGCACTCCCATGGTTGGTCGAAATTTAGATCAAAGGAAAGATCAATATCGTACAAAGTAAGATTACGAAAATATGTTGGGAGATGGGAGATGAAACTTCTTATCTAAATGCAATATGCGCATTATTGCACTTAACACAAAATACTTGACTAGACATAATATTCACATTAAACTTGTCAGCTAGATTTAGCTTAGCGCCAACGCAGCATAATTGAACACCTAAAAGGAAACATTGGCTTAGGATTGTTCTTTCCCTACAGAGAGAAAAATGTGTATACGACAGCAACATCTAAAGTAAATGATGATGCTAAAACAGCCACCCCTCACATTGAAATCCTAAACAAAATCTTGACTGATTTTGTTGGTATTGGTATCTTTCTGGCCCACACAAAGCTTTAAAGAAAATATGGTAAACTTGTTCACTAAGTCTTTTCTTAAGGCCATATTTGAAAAGCATGTGAAAAATATAAGGGTGCTTAGGCTTTCCCAACTCTCATGATCGAAGTAATTATTAAGGAAAAGTGTGAAATATGATGGAATTTTCACACATACGTTGTACTCTTTTCTTTAGATCAAGGATTATTTTTCCCACTGGGTTTTGTTACTTGGTAAAGTTTTTAACGAGGTAACGATACACGTATAAGCTTTTCAAATTTCCTGATTAATGTAAATATCAGGGGGATGTGTAGACTTGAGGGGGAGTCTAATATCCACACGACGTTACGTTATACTATTTTTCTTAAACAAAGATTTATTTTTTTCACTGAGTTTTGTTACTTGGTAAGGTTTTTAATAAGGTAATGATACGTGTAAACTCTATTGATTGAAGTAAGGATCGAATGGAAATATAGACTCAATGGAGGAAGTCTAACAGGATTGTCATAATGTTGTACTCTTTTCCCTTCGATCAAGGTTATTTTTTCCCACAGGATTTTTGTTACTTGACATGGTTTTAATAAGGCAACAATATATGTACCATTCTATCTCCGACTCAGCACAAGGGGGAGTGTTTAAAGAAATTACACATAGTGTGATATCGTTTAGATATAATACGTATTAGAAATTTTACTGTGTAAATTGTGTATTATGGGCCATAATGGACTTCCTTGTAAACCCTATGTACTACTGTATTTGTACCCTATTTAAAGGGCTTATTTAATGAAGGCTTGAGTAGAGTTATTCCTACAACAATATGTCAAATTTCAATGGAATTAATTCTAATTTTATCATTGCCATTGATTATGGTAATAATAGATATCCTTATTATATTAAAAATATCTTATAATAGACATTTTGTAAAAATATAATCATTTAAAGGATTTTTCTAAGAAATCATGGTCTGACCTAGAAAAATTAGGATTGTACGGTATATAACGAATAAACTTACCATATCCCTAAATTTTACACATATGGCTTTACTTCACTCGTATCAACCATATAGTTGTGATAAACGCATACAAAAAAAAACATATAGCTATGGCACACTTGTACGGACAGATATATATATATTTAATTTCTCCATAGATTTTTCCCTCTCTCTGTGTGTGTATGTGAAGAAGAAGAAGAAGAAGAAGAAGAAGAAGAAGAAGATAAAAATGGCAACAAAAAATCAAAAAGGAAGAAGAACCACACGGCTATGTGTGTATGTGAAGGAGGAAGAATAAGAAGATAGAAGTGGGTATAATATGCAAGGATCCCTCTCTCTTTTTTCTCTCTTATCTCTGACCAAGGAAGGAAGAAGAATAAGAAAATGAACAAATGGTCTGTACATGTGACCATCATCTGTATTAAGCGTTTTTTTAAGCTAATATTCCATATAGATTTGGCACACCCGTGTGGCTATTTTTTTTTATTAAATCTGGTTTAATAAGTTAAGAAACTTAGTAGCATATTTATAAATTTGTGTCTATGTTTTAGTTGGTTTGTTGTGGACGTTTTAATTGTCAATTTTATTTTCTGAGTAAAATTGACTTATAGCATCCACACGTGTTAAGCTTAAATTCAAAAGTCAAAACCCGCCTTTAATTCAAACATCCTATGTGTGCATGCTTTAAAAATGGTGTTTTTAAATGCACGTATAAAATTCATCTTTTCACCCTACCAAAAGTCAAAATTACGTTAATCTTAACCTAAAAAATAGCGTAAAATATTTTCTTCTTACCCGATTTTCTATCCTTTAGATAAATTGCCACTAAATATACTTCTTTGTGCGTTAGTGTATTTTTTTGGATAATCTTAAATACACCCACATAATTATTCTTTTCACCCCACCTAAAGTTTTAAATTTAATAGAAAATATCTAACATTCTAAGCCACACAAGCCTTAATCTATCTTCATCTTCATCATTTTCAACTCCCAATCTTTCACCACCGGTAATTATCTATTATTTTTTCATTGAAATATTGATCGAATGTTTATTGGTAAAGCAAAGTAACAACATTAATTAATAAATATATGTATATGTAAATATGCAATTCACATACAGGTTCAATTTGATGAAATTCTAAAGAGAGAGAGAGAGAGGCCACATAAATTCTATACATATATAAGTATATTTATGAATTATACATATATACATATATAATTTTATGTATTCAATTTATGTACATGTTCAATTTTATGAATTTCTAGAGAAAGGCAAATAAATTAAGAATACCCTTTAAAAATCTTTCCAAATGGCAAAACAAATGTCTTGCTCGTATCAATTCAAACGAGTTCATCTTTTTGATATTTATAACTCGGTTATTTTTATTTTTTGGGGTCACAATAATAATGCTTATTTGTATAAATAAAAATTAATTCGTATGACAAATTTATATTTTTATTATTATACAAAATTAAATTAACTATTAAAAAGTCTACTATGAAAATAGACATATGATCATATAGACCGTGAATGTTCTTATATAATTTAGCATATACATTATTAGAGCATTTTCAATCGTATTGTATAAATTTTGTGTAAATTCTATGTGTAAAAGTGGGATTTACACAAAAATAATAAAAAAATTCGTTTTGCAATAAAAAATTCGTTTTGTACTCCAACAGTCTGTTTTAGACTTTTGTTTAAATATTAAACTACCAATTATATACATACAAGTGGAACTTATCATATATTTATTCCCTTGCTTTTTAAATCCATTTATTTCTAGATAAGGGATGGGCAAAAATAGACGTGATATTATCTGACGTGATTGTATAAATTGGGTTTATATTTTGTACAATATTTTTACACAAATCCTAAGTGTCAAAGTTTCTTAAACGACTTCTGGACACCTTGTTTTTACAAAATGTGTAAATTTTACACAAACTAAAATTATACATTATGATTGAAGATGTTCTTAGAGCATCTCCAATTGTCTTGTATAAATTTTGTATAAATCTTACGTGTCAAAGTAAGATTTATATAAAAATAATAAAGAATTCGTTTTATACTCCAACAGTCTATTTTAAATTTTTGTGCAAATATTAAACAATCAATTAGATACGTACAAGTGGAACTTATCCTATATTTGTTCCCTTTACTTTTTAAATCCATTTATTTCTATATACGGGATGATGGAAAATAGGCGTGAGGTTATCTGACGTGGTTGTGTAAATTGAGTTTGTATTTTACACAATCATTTTACACAAATCCTAGGTGTCAAATTTCTTAAAAGACTGCTGGAGACCTTTTTTCTAACAAAAAGTATAAATTTTATACAAAACAAAATTATACACCACAGTTAGAGATGCTCTTAATAGTTAAACTTCAAAATTTTGGATGAGGTGGAATATATATTTTCAATAGTTGACGTAAATCAACTACATGCCCAAAAATATGTATTGCTGTTTAATTTTTATTAATTTGATACCAATTAAATAAGTATAAAATATATTATTTAAATGAATTTATTTTTACATTGTAAAACATTTACACTTCATTCAATTTTCAACCAATCAAACATATCCCACGTTCAGGGTTAACAACCTTTTTCGTTTAGAGCTTTTGCAAGGTTTTTTAAAACAAGACATGCTGACAATAACATTTATTTTGACCAAGACGTTAACTGTTTTCTTTTATTTATTAATCCAAATTATGTCGAAATATCAAAACAAAAGATCTGCTTACATCACAAAAGGATAATTGTGAATCCGAATATATTTTTTTTTAAATCAGGAGCAGCCCCAGAATTTCATTAATAACAAACAATCAGGAGAATCCGAATATTTAACCCAATTAAATTAAATTATCAATTGAAGATAAACGAGGTATTTTTTTTTAATTCATAAGTCAAATAGATCATGTCAGCTAACGAACCAAATTATTGCCTGCATAAATATAATTTAATTATTTACAAGTCTATTTAATAATATGATAAAAAATGAGAAAAAATAATAATTATTTGTATAAGAAATTGGAATACAGTTGAAGCATTTTGTGATCTCCAAAGTCAAGCTCATTTTATAAATATGTGTTATTCATTATTTTTTATTTTTTGTGATTTTTTTCCTCAATCATAAATAAAAAAAATTATAAAAAAAGCCAGAAAATAAAGAGTTAATCTCACTTCATATTTCAACTAATTTTCTAAACTCTCACAATTCATTTATTTTTCCTACCATTTTTTAAATTATTATAAAAAAAAAAAAATTTGTCTGACTTCATTTTAATGTTTTAGTAATTTATAGGCTCTCAATGAAATCCTAATTAAGAACACAAAGATTAAAAATAATAATTAATTTGACATTAATCCTAATTAAGCTCCCCATTTAAAACACAAAGATTCAATGGGAACCTTACCCAAACCAAAATAAGAAAGTAATTATAATTTTTCATGCAAACCAACATTACAAAATATGTCTAAGAGAAAATAATATTTAAAATTTTCTTTTCTTGTCATTCTGAAGAAATTATCAAGCAAGGGCGTATTTATGAACATTAAATTTAGCAATAACTTATTTGGAGGGAAGCCACTCACGAAAGATAGTAAAGTATAAATTTCGTATCCCACAGTCCTTCGTGAATTGAGGATTTGCGTTTGATTATAATAAAAAGTTTTCATTTCATGGATCATGAATTTTGCAGGGATATATTTTTAACCCTTTTTGGTTTTCATTTACACAAGATTTTAACATTTATGAATACCAAAGATTGTACTATCGTAAAAAATAATCTTGCAGTATAGTGTCAACAAAAGATAGAGAGGTGTCATAAATTCAAATTCTATCTATATACATTTATTTAATCGTATTTTCATATTTACCGAAAAATAACTAACTTCCCACCCATTGTGCGCCCCAAACATAGTAAATACTCTCTCTCTCCCCTAACCTTGCTTACATTTTCTTTACCAAAAACACGTTTAACAAAGATTAAAGCAAAGCTCAAAGCCGACTTTACACGACTCGACTCCTTCAACACACTTCCTTAACCCTTCCTTTTAATACATAAAAATAAAAATTAACACTAACACAAAAACAAAAACAAAATAGATGATACCTCCTCCGTCTTCCCCTGTTTTCTATCTCCTTTGTCCCGGATGAAAAACCTTCCTTCTTCACCCCATTAATCACCACACAATTTCCATCCCAGTCTTTTTTTTTCCTTTGTCAAATCAAAACCTCTAAATCAGAAAACATGATCGAAACTCCAAGATTCAACCGCCCCAAATTACAAGTCTTTTCAATAATTTCATTTGCCCTCCTCTGTTTCATCATGGTTTTTGCTGATAGTTTTACACTTCACCAATCCATTTCCATTCAGAGTAAAAACAATCGTCCAATTAGTTCACTAAAGCTCTTTTCAGTTGAAGAAAATATTCAAGAACAATTCAAGGACAACCCCACTTAATCCCTCCTTTCAATTCAACACAAAAACAGAGGATTCCTCTGCTCAAGGAAAAGCTACCTCATCTGGACATTCTCGAATCCAGTAATTTTACAAAGCAATTCGACAAAAGGGTCCATAAATTCTTCGGTAAAAATCGATGTAAAGTCAAATTTTTCATGACTTGGATTTCTCCGGCCAAGAATTTTGGGGAGAGAGAATTCTGGTCAATTGACTCTCTATTCAAATCAAACCCAGATGGGTGTTTGATGATCTTGTCAAGAACAATGGACTCTGTTATTGGGTTTAATCTGTTAAAGCCTTTACTCGACCGGAGATTCAAGATTCAGGCCGTCTCGCCGGAGCTCCAGTTTCTATTCAATAACACTCCGGCTGAGGTTTGGTTTGATCAAATCAAGAAAGGGGAAAAAGACCCAGGTGAAATCCCATTACCCCAAAACTTATCAAATTTGATTAGACTTGCTGTTTTGTACAAATATGGTGGGGTTTATTTGGATACTGATTTCATAGTGTTGAGAGATTTTTCGGATTTGAAGAACTCAATTGGATCACAGAGTGTTGATATTCATGGAAATTGGACAAGATTGAACAATGCAGTTTTGGTGTTCGATAAAAATCACCCACTTTTGTATAGATTTATTGAGGAATTCGCGTCCAATTTTGATGGGAATAAATGGGGGCATAATGGTCCATACCTAGTTACAAGGGTTGTTGAGAGGGTTAAAAAAGACTCGCCGGAGATTAATTTTACCGTGCTGCCTCCTGTGGACTTTTATCCGGTCGACTGGACCAAGATCGCCGGATTGTTTCTTCGGCCGGGGAGCCGGCAGCATAGGAAATGGGTGGAGGCTAAGGTGGTTCAACTAAGTGGTAGGACTTATGGGGTGCATCTGTGGAATAAACATAGTAGTAAGTTCAAGATTGAAGGAGGAAGTATTATTGACAGATTGAGATTACAACATTGTATTATTTGCAACTATAATTATACTTCTTTTGAAGAAAGAAGCCAAAAAAGTATTTTTAGAATAGAGTAAATTCTTTACTTTTTCTTGTGATATATTTACCCGGTTTAAGAAGGAGCTTGAAACTGAACAACCTTTGTGAATATTTACGATTCTAACTACTTGAGATTGATCCCGGATCTTTTCAATTCTTTGTTTTGTTTGTTTCTTTTTTATTCTTCTAATTAACGTAAATAACAAAGTTGTTTTGAGAATCTCTTATACATTGTCATTCAAAGTTAATTTATACAAATATGTTTGTTTTAATTTGGAGGTAGACTGGATCCCCACCGTTTTGTTAGCCAGGTGGGATTGTAAACAAGTCAATTGGGGTGAGCAATGAATTATTCAAATTTGGTTTGTAGAAATAAATGACTTTTAAAATAACTTTAATCAATGGTTTAACTCTTGAAACAATAATGTAATATATCTATTTGAAGTCGTTAATTATTTTTGTTATATTTATGAACTTATTTAGTGTTTGAGCTTGTAACTGCACTAATCTCAACTGGCCTACATAACTTCTCGTGTAACTTATGACATTATTGAACTGAATTTTACTTCCATTTTTAACATGTTAAAGTTTGATTTTTATTGTTTTGTTGTTTTACAGGTACCATAATATATTACAAGCACCCTAATATATGCAACCTCAAGCAATTTAGTTCTTTCACTGTCTTAAAAGTGGGGAAATGTTCAATTCAACTGTTACATAATGCATTATCACATTCTTGTAAATTTTGGTGCAAGCAGAGTCTCCTAAATGCTTTTTCTTTTAAATGAATCGAGAACACTCAAAACGATCTCTTAACGAACCAGTAATAACACTATTAAACTAACTTAAAAAGGCCTCTTCTTTATCTCATTAAGTCAAGTTGATGACTTGAAATAAACTCCTAAAGTTTAGCAAATTAGCGGACTAGAAAATTTTGCCTAAACAAAAAATTAGAGTATAAAAGAACATAGTTTTAGTAAAATAAAAATAAAAACTTGTGATATCACATCATCATTGCAAGTACTTTTATTTCAATAAGTACTACTAACTAAAATTTCAAATATTACAAATTTGAAATTTCATATTAAAACTTTCTACCACAAATCATAATCCTAAACTTTCTCAACCTTAATCTAAAACCTCTAAACCTCCGGTTCCTAAACCTAGGCAATCTCCTAAATGACTTTGTCCTAGCCATCCTATGCTTACCAATTCTTGATTTCTCAAACTCCCCATCATCGAACGCCTCTTTTGAAGTCAACCCACTTTGACCACCACCACTTTGAGAATCAATACCAACCCCAACCCCAATATTCTTGATCCCAATCCAAGGGTCATCATAAACTCTACCCTCTTCATCACTACCCCATAAAAGAATAGGCTTGATTATGGGTGATCCACTATAATTCTTCCAATGGGTAGCTAAACTTGTATGTTCCATATCAAATAATCTCCTCAAAGAAGTGCTTCCTTCTTTCATCAATTCCAACAAATTCGCGCTTTTTCGCGAAGAAGAAAAGGAAGAACACGACGCTGACAAAGAGGAAGAGGAAGAAGATGATGAAGAGAAGTATAAAGATTTTTGGTACTCTATAATTCCTCGAATTTTGTCCCTTTGAGCTTGTGTGTTTATTGTACAAGGGGCTTCTTCTTCACCATCTTCTTCTTGTTCTTCTGTAATCTCTGACGCCATTTTTGTGTGAAAATTTTGTGTGATTTTTGGGAGATTTAGTAAAAGAACAAGGAGGATTACGGGGACCGGATCAAGATTTTTTTTTTGAAATGGGTAGAAATTAAATTAAAATAATAATTCAGAGCCGGCTATAAGGTACAATATGTAGCCTTTGTTGTTGGATGGAAGTTTAAGGTAAAAGACAATTTGGAATACATTAGCCCAATGAAGTTTGGAAGCGTGTAATCCTTATATTTTCACCTAGGAGTTTTTTTTTGTTTTTTTTTTTTAATTATTATTTTGGGATTTTTTTTTCTTTCTTTATATGGGATGTTTAAATTAAGAATTTCATTTTAAAAAATTAGCTTACATGTTGATGTATTGTACAGCATTGAAATATATAGGCTTTTATGTTTAAGCAATTGAAAACGCATAGGTTCACATCTCCACTTTTTTATTTTATTATTTTACTACAATCATGGACCTAAAATAACTTATTTCGTGCACGTATAATTTTTTTTGGATACCAATTACAACAAAAGGGTCATTTATCTCATCTCAATTTCCTAGTTTTGTGTTTTTACTTTTGCATTTTTAACCGTAATTAATATCTGTCTCTATTTTATTTTGGTTTATTATTTATAGGTAGATACGTCCACAAAACTATTGAGGAAAAAAAAAAAGGGAACCACTACACTAAATATCAAGTCTAATTTATTTAAATTTTTTCTATTTATATTGTCACACGTAGAATTTTTTTGTAACGTTTTTACATGTTGAGCGGGACCGAATTTCAATAATTGGTCAAAAACTGTAAATAAAGTTGAAAATTATCAAAGTTAGCGCATAACAAGGAATAACATAGTGAAATAAACCAAAATTAAAGGGTGGGACAATGCCATTATCTCTCCTTCGCATGATGACGTCCAAATTAACAAAGAAGTGGCCCCATTATTCTTTGAGATAATGAGTTATAAGGTCTCGTTCCATAATGTGTTATAACTCTAAGGACGGATTCATGTTTAATAAAGGGAAGTAGTACTAATTTCATAATTTGGTTTTACAATAAGGACACTTTTCATAATATTAATTTATTTTAAGGAAAATGATAAATGTTGATGGACAAAACTACCCTACTATATCATTTATTCTAATTATACAAAAGACATATTATTCTCTCTTACATACAAATAGTTTAGAGAGAGAAAACAAAAAACAAGAAAAAAGAGAAGTTGTCTCACCACCACCACCACTACCACTACCACCACCACCACCTTACTCTCCGATCGTATCTCCGAGAGGATCATCGTTCTCATCATCATCATCATCATCATCTTCTTCTTATTATTATTATTATTATTATTATTATTCTTTTTTTTCTAGATCTGCAATCGTAAAACATATATAACTTTTGATTGAACCGTTGGATTTGGATGATTTTTGGATATGTTGTTCGGAAGACAAAGTTATTTTTATTGCGCGAAAAATTAAGACGATCAGAAGTCGTTTTGCTATTGAAATCGATCAATTTTGACAGCCCAGCGGGATTTGAAAAAAAATATGATTGTAACTCTTTTTTTTTTATTTTTTTACGAACCCTACGTCGATCCATATCTATATACATATAAATAAATTAAGTGGATGTTGATCTCATCAATTTTGTTGTTCTCTATTTTGTAATGGTGTTAAAATTATTTTAGCACCTTCTGATTTGTTGTTCAAGTGGTGTTATCTTTTGGTTGTTATTCAGAAGGTGCTAAATGCATTTAGCACCTTCTGGTTGTTGTCTAGATGGTACTAAATGCATGTAGCACCCTTTGGTTACTGTCCAGAGGGTGCTAAATACATTTAGCACCTTCTGGTTGTGGTGCTTAATGTATTTAGCACCTTCTGGTTGCTGTCCAGAGGGTGCTAAATGCATTTAGCACATTCTTGTTGCTCTCTAAGGGGTGCTAAATACATTTAGTACCTTTTGGTTGTGGAGCTAAATACATTTAGCACCTTATTGTTGCTGTCTAGCGGGTGCTAAATGCATTTAGCACCTTCTGGTTGTGGTGCTAAATGCAGTTAGCACCCTTTGGTTGCTGTCCAGGGGGTGCTAAATGCATTTAGCACCCTTTGGTTGCTGTCCAGCGGGTGCTAAATGCATTTAGCACCTTCTGGTACCTTTTGGTTGTAGTGCTAAATGCATTTAGCACCCTCTGCTGCTGTGCAGGAGGTGCTAAATGCATTTAGCACCTTCTGGTTGCTGTTGCTATTATAATGAGACGATATTATAAGAAAGGGGTATTAGTGTCTTTTTTATATAGTGTCCTTAATTTACACAGCTAATTTTTAAATGTCCTTTATAATTATATTATTATTATAATGAGCCCTTATACCTAATTGTCTCTTATTCTTTTACCTTTTATTTATCGAGCAATAACCCCACAAATTGTATATTAAAAAAATTAGTATACAAAAAGCATTTAATTCGACAAAAAATAATAATTTAATACAAGTGTTTAAAATTATTTGATATATAACTACTAAGAGCATCTTCAACTGTTGTATAAATATTTTTATATAAATCTTATGTGTCAAGATACTTTTACACAAAACTTGAAGTGTAAAAAAAATATGCTCCAATGGTACATTTTTAAACTTTTGTGTAAATTTTGAATGAACCAATAAGATAATTATGCATATTAGATATTATTTTATGTAATTTTTTATTATTTTTTCTTGAATTTTGGGATACATAATATTATAACAATAATGGATCTTGATTTATTGGTTTTAATGAGTAGATTTTAGATATATATTTTTTATTAAATTATATAATTTCTATTAAAAGATATTACATTTTAAAGTATTATAAAATAATTGAGAAAAGAAAAAGCTGATGTGGTAGTGTAAACTTGGTATGTATTTTACATATTCGTTTTACACAAAAACTAAATTTAAAAGATTGTTGGAGCTCAAAATTTTTACAAGTTTTGTATGTTTTACACAAAATCTAAATATGCATTACTGTTAGAGATACTCTAAGAATGATGCACTAGTAGCATATTGGGTTTAGTTTTAAATTATTTGACTATGGAACGAGTATTAATCAAATACAAAATACAAATATCTCATGATAAAGATCAAAAATAAATAAAAGAGTAAACTACTTTAATGGCCCTTTAACTATTGACCTAGTGTCACTTTGGCCCTTAAACTAAAAAACGCGTCATTTTAACTCTTGAACTATTATCGAGTGTCACTGTGACCCTTCCGTCCACATTTTCTGTTAAGTTGGACGAAAATGAAGGGCATTTTTGTCATTTTAATTATTTTTTTAAAAAAATAAATTTAATTAAATTTTTTATTATAAAATAAATAAAAAAAAATGGAAAGAAAGAGAGAAACCAAATCGGAGAAGAAAAGATAAGAAAATTTTCTCTCATACATAACAAAAGACAACACCAAATTTCAAAACATAATTTGGTGATTGAAAACATATCATCATGGGTTTTAAATTTGAGCTATGCAAGATCTATGGCAAGATCCATGGGGGTGTGAGAGAGAAAAATTTGGGGATAGTGTATAGAGAGAAAAATTTAGAGAGAGAAAGGAAGCAATGAAGAGCACATGGAAAGGTCCCAAAATAAATGAAAAACCGGTGCCGGTAATCTGGAAGGACATAAAATTAATAACAGGAATGAACGGATCACCAAAGAAATGAGGTTACGGTGGCAAGTTCGATCACTTGGTTCAGCGCCGACGGGTACTCGCCAGTGGTCGGAGATGGAGTGGGAGTGGTAAAGAGAGAAGATGGTGATATTATATTATATATATATATATATATGTATGGGTTTCTCTTTTCTTTCTTTCTCTCTTTGGGTTTGTGGTGAGGAGGTCGTGGTGGTGGTGGGAATGGAAGAAAGAGAAGATGAGTTTGAGGTGGGGAGGTTGTCAGAAATGGAGGTGGGGAGGTGGTGGGAGTGGTAGAGAGAGAAGATGGGTTTAAGGTAGGGAGGTGGTCGGAAATGGAGGTGGGGAGGTGGTGGGAGTGGTAGAGAGAGAATATGGGTTTATGGTGGCGAGGTGATCGAAAATGGAGGTGGGAGGTGGTGGTGGTGGTGGGAGTGGCAGAGAGAGAAGATGGTGATGTATATAATATATATATGGGTTTCTCTTTTTCTTTTTTTCTTTTTTTTAATATATTTTATAATAAAAAGTTTAATTTAATTTATTATTTTTAAAAAAATAATTGAAATGACAAAAATGCCCTCAATTTCCGTCCAACTTAACAGAAAATGTGGACGGAAGGGCCACAATGACACTCATTAATAGTTCAAAGGTTAAAGTGGCGCGTTTTTTAATTTAAGGGCCAAAGTGACACTAGGTCAATAGTTGAAGGGCCATTAGAATAGTTTAAACTAAATAAATATTTGATATATTATTTTGTGTTTTTTTTACATTCATATCATTAATTATTGTTTATTATTAACTTTTGATGTGAAGTTGGGAATAAGCAACCAACATGACCTATGATTAGCGTTGAGAAGAAATTAGAGAAGTCATCAAACTTATCTTTAAAAGCAAACTAGGCCCAGAAAAGTAAATTAAATGAAAAATTCCTCATATATATATATATTAATAATGATTTTCATGGTGCAAATGGCCTTAAAGCATCCCATTTTTCATTTGCGGATTGGAATTTTTTTTTTTTTAATAGTTTGATTGTGTGCGTAGGTGTGAGTTGTGTTTGTTTTCATTATAAAATAAATTTGTATCAGTAAACGATGCCTGATTCAGAAATTTGAGGCAGGAGAAAGATAACAAAAATTTTCTTTAGGCAAAAAGCTAAGCATATGCATCCAAACAAATTCATATTTTGTTTTATAACAGGTCAAAACAGAACAGTAGAATGAAGATTTTCTTTATTTCTTTTTTCTTCAAAACCAAACAAAGCGAAATATATATATATATATATATATTATTGGAATTAAGAATAAAACAATCCAAGCTGAATGGTGAGGACTTTGATTAAGGAGAATTATCCATATTTGTCTCCTACATATTTCAATTTTCAACCCTAACGGGTCTCAATATTCTAATGTTTGTCCTTAGTGTTCTTTCTCCTAAAAAGAAGAATACCATCAACTAAAGGTACAAGTCATTACAGCAGGGATGGTGTTATAATGTACTATTCAAGCTTGGCACAAAGAACCCAATAAGGATTTACAATATCTCAAATATAATCACAAAGGATAATTTAATTACCGCAAAAATAATTGAATCTACTGTATTATTCTCTATGGGAAGCAAAAGTTAATTTGGGACGAGGGTAGTTTATGAATTACATGATAAATCAGAAATATAAGTTAACCCAAGCTGTAAACAGATATTGATAAATTCTATATAGAACTTTACAATCAAATACTAAGAGCATCTCCAATGCAATTATGAATTATGTAAAAATGATATGTCACATAGAATTGATGGACAATGAACTAAAATAATGTTCTCCCTTTCGACCATTAATAATAACCATGAAAATGATGTGACAAAAATGAAAATAGACATTGTAAAGATGACCCTTTATTTTTAGAGGGTCTCTTAGACAATGTTTTATGCCACATCATCATTTTTATTTACATACTTTTCCTTTTTAAGCTTTCAATATTTTTATTGTAATTTTATAATTTTTTTATTAATAAAAGTTGGACATTAAAAAAATATTAATCAAGATCTATCAAACAAGACATATTTTACATATAAATTATTAATTTATGAATTTATTAATAGACAATTTCTGGGGCAATTTCATTAGAGATGATTTTTGTAAGACTTGTCCATCAAGAGAACTTTTTATGCCACATAGAAAAAACATGCTTACATGTTTATGATTAAGAGTTATCCAATTCATTTTTGCATTGGAGATGCTATAAGAAAGATGAAAATAAGAAATTTAAACATTTTCCATGTGAAAATGTAATCAAATACATGTGGATTCTCCAAGTTTGCAGGACTTGAGGAAAGCAAATTTTGAGTGTATGAAAGAAATTTCTGTTCATAATTATATAAGGAAAAACAAGAAAATTATGTTCATATACTTTTAAATAAAATATTTTAGCACAACTTTTATTTTATTTAACTTTTATATAATTTCACTAAGCTAAATTATTCTGTGTAACAACACAATTTAATAACTTAATTTGCAAATTATTAAGTTATATTAGTTTTTTTTTTAATTATTAAAGTGTGCTTTACAATTGACAACATATCTTTTGAGAGGAAATATATAATATCGTTACAGGCCAAGACAAACTTCTCCTAACTTAATTCTTCTTCTTTTGACTTAATTTTTAGACGATGAATGTAGCAACACTTTTAAGTTAAGAGAGAGAGAGAGAGAGAGAGCTCTTCATTCCACTTCTGATTTTGGGAATTAGAATATTGTGTTATTATTATGCTTATCATTCTTTTTAGAGAAGAAGGGAATTAATTATTTGTTATAAGAATGTCATTCTCAGATTAATGGAGTACTCTTTTTTATAGTATTATATTGTTACCTTTTGATAATTTCCGTGTGCATCTTTATTCACTAAAAAAAGCGGTAGGTATTGTAGTGGTACGGAACATTGTATTTACTTCACTGGCATCTTGTTTATTAATAATTTGTAAATTAATTTATTAAAGTGTGCTGTTACACATAATAATTTAACTTAATGAAATTATACATAATAATATATTGATAAAATATTTTATTTAATAGTATAAATAGTTGAAAGTGTAAGCACTTATACATGACATCCACCAAGTTCAAGTTTCGCTCCTTCTCTCCTCCCCATGCTTGAACTACTTGAATCAATCATTGTTTGTATTAAAATAGAATCAATGATTTTGATAATTTGTGTTTGTATAAATGCAATATCAAATAGGAAAAAAAAAAAGAAAGTTTATTTGGACTTTGGTGTCCATAATTTTGTTAAAATTGAGTTTGGGGTAGTTTGTAGGAGAGGAAAAATAAATAGTTTGTATCATATTTTTTTGTTGACCGTCGGTTTTAATGATTTGACTCACATATTTGTTCAAAATAGACCCCAAAAATCTAAGAAATTGAAACTGGAACTCCAAATTCAGTTTGGACAAAACTATGGACCCAAAATCGAAATGATCCAAAAGAATATCTGCAAGTAGTGGGGGACATAGTCCATTTGAAAGCCTAGCCCACTTTAAAGACTTAAAGGTTAATCTGCGGAGCAAAATCAGATAGAACATCCAACTTTGGCCCAAGAATGGTAAAAATACAATTTTGATTCATGGAGGTTGAATTGTTTCTTAGCTTTATAAAATAAGATTTGATATATTTACCTTTTGCTTAATTTATTGGATAATCAACCGGAAAACATTAGAATATGTATCAGTATTAAAGTTCAAGGTACGGTATTAAGTACTAAAAAATTCCACTCCAAAATATTAAAATACAAAAAGTATGTATCTATACTTAAGTTCAGCCAGTAAGTACTTCACAATTTCATTAAAAAATGTAAAAAGTTGGAAAAATAAATAAACATAGAGTAACTCTGTTTCCAAACCAGAAATGAAAATTGACTTTATAATATAATAAGCTATACTTGTTTGTCTTCCGATTAATCTATTGCATAATCAACCTTAAAAACAGTAAAATATTTTATTAAAGTTCAAGATGGACCGGGACATCATAATAATTCATTCAAAAATGTAAGAACAAAATAAATTAAGGGTCAACCACCTTGTATACTTGTTGACGTTTTTTTATAAAGTCATGGCTTAATTTGATTTGCATGCAGATGTGATATCGAATAATTTGTTGTGACGACTCTTTGTGGAGGTGGTTGTGCGTCTACCCGCTACATACGGCGGTTGTAAAATTATGATTTATATACAAAAAGTTACATAATTAAATCATTGCTTGTAAACTAATTAAAAAAAATTGATATTGAAGTCATGATTTCGAAACCCTTCCCTATATTAATAACAGATAATTATTCACCTGATAGCGGCCTTAAATATCAATACACCAAAGCGAGTACTCACAAACTTAAATACTTTCAATTGATTGTACGAAATACTCTCCCTCCCCAAGTTAATTCGATCATCAACTTGTTGTAAGCTGGTCCATCTTCAACTGCTTGTTTCGATAACAGTACCGTAGTTTATAAACAAAAGTAAATCCATAGACTATGAATAGATTTACAAGGCTTACTATCACTAAAATCCCAAAATATTTGTCTAAACTGCTATCTTCTGTTGAGTCGCCAATCCAGTTACTAAATGTTAAGACCCAAAAGATACTAAAAAGTTTTCCAATTCCAAGCACAAACTCGTTCAACGCCCATACGTAGTCCTTCAAAGTTTCAGTCTGACAATAGAAGAATTCATCGACACCGTCTTCAATGAGCCCTGCACCAAGTCCTAACAGACAGAACTGTGGGACTAACCATAAGACACTCATATTATAAACTCTATAACCTTCTCGGTCACAAAAATAGTCACCATTGTGAATTTTTTGCAACCTCTTAATCTCCACCAGCCTAGCAACAAAACAGCACAAACATGAACACGCCAGTCCGATGCCTATTCTCACTTTCGTTGCGACTAAGTAGTGGTTCTTGTTCTCGTCCACGTTAAACCACTTGGAGAATATTATTAGATTGCATACGGATGAAATCGCATAGTTTGAGAAACTCTGAGTCAGATATAAGGAAATAGTTGGGACCTTGAAATTATCGCCGATTGAATAATCCAACTTGTCGCTTTGCTCGTAAAAGAAAGTGTTCCCTGTTGCTTTTAAAATAGAATACTGCATGAAAATTGCCCAGAGAGGAAGTATCCTCAAGAGAAATTTTACCTCCTTCACCTGCAATAATTAATTTATTTGATATTTCTATTAAACCGGCCTGATTTAAGAAATAAATTAGATTTACAATGTCTCATTAAATTGGACAAGTTGCTTCCTCGATCTAGTGTGGTAGTACTTAAATGGTAATTAATTAAGTGACAAATAATTAAGGATATTGATCATGTCTCTATTGATCATGTCTCTACCTATATATATATATAAAAGTGCATAATTACTATCCATCAAGTATGTACTATATATGAAAAGATGCAATGTGAACGAAAATTGAGATAGCCAAGAGAGAGAAAACAATTTCCACTCCATGCACGTTCTACCGCAAAAATAACTTATGCCCGCAAAATCATGACAAGTCCAATTATCCAAAACAATTATGCCTCGTTTGATTCGGGCATTAAAAAATGGGATGGTATTAATAATACCACTTTTTTATAATACTTTGTTTGATTTGCACAAATGTCCTAGGATTACTAATACAGGTACTAACTTAATACCACTCTTTGTGGTATAATTTAATACCAGGGGGAGGTGGTATTGTTTATCCAGGATTAAGAAAAATGAACCATATATTTTCAAAAATGCCATTACTACTATAATATTTTCAAAAATGCCACTACTATATTATTATTTTAATTTATTTTAAAAAAATTAATTTATTTTTTTACAATTTTTTTTAAAATTTTTTTTTTATTAGTCCAAAATATAATCACGTATACAAGTTACAGAACCAAACATGGTATTAACATCAGCATGAGATATCCTAGTATTAATACTGCATTAATCAAACAAGGTATTGGTATTAAATTAATACTATGATTAATAGTTCAATACTATTAATACTGGTATTATTAATCCCACTAATCCTAATACTCGAATTAAACGAGGCCTTAACGTATATATATGTAAGTTTATATTTATGTAAAGAGAATAAATTTACATCACCTGGGCAACCGTGCAGAGTGTCCCTTGGTTCTCTTGTTCTTCTGCACTTAGGGACGATGTTCTTTCGATTATTGCAGCTTTATCTAGCCACCTGCCAGTCACCAGGCCAATTAATTGGTCATTAACTTGTATTAATTACGTACTCTTTGTCTAAAATTGAGATTCCAGGTAGTTGTATACTATCATGAAGTTTAATTTGGTATAATATTGATTAATTAATATCGTATGTATATATACGGCGTGCATAAAATGTCGAGAGGAGCTGAGCGCATGCACCTCGAGAATAAAACATCAGGCGTCAATGGTATCTGATCATTAATGTCATCATTTTTAAAGTAATCCTCAGGTTTGTCGTCGGAGTATGGAAGGTTGCGTTTGTTTATGGCGGCCTTAATTGTACGGAAAATAAGGACAAGAGAGTTTGGAGCACTCTTTGGGTTTTCCCAGTGGTAGTATTTGTAGCCGGACAAGAAGAATAACAAAGCACACCCCAACACAATTGCTGAGATTAGGAAGTTGTGTTTCCAGTCTAGCTTTGCAAGCACAAAAGTGGCAGTAAGAGTGCCAACAAAACGTGGGATTTGCCACCAAATGTAAGTTGTTGCCTCCACACGGTTCTCGTCAATAATATTGTCAAGAGATTGGTTACTAATGTTTCTCCTCAATTGATTAAAGAGGAATATATACTTTTAAAGGATATCTTCCTGCTCCACCTATTGCTATTAAGATTGCCGGTATAAAATATATTCCACTGCTGAATGGATTCAAGAGCCACAATATAACAAAGCCCTTCAACAAAACAATGAGAAATGAGTAAGTAGCTAGTACGTACGTAACGGGCAAAAGCATAAACGGCTTCCGTCAAATTTATGTATGATCGATGTTTTTGATCAGTAATTAATTAAGTGGAACATACAATAATATAATATTGATCTACATGCATTATATCTCTACATATATAAAGCGAGCACATATATAATATTTCAATCATTAAATTAAATAAAATTGTTGCATGTTGTACCGAAATCAATCTTTGCTACCAACGTGTTGATTGAGATTGCCCTGTTGATCATCGAAATGAGCATTTTATTACCCAGGACAACAGTTATATAATAGTTTTTAGTCCAAGCTAGCTTACCAACTAGTTTAATATATATGTTTTTATGGAACCCATTACAAATAACTTTCATAACTTAAAAAAAAATGAATAGTATCATAAACTTTCGTCATTTTTAACAGGAACCAATATGTGTGTGTGTGCACGCATGTATGAGTATAAAAGTGTATATATTTGTGTGGTTGTGTCTATGTAAGTATATGAGATCGAGGAGGGACAATGGAAACCGAATATTAGTACTTAAAACAATATAAGGGACAATGGAGAATGAGATTGTGGTAAAATGACCCGAGGCATAAGCGAAGTAATTCAAAACGATCGCTAGAACTGACGTTAACCCATCTTGAGCATTAACGATTATCGCAGACCTTCGAAGAGTCCCATTCTTATCATCTAGAAGGTATGCCATTGTGATATTCACCACTGCATGCTCTACTAGGCTGTGCCCCAGTGTCAAACCTAAAAATTCGAAGAAGAAAACATAAAATTAGTTCCATTCTCGCTGTAGCTAGACCGACGAATTTGAAAATTACTTTTATTAAGTGATAAATGGCTCTACTATACTATATATACCAATTCCTCCCACTTAATTACCTGATACGAAAATAACAGCTTTGAAACACACAAGGTAATATCGGAGTTGAGTACATATCTTCGTAAGTAAACTCATTTCTTTTGGAAATAGTCTTGATTAATTGTACTGTTCCAATTAAGAGGTAGCTAGAGGAAATATGAACAAGTATTTAATTAGACAAGTGAAATGATATTAATGAGCTTAGGATTACAAGCTAGATAGAGGAGATATTGAGAAGGCAGATCGAGAAACTTAAGAGTGAGAGACCGTGTAATTCCGAAACCTTAAATATTAGTTAGGTGTGAAGAAGAAGTTAGCACCACAATGTTCAGGACTCTTTTTTTCACATCATCACTATATTTTAATTAACATTATAAGGTGGGTTTCTACGTTTATGACAGGGAAAAAACAAAAAAAAAGTTATTCTCGCCCTTATATTTATTCCATATATTTACGGGTAGACCAATAGCATTGGAAACTTGCTCCCGGGGACAGCGAATATCCCTTTTAGGAGAAATGGGTTTCACGTTTTGAGGTAATTTTTTTATTTCACATTAATTTGGTTAGATTATAAACTGTCAAAAATAGGTATTGGTTTAAACTCAAGCGGTTCTCTCTCTGAAAAGAAAATAGAAATAGGTATAAGTTTAAACTCGCCACTACTAACGCTAATAGTACTTTTGAATTGGTTACATTTTCGGCCTTAGTGTTTGACACAATCTCCCGCTCTATTTGATAGTAATATAGAAAATAATAAGAAAAACAACTAATGTGGTGAAATACCATCCATCTCATACTTATTTTTGTGAATAGATGTCATCTGTATTCCTTATTGTTTTGTGAAAAAAAAATAATTTCTTTATCACCCCAAAGAAAAAAAAATTCATAGAAGAAGTCAAAAGCTAAGAATTACTGTTACCACATTTGTCAACTTTTTTTTCAACTTTTCATAAAAACACATTGTTCTTTCTACAATTTTTCATCTTATCATCAAACAAAAACTAAGTTCTTAATTTTGTTTCAGAATATGAGGCACCCATAACATTTGCATGGGTGGAACTACCTAGCTACAAATTTATGGGGTCTTTGGCTCCAGTTAAATTTGAATGAAAAATTATATAAATATACATATAGCATATATATACATGTTAGAGATTAGTTAAAATTTATGATAAACAATGTATTTTCAGTTAGTGAAGTGATTAGTCAGACTGAGTGTAACGCTCTGTGTTTGTATTAATATAAATTATATTCGGTTCAGTGTGTTTAGTGTGAAAATGGTTGTTAATTGGTTTTAGTTCATTTCAGATCAATTCATGCAATTTTGGATGTAACATGCGCCTGTTGTAGAAGACTGGCGACTGTTTGGGATGGTCTTGGATTAGAAATTGCCTCGACATTGGAGAGGCGCTTGTTAAGGGTAAATTGATGCATGTTAAGGGTAAACAGACGCCTGTTGGCCAACAAGCGACTGTTGTTAAGTCGGTTGCACAATTTTTAATGATTCCAGAGCCTTTTTTTTCTTTATTTTCCCCTATTTCTAAGCCAGCAATTCAAGGGAAGCTTATTTATTCGTTCTTTCTCTAAATTTCACTTATATTTAGCCTTCGAAATTCGATTCGGCTTTAGAATAAATTATACTATGCGACATGAGGATTGCAGTGACGTAGGAATTTTGGGATTTCACTGAATGGAGTTTCAGTCTTCATCTTCTTATCTTCTCTTTGGCTTATTAATTTGAGGTAGGGGTTTAATTGTTTTGAAAACCCAATCATAAGATTTTATTGTACGATAATCATCATGTTTAAATTGTATTTGTTTTTAGAATTTTAACATGATGAAGGTAATGATATTTTGTGAATTATAAAGCCATGAACATTTGATTTTAAACAAAATATGCCATTTATACTTGATTACATATGTGTTGATTGAATTATATGTGATATCCCTTGAATTTTTAGATGTTGTATATTGATGATATTGATTAATTGATGAATTATATGCATTAAAGGATATGAATTGAGGCTTGTTGAAGTTTATATGGCATAAGTTGTTTCAAATGTTCATTCATTATCATGCAATGCATATTGTACATCATTATTGTGCTAACCAAAATCTTGGAAATCACTCGGCAAGCTTGGAATGTTTTTATGGCCTATCATGTGGCATATATCTTGTATCTCTGATGCCGAGAGTTTCTTATGTCCATTGTGATATTTTGGGATGTGATATAATATTGTGGTAGATTTGGTTATGATTATGTTATTGCCTTTTAATAATTAATTGAATGTGTATTGTTTGGTGTTTGCCAGTGTGAAAATAAGTTGAGCCTGGTGCCCTTAGGTCGAAAATCCCTAAACTTCCAGAGGGTAGTAAAGTGTCGGCGGTCTAGAGCCAACGGTGGGTAGCCCAAAAATTTAGATAATGCCAATAAACTTGTGTTATATTAATATGATATTAATGGACATATGGTATAATTCTATTATAATGTGATGATGACATTCTCTGGATCGGAAGGTGTTCTATTGTTGTTATGTTTGAATGATTCTGTGGGGCGGTCAGGCCTATTCTTATTTTTATGATTATGATTTAGTTCAACCTCAGTATTCTCTTGCGATATGATAAAATGGTTGACACATGAGAGGTAACTTGCATATGCGTATGCATGTATTGGTTTATAAATTGACGATTTCTGAATCAGTCCATTAATTGCAGTTTAAAATGTTATTAAACTACTATTATGTTTTGAACATGATATTCCCTGCTATATTCCTCCTACTGATTTGTGAGCTCACCTCATTTTTATATAACAAATTCAGGTATTCAGGAAACTGATATGATTGAGGAAGCGACGGGGTTGGGAACGAAATAGAAACCTCTGATACGAACTTATTTTGTTGTGTATATTTTCATATGGTAAGCCATGGCTAGCTTAAGTTATGGTGTATGTTAAACTCCATATTGTGTATGTCCAGCTGTTACATATATATGTATGATATGGTTTTGTATGAGTATCAGGATTGTTTATTCCATGTTATGTGATTTACCTGTATTCATTTCATTATTTATATTTGACTTTTTTTAACTAGTCTAAGGTGGGTTAGTGACGCTTCAGGTCTTAATTACGAGTGTTATCCTGTTAATTAAGAAGGGAGTGCCACATTGAGGTTGAAACAATGTTGCACATGTTTCGAGACTATTCTTCATCTCATCGGGTCTAGGAATTGGTGGTACCTTATTCTAAATGGAATTGGTTTTTTAATTCGAATTTGAAGCTTAGCTATGTCGGAACATAGAAGATAAGGCCAGAATTATGATTTTGGTGAATTTATACTGGACTTCATCATTTTTAGTTAATATTTGGATAATTTGAAAAGCAAGGAATAATACAGGCTAAACTTTTTGCTTAGAACATGCTTCTCAGGGATGAGAGTTTTCATGGTATTCATCTCGATCCCATGAATGGCAAGTGGTTCAAGCCACCACCAGGATATGTTAAGCTTAACATGGCTGGTAGCGTAAGAGATAGCAAAGCTACGTTTAGTGATATACTTTGGGACCATAAAAGAAACTATGTGTGGGGTTTTATAGGATCGTGTGGGTTATCCTCTCCTCTCGGTATGGAACTCATAGCCATGAAAAAAGGATTGGTGGTTACTCAAAACAAAAATTACATGCATGTGATTGTAGAATCAGATTCTTCGTAAGTGGTTCCACTTTTTAATGGGCATCCTGAAGAAAATCATATTTTTCTAAAGCTTATTTTAGAATGTAAAAAATTACATAAGCGGCTATTGGCTTATTCTATAACTTTTGTACGCCGTAACTATAACAATAGTGCAAATTGTATTGCTAAGTTGGGTCACTCAATTTTCTCTCAAGGAGAATTGGTTTGGTTTTTTGATCCGCCCTCTAGTGTGTTAGAGACAGAATGATAGTATAATATAGGTTTTGTTTTTGTTTCATATAAGTTTTCTTCTGTACCAAAAAAAAGGACTTTTTTAAGTTAACCCCTTATTTATAATATGATATTTGAGATACCCCTTATTTTCATAATCATTTAACTTAACCCCCCACGACTTAATAGACCTTTAACCCTGTCAAAAAATATGCTGCCGTAACCATTTTGCCCTTATTTTCTTTATCAGATGAATCTTTATGAACCTTAACCCTAATTTCATTCTCTCTCAACACAATCCAATAACTCGACTAATACCCACTTCATAATTCACCAAATTCAAAATCTCCAATTCAAACCCACGAAACCCAATCAAGCTTCCATCAATGGCGTCTACAACTACAATGGCTCCCTAAACAAATTATAATAAATTAATTGCATACATATATATATATATACACACACATAATTGCATACATAAATATATACACACATAATTGCATATATACATATATATACGATTTATGCCGCTCTGATTTTAATAAAGTTTTAGCCGAAATTTATTTCAAAAATTGTCATAAGCATAAAAATCAAATTCATCACTCAAAGAGGATCATCAAACAAAGATTTCATAAGCACTTGATTTCGTAAGAGCCTTATGTGTGATTTGGGGGGAAAAATTGAGCATTTGATTTCATGAGAGCCTTGAATTTAATAAAAAAAATAATAATTATGATTTGTTTTTGTTATATCTCTTTGGCCATCATCTCCTCTGGCCACCCCTCTCTTTTATCCCACACAAAATCAAATTATAAAGCAGCCTTAATCTTATATTCAGCCTTAACCTCATCTCTCGATACCTCTTTACGAGCATACGTAGCCTCAACTCCAATCATATTCACCAATTCAACCAAAACACTCTCGGGTTTTCCAATTCTAACCGCAAGCTCTGACCCTCTTGCCTGAAGATTCTTCCTTAAATCAGAAATCGATTGAATCAATAATGTATCCTATACAACCCAGTTTTATCAAACCCGGACTATGACACCCCGAATTTCGTTAAAAAGATTCCACTCCCGGGACTCGATTAATCACGGTGTCGTACACGACGGCAAATTTAAATTAAAACACATTACATAGTATTTAGAACATTTCTTGTATAAAAATCCTGTTCAAAAAATTTTTGGTATGTGAAGTCTATAAATTTAATAAATTCAAAATCTGTAAAAGTCCAAACATTTGAATAACTGGATTCAAGGCATCACACGGATGAAGATTTTCCATAATCCCTCGGGTCAAAACAGTAAACCTACAGAATAGACATGGACTCAGAATTGAGACACTCGTTGTCTTGAATTCTAAGGTCATTGTGGAACCAAACAATCGAAGCACCGCGAAGCGCATCACCATTTGAGGGGTCGGAAGGGCGGTGAAGGTCGAGAGAAAGGAGGCTTTGGAAAGGGTTTAAGGAAATGAAATGAAATGTTTAAGGAGCGAGAGAGAGAGAAAAAAAGGGACGTCTGGCTAAGAGCTAGAAAAGGTGAACAGTGATTTGCATGAGAGAAGATGAGGTTAGTTTAGTCTAATTAATCAGAAATTGGACGGGATTAATTCGTAGATGATTAAGTTAAAGAATTATAAAAATAAGGAGTATTTCAAATATTATTGTAAATAGGGGTAACTAAAAAAAAAGTGTTATTAGTTGATCTCATACTTCCGTGGCAGTAGTCTTCTTACGTACGTTTTACTTTTTCTTGTCTTCATATTCTTTCCTCTACGTACTGTCACTACTTTTGCCTGCAATTTTTTTCTTGTTCTTTTCTTTTCTTGTCTTGTCTCTATATTTTATTTCTTTTCTTTTCTTTTCCTTTTCTTGTCTTTATATTTTATATATTCTTTTACTTTTTTCTTGTCAATCAATTGTTTTTCCCTTTTGTCTGAATTTTACATGCTTGTCTTTATATCCAAATATGTAGGTGATATTTAGTTGATATTTTAAGTTGAGTTTTTAAAATCTGGTATTTAGTATAATTCGAAAGCATGTTGAAAAGTGAATTTGATTTTTGTTTGAGTTTTTTTCAATCAACTAAAAAATCTCATAAAAAAATTTCAAAAAATAGTTACAATGGATCTTATTTTATAGATCTCGACAAGTAGGTTTTAAATATATATATATATATATATATTTATCTAATTTTGATTTTTGGATTTAAAGTTATGGTGTTTTAAAAGTTTTTCTAGAGAGAAAAAGTAAAGTGAAATAAATTTTGAGAAGTGTAAAAGTAAAGTTGATTTTAAGTTGAGTTTTTAAAATTTAGAAAAAAAAAAACCCACCAAACATATTCGTAGTATTTTAAAACCGCGATCTTATTTATATCTTTGTATTTCTCATAAATATTATTTTTATCAAAAACATTTTTTTATAATGAATTCATTATCACTAATATCTTTAAGATCCGCCTAATCAAATGTAGGTGCAATTACATAATCTCGATTCATATGAAAAGAATTTGTTAATAAAAACTCGTTTAACATTAGGTAAAAAAAGTGCGCTATTATTTTTTAAATAAAATCTGCCTAATGAAAAAATAGTACACTTAGATAAATTTGACTCAAATAAAAAAAAAGTATTAGTAAATACTCGCTTAAAATTTAATAATAAAATAATATATTTATAATAAATAAGAAAGTATTAAAATATATTTTTAATTAAATTATAAAAGAGTGTTTGGAAATGACGCGGTCCTTTTAAAATGTGTAGAGCTATTCGGATTCTTTGATAATCCTTGGACACTCTACTTTCAGGTTAAATGACAAAAATGTCCTCGCTTTCTCTTTTCCCTTTTGGGTTTTTTTTCTCTCTTCTCTGTTCCCCGGCCAATTTCCTCCTTCCTAAATAAGGGTGTTTTTAAATATACCCACAAAATTATTCTTCTCACCCAATTAAAAATACTTGAAACTCACCCCATCAAATTTTTTCAAATACCGTTAACTCTCCCCATTTATTTCTCAATTGCCAAACAATACTTTCTTTCTCTCTCCATTAATATATTTCTCTAGTTTTGCATCACTGGTGTTGGCCAGACTTTGAATCGTCTTCGTAGAAGAAACGAAATGTGGACCCATAACTACACTCCGACAAACTCTCTACTCCAAAACGCGACGGCTAATGAAACATCAACGCCAGATTTTCACCTCTAAACCCAATCTATGGTGTGATGTAGAATGCATAATTTCATTTACAATGAGTAAATTAATTTGTAGAAGTTAATACAACTAAAATAGGGTACACAAATAAGGACACACAGATATATAAATATATATATATATATATATGTATATAGTAACATATATAGTATACACTGTGAGAGTTTTAAAACTCAGGGCAATCTTTGTTTGAAAAGCCATAGTTTCTAATTTTTGGCTAGATACACAGGCATATATATATATATATATATATAGCATATATCGTCAAAGTTTTAAACCTAAGGGCAATCTACGCTTGAAAAGCCATGGCTTTCAATTTTTTGCTAGACTCAATTTCATCCATTACTCCATTTTTTCACCTTAATTTACTTATCAAAAACAGAAAATTGTAGGATTGTGAGTTTTAAAGGTGAAATTAATTTTTGAAAGGTGATTTAATTGTTCAGAGTTCTTAAAAAAATAAAAAACGATGATCAATCCCAAGAAATCAGTGTTTGAGAGGAGTACAAAGAAGAAATGGGTAAATGGAAATAATTGAAAAATTAGATAAGGGATTGTTTAGTTAGTAAATTTTACGTTTATCTATCAAATTTTAAAAATTAGTCAGGGTGAAAAGAATAATTTTGTGGGTGAGAACAAAATTACCCCTAAATAATCCTCCGCCCCTCCATCTCCTTCTCTCTAACCCTCAATGCGCTCTCTTCTCCATTCCAATGAATTACACCCTCTTTCTCCCAAAACCAACCAACCGTTTAAATCAAGCTTGGACAATTGATGGATCTGATAAAACTGGTATCAAGAAATCATTGGATTCTTGAATGTACGTAAATTCACAGAAATCACCCGGAAAAAAACTGATGGCTTAAAATAGTAGAGAGAGGGAAAGTAAATTCACAGAAAGAAAATCCAATATGTCATTAATCTCTAAAATATAATTCAAATTTGGGTTTTATGGCTTCTGATGTTGAATGAATTTTTCTTCTGAACTGTTGCTTGTATTTTGAACCTTTGACTTCGAATAGAAGAGCTAAAAGAGATGGATAAAGTCTCTACTTATTTCCATTTTTGAATATGTTATGGTGAAAATTCGTTGGAGAGAGATAATTAAGGCTTGGTTAAAGATTAGGGAGTTTCAGCATGGTGCTTGAAGGATTTAAGGAGGCGGTGGCGATTTAGGAACAGAGGAGAGATAACCTAAAACGTGAAAAAAAGAAACGAAGAAAAGGAGAATGCGAGAATATCTTTGTCATTTAACATAAGTAAAAGTGGAGCGCGGGAGGATTAACATGGAGCACGAAAGCTTGGCGGGCGGCACCCACGGACCTCGGGTCCTGATTAGTTAAAATATGTAAAAATTAATTTAAATATTTCATGGAATAATCCTTTAACCAAAAAAAAAAACTTGGAGCGTGAATGGTGCTATCTATTCTAAAATTATTACAAACATGCATTGAGTGTCCTAAAACATAATATTAGTATTAAGTTCACCTTGTTACCATATATAAAGAGTGGAGAAATTTTCGTTTTAGCTTGATCAAATTATATATATATATATTTTAAAAATCGAAACTACAAAACCAATTTTAAAATAACTGATTTTAAATGGTAACCGAAAATCGGTTACCAACTTAGTACAGTACGGTTGCGATATGGATAGGTGAATGGTTTCAGTTGTACATAACCAAACCAATTTTTTTTTAACAACTATTAAATCCTTTGTGTTTTAACTTTTAAAAGTTATAACTTAAAACCTTTCGGGCATTCCTTCTCAAAACCCCTCTCTTAATCCGACGGCATCCTCACTCCTCTCTCTCTCAATCTGACGACATACTGGCCTTCTCCGGCCAATAGCCATTAGCCCTAATATAGTAATATTTTATTTACTTATTTAGCCCTAAAATTTTAGAGATGAAGAAGCAACTCATAGTTTATAAGTTATATTTGATATTTTGTTGTTTGTTACTTTATAGTTTATACTTTGATGTTTGATACATTGATTTAGCCCTAACAGTTCATAAGTGTTTGTTAACTTTTGTTTTTTGAATGTGGATTAATGGACTTATGGTGATATAAGATGTTTTGGTGTACTGATGTGCTACTATGTTTTTTCCTTGATATATTGTTGTTTTTTGATTTTTCGACAATTTCGATAATAGCGAAAATCAAACTATACTATACCGAATTATTGAGTACCAAATTATCGATTATAATTTACCAATCAGTTCGAGATCTATTTGTGGTTTTGTGTTATAAAAAATGTTTAGTGCAATTATAATAGGAGTTCGGTTATTGAACCGAATCTAGCCCTACCAAAAACAGGTATTCCACTTGACTAATTAAATTCTAGTATATGTTTGTAATGCATTTTAAAGATGTACATAATAATAGGACAAGTTACTACGCATATATTATTGCACACACATTTAGTGTGCTACAATTTTTTAATTTTTTTGACAAGATTCAGTGAGTTAATATAGTGGCAATTAATGTCTTACCTTAATAGAGGTAAGCTTTCAAGTTCGAACCATATCACTCTCATTCCTCCCCCCATTTGATCCCGGATATATCCCTATACTGCTTTTATAAATAAAATATCTAGGTTTTTTTATTTTTAAAGAGTAAAATTTGTACTCTGCCCTTGCTCTAAATCACAAATCTGAGCCTCCAATAACTAAAATTATGCCTTTGATACTGAATGCGTGTGTAATATTATTGTATCTAGTAAGTTCTTGCATCAATTAATTATGCAGTTTTCTAAAACACACTAATTAGGAAGATATGATGGTATTGGGTCAACTGGTAAAAACATGTATCTTTATGGTCATGGGTTCAAATCATAATTAAAACACTATTTATGAAAAATTATTAAAGAAAATTAAAATTGGTTATGCCCATTGCAAAGTTTTTACCTTTATGCCTCGTTTAGTTCACGGATTTTAGTACTCGGAAAAGGAAAGTCGTTCCTTTCCTTTGTTTGGTAAGCACAAATTCCGGAAACACTTTCCTGAGAGAGGGGAAAGTAGGGGGTAAAATCATTCCTCCCAAAACACATGGGATTGATTTTCCCATGTGATTTCCAAGCATTTATTACACAAATTCTAGACAATAATATTCTTACCTAACTACTTTCCATGGTTTACCAAACACAAGAAAGGAAATTTTACAGGAAATTTACTTTCCCACCTCCATGGGAAATATAGGGGAATTAATTTTCTTTCCGTGAACCAAACAAGGCCTAAATTTATCCTACACCTTCAACTATAAATCATTGGACTGGACTATTCATAAGTTTTTCCAAAATTTTCAGAATTTCAAATATTTTTCCAATTCCAAAAATTTTGGAAATTCAAAAATATTCCAAAACTGTAATCTTCGGAATTTCAAAACTTTTGGAAGTTCCAACTTCTTTAAATATTTGGAACAATTTGGGAATTATTTGAAAAATTAATGATAAATTCTAGTTTCTTTTTAACTGCATTATATAAAACATATTACAAATAATTCAACATCATAATAATATAGCAACTAAGCAACTATTAGTCTTAAAATTAAATCACATATTTAATCTTAAAACTAAACACAATTCTAAGGTTCGACAGAGTAACAAGTTTAGGCACTTCACAACTATTGGTCATAATTCTCATAAAATTACATGTGTAATTTTAAAGCAAAACATATTCCAAAGAATAATGTACAGTTTTCAAAAATGGACAACTAATATAAGTTGTTACTTGGTAATATTAGTACGTACGTGTAAATTAGTAACAATTACGCCCTATCCGGATAAGTTGTTTAATTCATAGTAAATAAAAATATTATAAATATTAATAAGTAAAATATAATTTCAGAAATTATTTAAGAAAAATTGGAATAGAATTATTTAAAAAATTTGGATAGGAAATTTGGATTTTCGAAAATTCAAATATAGTTTTCATTTATATTCCATATTTTTTTCAAAAAATTCAAAAACAAAAAAATTCAGGAGCCAGAAATGTCATATCTCATTTCAACTTTGGAAAATATTGAATTGGATTTTGAAAATTTTAAAAGTTTGGAATTTTTGAACACCCCTAGATTGGACTGTCACCACCATTTGGGATATAAACATACAACCAGTCTCCGTGTTAACCATGTGACAATTAAATATCTCATTATTTGATTGAAAAAGGTTAAGATCGTGTCTTTGTTTTGTAACTTTTTGATTTGTCTATTAATTTTTTATTTTTTTTAAGGATGCGGTTCACAAATTTTTATTTTATTTTTTCAAAATGTCGTCTCTGTCTTTTAAGAAATGCAATCTCTGAAGTTTTATATTTATGATTTCACAGTCACATATATTGAAACTAAATTTTTTGGTCAAATGATTGTATCTGTGATCATTTCTCAAACCAAGAAATCAAATTTACTCAAGTATTCTATCTAGATGTCTCAATCTCGCTGGAGTCAGATATAGTACGTGAGGGATCACATCCTTCAAAAAAAAAAAATTAGCAGATTGCATTTTTTTTAATAAGGATCTAATCCTAAAAGCCCCGGTAGCAAAGGTTTGACACGATTATTTCTTTGCCTTATCGATTCAAGGTTTCCAATCCTAATCGTCGATTCCGCTTCACTTCATGTATATTGAGTTTTATATATACATAACGTCATAACCAATATTTGAATAAGTTCAAGTCTATACTTTCGTTTAATTTTGTGTGTGATGCATCTATATAATATTACTTCAAATTTGTTACCATTCAATGCTTTGTATGCTTAACTACCAAGAAGTTGACAAATCAAGAACCTTACGCATAAACACACCACATCGGGAGTATTCACAAAATTAAATACTATAAGCTCCATTTGATAAGAACATGAAAAATGATAAGCAAAATATTTGATTTGTGTAAAAAGTTAGAAAATAAGTTGAGGCATGTGATGAGCAGATATTTTTATCCTTTATTATTTTTGGTGAATTTTTTTTCTTTCTCAACCATAAAAGAAAAATGTTCCGCGGAAAAAGTCAAGACAGATATACCACCACATGTTTCAACTTATTTTCCAACTTCTCAAAAAAAAAATTGTTTTTATTTTCCTTTTCTACATTGTTCTCAAACGGATCTTATATATAACATAAAAGTCAATAAAGATAAGAGAAAAAGAAGCAATAACAGCATCAACCGATTGTAGTACTTTCCTGGCCAACTTCATCAACTTGTTTTGAGCTGCCTACAAATTAACCTGTTATCCGCTCCTTTATGATCATTGTCTTCGTAACTAGTAGCAGTGTTTATAAATAAAAATAAATCCAGAGGATAAATAGATTGGCAAGGCTTAATTAGTATGAGTAAAAACCGATACTACTTATGTAAACGGCTAACGAATATGGTTTCCTTAATCCACTTCCGAAAAATGAATATGAAAAACCTCAAATTAATTTTAATAACTAATTTCGAAAATTAATAAATCTGACTTATAAACATAAATTTCGAAAATCCAAACAAGTTGTTTGGCGTAGTAAGAATCTAATTATTATTATAGAATAATGCAAGTCTAGAATGACTATTTGATAAGCCTTAATATAACAAGATCCGAAATAGCACAGAATTATCAATCACATAGCGATTTTTTAATGTGGTAAAACTCGTTCAACAGGGGAACGAGAAAACTTCACGGAGGCTCCCAACCTCACAACCTATTTCACTATCACAAAAAAAAATACAATAACAGAATGAAAATACTTGCAAAGTATCCTACGCAGACCACCAGTGTTTACCACATACTGTGAGAATCCCGAAGGGACCCCCCCTCCCCCTCGGCGCCGCTCGGCGCGTGGCTTGGTTTGAAAAAAAAATTAGAGTCGCCAGTACGTTTTTCGAAAAAACGGACAAAAGTGGGTTTTTGTACTTTAAAAAGGATACAACGCAAACTGCGCAATTGAATTAGGGTTCGGGAATTATGTTACAATGCGGGAAGGTGTTAGGTGAAATTCCCACAATGGATAATCCAAAATTAATAAACTAGAAGTTTACTTTTCAAAAGTGTAGAAATTTAATTTTATGAAACACTTATTTAGTTTTTCAAGATTTTTGAAAACCTTTGTGATATTGATGCGATTAATGAACTAGTATAGAAAATTAACCAATCAATCACAACACAAGGGTTTTTTACGTGGTATACTCTCAAGTGAGAGAAACATCTACGGAGGCACCATACCTCAGAACAAATCCATTATTTAAAAAGTTTTTATAAGAGTTTTACACGGACAAAAGGAATTGCAAGGACCCTAATGCACACACCCGTACAATACCAAGGGTACACACTTCCCTCACCAAGACGACTCGACAAAACTCACAAACCAAACCAATAATAGCAGACTATCCGAGATAACCTCAACAAGAATCAATTAACAATAAGCTTAGTCAAGATAAATTCCATAAGTTCCAGTTTTAATTAAACAACTTTAGTTTCAAAAATGTTCATATAAAATGCATTCACAAAATCTGTCATAACCAGATTTTCACAAGAACTCAACAAAGCAAATTCTATAACAGCAATATAATATAATGAATTCAGGATTTTCAGCACAAAAACAGCAGAATAACACACAAACTGATTTTCAGCATATCCAACAATTAATCATTAATTTTCAATAGTAATAACACCAAATTCAGATATAGAACGTATCAAAAATCAGATTTCAAAAAAAACAGATTATAGCAGCAGATAACACCAAAACCGGATCTGATTTCTCACAGCAGAAATAACAAACAAAATTGGATTTATTTCAAACTTTTCACAGCAATTAAAATACTAAAGATTCAGTACTAACAAGTTTTTAATAGCAACAATATTAACCAAATTCGCAGCAATGAATTTCAACTAAATAGATTCAAGATTTTCACAGATTTATAGCAACAAGAATAGCCACACACTAATCAGATCAAATAAAATATTTATAAGAAAGAATATGGTCTAGAAAGATAATACCAGATCAGTAGAGAATTAACCATGCACTAATCAAAGAAATAAAGCCGAAAATCTTCTAAATGCAGATTAATATCCACACAGCAGAACCGTAACAAAGCGCCACACCACCGAGAGTATACAACACAGCTTCGACAGATTTCAACAGAGCAAAAAACACACAGCAAAATAGATCCGATCTTGATTCAAAAGAAGCCGCAAATCAAACTCAATAAAATTCCAAATAGCTTTAATCAAAAATTTATCCAACTCTCTCAAGGTAAGAGAAAATATTCAAACTAAACACACTACTAATCTCGAGATTAATATTTCAAGAAAACTTAAAGAGAAATTTTGTTCATCGTTTCTAGAGAGAGAAATACCAGAGTGAGAGAGAGAGAAAGCTAGGGCTCGGGGGTAATTTTTAAGTGCCGATGTGGCTGCTGCTTCTCATTTTTTTCCGGCTCAAAGAGAATGAAATAGATGAATATATAATATCAATAAAAGGCCACACCCACTTTTAATCCAAAGGCTCAAATTAACTAAAGAGAAAAGTAAAAGTATATATAGATGTGCTGTTGTCAGCTGAAAAAGGAAAAAAGAAAGATATATATATATATATATTTAAAGCACTAAAGGCCATATATATATATATATATATATGTATTAATCCAATGGTCAAAAAGAAAGGAGAGAAAAGTAACATTTTAACTCTCTTAAAAAAACTCTTAACAAACAAATAAGCACATTTAAAACACACTTAAGTTCAATAAAAAAATTTAAAATCATTTTTAATATTCTGGAACTTATGAAGAAAAAAAATATAAGCAGATAAAAATATTATACCTGAATTTTATCTCCGCAATTCTCGCTTCTCTACACAGCTTCAACACTCAAAAAAATAATATCGAGACTCAGAAAAATAAGATCAAGGGGTGTGCAATTCTAGACACGAACGAATGACTTTTTTTACTCAAAATGCTCCAAAAAAATTACAGACGAGGAATGGCACTTACATTAGGCATCCGCGTCGCTCTTTCGGCTTTTAAATAGACATGCTTGCATTTATCTTTTATCATTTTTCTATTGTTGTAGCCCAAAAATTATATATATGAGTTGCTAAATATGATACAATAAGCCTATTGTATTCAGCATGTAAAAATTGCCTTGAAGGCAGATTACCCGTACAGGGAATGGGATTAACCGTACAGTCAATTGGATTGTCCATACGGGGAATCAAGGCACAGTTCCAGTTATCAAGCTTTAGCACAGTTCAGGCAAAATCACGAAATGGAACAATTTTAGGCAAGCTTTGATAGTTTATACAAATATATACAGGATTTGAATAATTATATACACATACTCTTTATTTGCACGATATCTACTCGCATACCTATTCTATTACACTGTTTTCTTTCTCTAAACTATGCTTTTGCTAGTTTAGAAATGAAGATATAATAAAAATACAAGTTTTTCTCTCCTTTGCCTTTGCAGTGGGCGTTTTTGTCCAATGATCATGAACCCTTGTTGAGAAGTTAGTTCTGGCTTCTATTGCATTTGATTTAGCCTTCGGTGTTCAATTACCCTTACGAAGGAACAGATTGCCCGTATGGACTATCCGATAAGCCGTCTCGGTCACTATATAACTTGTTTCGGTCGTCATATAACTCGTTTCGGTCACCACATAAACCGTTTCCGGTGCAAAATCAAATTTATTGTACGGTTAATCTATTTTTAACTGTTGGATTAAGCTAATTTTTTGATATGTTGTTCCTCAAAATCTCATCTACTTTCTATCAAAATTTGAGCATAATCAGAGGTTGGTAAAGCCAATTATCCGTACGGTCAATCGGATTGCCCGTATAGTGGATTGATTGCTCGTATTGTCTTACAGATAATCGAGAATTCATCGTTGGATCAATTTGAATTTTGGATATGTTGTTTCCCAAGATGTTAGGTAACCTTTCTCCAAATTTGAGGGCAATCGAAATTTGGTAAGGCCTTCATTTGGTTATTTAACTACACTTGGTTAAAATTACGAGCTTACGGATTGTTCATATGGAAAATTTGGGATTCCACCGTTGGATCAATCTGAATTTTGGACATGATGTTTCTCATGATGTCTTATAGTTTTTTTCCAAATTTGACGGAAATCGGAGTTCGGGAAGGCCTCCGTCTTATTATTTAACTACATGTGGTCCATAATATAATCTTGAAAAACAGTGATAATAGGCAATCTACAGTTTGTTTTTTGGCATTCAGAGTCTACTGACTTAGCGTGAGGCTCATCTGTATAGGGCTATGATGATCTTTAACCTTGCATTGGCCAAGTCCAATTTTATCTTGTTCGAGCATATATCTCTTGAAGTTTTGTATCGCCAAGTCTGATTTTGCTTTATCGAAAAGCGAGTTGTGTCTTGTCTAGAAGAGTCGTAAAATGGGGTATCTACAGGAGCCCCTCGGTGTTTGTGAATTTTGAAAAAGTGTGCAATGTTAAGAAAAATAAAAGTTAACCAACTCAAGCAAGGCAAACAATAGCGGATACGCGATAAAACTAGACTCGAAATGGATAATTATTGAAAACCCATTAACCAACCCTAGGCCTTTTAGAATACCCAAAATATACTAATTGAATTCCCAATTCCAATATCCAAATTATTCAACGACTTTACGTATTCCTTCAAAGTTTCAGTTTAACAATCGAAAAATTTGTCGATGCCATCTTTAGTGAGCCCTTCACTAATTCTTAATATACATAATTGGGGGACTACCCAAAAGATACTTATTTCAAGAAATGCAAAATTACCTTCTTGGTCATATATGACTTCCATTTTCTTAAGTTTGTGCAACCTCTTAATCTCCACCACCTTAGCTTTGAAAATACACAAACAAGCACTCACTAGTCCAATTCTCACTTTTACTGCGACTAAGTGGTAGTACTTGTTCTTCTTGACATTAAACCACTTAGAGATTATACGATCGGATATAGATGAAACTATGAAATCTGAGAAAGTCTCAATCACATTCATTTAAAGTAATAAGTAGGAACTCAAAACTGAAGCCGATGCGAAAATTTAAGATGATGCCTTGCTCGTAAAAGAAAGTGCTCTCTGTTGCTTTTAATAGAGCATACTGCATGAAAACTGACCACATATAAATCATTCTCAAAAGAAATTTTACCTCCTTCACATGTAAGAATGAATTTATTTATTAGTTTTGTGTTGTCAACATCATAGGTCATATTTGATACTTTCAGTAAACCCTGATTTGATAAATAAATTAAGAGTTAATTACATTTCTCACCCATAAAGTGTATTATTTTCTCATTTCGGTCCACAAAGTTCCAAAAAGCACTCATAAAACCCAAAATGCTAACTCGCATCCCACTGTGGTCCAAAATTAGACCAGCCATCAAAAAAATAAACGAAATCTTGTATGTGAATAATACGTGACATATCTAGAGGGGGTAATATTGGTAAATCATATTCCCTTTTCCCACTAATACGTTGTTAACCTTAATCGAAACCCTAAATCCTTCAATTAAAGTTGTTTAGAGAGAAAGAAAGCTTTAGAACCATAAAAATCATAATATCAAACCCTATATTGATATCCCATTGATTCTCCTAATGACTTGGAACTTTCTTATGTCGGAAGTATAAGATTTTGGCACCCCAATATATGGTTAGTAGTATTTTACCCACAATAAGGCTTTGGTTGAATTGCGATTTGGTTAGAATCGTTGGCATTAGTCTCACCTGAGAACTTAGGGAGAAAACCCGTGCTTTTGGCCCAAGATGACGACAGCGAAAGCAATAAGGTGGATTCCAGCGCTGATGACCGGGGACCGGGACGTGGACGTTTCATCTAGTCATCAATAGCCATTGTTTTATCTATATATTTATCTATCTAGTTACTGATTCGCGGTGAAATATATTGAAGTGATACGATGAAAGTAGGTATGAGGTTTGGCTAGGGTTTTAAGAGGCTCAAGAGTGATCTAGAAATTAACAAATGTTTAGTATTTGCGATTTGTGGAGATTTTACTTGTAAAGGGAAAGAAAGAGAATGTGTGCATGTAAGCTGTGTAGAGAGAGAAGTGTGTTTAGGAAGATAGTGAAGAAAGAAAGAAAGAAAGAAAGAAAGAGGGAGGGAGGGAGAAATGCCTAAAATAAGACAACTAATAACAGTTTGTTGTTAAAACGGTGTGGGATTTGAGGGTAAAGTACAGTGGATTTACTAATATTGCATCTCTAGATATGTCACGTATTAGTCACATGTGAGCTTTCGTCTATTTTTCTGACGGCCCATCCAATTTTGAAATATAGTGGTACACGGGTTAGACTTTTGGGTTTTATGAGTAACTTTTGGTACTTTGTGGACCAAAGTGGGACAAATAGTAAACTTCATGGGTGAGAAATATAATTAACTCATAAATTAGACTTGCAATATCTCATTAATTAAATTAAGAAATCCTATGGTTACTTGGAAAAAGTTGCTTCATTAATTTAGTGTCCTACTTTGATGATAAGTTGCAATTATAGACAAGTAATGAAATTGGTCCTTTCTTCAATTCGTTTGTAAAAGTACATGATATCCATCGATTATGTACTATGAAAAGACACTAGATCAAGGAACAAAAGTTAAGGCCATGAGAGATGAACCAATTTCTGCCCTACCATTTTCGGCGAAAAATAAAAGGGTCAGGAAACGCAATCTCTTCAAAACTTGCAAGTGCCATGGACTAAGGTTAGTGCCCGTATTTTCTTTAATTATTTATTCCCATAAAATCATTAAAAGTTCAAAGATCCTTAATAATTAATTAGGGCCGCTAAATTTATGTATGTTTTGCAATTTTTTCGACCTAATGAGTACAAATTTACATCACCTGGGCAACTGAGCAAAGTGTCCCTTCCGTCTCTTGTTCTTCTGCAGTTTGGAATGGCGATGTTCTTTCAATTATTGCAGCTTTATCTAACCACCTGCAAGTCACCAATCGGTCGTTTGTATTATTATGTCTCAAATTAAGATTTTATGCTTGTGTTAATTTCCTCTTTTTTGGGTATTATATATACTAATTTTGACATAATGAATGGTCATTTATTTAAAATGTTGAGAATTAAGAGGGCACGCACCTAAAAAATAAACCATTAGCATCACCGGTATTTGACGGCCGTCATTTTTAAAGTCATCCTCAGGGATTTTAGGGTAAGAAAGAACGCATTTGCGTATGGTGGTCCTAATTACACAGAAAATTGGGACAAGAAGGTTTGTAGTCTTTGAGTTTTCCCGATGGTAGTATTTGGAGCCGGACAAGAAGAATAACAAAGCCTACACGTACCATTACCATTGCTGAGATTAGAAAGTTGGCTGTCCAGCCTAATTGTGCAAGGTAAAAAATTGGCAATAGGAGAGGCAATAATACTTGGGATTTTCTACCAAATTTAAATTCTTGCCTCTACACGTTTCTCATCATTGTCAACACTTTGGTTATTGTTCCTCAATCGATCGTACAATAATTCCACCAAATATAAGTTCTTGCCTCTACGCGTTTCTCTTTTGCTGCTACACCTATTGCTATTGCGATTCCCGCCATAAAGTACGTATTTTCCACTGCAACCTGGATTTTGAAGCCACATGCAGTAGCAGAAAGCCTTTCAATAACGAACATAAATTATATATAAATGATTAGTGTTATTGCGAAAACATTAAGCCATGCATACATTATTTAAATATCCTTCTTATTTTAGAAAATAAAATAAGATATTATAAGATGTGAAATTCGAACCCACGATTTGAGATGTGAAGAAAATACATTTTTTATCACCCTTTTTTTTTTTTTTGTTTTTGGACTGACTTCTTTTTTATTACTCAACCAAATACTACTTCATGTTCTTACAATGTTTCAAAAATTTACATGCCAAATCAGGAGCGGATTCAGGGGCCGTTAGGGCTCCAGCCCAGAGCAAAAGACAATTAATATCCATTAGTTATATAACTCAATTTAAACCTTAGTCCACCCAATAACTTATCCGTAGCCCACCCTATTTCAGTCCAAGAAAAGTCACTGTCCATTTGTTAACTGACCTTTTTTCTTCATATCTCTCCACTTAATCATAAAAATTTCATTTCTTTCTTTGGCCTTTTCTTTTTATCTCGTCTCCCCTTTCCTTCCCCTAGCAGTCTCAGTTTCTCCCCTCTTTTGTCGTGCAAAATTTAATTCAGCTTTTTTTAGAATTCTGTCTCTCTTATAACTAGTTACTTTTACATGTTGATTTATGTTTAATTTATAGTTAATTTTGTTTTGATAAAAAAGTCACATACATTCAATAAATATATAGTGATATATACAAATTTGGGAGAGATTCATTGATGAACTCTAACTCGTATGGTATCGATCATTGTCTATTTTTTAATCGAGCAGATAGTTAGGGTTTTGAACTCTTGATTTTTTATAAAATTTGGGTAGTATTATTGTCAAAACAGTTAATTATAATGTTAAAGTAGTGTACAACTTTAAAAATATATGATAATAAAAAAATATTATATTAATAATATGACTAGCCTAAAGATGTTATGTACATGCGTTCGTGCTTCTTAGCTCTAGCTAGCATTAAAGTTGCACCAAATTTTATAATTAGGTAATATATTCATTTCACAACCATCACCAACTAATTGTAATTAGGTAACCGAAAGAGAGACTTTATATTAGTTAAATCCAAAAATAAAATTTTCCTAATTAAAAAAAAAGAAAAGAAAAATCCACTTCAAATACTAGATACAATCAAAATTATATGTATATATACCCATAGTGGGTCTACACATGATGTTTTAACAAATTTATGTTTGTTGAATGGAGATTGTAATCATGAAAGATCTTATTAATTAAAAATTAAGGATCATGGTCTTGTGTGCCTTGAAGGTAAATGTTAAAAAAAAATTATAGAAAGGACAATTTTTTAACATGAATTAAACAAAATACTAATTTTCTTAAAGAGTCTCGTTTTTTTAATTTACAATACATTTCTGTCCATGCAAATTCTAGTTTAGAGAACAAGAAGAAAAATTATGATTCAATGAAATTTTCTATATGAGATGGAAGGTGGTCGTATACGAAATTTCTATAATCATTTTTATTTGTAAAAATAGTGATAAAAATTTCTAAAGTGACATTACACAAATTTCTCTAGATACTATCGAACCCTATTTATTTTCTCTCTTCAAGTAATAAAAATATGAAAGACCATTGAAGACCGATTTTTTTTTACTTTTTTGCTCAAAACAGTTAACTATAATGCCAAAGTATTATACAACTTTAAAAGTATATAATGATAAAAAAATATTATATTAATAATATGACTAGCCTAAAGATAGGGACACACCTAGTAAGGCCCGAGGGGTACGGTCGTATCCCCTCAATTTAGTTTAATTTTTTTATGTGTTTTTTTATTAAAAATATGAGAAGTTTCAAATTACACCGATGTAAGATTAAGAAATTTTACATCCATTCATAATTTTTTTCTCATATTCATAATTTATCAATTTCACCGCCAGATAAGCTATTTGTATTGTGTTTATCAAGTATGAAAAGTTTCAAATCAATTAAATATTTGTAATCATATAATCACTCTAATTTTTTTAAAATTCATAATTCAGTATATAACATGATTATGATGAGAGGCCTCTACATCTCCGATTAATTTAATTTTTTGCACGTATCATTGATATATCTAATTCAATAGCTAGATCGACAAATTATAAAATTGGGACAAAGTTATTGACGGGTGTAAAACTTCTTTGTTTTACACCAAATATAACTTGAACTTTTCCTTTAAAAATATTATATATCTGATACTATATTAAACAATAAATACTATTGCATTTAATAATGCTCAACTTATCACTTGATGATTTTTATACTCCATAAGGAAGTATCATTTTTTGTTAAATATTAAAACTTATTTTTCTATTAAGAGATTTAATTCATTGTTATGTCCATAAATGGAATAAGAATCTTAATTTGTGATGTTTAGAAGAAAAATGTGGAACTCTTAATTTGAGATTGGTAGAATAGTTTTTACCCAATTGGCTTATTCTACTGCCAAATAAAACATGATTTTTGGTAAAGCTAAATACAACTGTAGGATGGAAAACCTAAGAATACAATTGTGGACACACATTTGTATGATTTCTGAAAATATATAACACTTGGTTTAGTCAAAAGCTCTTGTTTGGGGGAGGAGGGTTTGTTAGCATTAGAACACACGATTATTACACATCCATATGATAGTGGCCCTAAGTTCCCTATGTTTCTATATGAAACCACCCATATGTCCTCTTCCAAGATAACTAGCGCAATATGTAAGTGTAATTTAGATTACTTAAACCCACATATAAGCCAATTAAAATCTCCTCATTACATTACCGATGCAAGATATAAGTCATTATATAATTTCTTTTGATATCGTATCTCCTCAAAAGAATTTTTGCATATGTCTTTGCTTAAAGATGGTATGTACATGTGTTCGTACTTCTTGGCTCTAGCTAGCATTAAAGTTGTACCAAATTTTGTGTTCTTTTAATTAATAGATTAAGATAACTAGAAAACATTTTCTATGTGGCTGAGAGAACAAAACAAGTCATATTCAATGCCCAAACCACTAAGCAGAATCATAATGATTGACAAACATGTTCTCGATCTTAAAACACAACTAAAGTTGTTTGCATCTTTTGGGTAAATTTAGCTTGATTTAGATTCTAAACGCCATGCATAAATTCATTTCACAACCGTCACCAATTAATTGTAATTAGGTAACCGAAAGAGAGACTCTATATTAATTACATCCAAAAATAAAATTTTCCTAATTAAAGAAAGAAAAGAAAAGAAAAGTCCACTTCAAATACTAGATACAATCAAAATTATATGCATATATACCCATAGTGGGTCTACACATGATGTTTCAACAAATTTATGTTTGTTGAATGGAAATTGTTAGCATGAAAGATCTGATTAATTAGAAATTAAGAATCATGGTAATGTCAGGGCCGGCTCTAGAAATGTTGAGGCCCCAAGCGAAAATTAATATCGACAAAAATTGGGGCCCCATATCATTGTCTTCTCCTTCAACAAAACAATCTTAACACCGGTGGTACTAAACTTGAATTGAATAAAAGAAAAAAAGGATACTAGAATGTAATGCATGTGCAATATTGTACCTAGTAACTGTAATTTTGTTATGTAGATTTTTAAAACAAAATAAGAAAATAGTTTGACCAAGTGGTGATAACATGTGTTATTCATCTATAAGGTCATAGGTTCGAACACTAGTTTTAACATTATATATTTAAAAGGGGTGTATACCAAATACTTCCTCTCACTTAATAGAAGTAAGATATGGTCACCATTCATCGTTGGGTTGAATTTGTGAAAGATACCAAGGTGAAAATTTTAGTTCTATTATAATTCCCGTTTGCTATTGCTATTTGATAGTAAATTAGAGTTGAGTTTCTTTTTTGGGGGCAAAGGAAAAAAAAATGGGGGCGTAGGAAAAAAAATTGGGGGCAGAGTTGAGTTGACGTCAATTCCTGTGTGCTAAACAAAGCAGAAAATCAAAAGGAGACACAGAGTAAACTAAGCAGTAAAATTGATCCAATCACTATGAATTTAAGGAATTAAAAGTAAATACTATTACTTACTAACTATGAAGCACACATACAGGTATGGGTGTCGTACCCGGTACTGGTACGAGATACGGGTACGGCAAATCTTAAAAAACTTGAATACTGGTACGGTGAGGGACACATTTAATAAATAAATAAATATATTTATATAATAATATGCATTATGTAAACTCATATCCAAAAAACACTATAAACAAATAAAATTTAACATCACTTAAAATAAATAAGTCATATCCACAAGAGAAAGGATTGCATCAAATAGAAGGTCCACGACGAGCCCAGGCCGTGAGTGAGAAGAGTAGAAGACTGATGAAGCAGAGTCGAACTGCCGTGAGTGAGAAGAGTAGAAGAGAGAAGGTCGACAACGAGTCTATGCCGTGAGTGAAAAGGATTCGACGATGAGAACTGGACGGCGAGAACTTGATGACGATGATAGGGCCATTGAGAAGAGAGGAGAGATGTGAGAATGGGTTTGAGCGTCACCTAATTTTTTGTCGATTGATATTTGGGACATCTCATCTCTTAATAACTTAATATACTATTTATAAAATTAATTAAACAAAACCTACAAAGTTCATTGTATATTGTAAATTCACCCCTTAATTTTTATTTTTTCATCCTAGCCGTACCCGTACCCGTACCCACACCCGTTTTAGCCGTCTCCAACAAAATTTAATATTATTTTTATTGGACACGCCACCAGCCGTGTCCCACCCGTACCCGTACCCGAGCCATGTCCAAATGGGTACCCAGAAAAAAATGAAGTACCTGTGCTTCACAACTTACTAACTATAGTGTCGCATGATTCAAGAAAAGCATTATAGGGATGTGAATGGCGAGGTTGGGATATCTGATCGAGGAATACCTTCTCACTTTGTTAAAGCTGAGAGTCTCACTTTCTCCCGATCTCTATTTAATTTCAATGTATAATTTTTATTTTCTAAAGAGCTCTTGGACCTTTATTTTCTACAATTTGATACCCTTAAATATAAATGTTTACATATAAATTCTTGAAAAAAATAAATTTTGGTGCCCTATGCCAAAGAGGGGCCCTAGGCAAATGCCTAGGCTGCCTCCCCCTCTGGCCGGCTCTGGGTAATGTGTGCTTTGAAGGTGAATGTTAAAATTTTATAATAGAAAGCAGGGGCGGAGCCATATAGAGGCCCACCTGGACTTATTTGAAAATTTTGTTAAGTATGGGGGTTTGTTTGAGTTAGTGAAAAAAGTTAGAGATTGCAGATGTAATAAAAAATCTAGTGGGTGAGGGCAGAGGGGCTTTTGTGCAACGGGCATTGTAAGTTTGGGGGTATGTGTTTGTAAGTAGGGGCCGATGATTAGGGACATTCTTATAACGTGACACCATTTTTTTTATAAAAAAATTTTAATATTAAGATTTAAGTGTTTTAATATTGATTTGCTTCTTAAATTGTTAACATATTTGTTTGTTGGTTATTATTTATTAATGTTGATTTGCCTTTTAGATTGTTAAATATTGATATTAATGTTGATATTTGCTTTTAGGTGTTTATTAATATATTTGTTTGATGGTTATTATTTATTAATGTTGATTTGTTTATTAGATTGTTAAATATTGATAATAAATTTTGTTATTGAGGTTGATTTGCTTATTAGATTGTTATTTGATAAGTTAATATTTAGATTAATATATTCTTTTTTGGTTATTGTGGTTGATTCAATATGAGCTTAGAAAATTCTTAAACAAAATTTTTTTTTTTGCCCCACTGAACATAATTCCTAGCTCCGCCACTGATAGAAAGGACAATTTTTTAACATGAATTAAACAAAATACTAATTTTTTTAAAGAGTCTCGCCTTTTTAATTTACAATACATTTTTGTCCATGCAAATTCTAGTTTAGAGAACAATAAGAAAATTTATGATTCAATGCAGTTTTCTGTATAATTACAGAAATTCTCAATTCTATATGAGATGAAAGGTGGTTATATACAGAATTTCTATAATCATTTCTATTTGTAAAAATAGTAACAGAAATTTCTGAAGTGACATGACACAAATTTCTTTAAATATTATTAAATTCTCTCTTCAAGTAATAAAAATATGAAAGACTATTGAAGACCAATTTTTTGTACTTTTTTACTCATGTAAAATATTTGAAAACTAACTAAATATAATAATTTTAAAAAAATACGTTAACACATGAGATAAAAAAAATCCCCGTTGAAAATAGCCTTAAAATACATCTTAACAAAAAAAAAAATTGGCAAATTGAATAGCCACCGAAGAAGCAGAGGAAGAAGTGTACCGACTGAGTAGGTGAGTGGAGGGACGTTAATGCCACGGGAACCCAACCCACCCTTCTCTCTCCCTCACACCCAAGTTTATTTTATACTCCAAAAATAAATTAAAGCCTAAGAAAGACTTGTTTTATTAGGTATGTATAGAGTTGTAATCAGTTTTTGCAAACTCTAACGTTATTGCCTTTAGGGACAGTTAAAAAAAAAGATCTTATTAGATAAAGCTTTTCACACTAAAGTCAAGGAATAATTTTTTTGTAAATAAAGGGCTTATTTTTTTATTTTATTGATAATATGGCATGCGTCTTTTTTTTTTCCATTGTAAAATGACATCTCAACCCTTAAAATAAACTAAAAAATACCAATATGCATTAAAATATGGACTGCAATATGAACTTTGCAGTCTATATTTCACTGCAATGTGAACTTTGCAGTCCATATTTTTGGTGCAAAGTTCATATTGCAATCCATATTTTATTGCAATGTGAACTTTGCAGTCCATATTTTTAGTGCAAAGTTCATATTGCAGTCCATATTTCACTGCAATATGAACTTTGTAATTCATATTTTACTGCAATATGAATTTTGCAGTCCATATTTTTTGTGCAAATTTCATAAAGAGTGGTAATTTAGGTAATACATAACATGTTTTTTATTAATTAAATGATATTTAAATTTATTCAAATACATTCATTTAAAATATAAAACAAAATAGGCCTCTTACACTAATTACCAATTAAAAATAGGCCCTTCATTCAAAAAAATATTATTCATCGGAGTTTTGGTAAAAATCAATGTGTAATAAGCCCTTCTACCTAATTTCTAGTTGCCTTTAATGCCTTTACGAGTATATTGTTATTATACCCGTCACGAGCAAGTGCTTGTAATTTTTTTTTATTTTTTTTGTCTCTCATGAGGTATTTTTACATTATATTAAATGTAGAACTAATTTCTGCTTGTGGAATTAAATTTATCGATCACCCAAAACACAATGATAAACAAACCATTGGACAAATTCATGTAATTAAACAAGTGCAAAAGGTCTCACAACTGAGTACAAAAGTTTTAAAGTCTAATTGATAGAGTCTCATTATTTGTAGATATATAATATAGTCTCTATTCCTCATGTAACAGAGTATAATATTTGCTAAAAAAATAAAATAATAACACTGTTGCCATTATGTTTTTCTTGTTAATTTTTTTTTTAAATAAAAAACAATATGAGATATGAGGGCTTGGTGCTCAAAAAATAAAATAATAACACTGTTGCCATATGCTTTTCTTGTTAAGTTTTTTTTTTTAATAAATAAAAAAATATGAGATGTGAGGGCTTGGTTTAACGATACAGCATCTCTTTCTATATATATATAATGAAGATAGTGAAATAGCTCAAGCTGATTGAGTTGAAGCATGAAACCCAAATTCAATTTGCATTTGGAAAGAGTGGCATCAATATTTTATAAAAGAAAATGTTAACATATTCTCGTACGGCATATGTTTAAGTTATTATGAATATAAATAATGAATTCTTGTATGAGAAATTCTTTCTAAACACTACACCTAAATTACCATTTGACGGTCATAAAAATACCAGTCACAAATATATGACATTCCAAGTAGACTATTAGAGGCAATCACAAAGCTCCATTGTGAAGGTTTCTGACAGTCACAATATTTGCACTTGCAACTGCAAAAAATAGTCACAATTGTAATATTTTGTGACTATTCAAAGCAATTATAAACATTAACATTATGACTATTTTCTACAGTCATAAATATGTCATAATAGGTAGTTTTATATTTGTCCAAAAATTATGATTGTAATTGGCATCTACAGAAATTGTTGTGCGGCTGTTTATATCAATCATAAACACAATTGTAAATTAGTCACAATTATTGTGACTTTTTATGGCAGTCACAATAATTATGGTTTGTGACTGTTCCTGTTAGTGACAATGTTCATTGGATTGGCGATGTTAAATTAGTCACAAAATTGTGACTGTTGTTAAAAGCACAAATTTAGAGTTATTTTTTTAAAATAAATTGGAAAAATGTGAAGTTAATTTTTTATTTTTATTTTTACCTGCAATTCTATCAACATTCTCAATAAATTTACACTGTAATCTAATTAATATTCACAAAAAAAAAATAACCGAATAACTGATCAAGAGTCACAAGGAGTAACAATCAAGAACTAAAAACATTGTAACTATCAAAGACAATCACAAACAATACTAATTTTTGTTATTGTCATTGGCAATTACAAATAATTAAATCTATATAACTATTCGAGCATTGTGACTGCTAATGACAGTCACAAACAATATGAAGAGCAATAACAGTCACAAATTCCGCGAGATGAAGAGTTACATTTTTTTGTTTTTAATATAGTGAAATATGAATGCTTAATATATATTTTTAGAATACACATTAATACGATCCTTTTATAAATTATTGGTATGAAACTAAGAGCTATATTTATAATGTGTGTATCTATACACTAGGATAAATAGATAAATTTAAAATATGATTTCCTAGCTAGTAGCAGAAGAGGTAGGGGACCTTGCCTTGTCCCAATCTATTTTTCCGTAAGAATTAATTAATCAATTGGCTATATAGGTTTTCCTCATGACACGTGGCGTTAATAAATTAGGGCTATAATTAAATCACTATGAGACAAAAGGACTACCCTAATCAATTCAACCGAACTGGCTACCATTTATATTAAGCAAACATTTCATGACACGTGGCCTAAAAATACTTAAATAAAACAATCTACTATTCTATATATTAAGGCAGTGCGGATAATGCAAATAAATAGGAATGAAAAAAAAAAAAAATCTTGAAACGTGGCCTATTTATTTCTCTTCAGATTATATCATGTCGCTTGTCTTAATTTCTAGTCCCATCGGAAAAATTTATAAAACAATTTTATCTTGGGGCAATTAAAAAAAAGGGCTTATTAGAGAAAGATTTTCACACTAAGGCCAAGGAATAATTTTTTTTTAAATAAAGGGCCTATTTTTTATTTTATTGATAATATGACATGTGTCTTTTTTTTTCATTATAAAATGACATCCCAACCCTTAAAATAAACTAAAAAAATATCAATATGCATTAAAATATGGACTGCAATATGAACTTTGCAGTCTATATTTCACTGCAATATGAACTTTGCAGTCCATATTTCACTGCAATGTGAACTTTGCAGTCCATATTTTTAGTGCAAAGTTCATATTGCAGTCCATATTTTACTGCAATGTGAACTTTGCAGTCCATATTTTTAGTGCAAAGTTCATATTGCAGTACATATTTCACTGCAATATGAACTTTGCAGTTCATATTTTATTGCAATATGAACTTTGCAGTCCATATTTTTTGTGAAAATTTCATAAAAAGGGGTAATTTAGGTAATACATAACATGTTTTTATTAATTAAATGATATTTAAATTTATTCAAATACATTCATTTAAAATATAAAACAAAATAGGCCTCTTACACTAATTACCAATTAAAAATAGGCCCTTCATTCAAATTACCAATTAAAAATAGGCCCTTCATTCAAAAAAATATTATTCATTGGATTTTTGGTAAAAATCAATGTATAATAAGCCCTTCTACCTAATTTCTAGTTTTATCTTTTTTTATTTTAAAATTATATTTAGCCAGCAATCACGTATTGATAGATATAATGATGGTAATGGCTAGTGAAGTATAGCGACTAAACTAGCAGATAGGAAAAGAACATGACAATGGTTATATATTTAAATTCATTATATAAATAATAATAATAATTCGTGTAACCATAATATTAATCAAAACCTCTTCATTAAAGCACAATACTATATATTAACCCTACCTTAACCAACGTTATAAAAGAAACTCTTATTTAAAATAAAAAAAATATTTTAAATCAATTGTTCGTGGTGCGCCCATTTCTTGTAATGTTCTAATACCATATTTATAACGTAAAAATAATTGTGCACATCTTTACATTGTTATTTCAACAAAAAAATAAAATCTAATAAATTGATAGGATCATATTAATTTATTTTTTCTTAATCCTAAGGTTAATAGTAAAATAATTAAATACTATTCATCTTTCTTTGACGTCGGACATTGGACGAATTCTTTAATAATAATAATAATAACAACAGCAATATATTACTGTTATGATTATAAGATATTATTATTATTTCTATTGTTGTGATACTAATAAAATATTCACGTCAATTAAATTAGAGCCACATAAAAAGTAGTTTTGGAGATTGTAGGATAAATTAAATATGAGAAAAAAAAATTAAATGGGACAGCAATATATTTATCTTCCATATGCTCTACCATTGCACGTGTATATTCGTTGGCAACAGCTTCCATTTAATTAATGTGTGAAGATGGGTCTGCAAAAGACGTCCCTAACCTCAACTAAAAAATCCACAACTTATTGCTTTGGATCTATTGTTTTCTAGTTTTATAATATAAACTTTTTCCAATATATATATATATATATATATATCTTATGTTGGGTATATGTCTATTTGTTTTAAAATTTAATATATATTAGCTCGTGTATTTTAATAAACAATACAATATGCGTGTACCAGAATTTAAATACAAAGTGAGTACTAAGAAAATATAATTATGTAATATGTAATGTCTTTAGGTACCTTTTTTTTACGCAAATTTATTTATATATAGCATTATTGATTAAAAGGACACTGATTTTAACGTAATTAATAAATCCGAGTGTTTAGTCTTAATTTAAAATATAATATTTTAACATTTGGTCCCTGTTAAAGAATTTTTTTTGGATGCAATCCATTATTTTTATTTTTATTTTAAATTTGTGGTCTTTTAAGTACAATATCTATTTCTAGCGATAACTCAAATATACATATACAATAATTGAGTATCTGTGATTTCTCGGTTACAGAAAATCTCAATTCAATAATGATAGATATGGTAATTTTGATGAGAAATATCAATTTGTAAATACCGTACATGTAATAAAAAAACAACAAATATTGAACTTAAAAAACCGTATCCTTTAAATAAGTAAGAAGTGTGAGTCTTAAAAAATAAAAATAAAAACTATATGCAAAAAATATTCGAGAATAAAAACCAAAACCTAATTCTTTTTTTTCATTAAAATTTGCTCTTTAAAAGAATCTTATAGTTTTTAGTTTTTCTTTCCTTTTTGGCTAGAAGAAGAGGAAGGAGTCTCAAACCCTTTCTAATAAATGATTAACTAAGACCTTACATGTCGTACATTTAGAAAATCCAAGCCCAAGTCATTATCTATTTTACTTAAAAAGTAGGAGGCTTTTAAATCTTTGCAAGTTATTAAGCAACCCTTTTGGTTGGGTTACATTCATAAATTATACATTATGCATATATATATATATATATATATGAATGCTATGCATGTGTATTTCTTTTTTTAACTTTGTCATTTATACTACATTAAATGTGAGATTCATGTTCGATGGCAAAACTGAACCTACAATTGGCATGGACAAAAAAAAAATTGTACCTTTTGTTTTTCTATATATGTTTAAACATCATTTAATTAAAATTGAAAAAACAAAATAAACGCTCAACGGTACCATACAGCTATTCTTACAAGCTCGTTCAAATTGCTTATATACTTTACTAAATGAATATTACATACATTTTTAAGTGTCATATTTTTTTAGAATATATATATATAATGTTACTAAAAATTATATTATTAAGTTCTAGAAGATTCATGGAGTTAAATCAAGCGCTAATAATCACATTTTTTTGGATGATTTTAAGTACAACCATTAATTTATGCTTATCAGTCTATAAATTTTTATCGAAACTTTCGATTCACCCCTTAAAGGGGACATATGTGAAATCTTTTTTCGCCAATTTCTTTTAATTATTTGAGATTGGAACTAAATGAGCCACACTTTTTTGTGTGTTGGGGGTCCCAATTAAGACTTAAATAGCACAGATATCTTTTTCACTAAAATGACTGCTCTGAGTTTTCACAAAATAGCCAATGTGTTTGTCTTTTTATGAAGTGCTTCTCCCTCTAAGTTGTTACGATCTACCCCCTTTCCTATCTTTTTTTTTCTTTTAAACCTCTTAGAAAAAATTAAAAAGAATAATAAAAGAAAATGTCTCTCTTTATTAATTTTATGAAAAACTTACAAACAAAATTATAGCCACATATTTGGTCAAATACTTTGACCGAATAAGCTTTCAAGTTTTGTATTTATCAACTTTTATCATATATTTATATTATTAACATTTTAACCCCTAAAAATATAAACACTTTAAATAATATTTTTATGACCAAACTTTCACCCTATCTTTATATTAGTAACATTTTTAACCTCAAAAAGATAGAAGCGTTCACATTCAACAATATTTAAGGAACTAATATTAATTATTTCATTTAAGCTTTGTTTGATAATAACATGAAAAATAAAAAGAAAAATACTTGATTTGTGTGAGAAGTTATAAAATAAGTTGAATTATGTGATGAGATGTTCTCCCTCTCATGGTCAATTTTATTTGTATTTGTCCCGTGGGTGGTAGAAATCTAACCAAGCCTAAATAAAGTTGAATCGCCCCAAATCGATGAAGTTGATAACCAAACTCAGTTAAGGTAGTGATAATGAACAATAAATTAACAGTGATGAGATAGGAAATTTTGTTTGTGGGGTAGGTTCCTCCGGTGGCTGTTATTCTCAATCCAACAGTATATTCTCCCTAAGCATGTGTGCTTGTGTTTTTCACTAAGCTTCAATGACTAATAATATGTTGTTATAATGAAGGTTATTGTTTGCTCCTTTAAAGAGAATACAAGGAATACTATATTATAATAAAGTTGGCCTTTCTTTTTTGGGTTTATCTTATCCTATTTTTACAATTTGGATAGGATTTGATGAGATGGGAAATTACTATAAAAGGTAAGCTTAATCAATACTCAAAGAGTACAGGTGTCCAGGGCCCTATTCATATTAACTGAAATGGTTATTTCTTAGTGTCTATCCTCTAACTCAGCTACCTCTTATCCACAAATTGGCAAATGGTAATTAGGTTGATTTCCTTTTATCCGATCAGAAATAAATTATCTATCTCACCGGCAAAAAGACAACATAGCCGATCAGGGGTCCTCATCCCGAGATAGGCCCACAGTCTGAGTGTTGGGTTTTGGCTAAGGCCCATATACAAAATTATCCTCCCATAATTGCCCCCCAAGCACCTAAATTCGGCCAACAAGTTGGATTCAGGTGTTTGGCCTTCAAAGAGAAAAATTGCTCGAAAAGAACGCTTTCTTGTCCGCGTCTATCTGATGTCGCAAACCATAACTAACGAGACACATATCCTATGCATAAATTTTGGTGGTTCACAGCTGTACGCACCCACCAAGCCAGCTGTCGATCATTTGAGTGATTAATTGTGCGTTCGAAAAATGGGCGGGATGTCCTGGTGGGACCTATACATTAAATGTGTTCCATCATAAAACTTCGATTCCCTATATGATGGGAGGTTACGGAAGAGGCAGAAGACTACTTAAACCCATTTGAAACCTTTTCATTCTTCTCTACTTGCCTTCTTGTTCCAAGAACTTCATAAAGCCCTCCACGCAGCTAGAAATTTCCGCTAAATCTCTACGAATCAGTGCTTTCCTGCTAGAATTTTGTCGACTCTTTGTCATTCTCCAATATTTGATTTTCATCCTTTCTCAGTGATTCCAACTGTCAAGTAAGTTTATATTTTCGATTCTTAACTTTTCTCTTTTTTTGGGTTTGTCTTTGGGGAGTTTCTTGCTCTTGCGCCGTCGTACCTTCGATTTATTCTCAAAAAATGGGTAAATTTAGAACAAACGAACAAAAAGCCGAGTTCTTTAGAACATACATCCCGAAAAGGATTAGTTATGGTACATTAGGCAAAAGGGATAATCCTTTCGCCGAAGACTATAAACTCGCACGCAACGAGTACCCTGTCCATGTGTCAATGTTTAGGGAGTACATACTCAGATTGCCCTTGGGTTCTATGACGGTATATTTTCTCAGAAAATATAGTTTAATTTTAAGGTAACTATGCCCAAATGCCGTTAGGATCATTCGTGATATAGAGAGACTTAACGAAATCCACGACACCCAATTAGGTATAAATGAACTTAGGTATTGCTACATCCTTACGAAGAAGGAATATGGCTACAGTTTGAAAGCAATGCACAATGCCCTCAGTCTTATTCTAGCCTTGCTTGATTCTCATAAGGGATCCGATTCAAATACTGTCATTCTGATAAGAGGTATTGAGCCCAATCCCATTTACAAGCCAGTTCCTCAATGTGAACACCTCAATTTGAGACCCTTGCAAGAGTCACAATTTCTAAAAAAATAAACACGCATGCAAGCACGAGCATTCATAGATGCATACATACTAAATACATGTAATACAGGTCAAATAAGAAAGTTGAAAAAGACACCCAGAAGAGAAGTTACGAGAATTACTAAAAGCTGCCAGAACCGAAAACCGTCAATTTTGTGAAAACTTACAAAATAAGACTTATAAAATTTTGATCATCCTCAAACTTTATGAGTTGTTAGATAGTTTTATAAGGAGTAATATACTCAAAAATCAACTCCATCTGACGGTCGGATTTTCGAGAATTTTAAAAAATCGAGGGTTTATTTTTAGTGATCAAATAGAGGCCTTCCCGAAGTCAAAATGAGCTCCAATTTTGTTAGTATATAGGTCTTGTTGTGGGGAAGAACATATCTAAAATTAATATTTATCAGACATAGGATCATCAAGAATTAATTCGTTTATCGTGCAATTTTATTCGAAATATCCTTCAGAGTAATTAGAGTAAATGAAGGCCTTTCCGAACTAAGATCGATCTCAAATTTGGATACAAGATAGAAAACATTTGGAGGAAAATCATATCCAAAATCCATGAAAATACAATGGCAATAAAATCACATGTCGTACAACAAATGACCTTATTTACAACAAATACCTTTTCTACGTAGAAACAAACTCTTCGTACCAATTAGAGAAAAAAAAGTCTTTCTCAAACTCTGATCGACCTTAAAATTTGACAAGATCTAGAAGACTTTTATTTTCAATACATATCCAAAAATTAGCACGATCCAACGGTGGGAAGGCCTTGCGATAGGGCCCTAGAGTCCTGGTGGCAATTTATTTTCTTGCTCTCCAAATAATCTGCAGCTATATATAGACCCCCCCTCCATTCATATTTTTCATCAACAATCAAAGGAATTTTGTGGTACACACCAAGAGACCCATATTATCTCCCTCCGAAAGGGCTCAAGTATAATTTTCTTTCTCTTATTTTATTTATTCGTCGATTTTATAATTCACATTCTTATCTGCATAATTACAATCATTTGATAGCTTTTCAAAATCATTTTTCAAATTATTTTTTAAAACCAAAGGCGTATAACAAACCTTAATCCAATTCCAAAATAATATTATTATTTTCTTACTTTTTTAAAAGCCCGGATTAGCGGTATTGTTATATGATGGAATCGATAATTGCTATATATCTAATCTAACTCATAGATTGCGATGTATATGTGATAAATACTCGATTATGATAGTACTAGTGACATCTATACTAATTTAATTAATAAATTATACTACACGATCGGTCAACTTGTCTCATATTACATCGAATATAAGATTTCACATCGAAGCAGTTTTTGAAAAGCCCAATGCTTTACAAAATCACTTGTTTCATTGCATCTACTATTATCAAACTCTCTTTTTCAAATCACACACACACGCGCTAATTTTCAAAATCCTGGGCGAATTAGGAAACACATCGTTTTCATCCCATTCCCAAAATTTTGGTTTCTAAAGTAAGCACGAAAAGCTGTAAAGTAATAGCAATAGCATGCAAGAACTGAATTATAACACGCACATATATTACTTAAGAGACTGAAAAGGCGAATCGGGTGCCTAACACCTTCCTAATTCGTAACTTAATCATCGAACCTTCAAATTAACTAGTTTCGTATACATTGTGTATAAAAGGATATTTGGTCAATAAATACATCTTTTTTACACAAACTTTTCTATGTTTAGTAAAACAAACTAGCGACTCTCATTCTTTTCAAAATTAATTTTCAAAGTAACATAGAATCGCCGCCCACGAGGACTTAAGCGTCGAGAATGTGGGTTCTCACACCCGACGAGCCTCTAGACCTATTGTGTTTTAAAATTGCTCGTTCCATTCACTGAGAGTTTATTTAAGTGCAAATATGACCTCGCTCTCTAATGGCTTTTCCAGGGGACCTTGATAAGTTTGATCGGCCTCAAGAATACAGCGTCAACATCCTATAAATCAACGTTGTTGCCAGTCACGATGGTGGCAGTGTCTGTCCAGCCAATCCCTTCACCCAAGAACGGCACACCGGCTCCTGGGATACGCCACAACTTTAGGAAATATAGGACCAATAACTCTCATCGTAATCGGGAGAGGGTCCCGAACTAAGAAAGGGATTAGAGGGAATGTCATAAATGTTCCCGATCAGCCTTTTGTTCATCCAGTAAATCGCGACCCCAACTTGTTAGAAAATTACATGGACATTCCTTTGTGTGAGTTTACTAAGGAGGAGAAAGGCCACTTCGAAATTCAAGAGAGGTTGGCCATTAACATAGCCAGGGGCATGAAGCAACCAATCCCAGTCTTTCCGAACAAGAACGGTCCCGATAGGTTCCTTAGCTTAAACTCCATCTTAAAAAGGGAAGAACCTCCAATTCTCTCAAGGAGATCTAAAACTAGAGCAAAATCTATAAAGGACATTGAGCCGGATCCCGATTAATCCTCATCTTGCCCCAGTCTTAAGTTGGTCAATCAGCCTACTAATTCCATCGAAGGTCGGGCTTCAACATCAGGTAAACCAAAAAAAAAGTGGAAGACAAAGTCTAACATAGACAAGATGCCATTCAGTAATCTGGCATAGGCACTCGCTAAGAAAAGAGTTCAGGCCTCAAGTAAGAAATGAGGGGAACCTGCCACCAAGAGACTCCGTCCGATTATCCACGCAACCAAGGACAAGCCTCCAAAATTGGCTTCTCCTGACCGATGAGTCGATAAACCTAACATCCCTCCTCCAGGTTCAAAGGACACCATCTGATCTTCTTCTTTGAATGTCGTCAAAGCTAACATCGTCCCAACTAAGAATGAATTAATGGAGGTCGCAAATGACCAAACTCCCCAATCTTCGGATCAAGTAAAATAGGTGTCTGAGTGATGTGATCCTACCTAGTCCTCTGTTCAATTCAACCTAGGAATATTGTGAGTTCTTGAATGAAGGCTTTAATGCGCATAGATTCAAAGATAGAGCATGAAAGTTTAAAGAAAAATCTATCAAATTGCTTATTCCAAGAGCTATAAAGAGATTCCGCGCTAATCAATTATTCCGTGGAGTTCCTAAAGATTGAGTGTGAAAATTCAAGGTTTACAATGAAATTTGAATCATGGAATGGATTTTTGAAAAACTGCAAAAGTTAATTTGCAGTAAAACTGAAAAACTGCAAAAGCATTTTTACAGTAAATCAGCCTTGAAATATTGCACACTGTTTTACTGCAAAAGTCGATTTGTTGTAAAACTATAAAACTACAAAAGCACTTTTACAGTAAAACAGTTTATGACACTTTTTTTTATTATTTTCATATTGATTATAGCCTGAGGACTATAGATAATTATAGGCTTATTTTATAGTATTTATTAATTTTCTTATTGTATTAGGAATATTTTAGGAGTTATTATTTTCTTTTTTTAAGTAGGAATTAGTTTCCTTGTTGAATTGGGATTCTAAGATTTTGTTTCTCCTATTTAAAGTAGGTTGTTAAACGTTATTACGAATGAATAATATTATGCAATTATTGAGTGTTTTACACTTTTGAGTTCTTATTTGAGTTTGTTAAATAATTTGAATTGATTAATTCTATTATTCTTGATATATCAATCAATTCTCTACCAATTAATTGTGGCGTTTTCACTTTACCAAGGTTTAATTCTTGTTTCAATGGTTTGGTTGAGATTTTCATCTTTTATCTTTTCGACAAACTCCAAAGTTCTTGTTACGTTCGTAGTCTAAGGGTTGAGGATCCATCAAATTGGTTAGGAAAACGATTTGCGATCGCATCATTGGTATTATAGGAAAATTTTCTATTCAGGTTTATTTATCATATAATTTTTTACTCTTTCAATTATTGCCGTATTTTTAAGGTTTGTGATCTATCTTATATCTTATTCAATTATGGTTTCTAAAAAAAATACTTGAACAGTGTTGCATGAACAGTGATTATGGGAAAAGAAAGATTAACTTTTTTTTAGTTGGAAGAACCCTAGAATTAAATTTTGATTATTATTAGGGTTTGTTTGTGAATACTGTGGCACTAAAGTTTCAATTGTGGAGGCTTAACGATTTCGAAAGCCCTAGATTTTTTATTGATATTTCTTGATGGGTTTTATCTTATGATTTTGATTCATATAAATTATATTTGGTTGGAAAATCTAGAAAACCTTAGGAAAAATTTGATTGCTATACTCGTTAGGGTTCGAAATTCATTGGTGTTTTGTTTGAAATTTTGCTTTACATACTCTAACAATTCTAGTAATTCGTTTGGTTCCTTATTATTATTAGAAGTTGGTTTCTTTGAATCTTTGGAAAATTACATTGTGAATACTTTCAACCAAATTGTTGGGTGCGCGATTGGGTGTTGAAGACTTGCGATAAAATTCAGATTCTTCAACTCGTTTGTGAAGTTCCAAAGGTGAATTATAAGGAATCACCTTTATTTGTGTGATAAACACGAGAGAAAAAAGTTGAGTGATATTATTTTAAACGAAACACGTAAGGGAGTGCAATGAGGAAATTTTATTTCTTTATATTGCACTAATCCTTGTTTTGACCGCAAGAATGTCTTATTTTATTTTTAAGCATAAAAAAGTTAGTGTGACGAGGAGTTTAAAAGAGATAGTGTGTGACTAAGAAATATATAAATTAAACGGTGCTGGAGGTTGAGAAAAACTCCTAATAGAGAAAAAATAAAACAAAATTTGGGTAGTAGTACGAAAAATGCTTCCTTATTTGATGATGAGGATTGTTCTAAGTTTAACGCATTATTTACCAAAGCTTATGAGCAGTTTAAGAGGAGGAAAAATTTAATGCCAAACCAAATTGAGGAGCATGTCGTAAAAGGAGAATTGCTAACTGAGTGTGGGGACCCAAGTACGCAAGCAAATGTATTTCGAACTAGGTGTCTCATGCAAGACAATGCATGTAGTTTGATAATAAATGGGGGAGTTTGCAAGAACTTTGCTAGCATAATAATGATTGAGAAGTTGAGATTGCCTACAATTAAGCATCTATGTCCTTACAAGTTGCGATGGTTAAATTTTAATAGAGAAATAAGGGTGGACCAATAAGTGATTATTTCTTTTAGCATTGGGAAATACAAATATGATGTTCTATGTGATGTAGTTCCAATGTAGGCCAATCACATGTTGCTAGGCTGACCATGGCAGGTTGATAGGCGAGTTAAGCACAATGGAGTTTCCAATAAGTACTCTTTCAAGTTGAATGAGATAACCGTTACTCTTGTTTCATTGCCACCATGTCAAGCTTATGAATATCAAATGAAGTTACAAAAAGAGAGTGATAAAAAAAGAGTAAGCAAAAACTAGAAAATAGTGGCAAAGGAGTATAAAAGAAAGAGAGTAGTGAGGCTAGCAAGAAAAAGAAAAAAAGTAGTGAGGCTAGTGAGGAAAAGAAAGAGGGTAAAAGAATAGAAAAAAAATTAAGTGAGAATTCGATAGATATTAAGGTAAAAGAGAGAAAAAAAATTAATAGTCTCCATTGAGTGTGATTTGGAGGGAAGACAAAAGAGTGGTTGTGCAAAAGCGAGCGAATTGGAGAAACTATTTTTAAATACTAACAATCTTAACCCATATTTGCATGTTTTTATTTTGTCTTTATTGCAGGAAATTGTTGACCAAAGCCAAGGGCAAGTGAAGTTAGAATATGGCAAGCAAATTCCAAGGCAAGGTTTTAGTAAGTTTTCTAAGTTAGAGTTGGTAAGTTGTTCTCTAAAGAAAATATTTAGATTTAAAACAAAGCATGGATTGTTTGAATGGATAACTAATTTTTTGATTTTGAATAATACTTTTATGAGTTTAAAGAATCAAGATTTGAATCCATTATTGGGAAAAATTGTTTTGAAGAGTTTTGACATTTGAATTTCACACTATCAATAGCAATAGTAATTTGAAATGTTATTTATTGATTAGTTTGAATGATCAATTGTTTATGGTAAGTTTTGAAGCGCTAATCGCTAACCTAAAAAAGTGCACTCTTGGCACAAATGAGACTATGTTACTTTGCTTTGATAAGTATATTGTAGGTAAGGCAATTATAACGGAGGAATTGAGTAACATGGCAGCCGTGGAGCTTAATAAGTTCGAAAGGAATACACATATTATTTGCGGAGGATAGTAAAGAATTTCTAAGGCAGCCATGGAAGCAAGGAGGATATTTGCAAAGGGAAGATAAGAGATTCTAGCCAAGAAATAAGAGCTGAAAGTTGATGAAGTGGACCACGTAGACTTCATTAGAGTGGACAAGTACGATTTTCATCCGAATCATCATTTGGGAAGTTTTTTCAATGAATTACGAAGGATCGAGTTGAAGTATCGTCTCAAGTTTGAAGAATTTCGTTTGTCAAAAAAAGCCAAGTAGCAAACTAGTAGATGCGGGTTAAATCAAACAATGCTTAGCCAAGATTCGAGGATGAATCTTCTTGAAAATGAGGGGTATGATGTTTTCCTACCTAGCCTTTCGTTCAATTTAACCCAGGAATATTGTGAGTTCTTAAATAAAGGCTTTAATATGCATAGATTCAAGGATAGAGTATGGAAGTTTAAATGAAAAGTTATTAAATTGCTTATTCCAAGAGGTACAAAGAGATTCCGCGCCAATCAATCATTTTGTGGAGTTCCTAAAGATTAGGCGTGAAAGTTTAAGGTTTACAATGAAGTTTGAATCATGGAATGGATTTTCGAAAAACTGTAAAAGTTGATTTGTAGTAAAACTGAAAAACTGCAAAAGCACTTTTGTAGTAAACCAGCCTTGAAATATTGCACACTATTTTACTGCAAAAGTCGATTTGCAGTAAAACTGAAAAACTGCAAAAGCACACTATTTTGCTTATGTTCTTCACTAAGCTCCAATGACTAACAATTTGTTGTTATAATGAAGGTTATTTTTGTCTCATTTAAAGAGAATACAAGGAATGCTATATGATAGTAAAGTTAGCCTTCCTTCTTTGGGTTTATCTTGTCCTATTTATACAATTTAGATAGGGTATGGTGAGACTGAAAATTACTATAAAGGGTAAGCTTGATCAATACTCCAAAATTACAGGTGTTTAGGGCCTTGTTCACACTAAATGGTTATTTTCCATAGTCTATTCTCCAGCTCAGTTACCTCTTATCCACAGACTGACAAATGGCAATTGGGCAAATTTAATTTTATCCGATCAGAAATAAGTTATCTATCTCACCTGCAAGAAAACAACATAGCTGATCAGGGGTCCTCATCCTAAGACAAGCCCACAGTCTGTGTCTTGGGTTTAGGCCGAGGCCCATGTATAAAATTATCCTCTCACATGTCCTTCGTCCTTCATTTTTTTAATTTTTTTTTCTTACTCAACCCTCAAATAAATTTTTTCCATAGAAAAAAATTTAAAAAGTAAGAAGATATCTTACTACAGGTCTCAACTTATTTTCCAACATCTCACATAAATCAAGTGTTTTTCTTTTTCTTTTTTATATTGTAATCAATCGAACTTTTAATAGTTAAATTTATTAATCTAAAAATAGATGGGCCATAACATAGTCATGCAGTTTTTTTATGATATCAGAAATTAAGAATTCAATTTTTTTAGATGTCTCAAATTGAGTATCTCAATTTTAGCGTTAAATTCACTTAACATCTTTTAATAGTTTTAAAGCGTCTTTTATAAATGTAAAGAAAAATATTATATACTGAGCATATCCTATTTATAATTGGTAATATAAATCAAATTTAAAATTAATGCAAATGTCATATGGCTATTTATAATTGGAAATGGAAAAATCCACTTTAACATTGATGCAAATGTTAGATGGGTGAATTTGTGTAAAAGTCCAACTTTTTTGGAAGTCCCAAATTAAGTATCAAATTTTTTGTGTTGAATTCACTTAACATCTTTTAATATTTTTAATAGTTTAATAGCTTTAGTTTTAAAGCCTCTCTGTAAATATAAAAAAAAATGATATACTTGAGCATATCCTATTTTTAATTGGTAATAGAGAAATCTAATTTAACTTTAATACAACTATCAGATGGGTGAGTTTGTTTGAAAGACAAAATAGAGTCTTAATTTTGTAATTATTAATTTAATGATAGTAGATTTATATTTCAAAACTAAATACAAATTAAGTTTGAGTAAGAGTTGATATCTTTCTCAAATTGTCGTTGAAAATTGTCTGTAAGTTTAAAAACTTAGAGCATTTTTCACGCTAGTAATATCCTAAATGATGGGTCCCGTTGTCTCTTATATTTAGGTTGTTTTCCGAGCAATCATAGCTTGGCTTATATTTCACCAATAAGCTTACATGGATATAAATATATGATATAAAAGTTGACATATCAAATACGGTGACTATCTGTTGGTTAAAATAGCATTATCACAATTTATTATAATTAATGAGCGATTGACACATTGATATATTAGTCATTTTCTTGCAATTGTTTTGGTCCATAGCCTCACCCCTTTTGCCTTACTCAATATTATTATCCTTTATTTTTATTTTTTTGTACATATATAAAAAAATAAAAAAGTAGCTTTAATCCCATTAATATCAACATTTTTAAACTAAACAAAGCGATCAATAAGCCAATATTCAAAATGAGAAACATATTTGCTATCTATAAAAACTCCAAGGGGGTTAATAGCCCAAACTTTCGCTGCCCATGGACATAAAAGAAAGAGATGTTCTGATGATTCGGGCTCTTTCACACAAACAGCGCATAAAGGAAAGGGTGACATTTCCGCCTCTAAAGTGTAAATTTAGTCAAAAGAGCATCTGAGGAACAACGCCATAGAAATTGCTTGACTCTTGGAATTGTAGGAACAGACCAAATATATATTTCCAAAACTCATAAGGAATGATAAAAGGAAGAGCTCGGTCTGGAAGATCGAGGATCCGGCACCATTGAATTTAAAACAACAATACATACATGACTTCACATTGAACTCTCCATTCTTAGTATGACGCCATGATAAAACATCTCTAGATAGAGGAGAGTTAAGTTTAATAGCTAAAATAGCATCTGCAATATGAGAAGGAAAAATAAATCTAACAAAGCTTAGATTCCAATTTTGAGAAAAAAACACAAATAAGTTGACTAACCACCTTAATAAAAAGAACTTTGAACTCGGCAAGGGATCGAAACGGTAACTCTTAGGCCTCGTTTAGTTCACGGATTTTAGTACTCGGGAAAGGAAAGTCGTTACTTTCCTTTGTTTGGTAAGCACAAATTCCGGAAACACTTTTCCGAGAGAGGGGAAAGTAAGGGGTAAAACCATTCCTCTTAAAACACATGGGATTGATTTTTTCATGTGATTTCCAAGCATTTATTACAAAAAATTTAGACAATAATACCCTTACCTAAATATTTTTCATACTTTACCAAACGCAAGAAATGAAATTTGATAGGAAATTTAATTTTCCACCTCCATAGGAAAGATAAGGGAATTGATTTCCCTTCCGTGAACCAAACGAGGCCAGCCTACTGGTCTGACCAAATATCAATTAATGATGCGTTGTTATCATCCTATTTTTTAACAATTCATACGCGTATAATTAACAAATAAGTAAGCCAAGATATCAAGGGTGTACTTAGTAAAAAAGTTAGAATATAATTAAAATGCAACCAATTTTATGAATTTAAAAAAAAAAAATACAAGTAATATGATGAAATGTTTTCCCTTTTTTTTCCTTATTTTTTATGAAAAAAAATAAAAAATCTTACCACCTAAAGAATTTAACTTTATGAAAAGTCATAAAAGTAATACAATATTTCACGTACTAATTAAATCAATAATCTTTTTTTCCAATTTGTCATAAAAATAAATAATGTTTTAATCATTTTTCACCTTTTTTTCTTTTTTTTTTTTTATGAAAAACACCATAAGTAGTATTTCAGTGGCCAGATATTGCCTTTGCCTAAACAAGATTTTAGGTTGAAGACTTATTATTTTATTTTTCTTAAGAAAAATATGATAATTGGGTTAAACGAGATTCAAAAATGTAATTAAAAAATCCTCAAAATACAACTAGACTTGTGAAATAACAACAAAGAAACTCAATCTCAATTACAAATTCGTGTATGATTTTATTTTTATTTTTATTTAAAAAAAAAAAAAGAAAATCCACCTGCTCCAACTCTTTGAACGGTTAAAGGGAATGCCTGGTGCAAATATTTCTTATATGAAGCGTACTTTTTAGTGACGATGGTCAATTTTGTCACATGAGCTCAAAAACACAAGATATATACACATATATATTTTTTTGAGTTTTCAATATGACAAAGCATTTTATATTTATTGGTGTTTAATTTTATGCCATCTAATTCATCCATCAGTAATAGTCCAATACTTTTTTTTTTGTTTTTAAGTAAATCAATACTAATAGTATACGGAATTTAACAGAATTTTTTTTACGGAGTATTATGAATGGTTGTAATATTTCCACCTTAAATAAGTACCCAAATCACCAGAAAAAAACAAAGAATTAATAACATAGCGAATAATTAAAATTAATAAGAGAGAATAATTAATGATGGGTAAACTTAGATAGGACAATTAAGCAAGAAAAGGACTAAAATTAATTAAGTGGAAGCTCATAATGATAAAATAATGGATGCCAGCCACAAGGGCGGCAGTGGCACCAGTCTAAAAGCTAAAAAAGTAGGCTAATTCAATGTTAATGTAGGCGCCCGTTCCTTTCCCCTCCCAACTACTTATTAGACTTGGAAGGAAGATACATCAAATAAAAAAACCTTTTTTTTTTTTTTTTATTATTATTATTATTATTATTATTATTATTTTAACCAAAATATTATTAAAGTTTGTAATATCTAGAGTTTTATGACTGAGTTTGATAACAATATAAAAAGAAAATATATTTATGTAAAAATTGAAGTTAAGAAATAAGTTAAAATATGTAATTAGATTAACTCTTATTACTTTTTATTTTTTTTCTATGAAATTTTTTTTTTCAAGAGTGAGAAAGAAAATATTTTTACAAAATAAAAATATATATATATACTCATAAAAATAAATAGGAGATGGAGATATTTCATCACATACTTTAATTTATTTTTCAACTAATCACACGAATTAGCTATTTTTTTATCATATTTTATGCTGCAATCAAACGAAACTATATCGTGTAGTTGTCGTGTTAAATTTGGGTGGAAGAATGTTAGATATGTCCATGATTTTTATTTTAGTTCAAACGTAAAATAACTTCTTGGTATTCTTTGTTTCTATTTATTAATTGCGACCAAATTATTGAGCTAGAGTGATTTTCTTTTGCTAAAACAAAGACGCCTTCCCATGTAATTAAATAAATGGACGCTATATCAAATTGTATCCCCATCATTAATCCTGTTTTATAAAATTGCGTAGTTTTATAGAATTGCGTTCGTCTCACGTTTTTATAAGCGTGTCAAATATGTCAACCAAACATCATAAACTTAAATTAGGGTCATAATTTTGTATGAATTTTGAGTTTATTGTAATTTGCCGCATCATCTTATATCTTATTATATATATATATATACATACATATACATTTTGCCAATACATATTCTCTCTTTCAACCGCCGTAATAAATTCATGTTAGAATTAAATTCATGCTGTAGTAACACAGCTTGCCCCGCCCTCTCCTCCCATGTCTTTTTAACACCCCCGGCCCTCAGCCCTTCTCTCTCCACAGTGTAACCACAAAACCAAAAGAAATCACGCACTCCTTCTCTTTCTCTCTCTACCCCCCCCCCCCCAAACCAAAACCTACTCTCTCATGGGTGCGGGTCGCCGTTTCGAGCCGATCTCGAAATGCTCTACTGTGGGGAGATCGAATCAAACTGTGGCAGCCGACCTTGACGGCACCCTCCTCCTCTCCGCGAATGCTTTCCCCTACTTCATGCTCGTTGCCCTAGAAGCCGGTAGCCTTCTAAGGGCATTCCTCCTCTTACTATCATCCCCATTTGTGTACTTCACTTACTTATTCATTTCAGATACTGTAGCTGTCAAAACTTTTATATTCATAGCGCTCTGGCGCTTAAAAATACGTGACATTGAGCTCGTCTCGAGCTCGGTGCTGCCGAAATTCTATGCGGAAGATGTAAATGCTGACGCTTGGAAAATTTTCAATTCTTTTGGAAAGAGATATATTGTGACCGCGAGCCCTAGGATTATGGTGGAGCCATTTGCCAAGAATTTCTTAGGGGCGGATAAAGTGCTAGGGACAGAACTGGAAATTTCAAAAAATGGGAGGGCAACTGGGTTTGTTATGAAACCTGGGGTCCTTGTTGGGGAATATAAGAAAGCTGCTGTTTTGAAGGAATTTGGTACCAATTTGCCGGATTTGGGCCTGGGAGATAGAGAGACGGACCATGACTTCATGTCTATTTGCAAGGTTTTCTTAATCATATATCTATCATTGACTTATTATTATTATTATTATTCGTTTTTTTATCAATTTTTTTTCAACTTAATATATATATAGACTGCCCCGGTTTTTAGGAATAATTTTCTATCACCTTATATTTGAGATAAATTTAAGGACATAAAATTATTACTAATTAGTATGTAGAAATTGTTCGCAGAAGAGACTATATATATATATATATAATAGAATGTGCCCTAATGGTTATTTTTATACATATTTCTATACGAGGTGGAAGTTGAATCATATTTGTAATTTTTATCACCATTTCTATATGACTTGGCATATTCTCATTTGATATTGTAAAACCAACTAATTCTCTCCTCCTAAATAAAGGGTGGTGTTATTTACACCCCTCAAATGTGTCACAAACACCCCCTTTAAAATTTAACTAAAAACGCATTTGAACACCTCTTGATTTATCACAAACATCCTTCTATTGCCTGATGTTAGGTGAGTACTTAATAACACACTCTCCTTATGTGAACTGAGTTTATGTAAGTTCACTTACCTCTCTCATTAGGCAAACATTGTTGGCAAAACACTCTAGTAATTTATTGCCTAATGTTATACGAGTTCTTACAAACAAATTTTCGCAAAGTAGGGTGAGTGTGTGTGACTGTACTCACCTCTCGTTAGGCGAGTCTTAGAGGGGTGTTAGTGATTATAATTTTACTTTAGGGAGGTGTTTGTGAAAAGAGAGTGTTTGTGACAAATATAGATGATGTAAATAAGACCACCCTAGATAAATGTCAAATGAGAAAAAAAAACGAAGTATGATTAGAGACCAATTTTTATATTCGTTTCTACTTATATAAAAAACATGCCAAATTAAACATAGTATTATTCTAAAAAAACATTCCACACATGGTATAATTGAAAAAAAATAAAAATTACTATTGGAGATGGCCTAACGTAATAAGAATTCATGATAGTGTGTGTATATTATATTATAATATATTATAAAAGTCAACTTTGTTAGAAGAGTATCCATTTCAAATTTTCTTGGGTGGCACGTTCTATTGTCAAAATATTTATGATTATTGCTAATGTAATGTATTACATTAGAAATATATAATATAACTTTTCAATGCAGTATTATTTTTTAATAAAAGTATTATTGTTTTGGTAATATAAGTACCCATTTGTAATAGCATATAAGTGTTATGTTGATATCAAATTCCATCCTAGATTATTTAGTCCTTTTGAAAAAATATAATTTTTAAATTACAACGACCGATTAACAATAAATGTAATAACTTATTAATTTTCCTTTCTTGTAAGGAGTCGGTTAATTTGAAATGACTGATTCTATATACTTTCTCAATCACGGGTGATGATTTTGCTTGCAATTAATTTGTGATAAAAATATAATATATAAATAAATAAATAAACAAACAAACAAACAAAAAATAACTTTAATCGTACCTAAGTAACCAAGAAATAAGAATTTGATATAGACCCCACATTTTAGTTGATACATAATTCCCATAATAAATATGTCATATTTTATGAAATTTGATAGAGTTGATCTTTTTATCATGAAATCACTCACTTCTTGATTGAATTTTTTTATGAAATTTAGTGGAGTTGATTTACTCTGCGTGATGATCATATTAATCAAATTTTATTAAAAAAAACATCAATCATTTATCCCTTAAAAGGAGAAGTTCGTTTTTTTTGGTGGACCCATTTCTAAAGCTTAGATGTGTGTATATATATTTAACATAAAAGACGACACATTTAATGTGACATTTAAGGTCCGTTTGATAGCAACATGAAAAATAAAAATAAAAACAGTTGATTTTTATAAGAAGTTAGAATAATAAGTTGAGATATCTTCTTACTTCGTAGCTTTTTTCAAAGAGAAATCTTTTTTTGGTGGTTGAGGAAGAAAATTTTTTCATAAAAAATTATAAAAGATAGAAGATATATATACTCATAAAATGAATATAAAATGGGTGACATTTTATTACATGCTCTCAACTTATTTTTTAACTTCTTACCAAATTAAATATTTTTATTTTCTTTTTTCATATTATTATCAAAGAGAGTCTTATATATTAACTAAAATGCGAGATCTATAAATTAAATTATTCTTTAAGAGAATATATTATAACCAAGTAGCAATTGCTGTTAGAATGCCACTAATTTATTATGTCAGGCGTATATCTATGTGATGTCTGGACAAAGACAAAGATGATATTTTGAGTTGAGTTTTTAAAATTTTGTGTTTGGTGGAATTTGGAAGTACGTTGAAAAGTGAATTTGGTTTTTGTTTGAGTTTTTTTCAACCAACTAAAAAATTTTAAAAAATAGTCACAATGAATCTTATTTTATAGATCTCGACGAGTAGGTTTCAAATATATATATTTTTTTAATTTTAATTTTTGGATTTAAAGTTACGGTGTTTTAAAAAAAAATTAGAGAGAGTAAAAAAATGAAATAAATTTTAAAAAGTGTAAAAATAAAGTTGAGTTTCTAAAAAAATTATCTCAAAACGTATACCAAACATCCTAATTCCTAAAAACATTTATTTCCGTCAACATGTACGTATCTAATTTTTCGGATAGTTATACCCTTGAGTCTGCAGTTGTCCTTTGTACCTCTCCATAACTCAATTATAATACAAAAACCCTAATATTTTGTATGAACTTGCCAGGCTGGTGAGGTCTATTATTATTAATATTATTAAGTATTATAGTTTTATTAATTTATATATATATATATATATATATATATATACCAATTTAACTTTAGTAATTAAGGGGTTTTATAGTTTGTTGCAGGTACAAAAATTAAATCATCTTACCATCTTTCGTAGGGTTAGGGTGAGAGCTTTTATGAGCATAACGCTTTATTCATGATCCCCTCTTTCTCATGGCCCCGCAACTTGCATTATGTTATGGAAGACTTTTATTTTCATTAATTCCATATTTTATTTTATAAATGCTACAACTATAACAAGTTATTCACATTTAAGTACCCCTAAAGGTCTATTTCTGTTTTTTTTTTTCTTATCTTATTTTTCCTCAAGTCACATTAATTAGTCTGTGTCCAAAAAGAATACATAGCCTTACAACAATAATCATATATTCATATATATAAAAACCTTATTATTTACGTACATACTAAAATTATTAAAGTGTATCAATAAAACACGCGTAAGTAATATCAGCTTTCTTTTCTCCTATATATATATATCTACCTTTTCCGCTAATTATTGTAAAAGCCCCTAGATTTGAAATTGAAGAGACAACTTTCATTTTCAGTAGGGAGAACAATACTTATATACACCCACATGCATGCAACTATTATTTCCAACTACTTTCCATCTTTTTATTTCCTTTCATTTAAAGATCAGGATTGCATGTTCCCCGAGAAAGAAAATAAATTATTCTCTCTCTCAATACAAGTTTACATCATTTTCTACCTTTAGAAAGGAAGTTCTATGTACCAAGCAAAAGTAAGGGACCTACTTTCTTAGCTAATTAGAGTACGTGGTAGGATGGGATGATGAAAATATAATTCAAGAAACTTGCATTTTTGAATATATTAATTTCTACATCCCTGTACGTGTTAATTAATTAGTAATAATTTTTTTATCATATTTTCAGGAAGCATACATGGTGCCAGAAACAAAATCCGAGCCACTACCAAGGAACAAACTACTAAGTCCTGTAATTTTTCACGAAGGTCGTCTTGTTCAAAGACCTACACCCCTAGTTGCTCTTTTAACCTTTTTATGGATGCCAATTGGCATTTTTCTCTCAATCCTTAGGGTTTATCTCAACATTCCCCTACCTGAAAAAATTGTTCGATACAATTACAAAATTCTAGGTATCAAATTAATCGTTAAGGGCACCCCTCCTCCCCCTCCTAGGGCGGGCCAGAGCGGCGTCTTATTTGTTTGTAACCACCGGACGGTCCTGGACCCCGTGGTCACTGCAGTTGCCCTAGGACGAAAAATAAGTTGTGTCACGTATAGCATAAGTAAATTTTCGGAATTAATTTCTCCAATTAAGGCCGTGGCATTGTCTAGGGAGAGAGAAAAGGATGCTGCACATATTAAACAATTGTTGCAAGAAGGTGATTTGGTGATATGCCCTGAGGGGACTACTTGTAGGGAGCCGTTTTTACTGAGGTTTAGTGCGCTTTTTGCTGAACTGACTGATAGGATTGTGCCAGTTGCGATTAACACAAAACAAAGTGTGTTTTATGGGACGACGGTGAGGGGGTACAAGTTTCTAGACCCGTATTTTGTGTTTATGAATCCCAGGCCTACATATGAGATCACATTTTTGAATCAGTTGCCTCCTGATGTGAAAGAGGGGAAATCAACCATTGAGGTTGCGAATTATATACAAAGGGTGTTGGGAGGAGCATTGGGATTTGAGTGTACGAATTTGACTAGGAAGGACAAGTACGCAATGATGGCTGGTACCGATGGTCGCGTTCAAAACAAGAAGGAAAAGTCTTGAAAGAAATTGGATCATCAATATTAATTCTCTATTTTTTATTTTTATTTTTCTTATCAAGTGTTTAAACCTCTTCTTTTTTTCTTTTTTTTTTATGCAAAGAATAAAGTGTCATTATGGTCATGATGATTTTATAATAACATCTTTATTTTGTATATTGCACTTTGGTTTATGGTTATACAAATATTTATTAAAGTACTAGTAATTAGTGTTAATGCGGATGCAATTTGGCTCTTTGATTAAAGTTGTTGATCGATGTACGTATTAAAACAAACCATTGAAGTAGTGACAACCGTAAGATTTATGAAAAGGAAATTGGGGGCAAGATCGAAAGCTACAAAGAAATTATGTGATTGTCTGTCTCAATCTTACGACTACAAGAAAAAAACACTTCGACGACAAAGAATATACAATGTAAAAAGGTTTCAATGACACATTCGTGATGTCGTCTAGAAGGAGGTGTCGTAAAAAGTTTGCCATATTTGACGACATATACGAGATGTCTGGGCGTTGGAAAAAATTGGTTTTGATACTTTTTTGAGGGTAATTTTAAATGGGGTTTCACACTAGGTTGTGAAAGAAAATTATAGATTCATGTTCTCCTCCGTGAGTACATCGAGATCGTGTATTTGTATGCTCAAAACGGATTTGGGGTGAATGAGAAATTGTCACGCAAAGTGAGCTACTTGAGATGAAAAATAAAATGGGAAATGTTAGTCCCACATTGGAACTTTGGGAAAACTTTTATGAGTTTATAAAGAATAACCTTTCATTAGCTCATAAGCTTCTAAGAAATATAAGGCTCTCTCTCGCACACCTAGGCGCAGGGGTGCAAATCACGGACCGAATTTGGCTTGACACATGCTTGGCTTGTGAGAGTTTTTCAGTTCTTTTATTTTTCTTTAAATACACCCATTTTTAATTGTTTAATTTCTCTTAATTAAGAGATTTTAAATTCAAATTAATTTAAAACTGTTTGAATTAATTCTTATTTAATTGTAAAAATGTTTTGTTTAATTGTTGCAATTAACACTAAACATTTTTTATAATTAATGAGATATTAATTCTAGAGATCCTCCCCCTTGTATAAATTGGAGGCTTGGAGACATCTTTCCACACAATTTAACACATACCTCTTTTCACGAAATTCTCTTTTGCTCTCTAGAATAGTTTTGTTTTGGTGGTGAAGTTCATATACAATTTAAGTTCGTTTCGCGAGTGATACTAAGTGCTAAAGGTAGACACTCTTTACCGTTTTATCCTGGGAGACAAACGCCATAACAAACCTCATAAGCACCGTGGGAGGCGGCGTAATTGTTTTAAAGAGATCGTGTGATACACGAAACTCGATTTTCTATTTTATTTAAATTGTTAATTTTCGCATTTTGGCTAACAGTGGGTACCCAATGACGACAATGAATATGTGTCGTTGAAAAGCTTTTCTAAGACAATTCAGTGGTGTCGCCAAAAACAGGACCCTTACGACAAATGTTACATATCGTGGAACACATTGTCATGACAACTACCAAGTGTCGTGGAACAAAATGTCATGACAACTACCAAGTGTCATCAAAACGTACCTTATCACAACAAAGTTACTCTCCTGGTGAAATAGTTAATTATTACCTATTTCACAAACAATTCAATCATTCAAAAAGCATCCACAATCCATAATCAAAGCATGGCATTAGATTGAAAAAATATCTAAATTTCATATTAATATTTGGCAAATTAGTTGTCTTACACTAATGGACAATGAAATAAAAAGACCTAACATGTAAAACTAACATTTACTGCAGTCTTAAAAAAGAAGAAATGTTCGTTTCATTCTAAGTAATCCAAAAAAAGTCTTCATTTGCAGCAATGCAAAAAAAGTTGTAATTTGTAACGATCCAAAAAAAGTTTTCATTCACTGCATTCCAAAGAAGTCTTCATTCACTGCAATCCAAAAAGTTCTTCATCCGTTGCAATCCAATAAAATTCCTGTCCTTCACATTTTAATGAATACCTGAAGGATCATAGATAACTTAACACTCAATGGTGCTAAAAAAAATTACACATTTAATTGGCAACCCCAACTGTACGTACCTATATATAACATCTATGAGGTTATCATTGGCTACAACTACAACCCACAACCAAACTGGTGCAATAATCAATGTGAAAAAAAAATGAAGTATGATTAGAGACAAATTTTTATATTCATTTCTATTTATATAAAAAACATGCTAAACTAAACATAGAAGTATTCTGAAAAGACATTACACACATGGTATAATTGAAAAAAAATAAAAATTATTATTGGAGATGGCCTAACGTAATAAGAATTTATAATAGTGTGTGTATATTATATTACAATATATTATAAAAGTCAAATTTGTTAGAAGAGTATCCATTTCAAATTTCCATGGTGGCGCGTCCTATTGTCAGAATATTTATGATTATTGGAAATGTAATGTTTTATATTAGAAGTATATAGCATAACTTTTCAATGCAGTACTATATTTTAATAAAAGTATAATTGTTTTGGTAATATAAGTACCCATTTGTAATAGCATATAAGTGTTATGTTTATATCAAATTCCATGCTAGACTATTTAGTCCTTTTGAAAAAATATAATTTTTAAACTACAAGTACGTAACTTTAATTCAGAGTTCCTACTAATTTTTAGTTAAATGATCGAAACCCCAAAAAAAAAAATCACATAAAAGTAAGTATCATCCAGAATAAATATATTTTTATTTCTTAAGCTGCCATTTTGGGATGTGGGTTATTACTTAATTTACCAATGTCTTTCTGCACTTCAAGAATTAATAAGCGTATGTGTTTGCATAAGGGGTGAAGAATCCCGTAAAGAACTGAAGATTCCAATTTCGAGATTTACTAAACTGCAAATGCAGCACATAACTCTCCCCCAATACGATGTAGACGTAAGAATACATAAAAAAAATAAAAAAATTGGTAAAAATATGAGTTAACTGCTAAAGCCTTCCGAGGGATTGTTTGGATATGGTTAACTTTGGATAAGAGAAAGCATAAGTAGGCTTTTACTTAATTGTCAATTTGTCCACCCATTTTAAACTTAGAAAATTGGACTTGGAGGCAGGTCCATCCTCACAATCTTGTTATTAGTGTCTTTTTTCTTTTTTTAGTGGGCTAGTAGTTCATTTCAAATTGTTTTTCTTAATGTTAAAAGGACAGAAAAGAGTTGCAATAATTAAAATCTTGATAGCAATGTGGATAATGGTAAAAAAATAATAATAATTGATTTGTGTAATAATTTAAAAAATAAGTTGAGATACATGGTAAGATTAACAATTATACCTTTTTACATTTTTCAAGGAAAAAATTTCTTTGGGAGAGAGGAAGATAAAATTTAAACAAAAGATAGAGAATAATAAATGACACATACTCGCAAAAGTAAGTATGAGATGGAGAATATCTAATCACATATTTCAACTTGTTTTTCAACTTCTCGTATAAATCAAATCTTATTTAATTTTTTCTTCCATTTTACATGCTTGTTGTTATCAAACGGAACTTAAGTGCACTAAATTAAATGATTAAATTATTATATTATACTTAAAACACTGATCAATGCACCTTCTCGCATACTATATAGTATAATTACTTGCTCATTTGATTTAGCACATGTATCATTACTAAAAGACAGAAAAAAATGAGCATACAAGGTGAATTTGAGTTTAATCAAGCCCAAGTTGAATTGAGGATCAAGTATGCACACAAGGTGTTTGCAGTGCTCCTAGGTAACACGTACGGAGAGTATCTTCAATGGGCATGTGTAAATCATGTCACATAAGATTTGTGTAAAAATTACACATTGCGTATAATTTTTGGTGCTCTAATGGTGTTGCGTAAAATATGCCACATCATCTTTTGTGTAAAATGGGTGTATATTTTACACATCCACCTCATCATTTTCTCTCTCCAACTTTTTACAAAAACTTCAAAATAGTATAATTAAAAATAAAAAATATATGTTATAATAAAACTTGCATATTTGAATTCTACTCATCAAGATCTTTAAATTAATACCCAGTTTGACTATTTAATTATAAATAAAAAATATTAATAAAAAATGTTGAATCTTATATATTTCATGTATTTTCATATAATTGGTGCATCATAATTTTACACAAAATTATAAGTATGAATCATTGGAGTAAAAATGAGAATGTGTATAATTTATGTGTAAAATAACTTTTTATTAACCAAATGTCAATTATTTATTAGTTCACACGTTTTTACACATCAATTTTACACATTGTTATTAGAGATGCTTTGAGGATTCTCAGTACAATTCATTTTCATTTATTCAATTCTCTTGGAGTTAGTGACACTGCAGATAAGTGAAATTGTTGGAGAGAGGAGAAGCTAGAAAAATCTAATTTGTTATTAACTAGTTTTACATATTAATTCAGGATGAAAGTTGATGAATGATGGTGAAAGAAAGTATTGATCATATGACTACGAAACTTTCTATCGCAGTATGAAATTAATAAAAATTAAACTAATGGTAAATAAGCATGGTCACCCAGGACATAATATATATATATATATATATATATATATATGATTAATTAGGATAGTCCACAAGTAAAAGTATCCCTACACTACATTGAAATGAGACTAATCATCAGCTTGTTGTGGCCGGCCAACGTATACCACAGCAACAAAAACAACAGGTCTGCCTCCGCTAGGCCAACCTCTCGGGATTTCTATATACAAATCTTAACAAACCATATTTTGGATATATATATATATATATATATATAAGTAGGGAGAGAGAATTGAATATAATGAGTGGCATAACGTATGCATCTAATTTGTTTTAATAATTTTAGTAATATAGTCGATGGTCTTTGTTTAGATAATTATTTGATCATGCGCGTGCTTTAACGATGCGAAAGGCAGGGAGATTTGTGCAAGTAACCTAAGTGACTTGGCAGCTCATATTTACACGCATAAGTATATTGTCAACCCAATGATCAAATAAAAAATTTAGGAGCCCAGCGCCTTAGTTACATCCCATATATGCATATACTCTTATCTTCCTCTCTGAGGATCTGAATGGTATTTGGATTTGAAGAGGATCAGTAAAATTCCTGCTTCGATTTATATATATGTATATAGTTCTTATAAGATCATGTTAACGTATGTTTTAAAGGCACATGTTAAATACTTATTTTAGAAATAATTAATTCTCAACATGTATTAAATATGATACAGATTATCATACAATATTTCATTATTTATATTTATATTAGCTTTAACATGTGCCCTTAGGGCACATGTTATCATTTTTCTTTCTCAGAATATCTCCAATAGGCATGTGTATACCATGCCACATAGGATTTGTGTAAAATATATACATTGTGTATAATTTTTTGTGCTCCAATGATGTGTAAAATATGCCACATCATCTTTTGTGTAAAATGGACGTGTATTTTACACACCCACCTCATCATTTTCTCTCTCCAACTTTTTACAAAAATTTCAAAATAGTATAATTAAAAATTAAAAATATATTTTGTAATAAAACTTGAATATTTGAATTCTCATCAAGATCTTTAATTAATACCCACTTTGACTATTTAATTATAAATAAAAAATATTTATAAAAAATGTTAAATATTATATATTCCATGTGTTTTCATATAATTGGTGCATCATAATTTTACATAAGATTATAAGTATGAACCATTAGAGCAAAAATGAGAATGTGTATAATTTATATGTAAAATAACTTTTTATCAACCAAATGTTAATTATTTATTAGTTCACATGTTTTTACACATCAGTTTTACACATTGTTATTGGAGATACTCTTATATATGCAAGTTATTTTTTTTAACATAAAGTATTTGGATGCTAATAAAGGCACCTTAAAAAACTAATTTCAATACCATTCATTTAAGCACCCATGTTTGATTTTTAAATTTACAAAAACACCCCAAATAATTAAAGCACCCAAACAAAAACATGCTAATTTTTTTCTTCTTTCTTTTTTCTTTAGCAAAAATCATCTTAAAGTTTAATTATGTAGTTGAAGGCCCCAAATTCGACAAATATAGCCATCCTGGCCCCTCGTGTCAATCCCACAAGCCTCTTACCCATTCTCATTCAATCGCGATGGAAAAGGAAATTAAAATATCAAAATTCATATTAGGTTTAAGATAATCAGACTCAAACTGATAACTTCTGCCACGTCAAGGTGACACTCTACCGTTGAGTTATATCCCCTCCCTGCCCCCATCAAAAATAGAACTGACTAATCCTAAGGCAAGGGGTTAAGAAACTCAACGCTAGCATGGCGACTATTTTCCATTAAAGGCTTTTTAACTCAGTAGTTATCGTAAAATTACCATGCATACAAGTACATGCTTAAAAACTTTTACATCAAAATCAAGAATATTCTATTAAAAATATGAATGGGTTAAAACAATCACATTTGTTTAAAACGCTTGTGTGAAATGCAATCATCAAAACTTCAATAAATTTCGTGCAAACATTTTTGAAAATTATCCTATTTATATACATGTGGTGAATTATGTTATCGATGCTCAGTTACATGAAACTTAGGAATCTATTCTCATGCCTAGAATAAACTTAAATTTATGCAATCTTTTAACAATTTTACTTTTATAGACTAGTACATCTAAGAAAGAGAAAGAATGATATTTCTTTCTTGTAAAGATAAATAATACCATGCTCTAAATATATATATATATATATATATATATATATATATATGAAATCATGCTCTGATAGAAATACAAAACCCAATTATAAATGGGTGCCTTTATATAAAGAAAGTATGCAATATAACCAGTAATTTTTTTAAAATCAAAATGGTGCAAAAACTGCTAACTAAGGGTGTTTTTACCGGCACCCAAAATCTTATTGCTTTTACAATAATATTATTATATTTTTATTCCTAGCATTTATCATCAAATTTAAACACATCATTAATTAAATCATCTAATTTTATTTTTTTTTCTATCATTTTAAAACATGAAATCTTATTTACCATAATACAAACTATATGAATATAAAATAATTCTTTTAAAAAACAAAGGTTCGACTAAATTTGTTTAAATAAATTAAATAGGCATGTTACATAGATCAACCTTTTTTTTTTTAAAAAAAAAAGGGTTGTCTATTTTTTTTAAATTAAATCAAAGAAAAATGTTATTACATGAATCAATTAGATGAAATAACATAGTAACCAATATTCATATACTTGTGCTATTTTTTTAATTAGTTATATTATAATTATATGGAAAAAAAAATATGGGTTGGCTTTTACATTATGTACTCATGAGCTGTAACGTAGATGGTGTGATTATCTATTCTCACACGAGTACACAAGTGGGCATAATTCGAATTCCATTAGCTCAGTTTGATTGGACAGTTGATAAATCTCTTAGGGGACGGTGATGTGGGTACGTATGGTGAATATAAAGCGAAAGCAAATCTTCAAAGAATAACTCGAGGACGGTAGTATGGTGATAGGGTTATGACAAAATTAAAGTGAAATCAACTCTTTGAAGAAGAGCTCATTGGCGGCAGTGATACAAGCTTAAACCCTGTTAGGGCCAGGATAGTTTGATTCAAAGGGCTACTCCCATTTGTGTAGCACATTATGATTTTTCAATAACTTTTTGGTTTTAATCTTTGATTAGAGTTTTTTTTTTAAAAGGATAGAGAGCAATGTGTGACATTAAATTTGTTTTTTTTTTTTTAGAAGAGATTTATTTACATATGCATTTTTTCAAAAAAAAAATTTGCCTAAAAATAAAGAAAGAAGAAGATGGGGGCGTAAATATCATCCCTAATATTTCCATCACATGAGGATCCACTTCGGGTCGAATTTGATGTACGAGGCCCAATATCCATATTTAAAGTGTAAAAATAAGAAAGAGTTATTAAACGTTCTTTTCTTTTCTTGGACGGAACTCTGGAACACAAGAAGGGTTTTTTGTTTTTACAGAGGAGAGGAGAGGAGACGAGAGAGAGAGAGAGACCAACAGAAACCGATTAATTTCCCTTGAGATTTAGTTGGAGAGAAACAAATCAATTTGACAAATGGACGTGATAAAGTCACAGCAAATATCATCGAGGCCGATCGAGAAGGTAATTGTACACCCTCTCGTACTTCTCAGCATAGTCGACAATTACAACAGAGTCGCCAAAGACACGCGCAAGCGTGTCGTCGGAGTTCTCCTCGGCAGTTCATTCAAAGGCACCGTAGATGTCACCAATAGCTACGCCGGTCATATTTCTTTCTCTCCTCCTATTTTCCTTTTGCTCTTTCGTTTGGATTCAGATCTGAACTCTTTTTTTTTTTATTTGTTCGAATTATAGGTCTTCTGTACCTCAATTGTGTTGTGGATGACTGTAATATACAAACCGTTGGATTCTAGGTCTTTGTAGTTGGATTATTAGTCTTCTATGAAATAGAATTTAGGTTATTCGTTGTGCAAATCTAATTACTAGGTTTTGGAGTTCTTTAATTTTTTAATGAGAGGTGCGGCTGTTACTTGTTAATTCTACAAAATTTTCTTTCTTTATCACAATAGAACTCCTTAAATTTCATTGTACCTGCATTAGCATTGACATATGATGTCAAGTAGAACACTGTTTCTTCAACAAAAATATACTTGCTTTAATTTAATAATTTACATTACCTGGGGTGTTTGAGTGTCACAATGGAACCAAAAGGTCCAAAATACTAAGATATGGAATGGAAGATTATGTATTTCTAAAGCTCCAAGCCTGAAAAAGTGAAAACTCCAAAACTATTTGTAGCCCCTGTAGCTCCAAATACAATGCTATATCCCCTCAGAAGTAAGTACCACATCAAACTATGACGAGTGACCTTTCATTTTTCTCTTCCCAAACTCTGATGTGTATTTTCCGAACCTGAAATCTTTCATTACTCCTTCAAGAATAGGCAATAAAAAGAACATCGAAATTATTTCTATCAAGGAAAGCAGATAAATCGTAGAGTCATATCTGACATGCAATGAATCAATTCATGGGTTCATTATCCCCACTAGAAAGAATGTGTTGCAAATATTTTCAAAACGGTGTGGCATAACTTTAAAAGTGTTACTGAAGGCATGCTTCAAAGTGAAGGCCATAACTGACCGATGTGACTGTTGCTCAAAGTTTTTTATAGAGTAAAAAAATGATTTAAGGTAGCATTGTCCATGGAGAGGGAGAGAGCTTCAACACAAACGCAGGACGAAGGTACAACAAGATATGAACACGTAGCAATACGCTGAATCTGAAAAAAACCAAGATATGGACACAGGAAACCAGTACCGACTTTGACCAAAAAATTGGCCTACCGATACGGTGGCCAATGCCGCATATTTGAATCATGCGTTAAGGATAACCGTTTTACTTGAAGATAAGGAATTCCCCATACATCAGTTTAGCACTCTAGTGAGCTGAAAATTGAAATTGTCTTAGGCTGGTTAGTGCTAGTGTCCTCCTACTTGTCGTCAGAAATTGAGTGTGTATATCGTTAGGTCCGGTTTTCATTTTATATAACATGTAAACTGCTACGGAAGTTATATTATAATTAAGATATGACCAAGAGTAAGTTAGGCAATATCATCACACTATAGTTTTGTACCAATAAAATTTAGATTGGTTTTTAAACTAATAACCTAATTTGGTAAAACTCAGAAAATTGAATGTTGAATCTTTTTTCCTGCAGTGCCTTTCGAAGAAGACGATAAGGATCCAAGCATATGGTTTCTTGACCACAACTACCATGAGTCAATGTTTTCTATGTTCAAGAGAATAAATGGTATTACTTGTTTGGATCTAAGAGCAATAATGACTTGTTGGTTTTGGAAGTTTTCAAGAATGTGATAGTTGTTTTTTTTTCTTTTTCTTCTGAAATTTGTGCAGCCAAGGAGCATGTTGTGGGTTGGTATAGCACGGGTCCAAAGTTGAGGGAGAATGACCTAGATATTCACGGCTTATTTACTGAGTAAGATTTAATATCTATGTTCTTCAATTTGACATCTGTAAACCCCCATTCTTCATTTCTTCCCTAGAGAAACAAAAAGAGGGGATAGTATTTTTATGCCTCATATTATATTTAGTCGACTACTCGACTCGAGCCATATCATTATAATTTTTTTTTCCTTTTTGAGAAAAAAAATTACTAATGACATATTGCTCCGTTTGATAACAACATGAAAAAGGAAAATAAAAACACTTGATTTGGTAAGAAGTTGGAAAATAAGTTGAGACATGTGATAAAATGCTCTCCATTTTATGCTCATTTTATGAGGAGATGTCTTCCGGCCTTTATAATTTTTTTGTGGAAATTTTTTCTTCTTCAACCACCAAAGAAAATTTCTTCATGGAAAAAGCCACAAATTAAGAAGACATCTCACCGCATGTCTCAACTTATTTTCCAACTTCTCACAAAAATCAACTGTTTTTATTTTCCTTTTCCATGTTGTTATCAAATGGACCCAGTGATTAATTGTTGATCAATGGATTGAGTTTCAATGTTTTGTCATACTTGTTGGAGCGCTAGCTGCACATAAGCTACAGATCTCAGGATTCTTAGGCAGTCTATATATGATATAAATGTAACAACATTTTCCGATGCAGCAATCGGACTTTTGAATATTTAAGTTTGTGCCTACTCAATGTTGTTCTGAAGGCACAGATCTGTATATTTTTAACATTTCCAAAATAGTAACGTAAAGATTTAGAAATGAAACTCGCATAAAGGGCATGGATTCAGGTATAGACGGTGTATACAACTGTACAATAAACAAAAAAATGTAGGAAACAAGTTGACCTATAATCAAGGGGTCCTTCACAAATAGGGCAGATAGAAAGCTAAACAAAGCGTTCAAGTCCAGACATAACAAACCTGGGCAACATCTCACAACCCTTTAATCCTATTACACTACTGTGTACAGAGTAGAGACCTATGATCAACATTGTCTTGAAGAAAATTACTACAGTTTAAGACTTTCAGCTCTATTGTAAATTTCATTTCCTTGTTTTTTTTTAGCTTCTATCTTTATTTCTTATCGGCTAATACTTCCTGTAAATGCAGCTACGTCCCAAATCCTGTGTTGGTAATAATAGATGTCCAACCTAAGGAGCTGGGAATACCCACCAAAGCTTACTATGCAGTTGAAGAAGTTAAGGAGGTAAGGCTATTGTCATCTCTTTTCATCTACCTATTGTGCCTGATTGAATGCATAAATTTTATCCAATGTGAATAATATTTAGTTTTCTATGAAGTGTTAATAAAGTCTGCATTTTTTCATTTTCATCATTTTGCCTGCTTATATGGTCACAGAATGCTACTCAGAAAAGCCAGAAGGTTTTCGTTCATGTTCCTTCAGAAATTGCTGCTCATGAAGTGGAGGAAATTGGTAATCCATGAGATGAAAATCATATTTTTCAGTGACCCCCTCCCTCCCTCCCTCTTTTCATTCGCAATCATGCTCAGAAACAAAGATGATGCATATCCTTGTACTCAATTTCATGTCAACAGGAGTTGAGCACTTGCTGAGGGATGTAAAGGATACAACGATCAGTACGCTCGCAACGGAGGCATGTGTTTCATTCTTTGCCTTCATTATGCGCTTGATAAACAAGTTGGAAAAATATTGAAAACACTAATAGTTTTTATGAGAAGTTGGAAATGAGATGAGTGATTTGGTGAATGTTTTATTACTTTTTGGGTTTTCTATGGAATAAAATTCTTTGGGCGGAAGGTAAGAAAATCTTGACGTGGAAAACAAGGAAAAGATGGAGAACTTCTCATCAAATCACTATTTTTTTTCAGGTTTGAATAAAAACCAATAATGTTTTCAATCATTTTCCAACTTTTTATCGAACAAACCCTAAGTTGTTGGTGCATCTTGAGCATCCGTTTCATTTACAGACGAGTGAATGAGAATTGCTGCTCTTAGACAATGATTCCTCCTTCGCCTCCCCTCCCCTTTCTTTTATCGAGTCTGAGATCTAAATTTATTGTTTGATCTGATTATCAAAAGGGAAAGAAATGAATGTTAGTGTTCTGTTTTGTTCCACACAGGTCACTGGGAAGCTTGCAGCCTTGAAAGGTTTAGATGCACGGCTACAAGAGATACGTGGGTACCTCGATCTAGTTATTGATGGAAAGCTTCCATTAAATCATGAGATTCTATACCATTTGCAGGTACCCTTCATCCGTATCAAATACATATATAATATTGCATGTATACAACTCCACATAGGAGAGTATTAAGTTCTTTAATTTTCTACTAAAAATATTGTTACCACTAAAACTAAATTTCACAGCTGAGTTCTGCATATGGATTAAGTTTAGTATTTCTAAGTTCTTTAACAGTGCCCCCCATGTTGATGTCATTTTTAACCCCGTTATATTCATACATAGATCCCAAACAGGGCTCTATTATATTTCTATTTTGTATCAATATTTTGACTGAACCTTCATTGGCTATACCGCGTTCTGATTTTTGTTAAAATTACAGGATGTATTTAATCTTCTTCCCAATCTCAACGTGGCCGAGTTAATCAAGGCATTTGCGGGTAAAGCAATGAAGCATAATTCTTTTGCAGGTTGATTGGTTAGATTGTCATCTTGTACATTGCTTAGTGTTGCCCGTTATTTGTGCAGTGAAAACAAATGACCAGATGTTGGTCATATATCTTTCGTCCCTGATCCGAAGTGTGATTGCTCTCCACAACCTGATCAATAACAAGGTCACACCTCTTGCCTAACACAAATTGTTTATATTACCATACAAACTCTACCCTGTTTGGTTCGCGGATGAATACTTTTTTCTTGGTTGTGTTTGATTGATTGTGTGATTTTTTTTTTAACATGGTAGAAGAAAACTGGGGTTTTTTGCATACCGGGAAAATGAGGAAATTAGGCTAAACCAAGGCTACCAAGTGGTGACATAAAATATATTCCATGGAAAATTATGTAATCAAACATAACTATAGACGAAAACTATGAAAGTTTAAGCATGTTCCATGGAAAAGAAATGCAATCAAACACACCCTTGGGTGAAAAATGAGATGGTGACTGTAAAATGATGAACAAATGCATACACTATTCTTAATGCAATTTTATTCAAAAAAATAGCGAACAAAGTTCAAGGCCTAACAAGTGAATAATATTTTCACCATTTTAATTTTCATCTTGAGCTGAACTTCCCCCCTAGGCTTATAATGTTCCATTTAGGTATTTAGCATCTTCTTTTTCAAAACAATTATACTTGCCCTATACCGTTGATTTTGATTGATCTTAAAATTTCAATGTTGGTTTTTAGATGCTTAACAAGGAACATGAGAAAGCGGAGGATTCAAAACCGGCGGCTGTAGCACCTGTTGCTGGAAGCTGAACGCGTCTTTCTAGTTCTTGGATTTCAGCCTTGTGTTAAAAGTTCAAAAGCTTTGTTTGTGGAATGAACCTGTGATGCATCATACTTTGAGAGTTCCCCTCGAGAATTTAGAGTCTCCCTTACAATCGAAGGATGAAGTTTTTCCCAATACAATCAAGAATTTGTAACATGTTTGATTGCCATCTGAACTCCTTTGGTCTTTTCTAATTTACACAATCTTGTGTTTTTTTCCCTATCAAAATATGAAATTGGAGACCAAAGTGGTGTGCCCTCTTAACCATTCTATATTTGGGTGGTATTTATTTATACTTCAGTTTTATTTGTGTTAAAGTTTTGTGCTTTTGAGAAATATGATATGTAAGATGTGGTCGCATTGTCATCTGAGGAAATGCCAATGGAGGCTCGTCTCTAGGTTACTATCACTAGGTTACAATCACTAGGTTACTATCAATTATGCCAACAATTTGTACTTTCTGTGCTCGTAATAAGGTGCTGGGATTGAATGTAGGAGATCTATCGAAAACAGTTTGACTGTGTTTGCAAAGAACATATAAATAAGGTGCTGGGATTGAATGTAGGAGATCTATAGAAAACAGTTTGACTGTGTTTGCAAAGAACATATAAGAGGGTGTTTGATTGGCATTTAGGAAGATTGAGATTTGCTTTTATACTCATGCAACTAGTACAAAATATTTCATTTATATAAAAGGTTTATTCCATTGAAAATAATTTTTGCTGCATTAAATTATTAACTAACCAAACAAAACGTTCGTAGTAATATATGCAGCAAGTCATATATGCAGCAAGTCCGTGCATTGTGTTGGTAGAAGCTAAATAATTATCACAATCGACTTGGTTTCTATTATTATGCTACAAAAAGGACTCTTAATAGAAAGAAGGGAGAAAAAAAAAATCATTTTAACCACTTTTTAAAAGTCTTGGCATCAAATCTTGGGTTAGTATTGGCATATATGTTATTAGGTATATGAACCAAACCATTCTTAACTTTTTCAGTATTAGTAATGAATGCTTACTGTCTTTTATTTATAACTATGGCACTTAGATCATTAACCCTTCTTCACAAAAAACTATGTTTAATATTTGGGTTTACACACCAGTCATTTCACCATGGTTTGAGCATCAAACACCAGATGCATGTGTCCATTACTTGTGTAAAAAATTTTACTAAGAGTTCTTGTCAAAGGTCCTAGGGATGGAGATAGTTGCAACTTCGAGATATTGAGTTGAAAGGATTTCCTCTATAACTATATTCAAAGGAAGGGCATCATACTTTTTCATTTCCAAATAATTATACTAATTTTTCTCTACGTAAAATATCATTCCCCCCTTGTTTTCTTTTCATTTTTCTTCCGAAAAAAAATAAATTAATCACCATGGGCTGCCGTACCATCCTCCACCGCTGGAGCTCTAGTAACCACTGTCATAACTCCCACGAGTTGACTAGAGTTCTAGCAACAACTGCTAGATTCCTCACAGGAGATCTGACACATGTACTGTAAATATATATTTGCATTAAATTCACAAACAAATAATATTATTGATTTTAGTGCAAATATGTTTTTGCTCTAAATCCATATACAAATTGAAATATAAATTTTAATGTAAATCTATTTTTGTACTAAATCAGCAAGTAATTAAAAATGTGAATTTGAGTGCAAATTTGTTTTCAATTGTTTAGAAATTATTGCCAGAGTTTCAATAATGGTCGCCGAAACTCTAGTAGTCAGTATTGGCAAAGGTGGTTGGTGTGACTCAGCAACCATTAATGACAATAAAGAAATAAAAGATTGTAAGTATAACTAACCATTCAAAAAAAAAGGATGTATCCTTTTAGTGGATAAATAATGAAAACTGTCTCTATGGCTGAAACAAATGGTAGAGAAAATCCTCCATCTAGTATGAAATAAGAAATTTCATCAGCTTAAATATAAAAGTTAATTGCATTTTGCCCCTTTTTAACTATTGGGGGTAGTGACACTTTACCATATGAACTACTAAAGTTAACAATTAATGCTATCAACTATTCAATTTGTTGCAATTGACCCATTTTAGTTGACTGTGTTAAAATTTTAAATTATTTTAGGATCCAAATATAATTTTAGATAAATGAAAGTAGTAAATACAATTTTTAATCTGTTGTCTCCATTTTCGGTTACCATCTCCAGTCATCATCTCTAATGAGTCCCATCTCCACCACCACAATCTTCACCCCTCTCTATATATCTTAATGTTTTCTTGGCTACCCATTTCGCTTTCCCTCTTTAAACCAAAAAACATCCTTCTCCAAAACAGAGCAATACTTAATTACAATTTATGATATATATATATATATATATATATATGCACATACATAATTCTTGCTGCAGCTTTTCTCTATATATCTTTTTCCAATTTTCTTGGCTATCAATTTCTTGTACTCTTTAAATCCAAAAAGCACCATTCTCCAAAAACAGAGCAACCCACAAAAATTAACCCAAATGAATCCATCTAATTAAGTTATTTCTTTATTAACTCCGTTGTTACTTGTAGCAACAAGCATTAGCAGTGCCACAATATTTCAAATTCCAATCACACCCATTAAAGATTTCAAACACTTTCAAAGCTAAATCATAAATGTTTTTAAACCCAAATTGTAATCCCATTCGAGCCTTAGATTTTAAAAAAATAGAGAAAATATTAAACATAGAGAGAGAAAGAGATGTAGAGAGAGAGAGAGAGTAAACAAGCACCACTTATCGAGAAGATTCCTCTGGTGTGATTGCTGATGGAGGATTTGATTCCTCTGATTTTCAAGTGAGAGAGAGAATGCATCAGAGAGATAATGATGATTTTTTTTTTGATCAAAAGGCAAATGCCCCTAATTTATTAATATCAGAAAAGTAACTATAACATTTACATTGTTTTAAATCTCAGATTTTGAATACCTGCCCTATCTAATTTCACTATCCCTTTTAGCATTTTCGGTAATTCTCTAAATCCTCTGAAGACTAACTTTTTTTGAGCCGAACATCCCATGTTTGCCAAATGATCAGCTGCAGCATTATTTTCTCTATATGTATGCCTTAATTGCACATCCATGCCACTCAACAAGAATAGAAGTCTACGAGCTTCATATATCACTCCTCACGGAATCGTGATCTTTTTTTCCAAAATTTGCAATAAAATCAGAGAGTCCACTTCCACGTCTAAACCACACACATTATCAGCATAACATCGATCTAAACCTTGTAGTAGAGCCCTAGTTCCTGCTACCATATTAGATTGATGACCAAAAAAATCGGCCTGAGCTTATAACACCTCACCCGAACACGAGCGTAACAAACTGCCTCCACCACTCAAGCCCGGGTTTCCTTTTGAACAACCATCCGAATTCAGTTTAAATCTTCCAGCCAGTGGTTTAACCCACTTAGTAACTAAACACCTTGCTACTTGCATTATTGGACAATTAAGATCCAATTCTTTTAGCATCAGGTCATCCTTATGACACCTTTTGGCCAACAAACCCTCTCCACCAAATACACATTTGACTGCCTGTTTTACTTTAAAAATGACCAGCCTAGAGTCCATCGACCCTCCATCAAAACGACATTCATTTCTGCCTTTCCACAGCTCCCAACAAATGCAAATCGGAATAAATGAAAGAATTTCTTTAAAACAGGGAGAGCGTACCTTTGTCATCCACCACTCGCTCAGTTTAAGTTGAAGAATAGATGAAATGCTCTGAATGTGCAAGATTTGCTCAAAGTGATTCCAAACTATTTTAGCCACCTCATTAGTAACAAAGACATGCTTTAAAGATTCCCTTCTTGGCTTTGAACAACACACACACACTTAGATGCTAAGTGAATTCCCACCTTTTGAACTGCATCATCAATCGGAAGTCGACCCCGAAGAGCTCTCCAAGTCATAATTGACCATTTCAATGGTATAAAGCGACTCCATATCCAACTACCAAACCTAGAATAATTTTGCTTATTTCTTACAATATTCCAAGCAGAACCTAGATAAAACTTCCCATTTGTATCCGGAGTCCAAACACAAACATCATCATAATTCGAAATTAAATGGCACATATCTCGAACTTTTAGCAATGAAGCAGACTGCAGAATATCCCTTAATTGAACACGAAAAGTTTCAAAATTTAGAAGAACCTCTCTAACCGTTAGCTTTTGTAAAGCTCTAGGAGGGAACACTTCTTCACAAAGAGAGATAATGATGATAATGTGTATAACGATGACAATGGTGAAATAAATGGGGAGACAATATTAAAGAGAGGAGATAAGGGTTTTTTATGTTTGTGGATATAAGAGAAATGGGTGGAGATAGTGGTGGTTGGATGGTGAACGGAGATAGTAACCGGAAATGGTGACAAGAGATTAAAAATTATATTTATTGTCTTCATTCATCCAAAATTATATTTGGGCCTAAAATTGTTTAAAAATTTAACTGCGTCAGCCAAAATGAGTTAATTGCAACAAATTGAATAGTTGGTGGTATAAGTTACTAATTTTAATAGTTCATACGGTAAAGTGCTAATACCTCAATAATTAAGAGGGACAAAGTGAAATTAACCCTAAATATAATTATAGAAGAAGTATTTCGGATCCGTTTCCCCTTTTGTTTTTATCTTTTATAAAGTCTGAATTTAGGTGGCGTTTGATTAAACAACTAAAACTAAGAACTGAAAATAAAACTGAAACAATTGTTTGTTTAGGTCTAAAAATTGTATATGACAAAATGTTGTTTATTTGAATACAACACATTTGAAAACTGAAATTTTTTTAATATGACAATTTTGCTCTTATTAGTTTATTTAGATCAAATGATTTTAAATGAAAACAAAAAAAAATTATATAGTTTAAACTTTTCAACCAAGCTAACCCATTTTATTTTATATAATATGTATATTTAGATTAATTGTGATATATGAATACATGGCTTACAGATATATATATATATATATATATATATATACGAATATATGGTTTGTAGAAAATTTATCATCTCTCCTGAGGCTGTATTTCTTTTTATTTGCATGTGTAGGGGTGTTCAGTGTACACATTCTAGGTTGCTTGTTTTTGTTTGACTGGTCATGGCCATGCTTTTATCATTATGTGCGTAGAAGAAAAAGAGGGTGCGTTTTTGTTTTGAAAAATGGTAAAATAGGTAATTCACATTCTTTAAAAAATTAAGTTTTCATATTTAAGTGTTGGTTACCAAATAATTAAAGTTTTCAGATTTAGATTTAAATGGTCGAAACAAACAACTAAGGTTTACTTTTTTTGGAGGAGAATTTCATTTTTTTTTTTTGGGTATATAGAGAATTTCAATTTTGATACAGTGAAACGGAAATGTTTAGGGAACTATGCTTTTTAACAAGAGTAGGAATTTCATCAACTGAGTTTGGAAAAATTAATGGTAAATGCACATCTTTTTTTTATTTACGACACATCTGATTAGGTTAAATAATATTTTTTTACTATATTTAATAAGGGCACACCACTTATACAAAATAATACTAAATTTGTATATTTTCTATATCATTTTTTTTTTCTTTCACCTAGTCTACTTGCTCTCATCTCTTATATTTAAATCTATGAAAACATGAAGATTTTCATGAGTAAAATTTTAAGTATGTTTAATAATATCAAACTTTTTACTTTATATTTTCATATATTTCATACTTACTTTATTTATCTTTAAACACATATTATCGATTTTGATGTTTTTTAAAAAGATAAAAATTACTATTAATTGTTTGATTTGTAGATAGATTTTTGGATGACAATAAAATATATGCTATTTTTATTATTATGAATGTGTCTTTTTATAGTTTGCTTGTATAATTATTTGGCCAAAAGAATAACAAAAATAAAATTTATTTACAGATAAACTTGTAAATTAAAGAAGAAAATATCGCGTCCAAAAGGATTTAAAATACTAAGAAACTAAGTAACAACTTTTGAACACTCTGACTGATATTGAGTGAATGAAATTATACAGTAAATAAGTTTACTGTCCATTTTATGAAAATATCCTCATCCTAATTATGTCAAGCGTAAAGGACCATATTCGGTTGATTATAACCAAATATTTATATGCTAACTCTTGCTGCGTTATTAGACCATCTTTAATAGGTAGGGTAAAAAAATAAGCTAAAATGGTACATTTAGCCTATTAATATTGGTTGAGTTGCAGCGGAAAAGTGTAAAATATTACCGCACGATATATGATATATCGCGGGAGAGACATTTTATACCCATACGACATATCTCTATTTTTGGGGCAAGTACTTTGAAGAGCCACGACACATGATGTGTCATGGCAAGGGATTTTTGTTTCTTGTCTCATTCACATGTCCAAGAAGTTTAAGCCACCAAAATTTGGAACCTGCAAAATTATCACTCCACACGACATATGATGTGTCGTGGGAGACACCACACGACCCATCATATGTCGTGAGAATGATTTTTCCTGCCACGACAGATGATTTATCGTGTAAGTTAAAATTTTATCGGCTGCTAAATTTAACTTTGTTTTACACTTTTTCATACCCTATTACATTTTTACACTACCGAATAAGGCAAACTAAAAGCTAAAATTAGCATTTTAGCTTACCCATTACAGATGGTCTAGGCGAGGATTATTATTTTTAATCATTAGGTAAAGAAGTAAACGGAAAGGGTAATAAAGATAAAGTTTTATTTTAATAATAATATACTAAAATTCGGAGTGTTGATAAAAATTGGTGTGTATTTATGCTGCCTTCGACAAGATAGACGGCGCCAGCGTTTCAAACGGAGGGTTTTGCTCTTTCTACGGTGCGCGCTCTCTCTCTTAGTCCTTGCGCTTCTTCTTCTTCTTCTTCTTCTTCTTCATCATCATAGGTATATATATATATAAGTATAAAACATAGTCCATCACCTTCTTCGAGATATGCACAAATTCTCCTCTCCTCTCCTCTCCTCCCCTCTCTCACTAAGCGCGTTCATTTTGTTTATTGATTGTCCCTTTTTGTTATTTTTCATTTATTGAAGCTCATGGGACTGTAAATCAGTATTTTTTGCTATGAATTTTCTTTAGTCTGCCTTATAAATTCTTCTTTATGGGATTGGTAGCATGTTTTATGCAAAAATGGGTCAAGTCGGAATTGCCAGCAACGAAATAACTTGCCATTTTTTTGGTAGAATTTGATTGTTCCTTTTTCTTTCTTTCTTTCTTTTTTCCTTTCCCCTTTTTCAATTTATTGAAGCTCATGTTCACGGGACCGTAAATCAAATTTTTTTTTGCTATGAATTTTCCTCATTCTACGTGACTAGTTCTTTCTTTATGGGGTTCGTAGAATCTTAGTCGTGCAAAAATGGGTGAACTTGGGACTGCCCACCAGGCGTTTGTTGAAATAGCTTCTTAGCAATTGGGTTCTTCATATTACTCTTACTGTTACATAAGACATGAATGGGAAGTTATTGATGGAAAACACCTGTTTAAGTGAATTCTATAAGTAAATGTTGCTAATCACTCTGCCTTTTATATTGATGAAAAAGATTGTTTTTTTTTCCTACTAATATACTGTATAAGCAAATGTGCATTTTTTTTTGGTGGTTGTAAAATTAGATTTCATGACAAATTCAATTTTGATTAGCATGATAATGTGATAGCAAGACAAGCAAACTGGCTATATTATTTCGAATTTTTAGGAGACAATTGATTATGTTACATGGGTGAAACTGTTCAAGGCACAAGTGAAATCGTGTTGAAGGGGTTGAAAATAAAACACATTTTACCCCAACTCTTCTCTATCGACATGTATCTTTTTAACTACGAAACTTTGCTAGTTCATTCTTTTCCTAACTGAAGCTATTCTTTTTCATGCTACTCTCTGCAAACCATGATTTCTTAAGAAGTTCAGACTTCTACTTGCTTTGTACCCCCACTAATTTCTATCATTCTGTCAATTGAAAACTAACCCTTGTATTTGCAATTTTTAAGTGCCTGCAGAACAAACAGGTAATTAAAGTATGGGTAAAGCTTCGAGAGATAAAAGGGTATCTGCGCTGATTTATAGTTAAATTCTGTTTGTTCTAATCTTGATTATCTCATATTAGCTTTTTCTAACAGGTCCGTTTATTTGCAGGATATCTACTATCGTAAAGCAAAAGAGGAAGGTTGGCGTGCTCGAAGTGCCTTTAAGCTCCTTCAAATTGATGAGGAATTCAACATATTTGAAGGTTCAAGATAACATTCTGTTCGACTCTTCCTACCGTAGAACTCTATCAATCTTTCCTAATAACAAAGGAATTAGGTTACAAGAGAGAACAACATTGTAATATAGTTACTTCATCCCAAATCAGGAGTCGCATTTTTCTATTTTGGATGCCTGAATTAAGTTTTGAGCTTGGGAATCATGTTCCAAACATCATCATAGTTAAAAAGAAAAAATTGATCTTATCGTTGATTATATTAAAAATAGGGTTATCTTTTGCTACAGTATGTTGGCGATTAATGAACAACAAACCCCTATATTAGCCCTTGGATGTTTTTCATGCATTAGCTAAACCAAATTGTGTATTTGGATGTGTTTTGCACATTTGTGCCTGTAGTATGTAAAAGTTAGTGGTCAAATCAAATATCCTTGATTTGTATTAAGGTGCCTCTATTACTAGTGCAAATATGACTCTCACCAGAGCAAGGTACAACTGTGATTTTTGAATTGATATGGTACAACTTTTCACAGCAGTATTATCCGCTGCTATAGCCATTGGCAATAGGTGTAGCTTTTTGTATTATAGTTAAGTGTTTACTTAAACTACACCCCCCCTCCCTCCCCAAAAATAAAATAAAAATCCTTCTCACTTTTATGAGTCATTTTACATTATGAAGGGAAGTTTCCAGGTATTTTTTTTTGCTGCAACTGAAATTTTGATGTAATTTTTTTTGAATGAAGTTTGTTTTGTAAAGATAAAGGAAATTATCATAGAAATTACACAGTAGCCCGATTAGGACGTCCCAGAAAACATTTTAAAGGCTTATTATATTAGGTGGAGTTATTTCTTTGTTTTCAATTTACAGAACAACCTTTAGCTTTATGATCCCAAAAACTTTCAGGTGTGAAGCGTGTGGTAGACCTATGTGCAGCGCCTGGAAGTTGGAGTCAGGTATTTATGATTGCTATGTTATTCATCTGATACAATTGTTTTATTTTAGTAGCTATCAACAAATTATTCATTAAGAATTACATTGGATAAGTTGTTCTATAACATTCTTGAAATGAATATGTCCAATTTTGACAATTTTGATTGTATTGTTTCTACTATCACATTTTATGATAATTTTGCTTTAGAGAATTTCAACTCTTTTTTATTTTAATTGTAGGTTTTGAGCCGTAAGTTATATCTCCCAGCAAAGCTGTCACCAGAATCAAAGTAAGTTCTCTTGTTTATAAAGTTACACTTTTGTATTGTACTGTGCTTACTGTTTCCAGTATTTTCAAGTATGTGATTTCCCACTTTTTATTCTTTATCAGATGCAGAGGTATATGAGAGCTTGTATTAATGCTAAAAATTAAACCTTTACTATTTTTCTTGCCAAGTTGCAACAATTTTGCAATTTCAAGGTGTTACACATGAAATTTCCAACTATGCGCTGAAATTCGTTTGTTCTCTTAAGGAATTTGGGCTTTCATTTGTAATTGCACCAAAATTAATTTTTTGAAAAACTCAAATTTACTTTAATATTTGAAGTTTTGAGTCAAACCCTCTTGTGTTTATAACCTAACAGTCAAGAATTGAGTTCTTTCCTCTTCATCATAATTTGCAGGGATTGCGATCTTCCACTAATTGTGGCCATTGATTTGCAGCCCATGGCTCCAATTGATGGTGTTATTCAAGTGCAGGGTGATATAACGAATGCTCGAACAGCTGAAGTGGTATGGTATTCCTTGCCCCCCTGCCCCCTGGCGCTGGTGTATAATGCTTCTCATTTTAGTGTTTTCTATGTATGTATTCTGTTTGATGGTACTAGGAAGACAAACATATATGTTGGGTCCTCTGTTAACAATGATTTAGGCTGCTTAATATTTTCAGAAATGCTCTGCATGTTATTTGTCTTCCTAGTACCATCAAACATTATATATATATGCATGTAATCGACAAAAAAAAAATCCTTTGTTGCGCTGTAAATCTAAAAATACTTCTCGTCCATCGTTATTTTTCTTATTCCCAGGTAATTAGACACTTTGATGGATGCAAGGCTGACCTCGTTGTATGTGATGGTGCTCCTGATGGTTAGAAAAACAATTACTTTCAACTACATTTTCATATGGGTCCGTTCTCTTGTCCTATTTAGTTGTACTTTTATATTATATGATCAATATTTTCCTTCTCTTGTATTCTCCATGACCTGCAGTAACCGGACTTCATGACATGGATGAATTTGTTCAGTCCCAACTCATATTAGCCGTGAGTGTTCATATGTTCCTTCTTAACCTTTAAATTTGCCAAGCAAAAATGAATTACGTGTACAATGGAGAGCAGTATACTATCTTTTGGGTACACATAAAATGTCAAAAAAATCCTTGCTTATTAGTTTTAAAAGAAGCGTACCTACTGAAAGGAGGAGGAAAGAGAAGTTGAACCCGTGAACTCCTGAAGTGAGGACGTTGATGTCCTAGAAGGCATTAGGGGGACATAGGACAGGCAATAGAGTGCCTTGAGCCTTTGGGCCTACACAGCTAGGTTTGATTTTTTTTTTTCCCTTTTTCTTTTCTTTTTATTTAAAATGCGATACTACAAGTGATCAAACTTCTTAAAAAACTATATCAGTTATCCAACAAAAAATTCCCTAAAATTCACACACAAAATCACTTCTAAAAAAATTTGTGAAAATCCACCCAAAGTGCTTAATTAATTGCTCACCTAGCCCACTTGGTCCATGCCTCCTTGGGCACCCATGCCACCTAGACCCCCTTGCCCTGACTTCCTGGCCCTTTTTTCACTGATTAGTGCCTAGGCGGGGATGCTAGGCACCGCTGAGGCTGATTATTATAACACTGGTTATGATAAACTCAATCAGTGTTTTCATTGATTTAATTAACTACCTATAATTTAAAAAACACTGGGTGTACTATCACACCCCTTGATTGTGCAATGTTTGCTATTTGATACAAAATGGTTGAATATGAACCCTTTTTGACATGTTTAATAATAATTGCAAGTTTTGTCTGGTAGATGGTTTTATATGAACAGATATTATAGCTATTTTAGCTTAATTTATAATGCTTGCAGGGCTTAACAATAGTTACCCACATACTTAAGAAAGGCGGGAAATTTATTGCGAAGATATTCCGCGGAAAAGATACAAGCCTCCTTTACTGCCAGGTTAATTAATTATTTAGTTGAACCTTTTTGAATTTCAGAAGTATTTTCATTAGTGTTAGTGCATTGCTTGTTCGAGCTATTCGATCATACCATGAGACAATTTGCAAATCATAGGTGGTAACCAAAAATCAACATTTGCTGATTTTGGCCTCAACTACTTAATTTCTCAGTAAAATTATGCAAGTTCCCTACTTTAAGAAACTTTAAATCCATGTCTACTTTGTGACATAATCGGATGGTTTCCTACCCTTTGATATACTTCCTCCTGTTGCAATTAAGAAAGGAGCCAATTAGGGAATGCGGGGTCTCGAGATGCTACCCCTTGATTCTTGATTTTACTACTAAGACTATGCCTTTGCCATATAGACTTCTTTTTTTTTTTTTTAATAATTCAAATGATTTTGGGATGGGATGAATTTTTTATTTTTGATTATGGAATTAAACTTATTTACCTGTTGTGAGATCTGGTGCATTATGATGAAAACTTATTTATTGGACCTTCTAAGGAGTAAAGATCCACTAATATCAATGTAATCAATAGGTCAAGAATTAATTAAACTTATTTACCTGTTGTGAGATCTGGTGCATTGATTTTCAAAACAGGACTCTTGATTTGGGATCCTGCGAAAAGAGAACTTGTAATGCTATATTGCTGTTTTGACATCTGCTTATTGGCTTTCTTCAGTTGCTAATTTTTAGCACAACATATAACAAGAGTTTGCTTGTGATTTTGACGTTCATATTTCAGTTAAAAATAATGGGAAATGATATTGGCACTCCATATTTGTACTAAGGCAATCCAAAATCATTTTTAGTGACATAAAAAGTGTCCCAAAAGATCTATTTAAGTGTCACTAAAAATGATTTTGGAGTGCCTTAGGACAATTGTGGAGTGCTAATATCATTTACCATAATTGTAGAAGGTTATCCATGTTTGTATTATATAATTCACAACAAGAATTGTGATCCCGGAATAATTGCTGTTTCCTCTTGCAGCTAAAATTATTTTTCACAGAAGTTGCTTTTGCTAAACCGAAAAGTAGTCGTAATTCAAGCATAGGTAAGAATAGCTCCTTTATATACATACACACACACATATATATATATATGCACATATTATGGTGGCAAGTGAGAAAGCTCACTTTCATGTATGAATAATGACTAATGCTATTTAATTTTCACTGCAGAGGCATTTGCAGTTTGCGAGAATTATTCCCCTCCTGAAGGGTTTAATGAAAAAGATTTGCATCACCTCCTTGAGAAAGTTGGTAGTCCATCTGGTGCAGATGATCTAGGTAATTTTAACAAATCATTTAGATTCTTTATGCTTTTATTATATTTATATATTTACCTAATTATCCTTGTTTTTCTATCCCCAAATATTGAATCCCATAAATTCACTTTTCCATGACATTTAGGTCCCCTCAACCGCAAGCTCATTATGATTTGCGTTACTTGGAATGTGGCCTTAAGATTAAAAATAAAAATGACAACTATTTGAAGATTTATCTGGAAGGATCCATTTGATAAAAAGTTGGAAAATGACTAGAAAAATAATTAAGTTTTATCATAAGTTGGAAAAAGAGATGAGTGATTTAGTGAGATGTTCTCAATTTTTGGAACATCTCGCCTAATTACTCATATCTTTTTTCCAATTTCTCATAAAAATTAGTTATTTTTTCAATCATTTCCTGACTTTTTTTCATCAAACACAGCCCAAGGGCCCATTTGACAAAAAATTGGAAATTGACTGGAAAAAGAGTTGAGTTTGATCTAAAGTTGGAAAAAGAGATAAGTGATTTGGTGAGATGTTCTTTATTTTTTTCTTGTTTTTCGTGGGAAGTTTTGCTTACCCATTACCCAAGGAATTAGATTTCACAGGGAAAAAAATGAGAAAAGTAATAGAAAATCTCATCACCAAAAGATCCCATCATTGAAAACACTAAATGTAATGAGAAGTTGGAAAAAACAATAAAAAACATTTGAGGGCATTTGGTAAAGTGGTGATAATACGTGTTCTTCGTATTTGAGGCCATTGGTTCAAATGCTAGTTTAAGCACTACTTTTATTTCTAAAGTATTGAGGGGTAATATCATAAGTTCTCGTGCATAATGGAAGAAGTCCTCTCACTTAGTATACAGTATGAGATAAGTATTGACCATTTTGTTTCTCTTGCAAATACAATAGATTGCAGCAGTGGGTGGTTAGAAGGGCCAAACAAGGTGTATATACCCTTTTTGGCTTGTGGGGACCTCACTGGGTACGACTCGGATCGTTCTTACCCACTTCCGAGAGGGGCAGATGGGACTTACAAGAGCTTGGATCCAGTACAACCGCCTATTGCACCACCTTATAAGAGAGCTCTTGAAATGAAGAAAGCAGCCAATCAGGGAATGCGGGATCTCGAGATGCTCTCCCTTGATTCTTGATTTTACTACTAAGACTCTGCCTGTGCTATATAGACTCCATTTTTTATATAATTTAAATGATTTTGGGATGGATTGAATATTTTATTTTTGATTATGGAATTAATGGTGGTTGGACCATTGCCTATTAGTCAAGGTGGTGGTGGATGGTGAAAGGCTAGGGCTAGTTTTGTGATGTTGACAATTTGAAGTAGAAGTCTTTTAGGTGGATGTTTGTTTTAATCTCCTAACGTTTGTGTGGAGACTTGTTGAGCATTATAGTGATATATGGTGCTTGTTTTCTTACATTTTGATGTTAAATGAGATTAAAAATCCAGCACTCAGCATTAAGAGTGCTTGTTGTGTCCAAGTTGAGTGTCATGTCAAAGATAATCAATACCTGATTCCGTTCTTATAATGAATGCTGTTTTCGTCTTTAATTTGGTTCATATTGTGTATTCGCCGGTGTTCCATTTAGCTAGAATCTTGTGAATCCGTCTCCAGCTAGAAATTGTCCACCCTAATCTTGATGAGTCTTTTATGTTAGATTTGTTTGCATTTTGGCTCTAATTCATTTTAATGTGATGCTTATGTTTATTATGATATATAATAATAAGGATAAGATTGTGATGCTTATGTTTATTATGATTATATAATAAGGATAAAATTGTCCTGCAAGTGTACGTATTAAATAAATGGTAGTGAAATAACCTTTCGTTTCGAATATTAAATGGAAAACATTGACACTTAACTGTTGACGACCCACCCTCGGAATGGTCTGTTTCCATTTGAGTAGGATGGTGTTGATTTCTCATACCATAAAGTTCCATTCATTATTAATGAAATGAAACATTAATTAGTTACTTCTCTCCTCTCTTCTTTTTCTTCTCATTTTGCTTGAGAAAATAGTCCATAGAAAAATCCTTCCAATCCAAACATGATTTACCAAGAAAAATAACCATAGCCATACATACATACATACATACAAGTACAGCGATATAATGGCAGCCCAAGAATACCCCAAAATATGAAAATATTTTCAGAAGAGTACACCAAAATAAAATATTTGCAAAATTTAGGAAATCTCTTAACATCATCAAAATAAAATAAAATTACAACTGATAGTTGAGCGAGCCGAACTCCCTGGGTTGTCTGAACATGGTCGTTAAAACTATAGAACTTTAAATTGTCATTAAATTCTTTTGTTTAATTATTAGTGGAGTTCAAAACTAAAACTAACTTGGCGAGCCCCCCAAAAATATGTTTAAACTTGTTTCGTCTATTTTAATTTACTGAGTAGATCTCGAATGAACTTCTAATCAAATGATCATGATGCTTCTCTTAGTTCATTTTACAAATAATTTCAAATAAAAATTTGAAAATTCTTCTAGCAATATACTTTATTTAAAGATACGCTCATTACAACATATATTCACAATTCTCATAGCTGGTAAGAGTACTACAATACTCATTAAGTAAAAACTTACACAAACAAATGAACATATATATTTCCAATAAATATTGATCATTACACTCACTTTCCAATCAAGAATTTCCACGAACAGAGTTTGATCTTTGTAAAGAAGAAGAAGAATTATTTAAGAACTCTATGCAATCTTCAACTGCTTCTGCTCTATGAGAATCGAGTGGTTCTGCATACGACTGTGCCCTCACCAAGCTAGATGAAGAAACTTTACGTGAAGACGGCCTTTTGGTAATGGACACAAGACGAAAAGCTTTTGTCACCGTTGATCTTACACGCTTTAGGAATCTTACGGCTGAGAAGCCGGAGCTTGTCGAGAGCCTTAAATTCCAAATTGTAATGGCCCTTTTATCGTTTTTGCCATTGTTGTGTTTGTTGATGGAGAATTTTGGCTTGTCCTTGACTTTAGAAGTGAAACTCGTTCTCTTACTTTGTTTTCCAGACATAAGGGTGGGGGGAGGGAAGTTGAAGATGGAAGAAGGGGAGGTGGTAAACTGGTGATAGCTAGGTATGTATTGGTGAAGTGAGAGAGAGAGAGAGAGAGTGAGAGAGAGAGAGGAGAGAGAGAGTTATTGATGGCATTATCATCTTGTTATGTGCAATATATGCTTGTTCAAGTAGCTAGTTTTTTTTTTTTTTTTTGGTCAACTTTACAAAAAAAATCCACATACAACAGAAAAATTAACCAATGCCACCAAAAAATCAACCTTCAATAACTCGGAGAATTCCAACGGTATCCTTTGAAAGACAAGCGTGCCTTTTAGAAACCAAAATCATGCATTATGGACCTTGACATTCACAATAATTTTCCATCCCATTAAATATAATTTAGAAAAGAGTTTGATAACGCAATGCCAATTTTTTGCTAAATATATCAAACCTCATATAGAAGATTGTACTTTTATCATGGCTTACCCTTTATTCTTTTACTCTATATATAGCGGCTTATTGTCAAAACAATTATATCTTGGTCTAAACATAATATTGTTTTTAGAAGTTGCAATGCTTCTAAAGTTTTACATTACTCTGACAATAGTAATAATTATTTTGGCAAAAGTATCACCTTATATAGATATATATATATATATATATATATCCATTTGTCAACTTTTGAAAAACTTTTTACGTATAGAAGAAATATAATTTGTTTTGAAAAGTTGTGAGGGTGTAAAGTTTGCCACATATATTGGGCACTCCTGATGTATTAGACATCAAGGGCGGAGCCAAGGGCGAGGAGGAGGCCAAATCTCAACAAATTCTCTCACAATAGTTCTATAAATTTGTTGCTCGTTATCTTTTCTAGGTGCATTTGATAATATTGTTTACTATTAAAAATGATTAAATTAAGGTTCATATACTTCATCTTTATTAATGTTTAAAAATTAAAGAATAAAATATTCAAGAAATATATTTTCAATCTACAACTTGTTTCATTTTTGCATTCATCTAAAAAAAATTCAAAATTATTAATTTCAATTTCATGTAAATCTGAAATTTCAACGCACCCTACAAGAATCACATTATATATATAAAGTTAGGTTATAAAGAGAGATTCTCTCACTTTAGCAAAAAGAAGGAATTCCTGTTTGGAGGGGTAAATTGAAAAATTATTTTTTGGAATTTTGTAGAGAAGATCTATATTATGAATAGAAAATTTCATTAAAAAATTCAACCTAAAAGAAGGTGAGATGATCATCAAAAATTTCAACAATTGAAAATGCACTTATATATCAATTTTTCAATACACCAACTTCTGGTCTGACTTTTTTTATGAAATTTTGTGAAGGTGATATAGTTACTATATAGATCATTTCTACAAAAAAAAAAATAATTTAAAAATTCATCTATTTACATTCAAATTCACATGATTCCTCTTTATATCATAACTTTATATATAGAGCATTGAGTAAATTACCAAAATGGCCATTCAACTATACACCAAGTTTCAATTTACCCACTCATCTTCTTTTTTCTCTTAATTTACCACCCAAACTTATAAGCTTGTTTCAATCTCATACTTCCATTCAAATTGCACTGTTAACTTAAAAAAAAAGAAGAGCAAATTACCAAAATGGCCATTCAACTATACATCAAGTTTCAATTTACCCACTTATCTTTTTTTCTCTTAATTTACCACCCAAACTTATAAGCCCGTTTCAATCTCATACTTTCGTTCAAATTGCACCGTTAACTTAAAAAAAACAAAGAGTAAATTCCCAAAATGACCATTCAACTATAGATTGAGTTTAAATTTACCCACTTAAATCCAAAAAGAAAGAAAACCTTAACTAATTAATTGTTCATCATCATCATTAACATCGATCTTCCTCACTCTCTCTCATAAACCACCAACAAATCGACCTTTCCCTCACCCCCATTGCTATTGTCACCACTTTCCTCGTCTCTGGTGCCTCGTTTTCACCCTCTCCCTCTTTTTTGACGCCACACCACCTCGCATCACCGCACCTATATACACCATATCTCGTACAATCAACACAACACCACCACCAAGTTCATTGCCGCACCACCATCGTCAACGGCATTCCAAGTTATGTAAAATGATTTTTTTTCAATTGACGGATTTGAGGATCATTTTTTTTTTCAAAAATGATTGCTGGAATTTAATCGTTGAGGCAATTGTTAGACACATGGAAATCCACCGAAGGTTGAGCAATAAATGCTTCACTGGAGACTGGTGGGAAAATTGCCGGAGAATTCGTTGTCCTTCAAATAAATGCTTCGAATGAATTTGAGGTTGGAAAAATCGAAAGGGATCTTGCCGAAGAGTCTATTGGAACGAAGATTGAGCACACGGAGGTTGGTGAGGTTACCAATTGTGCGAGGAGGAATTTGGCCGATAAGGCCTACACATGGGAGAGAGAGAGTGTGTGGAAGATGTTAATGATGATGATGAACAATTAATTGGTTAGGGTTTTCCTTCTTTTTGGATTTGAGTGGATAAATTGAAACTCGGTGTATAGTTGAATGGCCATTTTGAGAATTTACTCATTTTTTTTAAGTTGATGGTACAATTTGGATGGAAGTATGAGATTGAAATGAGTTTATAAGTTTGAGGGGTAAATTAGAAGGAAAAAAAGATGAGTGGATAAATTGAAACTTGGTATAGAATTGAATGGACATTTTAGTAATTTACTCTAGAACATTTGTTTTCAGTGAAACTGGATATGTATAGTTAGGAGTGTTGAAACTTGCTCCTTTTTAGTTTGGGCTTCAAACGAAGATGTGAATAGTAGGCCCATGAGATCACGTGTGTGTGTATATATATGTTTATAAAATTTCTTAAATAGAGTACCAGCTATGCAGAAGAGATGGCTCAAAAGACCTGGAAGGATTTACCCTGCAAATTTTAGTTTGATAGAGATTTTAATAATAATATGATTATGGATTCAAAATTTAATATTTAATGTGAACACCCATATTTTTTAATCCGTATGCAAATAGTTCTTTATTTTTACGTAAGAACTCTAATTTCTCTAGAATTTGCATAAAATTTGTTTGTTTTGAATATTAATTAGGTCCCGTTTATATCACAAGTTTCGCCACATCCATAGTCAGTCTTCATAATTATGTTAGTCAACTAGTATAGAACCATGCGTCTCAGATTTTAGCCAATGTGCACGCATAATATCATAGTTGTCAAAGTTATTAATAGTTCATCCGTTCACTATTAAAGTTAAGTGAATGATTTATTGTTGTTCCTCGAAAAACATTAGGCAATTTGTATAATTCGTTAATCCAAGTTAAGTCTTATATTTTTAATTGATATTCTTAAAAGAAAACTGAGTTGATTAAAATAAATAAATAAATAATTGATATGTTTTGTTTATGTTAGTTAAACAAGTTAAATGGTGGTAGGTAGAAAATTAACTAGCAATGTCTCCAAAGATGCTTTAATTTTTCCTACAAAATTTTAATCTAAAATAAAAAATTAAAAACCCCAATCAAGTATCAACCAACAGATATGCATGTCGATCAGCACGTGCCCCACACCCAAATCCAAGTTTGTGATATACAATTACTTCGGTTGAAAAAACTATAACTTACGCTAATGGGCTTGTAATATAGTGACATTCTCTCGTGAACTAAAACTTGCTTATTCATCACTTGATTAAAAGGGTTGGTTCACACTTGGATCAAAGTTTGAATTTCTTTCTATTTTTTTGGACCCTCCGATCTGGTTACAAACACTTCTTAAAAGTAAATTTTTAATCACTAACACTCCTAAAACTTATCTAATGAGATGTGGGTATAGATGCACACACTCACCCCACTTGAGAATAGTTTGTTTGTAATAACTCATCTAACATTAGGCAATGAATTAAAGGAATGTTTTCCAAATAAAATTCACCTAATGAGATGTGAATGCACTTACATAAACTCGGTTTATATAAGGAGAGTGTGTTGTTAAGCACTCACCTAATATCAGGTAATGGAAGAGGGTGTTTGTGACAAATAAAGTGATGTTAAAATGTATTTTTAGTTAAATTTTGAAAAAAGTGTTTGTAACAGATTTGAGGATATAAATAACACCACCCCCTTTTTTTTCCCCTTCTAACTCTTAGAATTACTGGATTTATCATCATTTATCTCAAAAAAAAAAATCTTATTTTCTTAGAACTGTCAAAAGTCAGAATTCTCGTCTTGAAGCTAGAAATCAATCTAATACACTAAAATTAATCTTTTATCATTATTTAAATGTTTAAAAGTCTACAATTTTTCTTCTTAATTTATTTTAAATTAAAAAATCAAAATCATTATATTAAATTTCAGTTAAACAAGAAACGTTTGAATAATGTGTCTATTAAAAAGATTAATAAAGGTCAAATATACTCTTCATTTGAGACTATGTATCTCACGTAGAAAAGTGAAATGGCGGTTTCACTAATTTACCCAACTTTTTTTTTTTTGGGAAAATTGTGGTGCAAAATAATAAAATAAGGACACACGTAAAGCATTCTCCATGATAATTAAATGTACTAGCAAGTTTCAAAGCGGACTGTGCACTTGCCTTAGTGACGGTTTATTTAATTTAAATCTCGTTAGATAATAATATAGAAAATAAAGAAAAAAAATATTTGATTTTTATGAGAGTTAAAAAATAAGTTGAGAGATGGGATGAGATATTTTCTATCTAATAGTCATTTTTATAAGTAGATATCTTCCATCTTTCATCATTTTTTTGTGAAAAAAAAATTCTTCTTCAACCCTCAAAGAAATTTTTTCCATGAAAAAAGTGAAAAAATAAAATAAGAAGACATCTCACTACATGGTTCAACTTATTCTCCAATTTCTCACAAAAATTAATTATTTTTGTTATCATTTTTTATGTTATTATCAAATGCGCCCTTATATATATATATATATAATAATTATCTCAAGATTGTCAGTTTCTAATATCAAATAAATATTACTATTATTTAAAATTAAATACTATTATTTTGTGGCATCCGGAGCAGTTGCAAAGCGGATCAAAATTAAAGAGGAGAGAGGGTTGAGAGTAGATTAATTAGTTTGTGTTTAGTAAAAAAGAAGAAGAAGACAACGACTAAGAAGTGTGTGCGCGCGTGCCCCATGATATTTGAAGTTGTACAATGAACTAAGTTATTCGAGCTTGACTTGCAATTGTTCTAGTAGAAACTCATTCAAACTCATTTATGAAATAAACAAATCAAACTTGAACGTACACATTTTAGAAATTGAGATGTTAACAAGTTCGGTTCAATAAACTTTGAAACATTGTAAAATTATGCCAAAAAACCTCAAACTTGTTGAACTCAACTAGATCAAAAGCTTTGAGCCCGAATTGAGAGCTAAACAAGCCAATCTCAAACAAATTTATAAGTTCAAAATGTTTAACAAATCAAGTTTAAATAACACCCTATTCGAACTTGCGCGTTCACAGCCTAAATCTCTTTATTCCTTATTTTTGTTTCTTACAAAATTATATATGCCCTACATTTTTTTTAAAAACTTCACATAGTTTTGTAAGTGAAGTTTTTGATAAATTTATTACTCATTTATCCCGAGTATGACACTTGATAAATGAGTAATAAACTGCGAAAGTAGCCAGCACTGAAAAGTTTAATTGGATATGGCCTTGTATACACTACCAAATGTTTTGTCCAGCTAGCTAGAACCCATTGAAACCTGGGTATAAAATGGGGGTGCTAATTATGCACATAATTTTATTCGATAACATATTATCTCATTTATTCGGTCTTATTGCATTGAATATGTGCATGTTATTTCAGTGCAATAGGGCTGAGCTAGTGTATTTTTTTTTATTACCAATATTGCTTTAACTCTATTGCACCGAGGTAATGTATACATATTTAATGTAATAGAACCGAGTAAATGAGATAGAGTATTAAAGAATATTTTGATGGGCGTAATTAGCGCCCCCTAAAATTAATATTGTCTTCACGTTTAAAATTGAACACTTGCTTAATTGGGATACGTGAAGAGGGCCGATTGGAGATTGATATGGAGTTCCTGGGATCCACTTCTAGCTTCATAATCTTGTTTCCACTTGCGAGAAAGCATTCAAAATCTGAGTTAATTTTAGTAGTGAAAGTCTTTCCAACAGACAAATTAAGACCAGAAGAGAAGCTCTGGCACGGTTATAATGACCACATGGATCAATCTTGTGCTTTTTGCAGTACTCATTTTCCTCTCACAAAATTCTAATAGAACAAATTTAAGGTCATCACTGATTCTAAAGAAAGACGACTAGAGATGATCAAAGAGACCGTAATATACTATGCCAGAAAAGGGTTTTGGCGACGCACACAAATAGGTTCGTCTCGCAAGATACATCTTAGGCGACGAACATTACCGTCCGTCTCCTAAGAATTACCTTAAGCGACGTACAAGCGATTGTGTCGCCTAAGTTCAATCTTAGGCGACGTACGCATATAATACGTCTCCTAAACTTAACCTTTATGCAACGCACATAGTAAGATGCGTCGCATCAAGGACAGGTCTCTTAGGCGACGTACATTGGTCATTGTATGTCTCCTAAGATAAGTCATAGGCGATGTACACAAATTAATGTACGTCACCTCAAATGTCACTTAGGAGACGCAATTTGACCAATGTGCGTTGCCTAAAGTAATTTTTTCCGCTTAAATTTTTCACAAAATTTTGAAAATTTGGAAATTCACTTAGGAGACGCACATTGACCAATGTGTGTCGCCTAAAGTCACCCAATTTTCATCGAAGTTTCAAAATTTTGAAAAATTAAAAATTAACTTAGGAGACGTACTTTGACCAATGTGCGTTGCCTAAAGTAATTTTTCCTGCCTAAATTTTTCACAAAATTATGAAAATTCACTTAGGAGACGCACATTGACCAATGTCCGTCGCCTAAAGTCCCACAGTTTTCATCGGGATTTTGAAATTTTGAAAAAATTGAAAATTAACTTAGGAGACACACTTTGACCAATGTGCGTCGCCTAAATTAAATTTCCCCTCCTAAATTTTCCACAAAATTTTGAAAATTTGGAAATTCACTTAGGTCAATGTGCGTCGCTTAAAGCCATCCAATTTTCATCGAAACTTTTAAATTTTGAAAAAATTGAAAATTAACTCTAGAGACGCACTTTGACCAATGTGCGTCGTTTAAATTAAATTTCCTAGGGCTGGCCACGGTTCGGTAACCGAATCGACATGGTTGGTTACCAAACCGAACTGACATGGTCGGTTTGAGCATCATAGGAACCGCTACCAAACCGATGTGATCGGTAAACCGACTGTCGATTTTATCGAAATGGTCGGTCGGTTCGGTTAATAATCGGTTAAACCGACCATCATGAACAAACCAAAAAATTGAAGATTTCTTCTTCCCTTTGAGTCTGCAGCCATCATTTTTTTTCCAAGAAAATACTTACCCAATATAAAATCTAAGGCAAACAACAAAGACCTAGAAGTGAAATTACCAAATTAATCAAAATCACGCACTCTCTTACATCATTAAGCAATCAAAATATATTACAAATGGTCTAAGGAAAGGAAAAAAGATAAAATTCTAAAGAGAAATAGAATTGTGAAATTGAGAGAAGAGGAAACCAATTTCAGAATTTTGACAAGTTCAGACACTCCCAAATTTTCACAACCTAAGAAATATGCTTACTTTAACCAATTGATGATCTAATTACACTCCTCTAATCAAACCAACACCAACAACTTGTTCTTAGTGTAGATGGCTAACTGCCGACTGGGTGTGACCGTGTGAGAGAGGGACGACGGAGAGTAAGTGACGGAGAGAAGGATGGACGGAGGTGAGGGCTTTGAGGCAGTGAGTGGCGGGCTGGTAGAAAGACGAGACTGGGAGTTTTTTTTACTTTCAATTTTTTTACTTGGCCGCCTTGATTCTGCTGCTCTTCCCTTCCTTGATGAGTTGATGTAGCCTTTCTCTTACTAAGCTTTCTCCCCACATGCTTCAAACTTCAAAGTTTTCTTGCCCGTGGTATCTTATTTTGCTGCCCCTTTACCCTTTTTCCACCCTTAATTTTTCAGAAAGTGAGAACTGAGTGGAGAGAGAGAGAGAGTTATAATTTTAACATTTAAGAGTTATATTTTTATAAAATTTGGTCGGTCGGTAATTACCGAAAATTAAGATATGAAAACCGATTCCGAAACCGAATTTGGTTGGTAACCGAATTTTCGGTAACCGGCCAAACATGGTCGATTCGGTTTACCAACCAAAAATGGTCAGTTCGGTCGGTTTGCGGTTTGAAATTGCCAGCCCTAAAATTTCCCCACCTAAATTTTTCACAAAATTTTAAAAATTTAGGAATTCACTTAGGAGACGCAGATTGACGATTGTGCGTCGCCTAAAGCCACCCAATTTTCATCAAAAATTTGAAATTTTGAAAAATTGAAAATTAATTTAGGAGACGCACTTTGACCAATGTGCGTCGCCTAAAGTACTTTTTCCCGCCTAAATTTTTCACAAAAATTTGAAAATTTGGATATTCACTTAGGAGACACGCACATTGACCAATGTGCGTCACCTAAAATCACATAATTTTCATCAAATTTTTTGAAATTTTTAAAATTTGAAAATTCACTTACGAGACGCACTTTGACCAATGTGCGTCACTTAAAATAATTTTCCCGCCTAAATTTTTCACAAAATTTTGAAATTCACTTAGGAGACGCACATTAACCAATGTGCGTCGCCTAAAGTCAACCAATTTTCATCCAAATTTTGAACTTTTTAAAATTTGAAAATTCACTTACGAGACGCACTTTGACCAATGTGTGTCACCTAAAGTTTTCCAACGGTCACATTTTAAATTGTTCAAAGCCCTTTGACATATCTCTTAGGAGATGTACCTTGCTCAATGTGCGTCTCCTAAGAAACAGATCTGATATAAAAGCAAACCCTCCTCCCATTTCGAGCAAAATGTGGAGAGGAGTGAGAAGAGTTTAATTTTGGGCCATTTTAAGCATTTCTATCACCAAAGAGTTACATCTTATCTCCTATTTGATCTAAAGGTTAGTGTAATCTTTCTTAATCATCTTAGTTTGTTAGTTTAATGTCAAAAATTATTGGTTTAGTATTAAAATTGTATGTTTTGTGTTGAATATCTAGTTTTAGTGCTGTTGCTCTTATTTAATCTCTACGTTAATATAATCTAAGTTTATAATATAATATTAATTTGTTACTTAATTTTATGTTTATAGTGGATATTCTAAGTTGATCTCTATGGTGCTTAATTTGTTAGTTTATAATATAATATTAATTTGTTACTTAATATTAATTTGTTACATAATGTTTAGTGTTAAAATTGTAAGTTTAGTGTTGAAAATATAGTTATAGCGTTAGTTGTTGCCTTTATTTTATACAATTTTCTCGTATGATAGGGAACATGGACAAGGCTTGGATGCAGTGTTATAAAGGAACAGGTGCCTTCACTAATAGGGTACTAGAATTCATAAAGTTTGCAAGAGAGAATGCAAACTCAACGATCAGATTGTATCGTTGTCCTTGCAATAGTTGTCTTAACCAGAAGACCCGACTTAACGAAAATGAGATGTACTATCACTTGATCAGAAATGGGATAATGGAGGACTATATTGTATGGGTCCATCACGGTGAAGTTTCAAATACACCTTCGGCGTGGGACATTAGGCAAGCATATCTACATAATAAGGCTTCTTCAAGTAATAGTGTTGATCCTACTATGCAGCTCTTGGGCGATACTTTTCCTTTTCGTGATTCGTACGATTTTGCCCCTTGTTATGATGGTGTAAATAATTTTAATACTGGAGTTCATGTTTACTCTACTGCCGAGGCCGTGATGGAGCACTATCAGTCTCTTTTAGCTGAAGCACAGACTCCAATAGATGATGGTAGTAATGAGAATGTGTTAAGTGCCATTATTAACTCGATGCAGGTCAAAACAAATAATAATATGACAATCAGAGCCCACAATGAATCGTTAGAGCATACAAAAAGTGTCCTACCCGAGGGAAACAAGTATCCTGGATCGTACAAAAAAGTAAAAAAAAACCTAAAGAAATTGGTTTTAGGTCACGAGGTCATCCACGCGTGCTATTATGGCTGCTGCTTGTTTTACAAAGAGTATTCAAAGTTACAACAATGTCCCGTTTACGACGAGTCAAGATGGGATATAGAGAAAGCTAAGAAGGTTCCCAGGAAGGTGGTTCGTTACTTTCCTTTAAAGCCGAGGTTGCAGCGTCTATACATGTCTCCATACACTGCAAAGGAAATGCGGTGGCATGAGGAAATGACCGTAGATCCAGAGTATCTGAGACACCCCGCGGATGGGGAAGCATGGCAACATTTTGACAGGTCACATCCTGATTTTGCTTTCGAAATTAAAAATGTGCACCTTGGTCTGGAAACAGACGGGTTCAGCCCTTTCGGACCAGGGGCTTCTCCCCATAGCACTTGGCCTGTTGTCGTACTTCCATACAATTTTCCACCTTCGATGTGTATGAAGAAAGAGTATAACATACTAGTTTTGTTGATATCTGGTTTCAAATCTCCGGGAAAGTGCCTCAACGTGTTTATGAGACCGCTTATCGATGAGCTGAAGGAGTTGTAGGACGTGAGAGTTTGGATTTGGGATCGACACTTAAATTAGCCTTTCTGGATGAGAGCAGCAGTAATCTGGACAATTAGCGACTTTCCAGGATTAGGGATGTTGGGAGGCATTCAAACCAAAGGGTACAAGGCATGTCCGCTTTGTTTGGACGATATTGATTTAGTTCATAGTGATTCCAGAATGTCGTACTTGGGCGCAAGGAGATGGTTATGTGAGGATCACCCATATCGGAAAGATAAAAGGTTTAACAGTAAAAAAGAGCGCAGACTTGCCCCAAGAAGTTTGTCTGTGAATGAGGTTTACGAAGCTACCATATCTCATGAACATCAATATAATGTGATGAGTTTACATCCGGGGTTCAAGCATGATTTGAGTAAAGATAAATTATGTTGGACTCACGAAAGTATCTTTTGGGAGCTACCTTACTGGAAAGAAACGAGGATCAGACATACCTTGGATATCATGCATATTGAAAAGAATGTGTGCGATAACGTCTTCGAAACCGTTCTAGGTCTTGGAAGAAAGACTAAGGACGATGCAAAAGTCGTTCCACTCTAAAAAAGATGGGAATACGCAAGAAACTCTGGGCGACAAAAGGTTCCGGGTCCTCAAGCAAACCGATGCTCCCTCCGGCACCACACACAGTCCCCCTTGAGTATCGGAGAGATGTATTCGAATGGATCGCTGACGTCAAGTACCCGAGAGGTTATGAAGGAAGCTTAAAGAATAAAGTAAATTTGGACAATAAAAAATTTTATGGATTGAAGACTCATGATTGCCACGTGCTACTTCAACGTTTTCTGCCAGTGGTTATCCGACCATATTTAAAAAAATCGGTCGTTGGGTGTGCTATGTGCTACTGCTCTTACTATTTTTTGTTGGGTGTATAATGGCTTATGATGAATAAAGAAGCAAGCAAATTATACCAACTCCTAAACACCGATTGTCTCTCTTTCTCTCTCTCAAATTCGAACTTCATGTTTTAGGATTTTTATCTCAATAACCCTAATTTTTGGTACTTAGATATAGCTGCTGTGATATATATATATATATATATTAAGTTTTTTTACTACTACTACTACTACTACTACTATTGCTGCTGCGTGTGTGTAGCTATCTACTGTTGTTGTGTGTGTTGAAGCTCAGATTTTGTGTTAAAGCAGGTGTGTTAAAAGCAGGAGTAATATATAATTAGCTATGTAGTTGAATTTGGTGTTGGTTTTTTATAGCTATATAGTTGAGCTAGTTTTTATATATGAATACTAACATTGAATGGTTACATCTGAATATTTCATGAAAGAATTTAAAACAAAAAAATTGCCTATATATATATATATAATATAGGAAATGCTAATATCATCTTCAATGATTGTTCAATAGGAAATTGCCTATATATATATAATCTCTTTGGTTTTCACTTTTGATCATTGTGCCTGCCAAGATCATCTTCAATGACTGTTCAATAGGAAATGCTAATACTTTAGCTTTAAATAGAAAATCTTATTTTGATAGCGGTTTGGACGACTTTAAATAGTAGTTTGTTTTAATGATTTTTTGGGGTGGGGAGTTCTTTATTTTATACTTTATACTTTGTGTTGAAACCTTCCTACCTAGGGGTAGAGTTGGATGTTCTTTGTGGGTTATTTAAGGACTGGATTGGGTGGGTTTGGGCCGCTTTCGTTTAAAATTTGGGTGTGGGTACTACTTATTTTGCATTGTATTGCAGGCTCGTTTCGAGTAAATGAAGGCGGTTATGGCATCTAACAAAAAGGTGGACCACAGATTGGGTCCGGTCCCTTTCGTCTATCGAGCGAAGAAGCGGAAGGAATCTGGGGATATAGCCCCTATTCCCAATACCTGGGTGGAAGTATATAAAAAGAACGCTCCAGATGCAGCGGTAGCAGTCTGTTAATTGTTTGTTGCTTTATTATTATTATTATTATTTATTTATTGTTATTGAATTATAAATTAATTAATTGTTATTTATAGACTGCTATGACTGCCGCAGTTGAGGCTTCTATCTCCTCCTTTGAAGCCTCGAATCCCACGCCGCCGCCCGTGAAAGGCGGCTCAGACTCGACCCCTTCGGCACCAATTACTCTCCCTGTTGACCTTGAAGGTCTTAATCTTATTTTGATAATAACAATAAATTAATTATGTGTAATTTAACATGTTCTTGATATAAGATTATAGATTTCTTATTTGAAAAATCAAGAATAGCATGATTGCTCAAAGGAAGTTTGACAAGGATCATTCAATCAATATCCGATCAAGTCAACGAAGCATTCGACTAAAACCGATCTACCTGAATTCAGATCATTCTTCTACAAGCGTTGGACAAGACAAGAAGATCAATCTCATCACCCACAAGCTAGCAATGCAAATCCATGAAGTACAAAGATCAAGAATCATATGCAAAAGCTTCAAGGGAAAAGCTTCAAGTGAAGAATCAATTTGAAGAAACAAATCGAAGCATTCGAAGACTCATCTATTCGGTAATTGAGTGTTTGCTTAGGATTAATGTAAAGTTTCTTAATTGATTGATTATATAGCTCAAACATATTCTTATATCTTTTAAAGATTGATTCAAACTAGCTTGAAATTGAATTTATTTGAAAAACATCATTTTATAAAAACCGAGTTTCAAAATAAATTCATATTAATTTTAAATGATCATATTTTAAGCTATAATAAAAATGGGTATCTTAGAAACATATATTTGAGGTTCAAAAATCATTAGAATTTTATTTGGAACTAAATTATTAAATTGGAAAAATATTTTTATTTTTCGTTTAAAATTCGCTTAATTTTTGCCCAGTTTTGATCTAACGGTAAAATGGAGGCCTTCCCGAACTCCGATCATTTTGAAATTTTTACAGTAGTTAGAAAACATCTCCTGGCAATTTTGACCAAAATTTGAGCATGATCCAACGGTCTAATTAAGAGAAATTAACAAAACAATGTTGAATTTTTTTGTCAAAACTAGCTGTTGGAAAGTTTGAAAATGTATACATTGGAGCCAAAACATCTCTTAATCATCCCCAACGGCCATATGATTTTGTAAGCTATAAATATGATGTCTTAGACATGTTATAACACACTTGAATCATTCTACAAACTTATTTTACATATATACAAAGTTATTCAAGTATTATTGATCATATTCTTCATTTTTGAGCTATATATTTTGATCAATTTTGATATCTCTTAGTGTGAGCTTCATTTGTATTTTGTCATATACAAGAGAGATATTGTACATTGGTGTTTGTCACTAAAACTCATTTTGAATCATAATTGTGAGATGTGTATCTCATAGAATAGCAAGAGGGATTTCTTGTGAGAGTATTGAGGGTGTTTCAATACTTGTAAGAGTGTGTGAGAAGAATACACTTGTAGAGGTTTGATCTTCACCCGGAAGGAGATCGGTTATAGTGGAAATTCTCGGGGAACTAACCGAGCGCGGAGTAGGGGAACAAGCCGAACCGTGTGGACAAAAAATCTTCGACTTCGATCGGTTCAATCTTTCTAACTCAATCTCTTTATTATTGATTGTTTTATTATTGCTTACATTCCTTGATATATATTTGTTAAGTAAATTGTTTTACTTAAACTTTTTAAAAACGTTTTAATTTCGCATTGTAAGTTTTTAAAACCCTATTCACCCCCCCTCTAGGGTATTTTCCGACCTACACTCCCTATTGAGACACATATTGATATTGTCCAGGGAGAGGTTGGTGTTCAGAGAGGGACGGTCATTCTCGGTCTGGGAATAGGGTACAGGAGGGGTCCACAGTCGAAGGGTGGCGCGCGGACGTCGAATCCATCGTTCGAGGTAAAGGAGCTCCGGTCCACCATAGCAAGAATGCAACAGGAACGAGAACAAGAGGCCGAAGAAATACTACGATTCAAGGCCGAACAACAACGAGCAAATGAAGAACAACAACGAAAGATGGAAGAAATGGAAGCTCAACTCCGGCTACTTTTTGGAGGGAGTGCTTCAGGTGGCGAGAGTACTTCTCGCCAACAGCCATAAGTTAACTTTTTGGTTCATTTTGAGACTGTATATTTTGAATATTTTGAGACTTTAACAAATATTTAATTTTGTCCATCCCAATTACTTTAAGACTTTATGTATATGTTGAGAATTTAATTAAATTTTGTGAATTGCATGATGTAGCTTTATGAATTGTAATTTTGTGAATTTTGGTGTTTTAGAATTAGTTGTTTGGGATTACAGGTTATTCTTGGTATAAATCTTGATAACAGATATATAAAATGCAGCTTTTACTGCATGGGTAATTATAATTCTAGCATTTCTGAAAAAAAAATGGTCTTTTACTTAGGAGTCGTACATTGGTCTATGTACGTCGCCTAAGAAGGCCCTGTGTCCCATCTTAGAAGACGCACATTGGTCAATGTACGTCTCCTAAGGCTACACTTAAGAGACGTACATTGACCAATGTACATTACCTAAGTTTCCTGTTAGGAGACTTACATTGACCAATGTGCGTCTCCTAAGAAGGACCTGTGCCCCATCTTAGGAGACGCACATTGGTCAATGTACGTCTCCTAAGGGTATGACTTAAAAGACGTACATTCACCAATTTACGTTGCCTAAGTGTTCCTCTTAGGAGACGTACACTGACCAATGTGCGTCTCGTAAGTTTTAAGCTTAAGAGACGTATATTGAGCAATATGCATTGCCTAAGTGACTTACTTAGGAGACGTACACTGACCAATGTGCGTCTCCTATGTGGTCACTTAGAAGACGTACATTGATCAATGTTCGTCTCCTAAGTGATCAACTTAGGAGACACACATTTGCACGTCTCCTAAGTTGGTCACTTAGGAGACGTTCATTATGTACGTCCTTTAAGAGATCACGTAGGAGACGTACATTATGTGCGTCGCTTAAGAGATACTTAGGAGACGAACCTATATTTGTACGTCGCCTAAGAGCTTAGGCGACGCAACTTAGGCGACGGCTCTTAGGAGACGGCTTGCTCGTCGCCCGAATCTTAGGAGACGAACATAGTTAGCTTAGGAGACGGACAATGTGCGTCGCCTAAGAGCTTGTTGGGCCTAGTGATAAGGAACCCTGGCCCATAATACATTCACTTGGGGACTTCTTACTCCGGCTGTTACAAGAGGGGTGCAACAACTTGGAATGATATTACTTTTATTGGTCACGTTAATTGATATCTTAAAAATATGTTATTAAAACTTGGATTAGCATGTGATCTAACTTAATGTATTAAAAATTACATATATAAATATTAAGTTGGAGTCAATATTAAACACGACACAAATATTCACGTATTTGTACTTTTATAAATAGAGTTCGTAACATATATATGTCTATTGGATACACATTAATAATATCTTAAAAATTGTATAAAGCGGCAATGTCTACGAAAAATGAGAAAATTTGAGTGTGAAAAATGAGAAAAAAAAATTATGTGCATAAAAAATACTTTCCATTCAAAACAATTTATATTGCATGTATTTAATTCTTAAACCAAACAACATCTATAGAAGACATTTAATTATTACACACACCTATATATATATATATATATATATTCTTTCTATTCGTAATGTTTTTGATTATATATACCACCGACATAATAGACATTTAACAATATTTTCTTTTATGCGTAAACAAATAATGACCAGTAGAAGTTCTCTATTATTTAAATATTCAGGCTAGAGTAAGGCAAACACATTACTTAATTTTATTTTATTTTATTTTTTGGTCTGAACACATTACTTAGTTTACATTTATAGTATATGTGTGTGTATGAATGCATCATGTATGAAGACAAACATAATAATTGAAGCAGAGATACAGAGGATATCCAATGGAATATCTGAGGTCCCCTAAAATATTTAATTAAATACAGCTTCCAATTTTCATCTCATTTGAAATGCTCTATTTCCTACATAAATAATGCGTACATAAATATATTTGGAGTTTGATTCGGGGGAAATCCAATGAGAGACGAATTAGAAACAAAATCACGTGAAAACAACTTTTTATTTACTATGTTTCGTGTACCATAAACACGTCATATGTAGTACACCAAAGTGTATTAATATTTCTTCAATTTTTATAGTAGTTTATTTGTCTTAAATTACAAATGATGTACTATTTTTATTTTTATTTTAACAAACTTACACTATTACCATGAATGAAAGAGGGAGATTAGCGCTACACAACTTTGTGACGGGTGAATATAGAACCCTATCTTCAAGTTTAGGTAGGATAATCTCACATGAGGAATTTTTTTAAAAATAATCAATATACCATTATCTTCGCTTAAATTATATATATATATATATATATATATATATATATATATTTTGTTTTTCATTTTTGGAAAGAAATGATCTTTAAGTAGGACTAATGGGTATTGACTACGATAAGATTGATGATTGCCTTTTTTTTTCCTTATATTATTATTATTTTCCTTGCAAAAATAAAAGTAAAATTGTTAATTTGACATGTATGTATAGATAGATCAATAAGAGCATTTACAATGGTTTTAAGTAGGTAAGGTAAACAAGGCAATTTATCATACACGTGCATGCAGCAATGACGATTGGTATGGTAAACATTGTTCAATATGATAATTATATATATAGTAAATGCATTTGTGTTATAGTGGGGGGAGTTTTTCTCTTTATCTCTCAATCGGACACACCTTTTTTTGTCTTCAATCACATACACATAATAAATTATTATACATATTTTTTTATTATACTATTACTATATCATTATTTTAACCCACAAATAAGTAGGTATATTACTATTCAGTTAAATTTGCCATTGTAAATGCTAAGAACACGCAATGCTAAAAATATTAGTGGCCGGATTAGATAATTGATAACAGAGCCTTTACCATCTTTGACTAAACTATAAAACACACAGATTTAATTTTAAATTATAATATTTTTGGAGGAATTTGCTAACTAAATAAGGAGACATGGAAACCACAAGCAACAATTATCAAACGTATAAGAAAAGAACTTCAACTTCCCCATTGCCTATTCTACTTGGCATATACTCTAGAATACATCCTTAGATTCTTTCCCATAATTATAGTAATTGTTTTGTTTTTCCTTTCCTTTTCTCGTTTTAGAAAAATCAGGCTACATGAATTTGTTAAACACAGCCTGAAATGTTTTTTTTCCCATAACATACTCTTACCACATTATATCAAGTGGGAAGCAAAGGTAGATTGCCAACTCATATTTTAGTACATTCAATATAGACATTTGAGGGGGTTTTTCTTTTTTCTTATTTTTTTTGTGTGTGACTACGACATTAGAATTAATAAAAATAAAATTATGTGTGTTATCAAGACAAGTATATACTTGCCTTTTACTCATATTTTTATTTGAATTCTTATTTATTGTTAATCGATTATCAAGTTTTGACCAAAAATGTTTATTAGAAAAGACTTCATAGAAAAGATAGTATAGATGATCATATGTAAATTTATGGATGTAACTAAAAAAAATATTGTTAGCATAATTATTAATTTTAAATTTTAAATAGATATTTTAATTCAAAACAAGAAGGAATACAAAGAGAGATGCCATGGAAATTATTCCTTTTTCTTTTCTTTTTTTCTCAAAGAACCTGAAGAGAATATCCACTCAAAACAGTACTCTTCTGGGACCCCTCAATTTTCCTTCATTCACCCAACTACATAAACTTCCTTAATCCAATTCAAACACACAAACATCCTAAAACTCTCTTTCAATCAACGATTCCACACGTACATAAATCCTTCTTTCTCTCTCCTCCACCTTCCCCTGTCTCCCCTTCTTAATCACTACTCAACCTTTTTTTTTTCAAGAGCAAAACCCATTACTCTACTCTGCACAAAAATCAATCTTTACAGCTTAGAAGACCCAAAAACCTCATCTTTATAGCTAAAGAGAATCCCCTTTATTTGAAACAAGAAATATGACCATTACAGAGTTCACGGAAGAAGAAGAAGAAGAAGAGGGTCCCCCTCCTCTGTTTGAATCACAGATCACTTTGAGGCCTCGCCGTATTGCTCTCTTTGTCGAGCCTTCTCCTTTTGCGTGAGTATCCAAATTTACTTTCTTGATTACTTGCATCCAACTTTAGTGTATAAGGGTGTGCTTAATTTCACTTTCTTGATTAGTGAAATCTCGATTTAGGGTATATGGGTGTGTTTGGGAAACCCAATTCTATTCTAAGGTTTGGTATGGGAATTGGAGCAAAAGTAGTTCAATTTTTTTAAGTAGTTTTTGCTCCGATTTATATTAGAATGGGGGTCCCAAACACACCCTTCTTACTTCTATGTTTATTTTTCCTTTAAGGGTGTGTTGGGAACTCCAAAAACTAGCTTTGGTATTGGAATTGGAGCATTATAATTGGGGTTCCCAAACACACCCTTGGCTACTTATTTCTTTTGTTCTTCTTGTTTATAATTTGATAAGTTTAAACAATTTAGATCTTGGGTTTCAGTTAATTAAAGCTAAATTGAGTCTGATGGGGTTTACTTTGGCAGTTTAAGCAACCCATGAATTACTTTTTTGATGTTAAGTTGTCCAATTCAATAAGCCCTTAAATTTGCTAGTAATCTGGAGAATATCAAGTATATATTATCTTGGTTTATGTATCAAGATTTTGTTTTTAACTATTTGTACAAGAAACTATTTGATTGGCTTAAATTAAATAGGTATGGGATGCTTTAAGGTGTTTTTGTTTGTTTATTATTGCAGCAGTTTATCATGTTCTTTGTCAGCTGTTATTAGACTTTTGGACTATTTCTCTAATTTGTTGGTTTCCCCAATAATGAACTAGATTCAATAGCTGTAATGTGTTTTTTTTTTCTTATATATTGTTTTGTTTATAACTAAAGCTGCAGCTTCCATGTGATGTTTTTATAAGATTGCTGCTAAGTTTTGATAGCTGACTGAATTTGCTCAATTGGCATCTTAATTTGTACTTCTGATCATAACATTGGCTTGTTATCATTAATTAATTGTAATTTAAGCTTGCTTGAGTTTGGCTATTATTCTAGTGAGTTGTGTCACCGATAAGTATTTAAGTTGTTTCTATGTATTTAAACAATTTTGTCAACTTGCTGACGAGATACCATGGTTTTTGGCTATCAGAGAAATTAGTTAAGTTACTTTGACCTGTTCTTGGCACAATATTTCAAGGGTACTAAATACAAGGAGATTAGTTTTAGGGTGTTCTTTTTTCTGTATCTTAGTAGAATTAGTGTTGTCTTATTAGATTTATAAACAATATTTTAATCGCCTTGATTTAGCAGAATTTCCAAGCCTTTGATTTCCTCACAAACTAAAGATAAGTCCAAAACTTAAAAGAAAAGAGGCAGAAAAATCATTGAACAAAAGATTGCACGATTTGGTGGATGAAATGTTGAATACAAAACTTCAAGCTACATGAAACTTTGTAAGGAATTATACTTAAATAATTGTATATTGGTATATGGGGGGTAATTGGGTATTAAATAGCAATGGCTTCGGTGGTATGGTTTCTTATTATGGTTATCTAGGGCCCTGCACAAAAATTGAAATAGGAGACCCTCTGCACACATAAAACATATTGTTGGCCCCTTTTCCAATGTCTTGCTTAAAATATTTGGTTCTTTGCGTAAGTTATAAGAAAATTTGTAGTAACAACAGCTCTGTGAGATCCCCTACCCCGCACTTCTCAGGGCCAGGCCCCGAGTAATGCAAATGTTACTCTCTCTTTCAAACAAAACAAGATTTAAACTAAACTAAAAGCTTCGGCATCGCAACATTTTAATCAAGATAATAATGTAATGCCTTATTTTTTATTTTTTCTAATGTTTGGTTAAGGGCATTATGAATCCACTTGTATCTTTAGGCAAAATAGATCACACTGCTCTTTGAACATTCGACTGACACTCCAATAGCGACAATCTATATGAAACTTCCTAAAGCTTCAATATAGTCAATTAGAAGATATTTAATTATCAGCAAGAAAGCTTTAGCATGCCTAGGTACTATAAATTGTATCTTCAAGTTTAGCATGGTGAATGCTTGTTAACAATGTGTTTTCTGTTCAATTTGTAGCTATGTATCAGGGTATAAAAATCGGTTCCAGAATTTTATTAAATATCTGCGAGAAATGGGTGATGAGGTACATTTTATGTATTTAACTTAATAACACTCCTCCATCTCAAATTATAAGATATTTATCTTGATCAGCCAAGTTCTTACTTCCTTCACTTGCTCCTTCTTTTCATTTTTCCCCCTGATACTGTTGATCCAAATGTTTTTGGGTAGTTAATTCCTAAAATGGTTTATGGATTCATTGTATAGGTAATGGTTGTGACAACTAAAGAAGGGGTGCCTCAGGAATTTTATGGAGCGAAATTGATTGGATCACGGAGGTATGGCTTAATTAGCTTCAAATTTTTCTTCTTCTTTTATTTACGCAATTACATAATCATATCTATACATATATATATACACGGCCAGTCTCATATGCAGACAGTCCGTACCCTGACCAGACTTGTAGTGACAATTTCCTTTATCTCCAAATGTATTGGCAACAGAAAACTGTCGCTAAAAGCCCTGTTTGTATACAGGCAGTTTGTACCAGAGACGGACTCTATATATGCATATATATATTGGTTTGAAACCCTTTCGTATCAATAAATTTGTGTATAGACTAGAATCTTTGGCGATATTTACTGAGTGCAAAGGAGGGGAGGATACCAATCTTTACGTAAGAGGCTTGTTCATTGCTCTGACCTTTTTTTTACCCACTTATTTACCAAGTAATTTATAAAGATATGAAATTTTATTTTCCTACGCTCATAAAAATTTTAATAGTTCTATTATTTTTGGCAGTTTCCCATGCCCCTTGTATGAAAAAGTGCCGCTTTCCCTGGCACTCAGCCCAAGAATAATCTCAGCCGTTTCCGAGTTTAAACCCGACATTATTCATGCGTCATCCCCTGGTATTATGGTAAGTTTTTCAATACCTCTGCCTTTTCTTGATCATATTGAACCCCCCCCTTCTTTCTCTCTCCCCTCCTCTTCCCTGTCCCTCCTCAAAGGTGGATTGGGCTACTCTAGAGTGATTTCAATCGCTTCAGAGTAGAGTAACAAATCTAGACCCCTAGTTTAGAATTGGATGACTTAGATTGTAACATATAATGTTTGCCTCTGGCGATGATTCATTTGGACAGAAACTATTGTCAACATCTAAACCATCTAACTTTAAACTAACGGTCCAGATTTCTTCAACTCTCCTTTGAAGTGATTTTCATCCCTTTTAAGTGAACAAAAAAAAATAAAAAAATTAGTGTTGCATGATTAATTTTTATTTTTATTGTAGGTATTTGGTGCTCTTGCTATTGCAAAAATGTTGCAAGTTCCGATGGTCATGTCTTATCATACGCACGTCCCAGTGTAAGTTCGACTTATGATCGTCTCTATACCATGCCCCCTGTCCCAAAAAGAGTCCATGTCTGATTTTCACAATTTTTAAGGATGCGTTGATCTTGATATAATCAATGGTCAAGAACAAAACTTGTTCACTATCGTGATATTTGGTTCATTGATTTTGTCCAAAAAATGAAATTGGACTCTTAATCTAGAACGTCCTAGAAAGGAATAATGGGAAACTTAATTCGGGATGGGGGAGAATCTCCAATGGCTTTTTCTATTTTTGCATTGCTATCCAATGCTTGTGTAAAGGACTTTATAAAAGTTTCTATATCTAGTTGGCAATATATTTACATGGGTAGAAAGGGATAAAAAAATTGGTCTCCAATGGTATATCATTTCTTCCTTCCTTGTCATTTATTTAAGAAGAGAGAGAATTAATGGATTTCATCATATCCAATAAGATTTTTCCATGTCACATGGGGAATTTCTATCACCATTTCCACATGTAGAAATGCTTATAGAAATTCCCTATAGGAGTCGCCTTCCACCTCATTTAGAAATAGCTATAGAAAGTCCCATTGGAGCATTCTTTTTTCGTTTCTCTTTTCTAACATAGAAATTTGCTTGGATAAAAATGACCATTGGAGATGGCCTTGGCAACTTTATGTAGTAAATTTTACTATCCCATCACTGGAAACTATATTGCAGGACATTTTTTAGTTTTAAAAATTCTCTCAAAACCTTTTTTTTATGTCGATATAATATCTAAGTTGTATCCATAAGTCAAAGTTATCGAAAAAGTCAAATATGTATGCTTATTTAAAGCACTGGATATGTATCGGGCCGTATCCATATCTGTATTCGATACTCCATGTATGAACTTTGTGAAGTATATCTGCTACTTGGTTTGAGAAGATATACTCCTAGAGTATCACATGCTTGTACTCCAGTGCTCCAAGCAGGATTCACCATGCATGCAAATTAAGGCAAAAAATTATGCAAAGAATACTATATGATTATCTGACACTCACCTATTTGGTTTAGAGTGCGGCCATGTGATACTCCGAGAGTATTGAATATTATGCGTGTCCAACTAGTTTTTAGACTGAGCCTTGTTCTTGTTTTGGGCGAGCAGATACATACCAAGATACACTTTTAGTTGGCTGGTCAAACCTATGTGGTCAGTCATAAGTATGTGACTTTTTCTTTCTCAAGAAAATTAAATTAAATCCCAAAATTTCCTATTTTTATTTAAATTAATAAATGGAGCTGGTTTGTGTATTTCATCAGAATTTCTACACACATCAGCTGATCTCACACTGGTACCATCTTCTTCCATTGGAAAGGATCTTGAAGTGGCTAGAGCTACGACAGGTGATTACAAACATCTTTTGCTAATAATTGGTTAAAAAACATCTTTTGCTAATAAGAATCTGGATCTTGGACTGACCTTATTGACAAAATAAAAAAAAGAAAAGGTTGAAGGTTGTTGAGATTTATTGCTTATTTTCAGCTAACAAGATTCGAGTTTGGAATAAGGGTGTTGATTCAGAAAGCTTCCACCCGCAATATTGCTCAACTGAAATGCGATTAAAGCTAAGGTAATTAATTCCTCTTAGTCGCTTCAATTTTTATTGTCTTAGGGTTGGTTTGATAAGAAGTTGAAAAATGATGGGAACACTAATAATAATAATGAGAAGTTGGAAAAGGAGATGAATGATTGGTGAGATGTTCTAGCACTTTTTCAGTTTTTCCATGGAATCCAATTCTCCGTGGGATGATTTGGAAAAAATTTCCATGAAAAAAGAGGAAAAGATGGAGAACTTACCAATCACACATCATTTTCCAACTCTTTTATCAAACGGACCTGTAAAGTATGAATCTCTTTTGGATGTTTTAAATTTTTTCTTGAAATTCAGCGATGGTGAACCACAGAGACCGTTGATAGTTCATGTTGGACGGCTGGGATTAGAGAAGAATTTGGATTTCCTCAAAAGGTAGTGCTTTTATTATTCACTTGAGAAAGGATGATTCATGTTCACGTCTGGGATATGTATGACTGATTTTTCCTTGGAAATGTTTCAAATGAGAAAAAATAAAATAGTGGGAAAAATGTAAATTAGGGGGAGGTGGATTTTGGACTCCTTGGTTTCATACAAACATGTTGGGCATTTTTCATACAAAAGAAGTCCAATGAAACGTGCCCTTAACCTTTCTCTTTCCCAACCTTTTCTCTTTCCCACTTCGTAACCCTCCGACTCTAGTTCGTTTTGAGTTTAGTGTTCTCCAGGAATGAGAAATCTGTAATTTCACAAAAAAATTCTCTCTTCTCTTCACTAAGAATGCTATGCGTAACCAGAGTACACAAAATGATGTGATAATTACTGGATTGGTTGACAGTTAACAATTTCAAATGCTTTATGTTAGGCCCCAGTTCTTGACCTATTGAATACATTGTGTAGTAACATTTTGTGTATTGTATAGCATTGTTCTTTCTTCACCAACTTGTGCGAGTAACTGTATATATATTGTTTATTTGTAAATAATGTGATATTGAGATTTATAATTGAACAGGGTGATGGATAGGCTTCCAGAAGCTCGAATTGCTTTTGTTGGAGATGGACCATACCGGTAAGCTGCAATTAGCCCAGTTTACCTGCATGCTGGCTAAATGAATTAATTTGGGAAAATTAAACTATAACAAGTTGCTCCATGGAAGTTGATCCATTAATGATTATGCAATCAAACACCACTAACGACGGAAAATACAAAATCCTTGGAAAATAGTTGAATTCCTTGGAAATTGATTCCATAAAAGACTACAAAAGAACAAATGCTACAGTTGCCACTAAACATGGAAAGTACGAAAATTTAAGAATTTCCATGGAAAGGAATTTAAAGGTTTATGGAAATAACTGTACATGGAAAAGAATTTAATGGTGTTTGATTGTATATATTTTCTAGGTGGAAAAATATGTACTTTTCCCATGCAATTATGACACATTTGCCAACAATTGGTGTTCACTTGCCCACTTTTTACATAGAATTGTACTTTTTTCCTTTGAGCTCTTTTCCACATTACATGGAATTCAATTTCTTTGGGGCAGATTAGGAATTCAGGTTTCTAGAATCATGCATCATTTACTTGTATACTGGGAATTGCATAGAAAATCAGGCAATCAAACACTACAAAAAGATGGATATTCTCCAAGTTTTCCATGGAAAACTTTGCCGATCAAACACACCCTTAAGATCACACCAAATATGGACACTATGAAACATTAAGAATATCTATTTCCCTTCGAAGGGATAATTTATGAATGTTCCATAACAAACAGGGAGGAGCTAGAGAAACTATTCAAGGGCATGCCAGCCGTATTCATGGGGATGCTACATGGTGAAGAACTCTCACAAGCGTACGCGAGTGGAGACGTATTCCTAATGCCCTCGGAATCTGAGACGCTCGGCCAAGTTGTTATGGAAGCCATGTCATCGGGTCTCCCCGTGGTGGCAGCTCGTGCCGGTGGAATCCCAGAAATCATTTCCAAGGACCAAGATGGAAAAACCGGCTATCTTTTCAACCCAGGGGACCTTGAAGATTGCTTAAGCAAATTAGAGCCCCTTTTATACAACTTTGAATTAAGAGAAACTATAGGCAATGCCGCTCGTGTAGAAATGGAGAAATATGATTGGAAGGCAGCTACTCGAAAAATACGCAACGAGCATTATAACGCTGCGATTTGGTTCTGGCAGAAGAATAAAGCGCAGCTGATGTGGCCGTTTCAGTGGCTCGCCAAGTGTATGTTACTTTCGCCGGAAGATAATAAACGCCGGTGAAGGGAATATAAATACATGTTTTATTTTTATTTTATTTTTTTTATTTATTTATTATATTATATAGATGGGTTTTATGGGTTTGTAATTGATTAATTGTATTTATTAGACGTGGTCTGTTGTTAATGTCTGGAAATTGTTTGAATTTTTTTTTTTTTGGTAAAGCTGTGTAATAAAAATGGGAATTTAGCGTAGAATTTGCGTTGTTCAAACTTTTAGATGTTTTTCACTATGTAATTCATGTTAATTTGTTGTCTTTAGCTTTGACACTTTGATGCCCTTTCACGGGCACCAACCAATAAAATCTTTGGAGGATTCCAATTTTCTCTCTCAAACTTTTTACCACTTTCTGCGATTCTCTGTTTGGCAAGAACATAAGAAAGTGAATAAATTCACATTATTCTTAAAAATTGATAGGTTAGTTTGGTAGAAGTACTTCGTCAATTAATATTTGCCTAATTTTTATTCATAGGAGACGCGGAAACTTTCTTCAATTTTTGTTTGACACAAGACCATCTTTACATATATGTATATATATATCATTATGTTTCACACACGGACCAATCCGCAAAGATTGGTTCAAAAAGCAGCAAATGACTTCCATTCGCGCTCTCTCTCTCTATAAAAACAAGCGTCGTCTTTCTCTCTCTTTGTTCCTCTGTTATTTCTTCTCTCTTCTTCTCTCTCTCAACTAATAAAAACAGTGTTTAAGCTCTTCATTTCTTTCTCCATTTCTCACTTTTTTCCTCTTAAATTTTGCTGGATTGAGTGTGATGTGGGTTTAATTTGGGTTTGGATTGAGAGATTTGAGAATTTACAAATAGAGAGGAACAGAGAGAGAAATGAAGAGAGAGAAACACCATTTTTATTGGTTGAGAGAGAGAAGAGAGAAGAAATAACAGAGGAAGATAGAGAGAGAAAGAAGACGCTTGTTTTACGGGGAGAGAGAGAGCGCAAGTGGAATTCACTTGCCGCTTTTTGGACCAATCCATGCGGATTGGTCCGTTTGTGAAACGTACCGTATGTATATATATCTAACAAGTAGCCTTATTTATAATCTTTACTTTTGGCCTCGGTGTATATTATAATCACTACCTTTATTTTATAGCAAGTTAATCAATCAAAATTTATTTTGTCCTGACTAATAATATTTGTTTAACACGTTTACATAAATGAGTAGCATACATTCAACCATGGAGTATAAGATATGCATGTACTTGAGATACACACAAAACTAATACAACGCAAATTGAAAATGAAATATACAGCTCGATTTTAAGAATAAAATATTTGAAATAAAATCGACCTGATAACACGGTTAACGTGTGTTTGATCCGACAGTAGACTTGAGTGCGGAAAATAATGGTGCATGATAAAATTAATGGCAATTTTAATTGTCGTATAGGCACAAAATCGATCATCCACTTAATACATTTATGTCTTTTCACGTAACGTGCCTTTTTCATTGAGGTTGGGTTAAAAAAGCTAGCTTCCACCAAGTGTCTTCTCACAATCTGTCTATGAAAACAGAAGCACCATAATTAAGTACATATGTATATATCTATCTATGTTCAATTACTTATAGATCATTTCAAATGCGCGCAATTATATTATATTGTACTTGTAATTAATATAAATAAATTTTGAATGGGCTTATTTGCTAGACTTTTCTTCACTTTTCCATTGGAGAGAGCAACGGTGAGCATTTAATTAGGCCAAAATAATTAATATTGCTGACTGGACATCGATCTTTTGTTAATTAATGCTAAATACAATATTCTAAGTAATAGTTAATTTTGTCTTTTATTGTTTAGAATCTGCCACGTCTTTAATTATTAATGTTGAATTAAAATATAGACGAATTGTATGTACCTTGGCTTCAAGGAATAATTAATGGGTGATGTTATATGCATCTTTATTTTGTAGTCAAAATACTAATGTAACTTTAACACCATATTTTTTATCATTAATGATCAACAACACCACAAATGTACACTCAAAATTTAAACACCGAGTCGGTGGTTCATTGTCGAAATTGGACATTTGATTCGGTAACATTTCACCGACTTGACCTAAATGGCAACTTTTGGCCGAATTTTTATTACTAACTCATTAAACTGTCACCGAACGTGAACATTCAAGTCAGCAACTTGCCACCGAATCAAATGACCTCTAATTATGTAGCCACAACACTTTCAACCCCTAATTATGTAGCCACAACACCAAATAATTTTGTGGTGTCTTGGCTACAAAATAGGGGTGCTCATAACATCACCCATAATTAATTATATATTTTGGATCCGGCCACGCTAAGGCCTCGTTTGGCTTACGGAAATGAAATCAATTTCCTTATCTTTTCCATGAAGGTGGGAAACCAAATTTTCTATCAAATTTCTTTTCTTGTGTTTGGTAAAGCATGAAAAATATTTAGTTAAGGGTATTATTATCTAAAAAATTTATAATAAATGCTTGGAAATCACATGAAAAAATCAATTTCATGTATTTTGAGAGGAATGGTTTTATCCCCTACTTTTCCGTCTCTCAAAAAAGTGTTTTCAAAATTTGTGTTTACCAAATAAAAAAAATGATCGATTTTTCTATTTCGAATACTAAAATTCATGAATCAATTGAGCTCTAAGAAAAAGTTGTTTTTTCCCTAAAGAGAGTGGGGGCATGCAGTTTTGTCATTTACCTCTAACCTAAAGTTGATGTGAATGATCGATCATATCATATATCTCACAATATATATATGTTTGCCTTGAATCCCTTGTCTATTTGCATTGGATCGTGGGCCCCAAAAATAACGTGTGTGAAAAGGTGGGGCACTACACTACTTTCTGTAACCAATTAGCGACATTGTTGCACAAACGGGAGAGAGAGAGAGAGAGAGAGGAGGTGGTGTCACTTTTATTGCAAGTGTCAGTACGAGCTGATCAGTATGATGAATGTAAGAATAATGGTAAGTATTTATAATTTCAAATTTTGACTAAAATCTAATTGAAAACCTTTCACTGCACTTGTGTTAACTAGTTGATATAGAAAGATTATCTCTAGTTTAATTTCGAATGTTAATGACAGAAGGATAATTAAAGTCATTTATTTTATACTGAAATTCTAATACTTGAAAAAAAAATATATTAAAAGAGTATTTAAAACATCACACACACACACGTGTATATATATATATATATTGACTTGTACTTAAGTAACGAAATTGTGATAATTTTCAATAGATATATGTCTTTAAGGTCTCTACAACGTTGATCGACAGTATATATCCTAAATTATAAGCATACAACTTACAACCATTAACATATGAAGGAACCTCATCAAAAATATATTTATTTTATATATATATATATATTGTGGTGCAAAATTTTGAATTTTCAACATGAATTTTAATTATATATTCCAAATATGGCCCCTCAATAATTTATATATATATATATACCAAGCATAAATTAAGTTAATTGGCGTGGAGCTGTTATTTACTATTCAAGTCGGCTCATGTCGAACGTTTGCATGCGGTAAATGATTTCGATGACTGGTTACATGGAAATCAAGCTCAACGTATAAAAAATATTTCTTACGTGATAAAGTCTAAAATCACAAAGACCATGACGTACATTTCATCACAAAAATAATTATATTATATATGTACAAAAATATAATCACTGCAATCCGATCCACACAATAATATATATATATATATAGTAACTCATTTTACACAAAAAAAAACACACATACACACAATTAAGCATAGCCTTTAAATTGACGTGTTCATTATATTAACCTCAAATTCCCCTTGGAATTGAACTACAATATTGGAGGTTAATAAACACCTAAAATTTCAGTTATATATATCTCCATTTGAAAGGTGCATTATATGGTTCAAAAGAAGCTCTCTCTATTAAGAGTACTGCCTCGATGCACATTTTGGTCATGCAATTTCAATCCATAATGATAGTGCCCATTGCTGCTAATTGGAAAATCGATGGCACCCATGATTTGCCCACAGATCAAATATTGTTGCTGCTCCGACTGCTGGTGAATATTGACGGTAGGAGGACAATCATGTGGTGGTGATGATGGTGGTGGAGATTTACTTGTAGTGAGATGGACGGTTGTAATATCGTGGATGCTCGACCGTCTCTTGTCCTTGTCGCCTGAAAGTTGTCGAATAAAATACTTTTGAGCATGACTAGCCACTTGTGTTGCTGTTCTTGTAGTCACAAAATTCCGTGAAATATTTCGCCAATCTCCTTTGCCGTATTTTTTAAGCCCCAGTAGAAATTTCCTAAAATTTACAAAATTATATAGCAAAATCAAGATATAAATTAATGTAAAAAAATAAAGGAGACAAAGAAGAATAAAAGATATGAAACTTCGACTTTTTGTAATTAGGATCACATTACACAATGTACTTGTACTTACATTGGCAGAGAGGAATTAGAATGAAGAGGGGCAAATTTTCTTTTGATTATGTGTAACATAAGAATGTGAGAGGTTGATGCACACTATCTATAATAAAGTGGGCAAAAAACATATTTTGTTTCTTAAAATAAAGTTGGCAAACTTCTGTATTATCACTTATTTCATTTTTTCTCCTTAAAATTAGTAATAAAAACAAGCCAATTTTTAAAAATAAGGTGGGCACTTGTATCAACTTTTTAGTTAACTTATTTTTTGCTAAATTTTTTAATGAAATTTGGTAATTTACTTGATGGAGATCATCTGTACCAAGTTTTATCTAAAAACTCATTCATTTACCCCTCGAATGTCCCAATATATACACAATGGTCCTTAAACTTGTCCTTATGTAAAATTCTTGGCATCTTAAATATATATATATAAGAAAATTTTCAAATAAGGACCTTAACTTAAGGATCTTATTTACAGATCGAACCATTTTTCACGCTTCCCGATGGATTTTTTTGATGAAATTTGGTGAGAATGTTATTCATCATCACAAAAAATTCAACCAGGAAGTAGGTTAACTACAAGATTGAAAAATATTTGTACAAAAATAGATATATAAAATCCAATATTTTTCAATCATGTAGTTAACCCACTTTCCTGTTGAATTTTTTGATGAAATTTGATAGAGATGTTCTGCACATGATGAAAAACATCCCCACCAAATTTCATCAAAAAATTTCATCAAAAAGCATGCCAAATGGCCTAGTCTATAAATAAAGTCCCTAAGTTAAGATCCTTACCTGAAATGCTCCCTATATATTGTGTTCTTTTAGGTCTAAATAAAGCATTAAGGGAGTTTTGGTTCAATATGTATAAAAATTGCTCTCACAATTAACTATTACTCTGGCAATAATATAATAATACCCTTAAATATTCACTTTCACGTAATTTCTATGTCGCAATATTAATCAACATTTCATATAAGAATCAACTTTTTAAAATTAAACTATAAATCAACGTAATATACCAAAATTATCCCCTTATTGTAAGGGTTAACAATTAAGTTTTAAACTTTATTTATGTCTTAAAACTTTATTTTATTTCTATCCACTAAAAATTAAAGAATAAATGAAATTTCTAGAATACCCTTTATCTCTCCAACCCATTGCTGCTTCTATTTTTTCATATGCATGTAGAGGCCCAATTTTATGTAAAAGCCTCCCACCAAATAAAGATCTGGTTATTTTTCATATCTCAATTCTGCAATGGAGCCATCGAACAAATATAAGTTCGTAGAAAAAGCACGACTATTATATTTTTTTAATTGTCACACCTTTCTTTAATCCGACCTCAACTGAAACTATGTAAATGTATGTATGAATATATATCAACCAAAATTAAGATAATTATTTGAATTTAATTTTATGAGTAGCAATGTAGCATCTCTCTTTAACCCTAATTCCAAGTTTATCTCACTTTAATCTAGAAATCTATAGATCCAATAAATTCTCTCTCTCAGGATGGTCTCTTATTGTAAAAAATAAAAGATCGTGTGAATTCTTTGATTGAATTAATGTCAGGTTAACTTGAATACTGATATGAATTTATCTTTATCTTTTAGAAAGAAAAAGAAGAGTATCAATCTTCTACTGTTCATGTTTATACTTTAGCCATAGATGATGTAAAAGGATTAAAAATTAAGGTTATAATGAAATGGAATAAAGAAGATGAGGGCATTTTTGAAAAACTGAATTTTTAACACAATTTTTTTAAACATTAAATCATTCTTAATTTTTGTAAGTTTATCCTATTAAAGTGGTAAACTAAAAGATTTTGTGGATTAATTTATAAAATCCCGAAAACTAGGATAAATCGAAAGAAGTCATAAAATCACCCTTTCTCGAACAATGATCATACAAAATTCTTCCCTTTGAACATATTTTGAGATTAAAAATAAAATTTACCTGTGTTCTTCTTTGGTCCAAGGTACGCCTTTGTTCTTCTCAGGCCGAGTCAATCGCTTTTTTGGACCACCATAGAAATTTTTGAACCCGTATAAATGTTGATCATTCATCCATTTTAATGCAAAAACATCACTATTATCACTATCATAATATCCAGGTAGTGGAATTAAACCAGACTCAATATAACTAACATCTTCTTCCAATTCACGGTATTGTTTAATTACATCAGAAACAGTTTTCCCTGGTATCATAGCCGCTACACTGTACCATCTATCGGGTGTATCTTTATCGAATAACGCTAATGCGGTCTCGAATTGTTTGTTTTCCTCTGGAGTCCATTTTGTTTGATTATTTTCCCCAAAGAAATAGTTTGGGTTGGGAAAATGTGATGATGGGGAGAGGAATTTGATTTCTGTGGTCATTGTTTGGAGATTGGGAAAACAGTAAACGGAGAAATATGCAGGGGAAGTGGAGGGTTCTTTTCTGTTTTTTTTTTTTTTACTAGTGATGGTTCAAATGTGGGAAAATTTTGAGTGGAATGTTAATGATTTTATTTCTTTTTGGACATTAGTATGAGGAGAAAAAAGACCAACTTTACAAAATCCAAACGGAGTTCAAGAAAGTGGATGTAAAGTAAATAGTGAAAAACAGAGGAAAAGTAGTGCCGCAGTGAGGAAAAACAGTGGAAACTGCAGAGGTGGTGGGGTATATAGGGATGGAGAAAGACTAAATGAAGGGAAATTTTGAATGAAATCTGAATCCCTTTTCTTTACATAAGCATGAGATAATGAATTTTAAGGAAAGATCCATGTTTCTGAAATCCATCCAAAGCTAAAGAAACTGCAGAAAAGTGATGTAAAACAAAGGAAAATGCAGAGGAAATGGAGGTTTTGGCGAGTAAAGGAGGAGTAAATGTTAAACCATTCCAATAAATTCTCAATGATTTTCATGAGAAAAGACCCAATTTTGTAAAATTCAAACGAAGTTCAAGAAAATTAATGAGAAGTAGAGGAAAGAGATGGGAATTGATAGAGGAAAGGGCGGGCTTACGAGGAGTAGGGGAGAAAGGGAGTCAAATCTCAAAATGTCAGAAAAAAAAATGTACTAGTTGGTTTGTTAACTTTGTTTGGAATAAGAGATCTAAGGAACAGAAATATTTGTAGCATGATAAAGTGAATTTGGGTGGTGTTGGTTGGGGTGGTATTTGCGGGGCATAGGAAAAAGGTTAAAAAATCTTTTTAGAGAGAGAATTTTGCTGGGCAAAGGCCCGATTACTGGGCCAAAACTCAGATCTTATGTAATGGAGAATTTTAATAGAGAAAAAAATTGTTGGTACACCTCATAGAGTCATATTAGGGTAAAAACATAAGTTGGGTCATAATTAATATTTTTTTAGGTGACATATTAACCTTATTATGCACTAAAAACCACTAAAAAACAAATTTGTAAGTGGATCAACAAATCTTTAATTTGAAGAACTTTTGAGCTACACTCGAAGTTCAGCTATGCGTAAAACTCATTGTGAAATTTTTTTGCATGTTCGTTAGTCATGCATAAAACTCATAATTTGAATCACCCCAATATTAGTCTTAAAGAGTCCCGCATAAACAATTCGGTATTTAGTTCATATATGTTCTTCTTCTTCTTCTTCTTCTTTTCCTTAATAAATAAGAGTCAAGTATCTTCTTTTAATTACAAATAATGAAAACTCACTTCAAATCTCTTTGGTAAAACTAAACCCATGAATTTTTCCATGTTCGAGTAGGTGACGTAATGACCAATTAATTATGACTTTACCAATAGTATTGAAGATCGGACTAGGGCCTAATACAGCCAATTTTAGTCCAGCCTGGCCAACAAAGAAAAAATATTAAGTTACTTATATGGTACAGAAAAAAATTAAGCTATTCAGCCCACTTCAACCCACATCTAACGTGTCTTAATTTTAGGGTGTCCTTGATAGTATCACTACTAAAAATTATACTATTAATTTATCTATGTTCAACTGCATATCGCTATTACAATGGTCATACTTTTTCTTTGAATAATCAAACTACCATAAATCCAAAGTTAGCACGTACTCTCTCAGGTTTGTTAATTATCTTATTAAAAGTGTTCAGTTCCTAAGTGTTGGGGTTAGGTTAAAGAAAAGATCGATTGAGGAAAGTATGGAATGATGCTGTGTGTGTTGACATTAATTTATAGAGGTGAGTTTGAGTTTGTGGGAATGGCCACCAATTATTGTGCCCACTTGCTAAATCTACCAATTACTGTTACGAACATATATGCATCCACTTACCACTAATATATATAGATGCCTTATGAATTAAGGTTGGCGGTCTTTGTTTAACCAAAAAGATATTAATGAGTGTGAAACATTATTGTATAATTTAATTTGTCAAGCATAAGTTTCAATTATATAAGCATATATTTTTACGTATTAGTTTTTGTGTAGTGCTTGACAACGGTTATTAAATTTATTAAAATGCGTACATACTAAGAATTGAATAATTAGTATAAAATAAAAATAATATATAACATATAAATAAAAACATAAAATCAATTGTAAAATTCAATTAATAATTATAAGAAAATCATAAACAAGTACTCATGTAGGTTATTACCACTAGTCGACTAAGAGGTTCAATGGTCACATATGTAATAACTCTCCTTTCTTCATTGAAAGAGGAATAAGGAAATAAGAATTAATATGAATATGAATATAAACATTATGCTAACATTAGGGAGAGCACTTCTTGGGGAGGAGCACGATCCTAGGGGGAATGAGCGAAACCCTCATAACCCTCCACCACCCGAGAACCATGGGTCAACTATAGAAAAAATGTTACCCCACGTTGAATTTTTTAGTACATGGGTAACCAAATAGACTATTGAGCATATACATAAGAGAGTAATATATTTTTAATAAATTTTTAGTATTGGTAGATATTTATTCTATTAAATGTATGTAGATTATTATGCACAGTACTAAACAATATTATAACACTCATATAAAAAATAGAATATATACGACACGATGACGTATAATATGAATGTTTTATCACAGTAACAAACAATGATATAACATTCATATAAATAATAGATTATATAATAGTAAAAATCTTAAAATGGTAAAAAAAACAAAAACAAATTTAACATGAATGTTTTGCTGAGCTACTGGTACAATATATTCTTTTTTTTTTGTTTTAAACATTAAACATAATTATAAATAAGTAAATAAGATTTAGAATATATAAATTTAATTTATAATGTTAAAAGTAATCAGTAAAGTTTAATATACATACCGTTGTAGTGAACTTTTGAATGATATTCTAATTCACACTAAAAACATTGAAATTTTAAGAGTCAATACTATTAATAGCTACTGAACTATTGTCAAATTCTACTAGTGGCCACTATAATTCAATTTGTTACAACCAACCCATTAAATTTTTAAAACATACTACTAATTGTCACTCCGTCAAATCTTACCGTTAAAGTCTAACAGTAGTTAAGTCATGTGACTATCACATGACCCAATCAAAGGTATTTTAGTCAAATTCTAATTTATTATCAAAGTATCAAACCCTAAAATTTTCTTTCACAAAAACCCTAACCTTAACCCCCCAAAGCACCTCAATTCAATTCAAAGCCAAATTCTACAATAAAACAATAACATCCACCAAATAAAGACATGAATTAATCAAACCAAATGGCAATTTCTCAAAAAAATAAAAGATCCAAGAAAGAAATCTAAGAGGAGTGGGAGAAGAAATTGAGCAGGAGAAGGAGTGGAAATTGGAGAGGAGTGGGAGTGGGAGTGGGAAAGGAAATGAGAAGAAGAAGAAGACAGGAAAGCGAAAATATAAGTAAAAAGACTTAAATGCCCATACCATACCACTGACAGTATTTTTTAAAAGTTTAATGGGTTGGTTGTAACAAATTGAAGTATAGTGGTCCCTCGTAAAATTTGTCAATAGTTCAATGGCCATTGATGATATTTACTCAAATTTTAATACTATCTATATATTAAATAGCTTCTTTCTTGGAAAGTTTGTTATGAAATTATATAGAAGTCTTATACAAAACACACAATTCAAACTTGACTAATTATTTTAGCCAAATAACTTGGAATACTAATACTAATATAAAAAAAAAATATACAGTTATGCACTTATACTATTTTATGTAATATAAATCTTTAAATCTTTGTTTAATTATTTTAACCAAATAAAATATAGTTTAAATTTATTTAAAATATTAATTATAATATAAAATTATATGGAGTTATAATGTTTTACTTAATGTAAATCTTAAAAAAATTTGTTTAAAATCAAGGAGTGCATTTGTCTTTATAAAAAAAATACTTAAATTATTCGTACATATATATATATATATATTATAGATATAGATATAGCTACTTGATATTCCAGCATTACTATTGAATATCTTCACAATAAATATAATAGTTGATTTTATTGGTTCCTTCAAAAAAAAAAATCCCTCGTTAATTTTTCATTCTAGTGCAAGAAGTAAATTTTGCCTTTTTCTATGTTGTAACAGGTAAATTAAGAAGGGACATTCTTTCTTTCTTTCTTTTTTATTTTTTGTAAAGGGGCTTTCTTTAAAAAGAATAAATTATATTGAACTAAGCAAACATAAAAAATGTAATGATTATGGGAGTTTATTTAATGCATGTACAATTTAGTTTAATCTTTGTCAAATAAAAGATATATGGCGGGATTCAAAATAATTAAATCCGAAATAAATAAATAATTTGAGCTATACCATATAAAAATATATAGGCCGGGCTTAAATCACAGGGGATCAAAAAGTCGCATCAGCTATGAAAAGGGATACACGCGTCGGTTACCATCACAGAATTACAAGAACCTTAGGCTTAGAACGTAGACGTAAACGCGTTGTCAAACTACACTTTATTTATTCGTGTTGTGTGATTTGTTGCTTTACTTTTTTTTTTTATGCTTTCACAAATTCCTTCCTGTTTATCATCCACGCCATCATGTACCATTTTCACCACCTCCATCAATGTATAATTAGTTAATATTTTTTTTTAAGTTAAGAGTTTATTATTCTATTTTAAAAACATTCTTTTAAATTAGATTTCAACAATCTTTCCATGATACAATCAATAATAGTAAATAAATTTTTTTAAAAAAATATTAATTAAGTGATTAATTATATTCTTAAAAAAGTGAGTAGCAAAATTTTTAAAGCTGAAACATTTCTAACACCAGGGAGCTAGGCATGGAGCAAAGCTGGCAAGGAAGTTGGCCTTCTGCCACAATGCCATTTCAATTTTTCTTTCACCAATTAAACATGTACCTTTTTGTAACACCTAGCCCGTATTTAAAAAAGCCTCTCTATTTTGTTGTTTTAAAATACATTTTTCTATGTATTCTTCAGCCACATACTTCATATTATTTATTGGAAGGAGAAAATGAATATATACATATAAAGCAGAAAGTGATTGTACATTCGGCTTGTAATTTAGTTAGAGAAAGGGAGTGAATTTTTTCTATAATTTTTATTTTTATTTTTTTTCAAAAAGAAAAAAAAAAGGGCATAAAGTGAGTATTCCCATAAGCGGAAAGATTCCTTCTTTCTAAGTTAAGTGCTTATGGTGGTGTTCATAGGCTCATGGGGAGCAACTTTTACAGCTTGCAATGCATTAATCTATATATATATTAAAACAAAATAGCCCCCAAAAAGTTTCCCGCCAATTTAGTCTTTCTTTTTTTGGATTATTTATTATGTACTTTTTTTGGAGATTTCTATTTTAAGATGCATTAATAACCTATTTATTGCATTAATGCATTAATTACCTATTTATTGTATTAATGCATTAATTAGCTATATATTGCATTAAATAGACACTAAATCCCTAATTATATTAAGTCTCTTTTAAGCCAATTTTCACACTTCTCCAATTTTTTAATTTTTATAAGGTAATTTGACAACTGATTTAGTCTATGTAAAGGAATTAAAAATCGAGAATCATATGGTCGTGGCGTTTATCTCTCCCCAGCAAATTTTGCATACACGGGTTAGTGAAAAATATAATCAAATTCTCTTAATTATGTTTCTGAATGACTTTAATTTATAATATTCTTTAATATGTCTGATTATATACATACTAATTTTTGTTTTGCAAGGCATTATCTTCAGTCATGTGTAAAAATAACTTAGTTAATTTAATTGTTTAATTGTTTGGTGCATAATTGACTGGACATATCGAAATTGTGATTTTTATTCTTCAGATTTTATCCAAACATTTACAGTAGAACCAATTCACCCTATATGATGTTTCGTAATCTAATGTTAGTGCTTGCAAATTATCTTTTTATTTCAAATAAAAAATTAATTTTATCTATGAAACAATTTCTGCAAAATATTGTTTTATTGTACTATCTCCATATCCCTTTAGAGAAATTTCCGTTGCCAATCATAAGTTTAAATCATTTAACAAGTAGCAATTTCTATTTAAATTTGACTTCGTCTCTTAATTGTATTAAGTAAGAATAAGCTATTTTGTCAAATGGTTATATGATTTTATGAGAGAAATTTGTTGTTAGCATGAACCTAAAAGTGCATATTTTGGGTGAAATAAATTATGCTATATCTTGATATGTTCATTCTTTTTCCATCTTTTCTTCTTAAAGGTTGTAGTTGATAGAAAATATGATTTTTCAAACACTTTATCATTGTATCTTACAGTATTTGAAGCCTCGGTGGAAATCGTTGCATGTAGTAGGCTCAGGTAATTCAACCTTTCTGTTTATAAATTAAGTGGCCGCTTAGAACCTTACGATCGAGCAAGAAAATTAGGTAAGGAATTGTGAATGTAGTGATTTTTAATAGACTAATTAAACTATATATGTATCAAAAATAAAATCTTTAATCTTGGTAATCTATTAATTTTTTTGTCCCATACAAGAACATTTCATATTACAAATAGAATGAACAAGCATGCGGCATGGAACAAATTTCACAAACTGAATCAATCGTAAGTTAACTCTTTTCTTATATTAAATTGTCTTCAACAAAGAAGTTTGGCTTAATTTGTTTATCTTCCCAGTATATTTTTCACTATTTGTTATACATGAGATAGATCTTTATGTAGACAAAATCTAACCATGCAAAAGGGAAAAAGGAAGGTGCATGGAAGTAAATTGTGTTTCTTATTTCTAAGATGTCCCTCTGTTTCAAATTAATAATTTTACTTTGATTTCAATATATTTTATAGAAACATAAATTTTAACTAAATTAATGGAGAAAATCATATATTTTATATTTTATATTTTCATATTTTATACATTGATCATTTGTTATAGTATAGAAGTGAGACTGTAATTTAATAAATCTTGAAAAGAAAATCCAAATTATTGATTTAAGGTGGGGGAGTATTTTTGTTGCTTCAAATAATGAGTTCATGTATAAATTATATTATTTGTACATCATTTTTTTTTTAATAATCTACAAATTATTAACAATAAAAATAGTTAAACATCCGTGCATCGCACGGGTTACTAACTAGTTTACTATCAAATGCCAAACAAAGTGGATAGTCTACCCAAAAGACTTCATCATTTATTTAAAAAGAAAATTGCCTAAACTAACATGGTTTAATTATGTCATTCATTAGTTTAATACTTGGACCTCATCATATGATTTGGGCCTTGCGTTCAGCCCGTTACATTGATCCATTTCCATTGTGTCCATGTGATGTGAACTTACCTAGCTTACCTGCCTTTATGCATTTATTTTGGGATTTCCAATGGTATATATAAATAAACAATACAAATTTAATAAAAGTTAAATTAATTTTCTTTAAAATATAAAAATTCCTTATCCAATCAATATGGTGCGTCTCAATCTTTTGTTGGAGAATTGCGATATCTCATTTAAGAGATTTGATGGCCTCCTTCGATCACCATTCTTAATTTTGAAAAATTATATGACAAAGGGAGAAGATGATGAACTACCACTCACATTGACGCAAATTTGTAAAATGTATAATCATATCCTTTCAAACTTTCATACAAAAAATCACAAAAATTACACACTCCAAATTTCAGTACAATAATTATTGAAATCTGCTTGAACAAAATTTTCTCTGCTCAAGAAAACAATTACAAATACCTCAAAATTTTATTGAACTCCTTTTTGCTTCTTTGCCTTGCTTCTCTTCTACTATTATAAAATTCTTTTTTTCTTTTTTTCTTTTTTTCTCTTCCCACTTTTCTTCGTTCAACTTGTATATATGGTGATAAAACAACAATATTTATTTACTTCAATTCGGCTAACATTTTGGAAGATCACTTGGAGGTGGCAAAACAGACTCATTAGGCCCCTTTCCATTATCCACCAAGAATGCCATTTTCAGTCCCCATGTTGTGTGCACTTCTAAATGGCAATGCATGAACCATACTCCTGCATTATAAGAAAAAAAAATTTATATTAAATCATATTGCGTGCATATTTGAAATAAATTAGTCAATGCAACATTAACAGAAAATCAATAAGTTTTTATTTTACCAGGATTATCTGCGCGAAATCTAATAGCAGTCCATCCACCGGACGGTACACCAACGGTGTTCCTTTCAACGGGATCAACAAGATTAAATTTCTTAGGATCTTTCTTCGGATTAAAATTCCCTACTCCCCTCCCAACAACGAAAAAATTAAATCCATGCAAATGAACGGGATGATTCTCTGGGGCAATAATTCCAGTATCTTGCAACACCAATTGAACAGTTGAATTATAACTCAACCTATAAGCCTTAGTCCCATTCGTCGTGGCCAAACTTGCAGGAGGTGTACCAGTATAATTAAATGCCACAGGCGGGTTCCCTGGAAAATCAGTAGTAAAAACTCCTTTAATTTTGAAATAATGAGCTTGAAGAAGCGCGGTTGAGGGCATTACGAATGTCACATTATTTATAGCTGCCACAACTCTGCTACCATTGCCGGGACCGCAACTAGGGCAAGGGTTGATCCCTAAACCGACGGTGAAAAATAGGGAGTGGTTAACGGTAGAAGGAACCGAAGCTGGATATTTTTTGGAATTTAGGCTTTTGAGGGAGTTTATGAAGTTGTTAGCAATTGGGGTGGCGTTTTGTGGGGGTGGGGTTGTGAGGGTGGTGGGGGTGGCGGCGAGGCTGCCTGAGTAGTGGACGGTGGCAGTGGCAGTGAGGTTGTCAACGGCAATTGGGGAGTCCATGAAGGGGGAGGCAGCAACTAAGTACTTGCCAGAGTTTTGGTTAGCGGTGAGAATGGCGTTTGTAGTTTGGCCTGGGGCGATTATGATGGTGTCTGTTTTGAAGGGTTTAACGTAGGTAGCGTCGACTTCGACAATTGTGAGTTTGTGGCCAGCAATTTTGAAGAAGAGTTCTTCGTTGAGTGCAGCATTGATGATGCGTAGCATATAACTTTTGCCAGCGTCGACACTCAATGTGAATCCACCTGTGCTCGCGCAGGATGAAAATGTTAAGAATTACCTACATCATGCACCTCATATGAAAAATTGAAATGAAATGGAAAACGATAACTTTTATTTTTTGAAAAAATGAAAATTAAGTTAGTCCGCCGTAGAATTGAACGATTAACAACCTTGGGCCGAACAATTTGAAAGAGGTCCGGGATGGCCATTAATGGTGTGAGCATCTGACACATTTGGAGCTAAACCCGAATTAAGAGCTTGATTGATCACAGCTTCGACATCCGATTTCCACCATTCACCTACAATTACAAACAAAACCCGAGTTGAAATTAAATTTTTAATCTTCACTAATCAAAAGAGACTTTATATATATTATAATAATTAAGATTGACAATATATATATATATATATATTCGTATACACATAGATATTATTTTTTTTTCTCACCTAATATGACAACAACTTCCTTGTGGGGTTTAGGGAATGGATATGGTACACCACGTTTAGGGAGTACGACTATACCACCATGAACTGTTGCCCTTAGCCATAAAATATGTGCGTGCCATAAAAGGGTTCCCCTTTGGCCTGTAATGGTGAAGTTGTACACATAGCTCTGTCCTGGCTGGATCGGGCACTGTGTGATGTAGGCCGGACCGTCGGCCCAACCAGTTCGGAGTTGCCGGATTCCATGCCTGCCACCGGAAAAAAAATATAAAATATTTGTTGAAAAGTCATTTCTAATAAATTTTTACAACATATCATAATTAATTAATTCTTGAAGGAAAATCAATTCTCTTGTCTTTCTCGTGTAAGTGGCAAATTAAAGTTCATGTCAAAGTTTCCTTTCTTGTATTCGGTGAAATATCGAAAGTATTTAGGTAAGGTTATTGTTGTCCAAAAATTTTGTAATAAATACAAAATGTTAGGAAATCACAAGAGAAAATCAATCACATTGATTTTGAGATAAATAATTTTACCCCCTATTTTCTCTTATGTCAAGAAAGTATTTTCAAAATTTGTGCTTACTAAACAAAGAAAATTATTTTCTTTCCTAAGTACTCAATCTGAACGACCCCTAAAGCATTGTACATTTAATTGATAGATATTTTGATGTTACAGTAATTTGATGATTTAAAGTCTTCAAACTATTAATTAATTGCCCCTCTCCCATTAGGCTGGTATTCTTATGGAATTAAGAGGGATAAAGTAGTAAATTAGTAGCCTACCAATGGATAGAAACGTTGTACTTGACGTGGTTGACAACCTTGACGAGCACTGTATCATCTTCCCTAGCGTAGAGAGTGGGCCCAGGAAAACGTCCGTTAACGGTGACAATGGGCTTAGATGAGCACAACCTTGTGGTGTTCCTCGTCACCACCTGCGCAATTTAGCAATATACAAATTAAAGCTAAATTTAGTACTACTTCAATTAAGCAAGCACCCAGCTAGCTATACCGTTAGTTAGCAATAAATTAATAAAAAGAATATATATATATAGGTGGGTCCTATTGACACACACCAAAACACTCACTAACACTCCGTCATATTTATTCAGCTCTTAAGGACCGAGTATATGTGTACATACTCGGTGCCTAGGGACCGAATCATTTTTGAGTAAAAAAAGTTACGCTGGCTCGGCCCCTAATAACTGAGTTAGTGTACATATACTCGGTCCTTAAGAGCCGAGCCAATGTGCACATATTCGATCCTTAAGGGCCGAAACAATTTAGAGTGTTAAAGAGTGTTTTGACGTGTGTCAATAATAGCCCCCTATTTATATATATATATATGAATGATGGCGAGTTTGATGGAATGGTAATTTCAAGTGTGGTATGATGTTGATATGTGGTTGTACCTTCCTTGTCATTTTTATGAATTTTAAAATAAAGTCTAGCTTAATTTCTTTAATTCATATGATTTCCAATTTGGAACTGCGCGTCTTAGCTGGTGAAGTTATTTTATGTATTCTTCTAGCTCAAGTAATTTTCACATTATCCAAAATTTTATGCAATATATAGTACATAGAGGAATATATATGTTGTTATATTCTGAAATTTTATTTTTCCCTTTTTCTTTTTAAGAAACTAAATGAAATACATTGTTGTAACAATGTAGAAGTTATGATGGCATTGTAGTAATTACTTGATTAATTAATACACAATGTAATTGTGAGTAATTAATCAATACATCATATCGTGCGTACCTCTTGTATGTTTTAAGAAAACCGACCAAACTAAACCTACTTGTTTGATACATACCACATGTACGTACCACTGTGGACCGGATACAAGATTGATATATAAAAAGAAAAATTAGGGAAGAAATAAAGAAAAGAAAATCTAAGTTTTTCATCTCCCCACAAAAATTTAATTAGAAATGCCACATATATTCCATGAACGTTACTACTAAAAGTTTCGATCATGTGACTAATTAATATGCACTTTTCTTGTATTTTGAGTGGTTTGGCTTTTTGTATATATCAATGGGGCATCCATCCAGCTCTAAACTGCTTATTCGTTAACAAATTAATTGTGCACCACTACGTACTACATTGTTCATTAATTGGAGAAATTAATGTTATTTGGAACTAACAGGAAGTAACAAAGCACCTAGCTTCATTTAATTTGTATATAGTGGTGCACAATCTAAAACATTTCTCCCGTATGCATGAACACTTAAAACAATTATATATATATATATATATATGTGTGTGTGTGTGTGTTTTGCAATAACTTATATATATATTTTTAAGTCATATATAAACAATGGAGTCATATATATATAGGATGTACTTACGTTAAACTTGAAGTGACGAACTCTGGATTCGACCAACACGGGAAACAAACATACCACCACCGCCACCAAGAACAAAACCCTAGCCCAACTCTCCATTTTCATTTTCTATAGCTCGCTCTCTGGCTGCTAAGAATTAATATAGTCTTTTGGTTAATGATGTTAATTCTTACTAGCTAGCTAGAAAGATAGCTTGTAGTATTCAAGTATGACTGACAGGCCAACGCAAAGCTTTATATATATATAGCTGATATTAATTAATTAAGGTCATTTTGCTACCGTCGCGTCCTTTTTCCTTAGTTAGGTGAATTTAATTGGATTCTTCATTTACAAGTTTTCTTCAGAAAACTAAGGTTTGCCAACATTAATACCTTGCATTTTACTTTAAGTAGTTTTAAATTTTCTTTCTGGATTGATATTGCTCAATTAATTAAGCTCCCTTCATTAATCCATTAACTCTAATCATGTTTTGTCTAATGATCGACTTAATTAATAATTACACACGTACACAAAGGAGTAGGCTAAATTACAACTTAAACTAATTAATGGTTAAAGTTTAATTAAGACAATATTTCTGTTCCATTTTTGACATATACAGGTGAGCGTAGATTTAATTTGTTTGGTTTGATGTAGCTGTTTAATGCTTTAATTTGTTTGAAACAACATCAAACAGCATAGATACAAGTACTTTCTGGTACAACGTACCCACCAAAGAAAATGTGAACCAAAAATAAACAAATATATGTTTCTGCATCTAATTCACATTGAACAATTCCTTGTATGTTGCTCCTATAATTAACTAAAATAAAATAAGTGTTAGAATGATTTGGTCAATATAAAATCGCTAAATTTTTACAATACTATTGCTAAAGTAGTTTTGGTTTCTACTTAAGCAATATTAATGCATTGAATGGTTGTACAACATACTTTTAAGTTACACTACTATTCTTCTAGTAGAAGCCATTGCATGTGCTTTGGCAATATATTATGCACAAAAAAGTCAAATATTATAATTAATTTATCAATACAACCACATCTACTTAAACCAATTGGAGCATTTCAAATTGTAGTGTAAAATGTGTTTTTTGCAAAATATATGATAAAAGGTGGTGATCCAATACATGGTAGTTCATATGTTTGTACAAAACTCTGTATTAGAATATATATTGGTTTATCCAACTTGTATCACAATACATTGGATAAACCAATATATATTCCATATACGGTCCATTGTCAATATATATATATTGTATATACGATCACTTCACCACAATGGACATTTATTTTTTTGATGCCAGATATATCTGTTCCCTTAAAAAGATTGTATCTAAAATATTTGAATGATTCCATACTATTTGCTCAAATATTGATGGCATGTAGCAAATATGCAGAACAAGGTCTTCTTAATTATTATCTAATCAACTTATACATTAATTTTAAAAATGCGATTGTTAATTTAAATTATCAGAAAATAAGTTAAAAAATATTCGTTTAAAACGAAAGAAATACAAATTAACGTAACTCTTTTCGACTAAGTTATTCTGATTATATTACCATTAATTGTAAATAATGTTGACCAAAAATATATATTAAAAAAATTAATGTAGAGAAGAGAGAACACTTGAAAATAATGTTGACCAAAAATAATGTACATGTGGCTTTTTTACCTTTTGTATTAATTAGTTTGATAGTATGTATGATAGTATTAATAATAAGTGAAATTAATATATTATGCATATAAATGAGGTATATATCAGATTGAATTGTGCTTTTACCTAACAAAGTATTGTTGGAAAATGCTTTTCGTATGATGTGATGAAGTGGATTCCACATATATCCTAACTAGCTAGACATATTATAGAATGTTTTAAAGCAAAGATACATACATATACATATATATATATATATATAACTAACGGCAGTGGCGTAGCCAGGAATTTATACCCGGGGGTGCGCAATTTCTCTAAACTCAAAAGCTAAAATAATAATAATATAAATATGAAATTCTTACATCAACAAAAGTACTAAAATATAAAAATTACCTACAACAATCCTCTTCGAGACTTCATATTTTGAAAACGTTGAATGACATCTTCGTTATCGATAGAGTTGAGCACATCTTTCTCGATATAAGCCACCAAACAATCATTCATGAAGTCATCCCCTAACCGATTTCGTAGTTGACTTTTGATTATCTTCATCGCTGAAAATACTCTTTCAACTGTTGCAGTTGCTACGGGTAAGAGTAGAGCCAACTTAATAAGCAAAAAGACCAATGGATAGACACGATGCTTCTTCAACCGAATCATTATTTTACAAAGATCACTAACCCCAGTAATTTCCCCAATTCGATCGTCAGAGCGCATATCAACAATATAAGTCTCAAGTTGATGTTCAAGCGCAATTAACTCTGTTCTTGAAAAATCGGATGGATAAAATTCGGCAAATCGAATCAATTTTCTCTTATCAAATGCAGCGAATGACTCACTTGGATCAAGAGAAGAAATACACAATAACAATTCCATATTCACCTCATTAAAACGATTGTTCAACTCTAGAAGTAACGTATCTATCACGGTGTAAAACAATTCAACGCGATAGTAATATAAATTTGTGTTCGCTTCAGAATTGCGACGTGATCTTCCTTGATGTACAAAAATATCCAACCAATCACTATAATCATTAAACCACGATGACACAAATCTACGCTTAGCATGTCCTTCACCAGTCCAAGGAAAATCATGATTTTTTGGTTGACATGGGCCTTTTTGTAAATATGCTCGTCTCACATTCTCTCTATTATTAGGATCATAAGATTGTATACTTTTCCTTAACCCCGGATCAGATTGAACCTCTAAATTAGAAGAAACATTTGTAGGATTGACATCAACATTCGGAACAGCGGAATTAATGCTTGGAATGGTATAACTCGTACCTACATTTTGAGGATTGGATGAGGAGCTTGTTCCAATTTTGCTATAATACTTCTTAATTATAAACTCAGCCCTATACAATTAAACAATTAATTTACAATTAATATACAATTAACTAAAGAGTCTAATAATCAACTAAATCAAATAAAGCCTTAAAATCAAAAAATACGAGTATTAATCTCTCTTTCCAACAATTAATATTTAGATTCATTATTCTCTCAAAAAATACGAGTATTAATCTCTCTTTCCAACAATCAGAATTTTATACATAAAATTGAGAATTTTAAATCAACCCTAGAAAATTAAGCCCTAAAATCAAATATACAAAATTAAGCCCTAAATCAAGCTCCAACAAAATTAAGCCCTAAAATCAAGATCCAATAAAATTAAGCCCTATAAAATTAAGCCATAAATTCAACATTAACAATATTTTGCCCTAAAATTAACCTTACAAAATTAAGCCCTAAAATCAAGCTCCAACTAATTTTACACAATTACACATATATTGAGATCATATATGATATATCTATTCATGATTTATAAAAAGAAAAGGAAAAGAAAAGGGATTTTTATTTACCTTGCGTGACTCATGAGCAGTGGCGCGTATGAGAGAGAGAGAGAGAAAGGCTTGCTGTGACTGTGAGAGAGAAGAGAAAAGCTGCGGCCTGCGTAGTCGTGAGCAGTGAGTGCGTGCGAGAGAGAGAGAGAGAGAAAGGCTTGCTGTGACGCAGAGAGAGAAGAGAAGAGCTGCGGCTTGCGTGAGTGTGTTGTGAGGAAACAGGGAAATGAAATGAGATGCAGAAGGGCTGAGCTGCTGAGAAGGCTAAAGAGGCCTGCGTGTGTGTGCTGTTGGCTTTTTAAGTTTACTTTATTTCTCACAACCCCTTAACTATAAAACTAAGCACATAAGTCCCTAAATTTTTATTTTTATTTTTTTTTTTGAAAAAAATTCCGAAATGCTCGGGTGTGCGTCCGCACACCCTCGTACATTACTGGAGACGCCCCTGACTAATGGTGGTTATATATGTAAGAAGCTCGCTCTCTCTATCACACACTTCACATTGTTTTTTCTTTAATTTCTTTTCTTTCTTTTTTTTTTTTGGAATATAAAGCCATAGTGAGATAGGATAAGATCCAGTGATTTTTTAAAAGAGTAATTAATCAGGCAATGGTCAACTATATATTAAGAAAATTAATTTGTCTTCGCGACATTGATTTATTATAAATTAACTTTTGATCGAGGGGCTGATCTTATTTTGAGCCACAAACATACCCGTGATAATTAAGGGTGTTTTTAAATGCACCCACATAATTCGTCTTCTCACCCTACTAAAAGTCAAAGTTACGTTAATCTTAACCTAAAAAATAGTATAAAACCCTTTCTTCTCACCCCACTTTCTATACTTTGAAAAAATTGCCATTAATTTGTCTTTTCACCCACTTAAAATTTAAAAAAAACTTTATTTTTTTTCCAACAAAGAATCATCTACTATTTTCATTTAATTACATATATCTCATAAATGTAAGTTTATAATAAATATTCTTATACTTTTATATTAAGTGTTAGATTTTTATAGAGATAATGGGTTATAGGGCCTCGCTCCGTAATGTTTTATAACTCGAAGGACGGACTCATGTTTAATAAAGAAAAGTAGTACTAATTTCATAATTTGGTTTTATAATAAGGACACTTTTCATAATATTAATTTATCTTAAGGAAAATGATAAATGTTGATGGACAAATATACTCCTAATTAGTTTAAGTTAATGTTAAAAATAACAAATCTCTCTCTCTTCAGTTCTCACTTCTTCTCTCTTCTCTCTCTCTTTCTAAAATCAAATACATTGCTCTCTCTCTCTAAAATCAATAAACCAACTTTCGCTCCGACCAACGATCTCATTTCCTCCTCTACTACCACCACCACCACCACCACCACCACCACCACTTGACTTTTCGATCGTTTCGCTGAGAGGATTGGAGCACCGTTCTCATCATCTTCTTCTTTTTTTCTGCAGAAATAATCATAAAACAGATATAACTTTTGATTGAACTGTTGGATCTAGCTGATTTTCGAATATGTTGTTCAGAAGACAAAGTTACATTATTATCGCGTAAAACAAAACGACATCCAATCGTCTTGATTTACGCAATAATAATGTAACTTTGTCTTCTGAACAACATATTCGAAAATCAGCTAGATCCAACAGTTCAATCAAAAGTTATATCTGTTTTATGATTATTTCTGCAGAAAAAAAGAAGAAGATGATGAGAACGGTGCTCCAATCCTCTCGGCGAAACGATCGAAAAGTCAAGTGGTGGTGGTGGTAGTAAAGGAGGAAGTGAGATCGTTGGTCGGAGCTAAAGTTGGTTTATTGATTTTAGAGAGAGAGAGCAATGTATTTGATTTTAGAGAGAGAGAGAGAGAAGAGAGAAGAAGTGAGAACTGAAGAGAGAGAGATTTGTTATTTTTAACATTAACTTAAACTAATTAGGGGTATATTTGTCCATCAACATTTATCATTTTCCTTAAAATAAATTAATATTATGAAAAGTGTCCTTATTATAAAACCAAATTATGAAATTAGTACTACTTTTCTTTATTAAACATGAGTCCGTCCTTCGAGTTATAAAACATTACGGAGCGAGGCCCTATAACCCATTATTACTATAAAAATCTAACACTTAATATAAAAGTATAAGAATATTTATTATAAACTTACATTTATGAGATATATGTAATTAAATGAAAATAGTAGATGATTGTTTGTTGGAAAAAAAATAAAGTTTTTTTAAAATTTTTTACGATCCCTACGTCGATCCATATATATATGTACATGTATATAAATAGAGTGGATGTTGATCTCATCAATTTTGTTATTCTATGTTTTGTAATGGTGCTAAAATCATTTTAGCACATTTTGGTTGTTGTTCAAGCGGTGCTAAATGCATTTAGCACTTTCTGGTTGCTGTCCAAGTGATGCTAAATGCATTTAGCACCTTCTGGATCGCATTTAACACCTTTTGATTGCTATCCAGAAGGTGCTAAATGCATTTAGCACCTTCTGTTTACTGTCCAGATGGTGCTAAATGCATTTAGCACCTTTTGATTGCTGTCCAGAAGGTGCTAAATGCAATCCACTTGAGATGGGTGTTTTGCTTGGTATGGATAATTGGATTTGGATGGTCTGAAAACTGGTTTTGGGTTTGGTTTTGGTTTTGGGGGAGAATTGGACCAAGGAGGTAATCTCCTTTTTGGTGGTTCATCCCAAAGGTTTATGGTTATGGGAGTGCTTTTGCCAGATAAGGTATAATCACTAAGATCATACGAAGAGGGTGGAGTAATTTCTGATGGGTAGAACAAAGAGACATCTGAGAAATCTCTGCTTGGGAACAAAGATTGCTTGGAAGGAGGAGGGTAACGAGCAGCTTGCTGGCGCTGAGCATATTCACTTCTTTCAAGAGATTCTAACTGAGCCTGAAGAGCTTTCTTCTCATTTTCTTTATCTCTGAAAAAGTTTGCTATTGCGGCAAAATCTCTGCCTGTCATGGACACAGAGCGCATCTGATCATTTAAGACCTTGATTCGCATCTTCAAATCAGCAATTGCTTCTTCCATAGTAGAAATGGACGAAACTTTAGATTTTATCTGTTTGGTTTGCTGAGCAATTTGAGCGAGAACTTTATTTTGAGCTAATGCATTTTCTGCTTGCCAATTAAGTGCTGCTTCAGCTGCTGTTATCTTCTTGACTTGTCCATCAAATCCAATGGAAATAGGGTTTGGAATCTTCCATCTATGGTTGGTTTGAGTGGAAAGATTATCAAAATCCTCTGGAGGGGGAAAACCATAATCTTCATTTTCTTGAGACATCAAGAAACAAGAATTTGGCTGAGGTGTTGGTTGAACAACAGAGGGTTGTGGAGAGGTAGGGTAGTACTGTTTATAAGGTCGGCCAAGGGCTTTTAGGGCTTTCTGGGTATATGGAGAAAGACGTTGGGGAGGTTGTTTAGGAGGTTCTGGGCTTTGTGGAGTGGAGGTGGATTGCATGAAGGTATTTCTGGTGGAGGTGTAGGTAAGGGGTTTTCATCATAAGTGACATAGTAGTCAAACTTGCCACTTGGTTCACTAAGAAGACCAACGGTTTGATCACCTGCTTCATACCGCTGCTGGAGAAGTTCCTGGGAAGACAAGGCCTTTCCTGCCTTTTTCTTTCTATAACGCTTTAACTCCTGCGGATCTAAATCTGCTTCATAAGCTAATTCTTCACACGCATCGCAATAGCATGTATCATACCATATGTGACCGTTTTCATCTTTAGCTTGGTATACAGGATTTCCTTGAGAATCAAAATAAAGAATAGTCAAAGACTCATTCTTCAAAGTGGGATCTGAAGGTAACCTGCGTATTTCTTGCATCATATGAAGTGTTTGGAAGGGATTTCTTTCAGGAGAAGCTGTTGCAGTTTTGTTATTAAACCGCATTTCAATCTTCTTGTCAGGCCGCCGAAGATAGGTTGGATTAGTTTGCTGGAGAGACTCCGAATTGGATTGTTCTTGGAGTTTCTCATAGGAAGTAACCCAAACTTTTGGTAACAACTTCACAAGTTCATCATGAGTGAGCTGTCTGGGAACATAACTGGCTGTATGTGCTTTTTCTGAGTCAATGGTAAGCATCAATGCTTCAGAGGTGGAAGAACCTGGGATATTAAAGCATTTGTCAGATTTCTTTCCTCTGAAGTTCTTCTTTTTGACAAACTTGAATTTCTTGAATTTTTTCCTCTTCTGTTTCTGGAATGGCTTGACAAAAGAATCACCAGAGTAATTCGTAGAGGAACGAGAAGAACGGGATGACTTCTTATGCTTCTTTTTCTTGTAAGATTTTTGGTGTTGAGAACAATCACAGCCTTCTTTGTTCTTACACTTAATCTTCCAATGATCTTTATTACATGCTGCCTTGAGCATCTTGCTGGTCTTTTCCATGTCATCCATAAGCTTCTTCTGATTACAGATTCGTTCAACAGAATCAGTAAGATGTTCGTAAATCTTTCCAATAGAAAGATCTTTGACTTCAAGCTTCTGAATTTTAAAGAGCTTTTCTGCTTCTGCGACCAATGCTTCTGGAAAGGACTAAAGGAAGACTTGTTTCAGATTAACATCATCTAGTCCGCCAATAATGTAGAATCTTTGCGACATTCTATCATAGTGACGTTCTAGGTCCTTATCCTTGAGTGAACAGCATTTCATACCCATGAACTCTGCACGGGAAATATCAGCATGTTTTGAGGGAGTTCCAACAAACTCATTATAGATTGTGCCTAGAAAGATGTCAATAGATGCAACTCGTTGGAGCTGAAGTTGTCTATACTCTTGTAGGGCTTCATACCAATCATGTAATCTACCAACAATGCGAGCCAAAAATCTCTTAAAAACTGAGCGAAGATCATATAGCTCATTGTTAGCAATTAACCATGCTTTGAATTGAAAGAATCTATCTCGCCATTGACTGGGCTTGATATCATCAAGGGTGAAGCGAACATGATTATCATGAGCATGATTTGACTGAGGTGGTTCTGGATTGGTAAGTGGAACAGTGGTTGGTTCAGGTGGGTCTTCAACCATGGGTTCATTGGTTTCAGCTGGGGTTTGTTGGGTGTGTGATTGCTGCGTAGAATAAATCTGATCAAAGGATTCGAACAGATTATCAGATTGGGTTTTTACTGGTTCTCTGTCAGCAAAGGCTAAGGCTCTTAGAAAGGAAGATATTTGGTTAACAAGTTTATTCTCATGAATTTCCATAGTAAACATATCCATAGGTTTCGTGGAAGCACCTTGGATAACATCACTAAGGTCAGTGGGAGAACTATATGCTGTTGGTTGTAGGCTGGGTGATGTTTTAGAGGTGATTTGGGCTGGTTTTGCTGGAGGAGGAGTAGAAGTAGGTTCTTTGGGAACCATACATCTGGCTTCTCTAGCTGTTGGAGGAGGTGGAATAGCCTGTATAGGAGTGGACCAATCCACTTGAGATGGGTGTTTTGCTTGGTATGGATAATTGGATTTGGGTGGTCTGAAAACTAGTTTTGGGTTTAGTTTTGGTTTTAGGGGAGAATTGGACCAAGGAGGTAATCTCTTTTTTGGTGGTTCATCCCAGAGGTTTATGGTTGTGGGAGTGCTTTTGCCAGATAAGGTATAATCACTAAGATCATACGAAGAGGGTGAAGTAATTTCTGATGGGTAAAACAAAGAGACATCTGAGAAATCTCTGCTTGGGAACAAAGATTACTTGGAAGGAGGAGAGTAACGAGCAGCTTGCTGGTGCTGAGCATATTCACTTCTTTCAAGAGATTCTAACTGAGCTTGAAGAGCTTTCTTCTCATTTTCTTTATCTCTGAAAAAGTTTGCTGTTACGGAAAAATCTCTGACTGTCATGGACACAGAGCGCATCTGATCATTTAAGACCTTGGGATATTGCTTTATCTGACAGAAAATGTATGAAATGCTGTTCACTCAAGGATAAGGACCTAGAACGTCAATATGATAGAATGTCGCAAATATTCTACATTATTGGCGGACTAAATGATGTTAATCTGAAACAAGTCTTCCTTCAGTCCTTTCCAGAAGCATTGGTCGCAGAAGCAGAAAAGCTCTTTAAAATCCAGAAGCTTGAAGTCAAAGATCTTTCCATTGGAAAGATTTACGAACATCTTACTGATTCTGTTGAACGAATCTGTAATCAGAAAAAGCTTATGGATGACATGGAAAAGACCAGCAAGATGCTCAAGGCAGCATGTAATAAAGATCATTGGAAGATTAAGTGTAAGAACAAAGAAGGCTGTGATTGTTCTCAACACCAAAAATCTTACAAGAAAAAGAAGCATAAGAAGTCATCCCGTTCTTCTCATTCCTCTACGAATTACTCTGGTGATTCTTTTGTCAAGCCATTCAAGAAACATAAGAGGAAAAAATTCAAGAAATTCAAGTTTGTCAAAAAGAAGAACTTTAGAGGAAAGAAATCTGACAAATGCTTTATCTGTCACAAACCTAGTCATTTTGCTAAAAACTGCCCTGATTCCACCAAGAGAACGCAGTTTATGGCTCTTCTTCATCAGCTAGCACCGGGTATTACTGAATCAGATGTTGAATCTGTTCTTTCTGCCCAAGAAGAAGCCTCCCCAGAATGTTTAATGCAAATTGCTTATACTGAATCAGAAGTAGAACCAGAAGAATTCAGTGAAGCAGAAAGTTCTGTTATATCCTCAGCAGAAGAAGTAGAAAGTGAGGCTGCTCTCTCTCTCTAACAGCTCGCTTTCTCGAATGAAGAATGTCTCACAATCCATTCTCCTCATGCCAGAGTTAAGATAGCACCTTCTGGTTGCTGATAGTGTCATAATTAGACGTGAGATGTTATAAAGAAGGGGTATTAGTGTCTTTTTTGTACAGTATCCTTAATTTACATGTCTAATTTTTAAATGTCCTTTATAATTATATTATTATTAAAATGAGCCCTTATGCCCAATTGCCCCTTTATTAAATGTGTCTCTCGTCGTGTCCGCGTCTAAGTTCTTTAAGATTTATCACACCCGTATCTCGTACCGGTACCGGATAAGACACACACGTACTCGTGTCTGTGCTTCATAGCTAACACCACATTATTCAAACATTTAAGATTTGTTTGGTTCTAGTATTGAGAATAGAATAAACATTTTAAATTCTTAAAAAAAATTCTCTTAACATCTACTATGTCATATCAATATTTAGTTCGGATATAAATTCTTATTTCTTAAAACGTTGAAACGACTCTCAATATCTAATTCAAACAAAAATATGACTTCTTTTTGCGAGCGTTGGACATTTAGTTGCAAATGAGCTCGAGGAGGGAGAGAGGGAGGGAGGGTCGGATGATTAATTTGTAGATGCGGTGAGAGGCTGGCTGTGTAGAAGCCGTGCTTAATTTTGAATGGATGGTTGAGAGAAGTGTAGGGGCATTATCGGCTTTTAATTACTTTGTAGTGCCCGGCTTCAACTTGGGTCCGGTGAGCCCCGGAGTTGGGGTAGTTGTAAGTGAAAATGCGGGAGCGCGTTTTTGGTGTTGAGAGCTAGCTTTGTGTGTTATTATATTATGCGGCAAAGGTTTTGTATTACCGACTGTTAAAAGGACTTTGGAGATGCCTAGAAAGACAATAAAAAAAGAGAAAATGATACGAGTAGTTAATTTAGAGTCTATTTGGTTGTTTTTTAATTTATTAATTAAATTATTTAATTTGAATGTGTGAGTGCAAAAATAAACTAATACATAAAATTAAGTTAATTTACAATGATATAATTATAAGAGGGATAATTTATGCAATCAAACGAACCCTTAATTGATGTATGAACAGTCCAACTATCTCATTTTAAGTCTTAAACATGTTTGCTCTAAATAAATAAATCTGAAAGGAAGTGGGTTTAATTTACTACAACAAGAAGTTTTATTTCAGCTCAAATAAGGAGCTCCAATCCTCTTTAAGGGACTTGGCTCCCTTCCATTACATCTTATATATGTTCAATATTGTCCAGTAAAATTTAGTCGAAGGCTTAAATGAATGATTTTTTTTTCACGAAACTTAGTAGACATGATCTCTGTAATTAGTAGACCATATCCACCAAATTTCATCAAAAAATTCAAATCGAAAGTTGGTGTACTAAAATTTTAATACATATGTTCATTTTCAACCAATAAAATTTTAAAAGATTTTGTCACCCACTTCCGATTTAAATTTTTTGATAGATTTTTGTGAAAATCATCTACTCATTATACATATTATATTCACCAAATTTTGTGAAAAAAGATTATTCATTTAAACTTCCAACTAAACCCCATTAGACGAAATTGAACGGAATGTGTAATAGAGGCGAGGGAGCCAAGTCCCTCTTTGAGCTGTTTCGTAGATGAATTAATTCTATTCTAGAAAGTTTGGTCCTGCTAAATTTTACAATCAGAATCCACAAAACTAGCGAGAAGAAATGCAGAAAAACAAGGCAACTAATGAGTTGAGATGCTACTTTAAGGCGAGAGTGATATGACTGAAAAACATTCTTGGACTGAACTCCAAAAGCTAACTAAGAAAGGATCGAGATAAAAAATAAAAATGTACGTGGTCCTATTCATTTATTTATTTGTATTAGTCAAAGTGCGCATGTGCATTGCATGTAAATATGATGATTAAATTAATAATAATTACGTCTAAATAAATAAAAAATTACAATTGTTAATACAAATTAAATTATTTTTCTTAAAGAAATTGACTTTTAATGGAAAACAATTTTACATGAATCTCATGTTTAGAAGAAACAACATAATAAAATTATAATAAATATTAATTTCATCTAAGGAGTTAATACAACTTATTTTCTTTCTTTCCTTTTCCGCTTTAAAATTTATGAAATTAGCATTTAAATTTTGTTGGAAAAAAGGTGCTAAACCACTTCAAGTTTTTGTGCAAACTAATAATGCGTGCCCCACCTTTGCCACTTCAAAGTTGAAATTGTGGAACCAGCTCAAAGCGTCATATCTATGCATACAAATGACCAGACCTTATGAACATAATTTATCTAATTATCTTCCAACTGATGCATACCCAACTGCACAAATTACAGGCTGAGAACCGAATCTAGAATAATTTTTAACTTTTCAAAAATGGTTTTGATTGAAATTATTTATAATAGATTTTTATAGTATTAAGAGCCCATTTGGTTGTACTTCAATTAAATAATTAGATAATTTAAAATTGTTTAATTCATGAATTATAATTTGAGCGTTTAATTGTAAAAATAAATTAATATATAAAGATATAAACTTAAGTTAAGACCTAAGATATTAAATAAGAAGACGTAAGGACATAATTGAAATTACATAATTTATAATTATCATTTAAGTTCTTGAAGAAAAAATGACACCTCACAATTTTTGTTAAAATGAACAAAATTACAATTTGTTAATTTATAATGAAACAATTATAAATGAGATAATTTATTCAACCAAACAAGCCCTTGTATCTTTAATAATTTTATATCTATATTATTATTAAATTATCAAAGGTCCTCATCTGCCAATTTTACACTCACATTTTTCCATATTATGCATAAAAACAATCGATTTTAGACTCATATATTTATGCGGTTGAACCATCAAAAAAACGTAGTTACCTAACTTTTTGATATGAATTTTAAGTTTTAACACAAGTTGACAATTTATTTACTGTTTGGTTTTTATATAATTTTATAATCTCGCCAAGTTTTGAATTGCAACGATTTTGATAATTTAAGATTTAATTTACAAAAACTACAAATTTTAGGGCAGAGTTAAAAACAAACCTAACTTCAAGGTTTTTCTACGCATTTAATATATAGCAAGCAAGAGCCATTGTGTTCCATCTTAGCTGGTAAATTAAACCGGTATGAGAAGCCTTCGTCATATTTAAATAATTCAAATTATGCTTATAACTAGTCGTTCGAGTGCAACAAAATAAATAATAATGTTGTGTTATTCATTTTGCATTAATTTGAACTTTTGGATCTATATACTATTTCTTTAATATATTTAACATATCATATTAGGAGGCAATATATGATTAAATATTTATATGCTATGTTGTTACAACTTTGGTATTAGATAAAGTATCAAATAAATTATCCGAAATTAATAGCTCATCCAAACTTAAATGGAATAACTTTTTTCCATATTTATATATTAGGTACGAAACAAAGCCTAAAATACACAAAGGGGTGGAGTTAAAAAGGACGAGTATGGGTTTTTTAGAAGTGGATCAACTCCAAGTCGATTTTGACCGGGTTAAAATTGGATGGGCCATACTTCTAGATGGACCCAGTAAATTCGGCCGAACTCATTTAAAATCCGACCCATTACAAAGCATCCATACTAGTAATGGCCTAATGGGCTATGGCTCTAGCACACAAAAATCGGCCCAAATTGTCAAAGCTCGTAAATGTGTTTTGAGGGGGTGATAAATGCACCCCCCTTCTATTGTCACAAACACTATCTAAAAATTTTATTAATTTTAAACTAAATTTTACTCTCACCACTCTCTCATTTCACTTTTTTAAACAAAGGTTAATTATTAATTAACTTAATTAATTAATCATTAATCACAACAAAACAATACTACAATTTTTCACCACCTTCTTATCCTCCTCCTCCTCATTCTTCTCATCCTCTTCTTTTTCAAAACATAGATATATATAGATTCAAAAACAAAAAAAATATGAATTCTTCCTCCTCATCTTCCTCCTTATTCAAAACATGCATATATACATACACACACATATTCAAAACATATATATATATACATACACACATTCTAAAATGAAAGAAAAATCAAAACAAACAAAATTCATACTCACAAATCTATTTAAGTTTCAGATGCTCAATGTCGAGCAAGTAATAATGAAGATACGTTCTTAATGATAGGAGAGTATTACCACATTTTCTCACCATAAATTGGATAAGCATATTTCAAAAAATGGGCCATAACTTAAGTTATTGCTAAAGTTCTATCGAGCGAGTATCAATGAATATACTCTCCCAATGACGGGAGAGTGTTAACACATTTAATCACCACAAATTGAACGAACATATCTCAAAAAATGGCCATAACTTAAGTTATTGATATAGTTCGAGATGCTCAACGTCAAGCGAATACCAATGAAGATACTTTCCCAATGACGGGTGAGTATTAACATAATTATGGTTATTAAGTTATAGGGTGGTGGGTATTTGTGATAATTTTTTTAAAAGTGGGAGGCGTAAAGTATAGAGGATGTTAGTAACAAAATAGGGTGCATTTATTAGCCCCTTTATTTAAAAGGAAAATACATTAACTCGCGAGTAGTTTGTCACTTTGTCGGGTTAACGGATCACTTACATAAATTATTTTATCTGACGCTAAATATTCTTGTATTATTTTTGCCTTTCACTTTACCTTAACTTGGTTAAAAACTATCATATTTTTAAATAGAGGGTCTATACGGAGTTAAGTAACTTAATAAATTGTCATAAATATTACAATCCCTTGTTAAAAATACATATGCCAAAAATACCCAAAATTTTTTAATTATGTATTCTTCTTCTAATTTTTCTCTCATCTCTTTTTTCATTTTCCTTTTTCATCAACTTTGATTTTCATTTTCAATATCTATATTGTAAGAGAAAAAAAGTCAAATGTATCTCTCTTTAAAGCCTATGTAATTAAGGATTTAAAATTCTTCTCTTATTTTCTAAAGCAATCTACACCTTTTGATGTGTTATTATTATCACATTAAAATCTCAAATCAAAGTGAGATACACAAACTCTAAATACACATAATCAAAAACACCACATCCACTCCATACGCTCTTTACATTTTCAAATAATTTTTACTCTCATCAATTTCCTTTTAAAAATTTAATATACCATATCTTTAAATTCAAAAATTGGATTTTAATAAAAAAATTATACTCAGAACCTATTAACCAAGAGTAATAAAATAAAATCATTAAGATTATAAACTTATGCATATATTTATTTTAAAAAAAAAAGAGTATATTTAATGTGTTTGTACATTAGTTGTCATTTCAAATGAAATGCACACTCAGAATGTCATATCTAAGGGTATGTATAGTTTGATAAATCCAATTTTTGGACAGAATTGACATGACCAATTTCGAAGTATGTGACTACATCTATTATTACCTAGATGAACTACTCTCATATATGGCCATTAACTTTTAGGTTTAATTTAGTATCCAACCTATATTTTTTCATTACTTTTTTCTTTTTAAAAAAATAATAAAAATAAAGAAAGAAAACGTGTGTAAGATTATATATATAAAAAATAAAATGTAAGTACGCCATATTTTGCTAAAAAAACTATGTCATATTTTGATAAAAACAATGCTATATCTATATTTATAGGAAGGAAAAATAACAATATGATTAAATTTTCTTTAGAAAATAAATAGATCGAAGTGTGGTTCAGCTAAACTTTTACTATTTACAAACTGAATACCTAATATAAGCTTTGATTTTATTTTTTTAAATCTTTCGCCAGACTGAATTGCGAGGTACAATGAACCGACCAAAGTATGATAATTTAAGTTTTTTTGGTTGATTTTATTCCTCCAAAATTTTAAATTTAATTCATTTTGTCGTATCGTTGGATACAGGTATACCTTAGTTTACAATAAGATTATCCCCCCTTTCTTAAAAAAAAACTTTATTTTTTAAATAGGTGGGTAAATTATAGTTTATAAAATTAAGAAGGGAATAGTGTTTCCTCTTTGTTTGAAAATATATTGCTTTTCAACTAAGCTGGGATAAAGTGAAATTCGACAATAGCATATGAAGTTTTTAGTATTAAGTAAAGTAAGTGGGATAGCGTAATTGGAGATGTGACCTCGGAGAAATTCTAGGTTTTGGAGTAAGTTTTATTTATTTACAGATAAAATGAGATAGTTGAGAGTTGAGACCTCATTTTTTTAAAAAAAATAAAATAAAATGAAGAAGAGTATTAAGTAAAAAAAAATTAGGGGCCACTCGTTAAGCTCACAAACTACAGGAAGTTTAATGTATTTCCTCCTTCAAGCCGGTGAATTAATATGGGAGGCTCTCTCTTCCTCTTAGACACAGCCGCCGTTTTCCATAATATCCTGCTACCGACGTCGTGCTGGCCGGAGAGACGTCATCCAACTGTTCATACTCAAAGATGGAACTGCTTCAGGTAGAGTAATATATGCTCTGTTCAATACTTCTTGTTGCATGGAATTAAATTAGTACAGAGTAGAGTGTGGGTTTTCTTTTCTTTTTTTTGAAGCAGTGGGTATGTTTTTGAATGTAGTAAAGTTTAACATTTTTATTAAAGTTTCTTGAGAAAGAATAAGTTCGATAAGCAATCTTGGTTTTGGCTGGGAAGTTGTCTTATGCATTGAACATGTTCGATGAAATGTGTCAGATAGGAGTGAGTTAATCTGGATGTAATTTCGTTAAATATTTGCGCTGGATTGGGTTTTCAATTAGGGGAATATTGATTGAGTCAAATGGTCTTGTAGCCTGCTCGGGAACTCCTTGTTCTCATTAACAATTGAGTTGATGGGGTGACAGGTTCCTGGGTTCAATATCTCACGAACGAACGAATGAAGTGGTTTGACCCATGCGTTGTAGTGGTGGCATTTTAAGAAGTTTACTATCATTTGCTAAGAGGGTCGTGAGAAATGGGAGTTCAGTCAGGGTTTGGAATATGCAATGGATAAGTACAAATGTTGGCGGGAGATTAATAATGGGTGTGTTTTGTTACTTATTAGTATTGTGGTAGTAGTGTAGTTACTAGTTAGTTAGTCTGGTCAAATAGAAGTCTCTTTTCAGTTTTCTTTCGTTGATTTTCTAGACTTCTATCAGCAATCGGGCCCTAGCAGTGGTTGACCCTCTCCTATTTCAAAGCCCTAGAACTATTGGTACTGTCAAATGCTCCTATAAGGCTTGCTGCCTAACAAGGTACTGTTTCTTTTCTCTGATTTTGTGTTGTCAAAATGGTTTATTTGTGAAAGACTAGAATTTGGTTATTCTTGTACGTCTGGAATTTGAGATTTCAGGCCAAAAGCGTCTTGATTTTATTCTCGTGTCCCTGCTATAAGAAAAAAGCTAGTGTAACCTTGACAATGCTTTAATTTTTGCTTCATTATCTCTTGTTTATTAATCCATGGTCAAATTGAAATTGGTGCTGTAAGCTTGTAAATGTTCCAACTCTTTCTCTCTGTTTCAAAAGAATGTCTAATTAACATCCTTGAATATATATTAGTAAATATAAAGGTGAACTTGGGATTGTGTGGTTAGGCGCTTGATCTCAGGTTTGATTCCCTGCTGTGTCAAGATTATTGGGGCCACCGGGGTTTCTCCCGGTGAATAAGCGCTAGGGCCTCAAGAGATTAGTTGGGGTGGGGCCCGGATACCCACGGATATCAAAAAATAAAAATAAATAAATAAAGGTGAACTTAAATAAAGCGTCAGACACAAGCAATTTTGGTGAACTTTGCAAAAGCAAAGATTGATGTAATCGTGTCATGTAGTAACTTAGACACAGTGCCATTGGCACGGATTGTAATATTGTATCATGTATGTATATATTTCACTTAATGAGAAGCACCTGCTTTTCAAATTTCAGTTCATTATGCTAATGCTTGTTTAAAGAGAGCTGGTATTCTAAAATTCTGAGCCTTTTCGTTTGTTTTGATATACCGATAGAGGAAAATAGAACATAAAGAGCATCAGATGCATTGGTTTTGGTGATCATAGAAATATCACCAAGAAATGATATGATGCAAAAGTAAAGTAGCTTGATCTATCAGTCCCAAGTATCAAAATCTTGCTTGAGATTATTAATCATGCCATATTCATATTTTGTGAAAATTCAAAATTGTTAAGGGAAAAATTGTATTAGAACGGAGCAATAAAGTCATCTTCTTATTCTTTTTATTTTTGAGAAATCTCTAACCCCAAATAGGGCATTAGAGGGCATATCATAAATAACCAAAAAAGATACAAGATTGAAAGTGTATACGCCCACTCCCAAAGCTTTAACAAAAAAATGCCTAGAGTCTATGCTAGAAGAACTATACAAGCACAGAACAATTGCAAAATGGACTAACTGGATTTCCTTAAAGTCCATGATGCAATTAACCCAAAAAATACAACCTTTACAAAAAACTATGGCAGAAACCAATAAAACAGAATGCATCTGCATAAAACTGTGTCTGCTAAAATCTGATGGAGGTAGCCAATCATAGAAGCTGAGAAAACCAGCCAAATACTGAACAAAAATCCCCAAAAAACTGAACCAGAATCTGGTAGCAGAAACTAGCTGCGCGGTGAAGAGGAGAAACATGGCTTGCAACAGGAAACTGTCACTTGAATCTGTAGTTTGGTTGGCTGGAATAATCATGAGCCAGAAAGATTGAAATCTCAGCAGGATAGGAGTTCCACCACGTTAAAGAACTATGGTCAAGCCCCATTTTAGATAATTTGTCAGCAGCTTGGTTTCCTTCCCTGAAAATATGAGACATGGATGTTCATATCTTGAGTCTGATTCTTGCAATTGGACCAGAAAGTGTTGTACACCCAAGGAGGTTCAAATTCAGAAGCTTGGACACAGTTGGCCACAGTGAGAGAATCTTACTCCACCCACAAATTTCTCCATCCCTTGTGCCAGGCTAAGTCTATGGCTTGAATGAAAGCCATTAATTCTGCATTGAAGGCCACTTGAATACCTATTTACTTGCAAAAGGCTCCCAGAGAGAAGCCTCTACTGTTTCTGAAAATACCCCCAATATCTGCATGACCTGGACTCCCCAAAGCTAGGCCATCTGTGTTGACTTTGACCTACTGGGGGTGAAGGGGGCACCAAAACACTTCAATAATAGTAGGACTATGTTTGTAGACTCTATCTATGCCAAGATTCTTGATGGTGATAAAATCTTGCATGTTATTATTCATATGATCAGGAACCATTTTGGCCACATCTTTCCTCTCTCTTGTTATTTTGCGGGAAAACTGAGTAAGAAAAACTAAGTTATGGACTGGACAATTTTTTTGATCAGAAACAAGATTTCATTAATAAATCAAGAGGTACAAACTGAGAGGGGACCAGGTGTCCACCATCAATACATAGAACCCAAGAAAAACAAAATTATAAAGCCAAAATCTACAGTCAACATCACACCCCTAGAACAGATTATGATGGAACCCTATTCATAAACAAAAGCTCTCCAGTTGTTCTTGATGTCTTACACTCTATAATTTTCAAAAGGATTGGTGTTGGAAGCCTATAACAAAGCCATGAATTTGACTCTTTCCAACAGCCACTCCTTTTCTTCTTCTTTTCCTTCGAAAAATCTGCAATTCCTCTCCATCCATAATAATAAAATTGAAGCAACTTTGATGCATCTCCATGCTCTTAGAATTGTGTAGCTATCAATTTCCAAGAGAAGAAGATTCATGCCATTTTTCGGCAGGGCCCAAATAAACCCAAATTCTGCATGAACTTTGTTCCTATGAAATATGAGCAAGGGCAGTGTAACAATAAATGATTCAAAGATTCGGCATCTCTCTTGCAAAGTACACACCATGAATTTAACCCTCCTGTGAGCAACTAACCAAGAGAACACCTTTACTTTTGTGGGAATACCAGCTGCACAAATGACTTTTGAGAGCAAAATGTGGGTGAATGGAGAATCGATAAGAGATCTGAAAAAAGAAAAGCAAGAGAAACCCTTCCCTTTCAACAACCATCTTCTATAATCTATGCTCCCTGAAGACAACCTAACAGCCTCGATGACTCTCATTAATGAAAGGAGCTCCTCCAACTCTCTCTCATCTAAAAAAAGGATAGATTCTTAAGTTTCTGTTCATTACGCTTTTCTGTATTTCATCCATCGGTAAATTGGTGCTCTAAATTTTTCATCTATTTTCTTTTGTTTCTGGAAAAGGTCTTAAAAAATGTTTAAATGTTTAATATAAAGCATCAGATGCAATGTGAATTTTTGGCGATTACAGAGATATCATCAAGAACAAGTATGATGCAAAAACGAAGTAGCTTGATATATATATAGTCCCTTGTAGTAAGCTATTACTTGGGGTTATGCCTCATGCTACATTAACATTTGGTTAAATATGAAAATCAATATTGACAGGTGGAGTCTGAGAATTCCCACGCGGAACTTACATGTTGATCACTCCATTGCTCTTGATCGCTTATGTCATTTTTATTTTTTTTTATTCTTCATCCCATAAGAATTATGTGGAATTGGAATTACCTAGAAAATTCCACAAACACAAACACAAAAAAAAAAAAGATGAAAAATAACATATTTTCCAAGTTTCCATGGAAAACTTTGCCAATCAAACACACCCTCATTGTTTGTTAAGAGTCTCAATCTTTTCTTTTGTTTCAATACACTGATGGAGAAAACAGATCAACACAAAGCATCATATACAACACGGATTTCGTTGATTCAAGAAATATCACCAAGAATTGATGATGATCATGACATGATCATCATCATCATGTCATGATCATCATCATGATGTGAAAGCAAAGTAGCTTAATGTATCAGTCCCAAGTAGTGATCTTGCTTGAGGTTATTATCATGCCATATTTTATCAAAATACCAAATTAATATTGCTCTGTCACTTGTCTCAGTTTTCTTGTACTTTATTCTTTATGTTTCTCACAAAAGCCACCTCTGCTCAATGCTCATAGATGAATTGAGAAAACAAACCAGCCAAAAGCACTTCAATAACTGCAACTTGTTGCTGTTGAAGAGATCCAAGGACTTAACAGGCCACTATTACAGGCCTACAAGGTTTGTTCTCTTTATCCCTTATTTGTCTTTCACCTAGCTCAAAGTTTGGATTCACACTTTCCTTTTGAGACTTTTCAAGTTTAAAGTCCTGGTTCCTTTCTGGAACGTAATCAATGCACCATATCTCATCATAGTAAACAAGTTTTGTTCTTGACCATTGATTATGTTGAAGTTGGTGTTTTCCTTGAGAACTGCAGAATTCAAAGAGAGACTCTTAATTTGGAAGAAAAGGAGTAATATAAATGGAGGAAAACGAATTGGGGTTATGGATTGGAGTTCGACAATGTGGAGAAAGGGTTTGTTTGGGTGGGGTGTAGGAGGTTTTATGGGCAATCATAATTTGTAATTGCTTTTAATGTATCTTATTACTTTGGAAACTACTTCAAGTCATTAATATATTTTTGTGTATTGAAATAAAAGTACTTGTGAAAGAGTAAATTTTAATCTTTCTTGAGCAAATTTTAGGTATTACCATTTTGTTTTCTGATTTTTCCTAGATTTCTCTTGAACTTTGATAAACTAGTTACAACTCTTCTTCGTTCACGTGTTGTCCAATCCGTGCACCAACAACTTGCCAAGCAAATTCTGGCTAACAGGGCTAAGGGAGAGATTTGAGGAGTAAGTATTTATTAGCACAGCTGGAACTATATGAAGATGTAAATACTTAGTATAGTGATTTAGACCTTTGATTTTGCTATATGACAATTTTTTGTTTTGTCCGTTGCAACACATTATTGTTACAACATATATACACTTGCCCCCACCACCCAATATTTTTTTTTGGGGGGGGTTTGACGTGCCTTTGTGTTACGAGCTTCTCATTTTTTTTTTATTTTTTTTTTCTTTTCATCTTTCCTACTTTATCTCTCCGTTGAAGGGAAACATGTTGAGGTGTTTTTGTTGTCACTTTTTGACTTTGTTGGCTAATGAGTATAATTTGATACTTGAGTCTTTTACAGAAAGGAGGACAAAATCTCAAAAACTAACATAATTATTGTGCTCATTGGTTGGATTCCTTTTAATTTTCAATGGGAGAAAAATTACTCCGTTTTTCTCGAGTAATAATCATTGCAATGTTTTTATTTTCTATGTTTCTTCTGGTATTTGAGTCAATTAGTTTTTAAATAAATTCTGTGGCTTTCCTCTGGTCAAAGTGCTGTTATTTTTTTTTTTTTTGTTGTTCAACTTCCTCAAGCTCCTTTTTCTCTTTCTTGATTTCATATCTGAGTTGATTATATGAATCTGGTTAACTTATGCTGTTATGCATAAAGAATTCTATAGAAGAAAAGGGCCCAGAGAGTTTTTATTCGTTATGTTTTGTTTTTAAGACATGTTATAATCATGTTTTGTTTTTAGTTACTCTTTTTTGTTTTGTTCTGACAACAATATTTTTGGTTTGGGTAGAGATATTGGCACCTCAAAAAACACTCGGTAACACTCTCACTTTCATTCAATTCTTTGCAATCGAATAAGGTGTCTATTACTCGGTTCTTGAGGGCTGAATATAAGCTTATATACTTGGTCTTTGACAACCAAGTTAAGCATTATCAAGTTTATTTATACTAATAAAAGTAGAAGTGTTACCAAGCGTTTTTAAGGTGCCAATATCACCACATCTTTGTTTTGATCTTGTGGCATGTGTTAAAACTCTAAGTTTGGCTATTTTTATTTGATTTCCGTCACGTGCAAGAGTATAAAAGTGAAGAAAGAGCCCATATAAATATATACCTTATAACCAAAAGTAAATATTAAAAACCATATATAAATATACCTCATAAGTAAATATTAAAAGATACAAATCCCCCAATCAAAGAAAGTAGAAATAAATAAAAATGGATAAGGCAAAGAATTGAACTCTTCTGAAGGTTATAACAAATACAACTAGGACATGGAGAGATTCCACTTCAGTAACAGTAGAAACCTTTTTGTACACGTGCTGTTTGAACAACTTGTACCCTTCCTCCCCTTTGTTTGGACTTTGGATATATCAAACTTCAGGCCATTGTACCTTAATTGTATAGCTTCCAACAATCACTCCATCGAAACAGAACAGGGACTGCATTCTTATATGTCCAAACAATCGCTGAGCATGCTTACATTCTACCTATTACTTCCACGATTTCTCCTTGCCATTGGTTTGGTACGAGCACGAAAGAAAAGGAAAGGCAAAAGGATTTAGCAAGGAACTGTGCAAAGGAATGACGCATAGGTAATTTTTCCAGTTTATTTTCCCTTCCACCTTCCATACCAAACAAGAAATATGGAATCCTTCCCTTTTATTTCCATCCTTGCTACGTTACCAAACTTATATGAGAGTAAAAAGCTTCTTTCCACGTTAGTAGAAAACAGATTCTGTCCTCCTTTTCCAAGGGACCCTTGAAGTACCGTTGTAGAGTTGACACGAGAGTGAGTTTCTTCCTTGAGTTACAAACTTACAGCAGTCCAATGGAGCATTGATACCTTAAGCTCCAAAAGTTCCATTCAGAGTGGCGCTCAATTGAAAATTTTGGCTTGCTGGTAACACCAAACTACAAGAACATGAAAGTTTCACTGATCAGCTGACAAAAAAATTGAATTGCATTTAAATTTTCGTTAAAAAATCAAGAACCACGCGGATTGTTTTCAAAACCCAAAAACAAAGAAAACAAGAAAAGAGGTACTATATGAAGTATGTTCAAGGTTATAATAAATTCAAGAAACAGAGACAGGCCACATTCATCAATCAAACAGGCAGTACTATAGAAAGTCAGTCTACCATCCGTTTGAAAATGGACAGCTTGGATTTTGACATTAGTTTTTTTCTTTGTACGAGTCCTTGCCAGATGCACAAAGTACTTGATAAATCTAAGCCATCTATTTCTTAAATCAATGGTCCATATTACTATTCTACTCCAGAGTGATACCACTCTCCCAGGAGTCGGATTCCTTCAAAGCAAGCTCATTATGCACAATCTACTCTATGGATCGATTAAACTTTCATACCTCAAAAAAAAAAAAACATAATGCAGAAGCAGCAAATAGTACTCTTAACAATTCATTGCCAAGATTATGCAATTGTATAAATAGGATTCATATGTCATAGCACAAAATATGTTTAAACGAAAGAACTCATTAAGCACCTTTGATCTCAATACATTCGCAGGACGCTTCTTGCAATTGAATTCGACCCATTCGGCTTACTCATCCATGCTCCACCTCTCCGGCTACTACTCAAAGGTCCCCAGTAAAAGCCATTATCAAACTCATCTCCTTTCGTTTTCCCATTTCCATACGTCTCCACATTTGATTTCCTTCCACTAGAAAATGCCCCGCCATTGTTATTCGAACTCCTCCAACTCACACTACTATTACTCCGATTCATCCTCGGATTATAACCCAGATTTTCCCCTCTCATCTCTTGCCAAGACTGTGAATACGACCTCTCAATCCCAATCCCACTTCCTCTACTATATCTCTCCTCAGCTTCATCTCTGCTTAGGCCATTGCCATTGCGTTTCTGTATAAAACCCCAAATTTTCCAATTCCACCTTCGTGACTTTTTTAATTCCTTCCTGTCCCCATTTTCATTCCCACAAATGTTTTCTTTCAACCCAAACGGCCCCGAGCAATCATCTCTCAATGGATTGGAATTGTTCTTAACTCCATTGAAGGAATCAATAGTAGCAGGGGAAACTTTCGAATTCGTATTTCCCTTACTTTCATCGATCCCGGCCACTACTGACACAGCAGTTCTTCGGATCGAACTAGAGCGATCGAAAGATTTTCTTCTTCTGGAGGAAGAATCTGCATAGTATTCTTTAGTCTGGACTGAACCACCGGGGATTATTTCATTGATACAATTCACAGTTTCCACTTCTTCCACCGGAATGGATGCATCAGATCGTGACACGTGTACTGCCGATGCCGGAGCATCCTCCACCAGAGAAACCATCGGAGGTAGCCGGGGAAATGTCCGGCCGATCATATACCCGTCCCACGAAGCACGAGGTTCGTCGAAGGAATACCTGGCGAACATTGATTGCCCACATTTAACACTTGTAATAAATGTTTTACACCTTTAAATTTATGTTCATGACTTCATGTAAATTTACTTATGCATATTTATCGGCGGATTATATTTACACCCTAAAAACCTTCAAATTTACGATACCTTGGATCGTCGAATGAAATCCGGCCTGCATCAAGCGAGAACCTCGGATCTATGTCGCATGATCGCCGGCCAAATCCGTAATCGGCGATCTCCGACTGCGTTTCCCTGAACTGCCTCGAGATCGGCTTCTCCATGGCGGATTTGGCGCCGGTGGTCGTTTTCTTCACCTTCTGCTTGCCTCCTCTCCATTTTTGCCATTTCTTACTGAAAACCGAAGCTGCAGACCAGAAACTCACTGATGCCTTTTTTGGCTGTGAATCGATGTTGATATGATCTTTCATTGTCTTTAGATTGAGATCCTCCCCTTCCTCCTCCTCGTTTCTCTCTTGAATAACTTGTTCCTTTTCTTCTTCTTCTTCTTCTTCTTCTTCGTTTATGTTGGGAACATTTGGCTTTTCTAAGACCCCAATTTCTTCAATTATCTCAGTATCCGGTTCTTCTTCATTTATGTCAGGTACATTTGGATTTTCTAAAACCCTAATTTCATCGTGGTGGTGGTGGTGTTGCTGTTCCTGCTGGTTGATTGGATTTTGAGAAGATTTGAATTCGTTTTCGATGGTGAAAAGAGCGGAGAGAGTGGCGTTGGGGTTGGTGTTGGTGTTAATATTTCGAACCCTAACGTCACAGGACTTTCTCTGTGGCTCGAACAAGCCCGAAAAAGCCTCGTTTTTGGAAGCGGAGAAGGATTTTGATTTGGTTAATTTCTCAGCGGTGGAGGGGATTTTGAAGAGGGATTTGATGGCGGAGGAGGTAGAGGGACGGCGGGAGGAGGGGGGAGAGGATTGCGGATCAAGAGTTGAGAGGCGTTCGAAGAGGCAAGAGGGACAGAAGCCGGAGAAGTTGTCTTCGGGGTGGCGGTCGCAGGTGAAGGAGGATCGGTGGGGTTGCGGTGGCGGTGGTAGTGGGTCGGTGGTGGTGGTGGGATTCATAAGTGGTATTGGTGGTGGTGGTGGTGGTGGGGTGCAATGCGCACTGTGTGCATGTTAGAGCGATTTGGCATTAGGGGGGGAATGTATATGAGGAACAGAGTGTGTTGTTATTTTAGTAGTAGAGAGAGAGAGAGAGAGAGAGAGAGAGGGAGGGAGGGAGAGAGCGAGAGAGAGAAAGAGAGAATCAGAGAGAAAGTGAGAGAGAGAGAGAGTGTGTGTGAAAATGATATATTAAAATGTTTTCCTTTCCTTTCATGCACTACAGTACGGACTATAAAAATTGGTAAAGACGACAGATTTATCATTCTCTTACCCTTGGTGAAGTGAACGACCAACTTTTTTTTTTTTTTTTCATGTTTTTTATTGCCAAAGACACTCACTACTTTTAGAAAAACTATCTTATAATTTCAACTACGCCAATATTTTATCTTTTTAATTATATATACATATATGAGTTTTTTAGCCTCGAAATGTTTGTTTAAAGAATGAATATATTTTATTATATCAGTATGAATAATTTTGAGTTTTATATGTTTAATGCTGAAACATATATTTGAAAAACATATTTTATCCTTTATATTGATCAGGCTCCCTGCGTATACACATATTTTTAGTAAATATATTTTTAGGGCTAGTTTGATTTAAAATTTAAATTATTCTTGAAATGCAGTATTCCATTCTAAAAAGATTTTAATTTTTGGTTCAAGTTTTAAGTTAGGAATACATCATTCCATAAATTGAATATTTCTTCAAAATTCTCCCTTTTAAATAGATGAAAATAGATGATTATTTCAGGTATTCTTTACTAGATTTTCTCTTAATACCAAAATATCTTTTTTACTTACCAATAAAACAACTTTTTTCCATTTATATTATCTTTAAAATGGGAAAAAATATTGTTTTTAAACTTTTTTTTTATTATTATTATTTTTTATTATTAAATACATACAACGACTTTTCAAAATTCTTAACAATAAAATCTTAAGTTTTACATTTGTAAAATTGTTAGGACTTGTTTTTTAATTTTATAAAATGAATAACATTTTGGTAGTTCACACATATTTCATTCATATTCTCGTTTGAATCAAATATAGAAAGATAATTTCACATTTCAAGAAAGAAGAATTCATATTCGAATCAAACATTGGCAAGACATTCTAGATGCCAGAAAAAATAGTTTTTCAAGAATCTAGGATACACATTTTATTCCCAAAATTCAAACCAAATGAGACCTTGAAATTGAATACATGTTTATTCTGTTATTGTAAAAAATAGTGGTAGATTTATTTATTTTTTTAGTATTAAAATTTAAGATTAAACAGGAAGTTTGCATCTTATAATAAGTTTTTCTTTTTTAAAATATGCGTTAACCATTCCTCAATGGGTAATGTTATACACATCTCTAGTTTGTACCTAGGACACCATAATAGCTACATTACCACATTTTATATCATTAATAATTAAGACCATCACAAAAAACACCCAAAAATATAAACACCGAGTTGGTAACTTGTTGCCGAAATTAGACATTCGATTTAGTAACGTTCCACTGACTTAACTTAAACGTCAACTTTTAGCTGAATTTTTATTTATAATTGGGTAAACTGTCACCGAATATGAACCTTCAAGTCGTTAGCTTCCCACCAATTTGTATGTTATGTAATTGGACAACCAACTTCTAATTTTTTTAGCCAAAACACCAAATAATTCTGTGGTGTTTTAGTTATAAATTATGGGTGTATATAACATCATCCTTCTTCAACTACATATTTTTTTTATTTCTAACAAATTACCTGGTTGGACTTTTAATATAATAATTCATAGAAGATAAAATGTACACACGCGTGTTTTAAAGATAATGTAATTTGTTAGTCCTACATAAAATTTAGGCAAATAGTCGAAAAATGCCCTTATAAATGTGGTGCCCAAATCAAAAGCAACTTTCTTTTTGAAATGTTTTGTTAATTTTATATAATTTGGTTTGGGTTTGGTTTTCAAAGATTCTTGTGGAAAGAGAAAGGAAAAAAGAAAAAGCAAATCACGCCTCTCTCTCACTGCAAGGCACCACATGGTTGTCTCTTTGTTTCTCTCACATTTCGCTTTCCTTGCTTTTTCTTTTTCATTGTTTTGGCTCTCTTTTTGTTTTATGGCTTTCTTTTTTTTTCCCCCCCTTGTCTTTTTTGGTATTTTCCGTCGAAATGATTTTCCACTGCTTCGGTGTTTTCCCCCAGGGATTTGTCATTTGTGGGAAATAATGTTCCATTTGCCCAAACAGTACCACATAGGTGGATTTTGTTTGAAATGATAAATTGCAAAGGTGACCATTTCTAACCAAATTATTTCACTCTTTGCCTAGACGAGACAAATGTTAGAGACTCCTTATTTATTTATTAACAATGCAACTCGTCGCATATTCCATTTGTCTATAACATTATATTTAATAACTTTTAATATTATTTATTTTTTTCTAAAAACATCTTATGTTCTTGTGTATCCCATGGGGACTACTCTTCTATTTCAAATTTGGGAAGGACAATTTCTTTTTTTTTGGTGGATGGGATGGACAATTTCATGACCGTGCAATATCATATGTTTTCTTCCGGATATATATATATATATATATATATATATGTGGTGGGAATTTGCACAACATTGCATGATGCAATTTTTGGAGATTTAAGACCGAGAATAATTTCGAGTTATTTTGCAAAAAATAAATAAATCCATATGTTGTAATGTTTGATTTGTTTAGCCTATGTGTTTACGGTGATTTTATTTTTATATGTGATTTTTTGTAGTTAATTTGTATTATTAAATTAATCTGCGTTATCTATTAAATTAACCCATAGGCATGGATAAACTTACAAAATAAAAATAAAAAATAGTGACTTAATTTTTGTAAATATTATTTTGTAAATAATTTAATATTAAAATATCCATTAAATTAATGAGTGTACCCTTTAATTAAGTAAATATAAATATTATATTGATAAAAGTAAAACTAAAGTTAAGAATGGTGAAAAAAATCATTTGTTTCTATTCTTCTTTAAGCACTTTAAATCCCGCGATGTGATTTTTGGCACAATCTTTTTCGGCCTTTATTTGCCGTCAAAAAGTGATTTGTTTTTGGAGAATCTCATGTATTATTCACGTCTTCTTCCTTGATTTATTTTGTAAACCCTAAGACATACCAAGGATTTTTAACCAAACCTTCTCTCTTCCAATTGTCGTCATTTTTAAGTTTTTCTCTTTTTAACAAGAATGGACATCAACATTTATTTGTCCCTGTATTTTTTGTTGCTTCTTCAGGTTGCTTGAAACTTTTTGGATTTTTCTTCGTAAAACTCACTTCTTTCGCACCAGTAAATGATCAATCCTTTTACAATCAAATCTAAATATTGGAAACTCTGGTTTTTTTTATACTAACAACCACTCCACAAATCTTATCAGCAACTTTGCACCATAACATTATATTATCTCATAAATGAAAAATCTGCATTAATTAGAATAGAATAAATAAATCTCGTGTTAAGAATACTAGTTATTATTTAATATTTGATTTAAGAAATAGTTACATCTTTAATAATAAAAAATTGAGTACAATCCCATGCGACAGGTCTACTATTTTTCACTTTTTGCATCGGCACATAATTGATGTCACTTATAACCGATTGTAACACTAATACAGTTTTCGAAATAATAAATTCTTTAAAGGTGATACTTTAAAATCCTAAAAAATATATATAATTAATTATGGTAAGGAAAAAATAAACAAAAAATATTAAGGTCACTTGAAAAATGTAAAATTGTTATTCTCAGTACAATTTTCTTATTATACAAATCTTACCAAGACAACACTTGAGTTTTGGAGCTGACATTAGATATTAAGTCAAGTTATGCTAAAATTCGTAATGTTGTAATCGGAATTAAGTTTTTTTTAATTAGGGTTCAAGTAAGAAAATAATTTCAAGTACAAATTCATAAGGAAAAACAAAATTCCAAGGCACATACCATTGAACGTTCAATTTTTGGCCTATTAGAGGATTGTGATGCAAATAAACCATGCACAATAGTTATTCCTAATTCTTTCTCAACTTCTTATGCTACATTAATCCATTATATTATGGAATATTCGTCTTGCAAAATATCGTTTGATTTTCTCGTTGGCAAAAGATCTATCATTGTTGTATAGTTAACTAATATAATTGTATGGTTTATACTTTCATTGATTAAACTACTTATAAATTACTCTATTGTTTTTAATAAAACCTTTAAGAAAACCTTTAAAGAAAAATAAGAAATAAATTAATATAGAAGTAGATTTTGATTATAAATATAAATTAAAACTCAAAAATATAATTATAAGTTAATTTTAATTGGTAGATATATTTCTCAATTTTTAAAAGGGTAATATTGTGAAAGTTTGTCAAAAATTTCATAAATTAATCATGAATTAAGTATAAGAAATCGCAAATAAAAATAAAATCAATCATATTTAATGGTTGTGTTTTAAGATTAGGTGAGGTAGTTAAATTAACTATCATCATATTAGTGTTGAAGTTAGTATTTTATTTATTGACAATAATCTTATTTTAACATTTTTTTTTCTCTTTTGTTATATTATGATCGATAAACCTCATCGACCACAGGTACTATCGGTTGCCGTAGTCAACGGCCAGACATCCGGTAGTGACAAAATATAATATTTGTTTATTAAAAATAAAATATTATTAGGTCTTTGAGAAAGAAATAAAAGAATGAGAGGTGAACAAAACACTATATGGTATAATAAAAATTAATAGCATATTTACAATTATGTTGTTCTTCATTTTTTACCTTTAGTTATTTTTTAATTTAAATAACAGAGTGTCAAAATCAGTTTTCACGCACTTTGACTAATTTGTTTGGAAGAGAGCATACCGTTAACTACTAATTTTTTTTGTAATTATCCAAATTTAACCTAAAAACCTTCTAGTCGAATTCATTATTAATCCTATTGTCATGACTAATGAACTCCACTTGATGATTCATTTTTTTACTTTAATAATTTGATGTGTATTACATATTTCATTTACTTTCTTTGAAGTTGAATATAATTTTTTCAAAAGGGAAAAATAGAGTTAAAATGGAAAAGTAAGAAAAAGAAAAATCGGATCCCACACCGTCCAAAATTTGTGTGTATACAAATATATATATATAAGTCCAAAATTTGTCTCCTCGGGAGACGCCATAAAGGAGAATGACAGGTCACCATTCATTCCTCCAAGTTGACACAGACATTGCGACATCATTTCGTACACTATTCTAACCTTTTCCTTTCTCTCTTTTTTTTTTTTTTTTAAATCCAAAAAATTCAGACAGCTAATGTCCAAGGAATTCTAACTTGGGAAACCTACTCAAAGTTTGATTAATAAATTTAAGTATTTAAACTCTGTTTAATAGTAATATAAAAAATAAAAATAAAAATAATTAATTTAGGTGAAAAAATAAATTGAAGTATATGATGAGATCTTTTCTATCTCATACTCTTTTTTGTAAATATATGTCCTACATCTTCTTTTAATATTTTGTGAAATTTTTTTTTTCACCATCATTGAAAGAAAATTTTGTCATGGAAAAAAACAAAAAGCAAGAGTTAATCTAACAATATCCCTCAATTTATTTTTCATCTTCTCACCTAAATTAGTTTTTTTTTTCATTTTTCATATTGCTATTAAACGGAGCCTTAAATTTTTTTTTTTGGTAAACACAAATTTTGTAAACACTTTTCTAACAGTGAAAAAGATAGAAGTAAAATCATTCATCTAAAAACTCATGGAATTGATTTTGCTTTGTGATTACCTAACATTTCTTACAAAAATTTTGGACAACAATACTAATATCTAAATACTTTTCATACTTTACCAAATACAAAAAAGAAAACTTAACAGAAACTTTAGTTTTCCACTTCCACGAGAAAGATAAGGGAATTGATTTCCCTTCAGTGAACCAAACAAGGCATTAGTGTGTGCTTGATACAGTTTTTATTAAAATTAATTGACTTAATTTGAGTAAAAATAATTTTATTAACTCATATATAAATACTGAAAATTAAAATATCGAAATTGAACTTATTGAATTTTTTTTGTTTGATTCTAATGTTATTCCTGTAAAAACTAAAAATACTAAAAAGGTAAAATACTAAAATTATTATTTTCAAAATGACCGAAAGTAAATATACTAAAATTACCAAAATAAATTATATATACTTCTTTAATCTTAAATTAATAATCTCACTTTTAATTTAAGTGTCTCAAATTGCTAGTTCTATTTTTCTAATTAAGCTTTTAAAATATTAGTCAATTGAATTATCTTTTTAAAAAACAAGCCAGGTAATTCTAGCCACACTTTTTTTAGTGTTAAAGTGAGATTATAATGTGGCCTTCTTGGTGGAGATGTTTATATGGACCTTTTTTGTTGGTTAAATTATATTGTAAATAAATTTCTTTTACTCTTTGTTAGTTAGTATTGTATGCTTCTTATTTATTTATTTATTTATTTATTTATTTTCTTTTACTTTTTGCTTGTTTAGCATTGAATGCTAGGGCTGGCAATTCGGGTTCGCGTGTCGTGTTCGGGCCGTGTCAACACACAAGTATTACAGTATTAATGTCAATCCGAATACGACCCGTTTAACTAATCATGTCATTTATATTAACTTGAACACGACCTGTTTATATTACAGGTTACACGACACGACCCGACTAACCCGTTTAATAAATAGGTCATGTTAAATCTGCAACTCGACACGACATGACACGATTAACCTTTTAAGATTATAATAACAATTAAGTCTCATATAAAAAAATTAACTTGTTTTATAATAATTTTAAATTTTTAATAAGTAATAATAAGTATCACCCAATACCAAAATTCAATATTAATAATCTAGAGTCAAAATATATAACATTTCATCACCGAAGCATAAACATAAAAAAATAGTATTTTGTCCATCATTAAAAACATAATAACTATCATCTACTACCAATACTCCAAATAAGAATATAATTGTTCAAGAAAGATGGCAAAATAAATATATATATATATATTATATAGCTGTAAAAGAAAATAAAAATAATAATTGTGTTAATTGCGGGTCAATTTCGAGTTAGCGGGTTAACCCGAACACGACCCGTTTAGTTTGCAGGTTAAACGTGTCTGACCTGAAATTGACCCGAACCCGTTTATGCTTGACCCAAACCCGCTAACTCCGTGTTGAGTTCGTGTCGGGTTAGCGTGTCGTGTCAAATATTGCCGGCCCTATTGAATGCTTCCTTATTAATATTACTTTATTTTGTCCTTTGCAAGTTTAATATTGGTTGATTTTTGTTTAATATTTGTTTACAACTTAAATGAATATCAAAATTATTTTGTTAGAAAGAAAAAATGAGAATATCAAATAAAATTATTTTGTTAGTGGTATAATGTCAGAAGTATAAAATAATAAACACAATGTTCTAAAAATGCTTGGATTCCAAATTTTATCATTATACACGCATGGTTAAAATATCAACATCTCTCCTACAGTTATTCCATGAGAATGTAAGGCAACCAAGTTATTTTACCGTCCTTAAATTTACCCCGTAAACTTTCTTTTATTTGTATGCTCGTAATAATATTTTACATGTATTTGAATGTCTTTTAATTATTTTAGTTGTTCTTCCCACTACCAGATGCCCGTTTACCGAAATAATATTTTACAAAAGAGTATCGTAGACACACTTTTACCGAAATACTAGAACAAACTGAGAATCAAAATTAATATAAATTACCAAAAAATCTAGTGGTTTAGTAATGGTTTTTAATTTCAAATACCGGTTGCTAAACTGTCATGGAGTTTCCTGTTGTTATAAGCAGTACATTTCAACCAATGAAACGGTAAGCATGATTTACAAACTAAATTACTGAAATGACACCCCTATCTCCACTGCATAGTATACAAATTTAATTTTAATAGTTAAATTTGTCCTATCAAAATAGAAAAATAGTATTACATGCATAAAAGATAAAATGAGCTTAGACGATATATTGAATATCATCTCATTCTCTGACAACATTCTTTATATCATCTGAGCTCTTGCTCTAGATGATTTTGTTATTTAGTTTTTTTTTATACTCACTACAAGAAAAAGGGCCTTTTGTGACGGGTGAAAAACCGTCACAAATAGTTAAAATCCGTCACAAAAACACATTTATGACGGCTTTGCGACGGTTTTCGAAGCGTTACAAGTTAGGGGTGTCTCAAAAACTTAGTGGCGGCAAACTTCCGTCACAAATACTTTTTGTGACAGATTTGTGACGGTTTTGTCGACGTTACAAAAACCCGTCATTTTTGTCAATCTATTGTCACGAAATATTTGTGACGGCTTAAAGTGTTACTTATATTGTTATTGTTGCGACTGCTGCTGTCACAAATACGTAATGTTGTCCGTCACAAATATTGCATTTGTGACGGCTTATTCTTGTTACAAACAAACATGTGTGCTTATTTGTGATAGCTCATATTAGTCGTCACAAAAAGTATTTAGCATTGTCATAACACTACTGCCTAATTCAATTGATAGTTGAAAGTTGTTCTAATTAAAATTCAATTCCATCAAACCAATTAAAAAAAAAAAGCAAAATGGAATAACATCAACTAAATAATTTTCATCACATAATTTACTATAGTTATTACCAAACCAAAATACAATATCCAAAAGTATTATCCACCAAGGAACATAACATATTGCTTAATATCAATTCAAAATTTTAAAATGGTGCATACAACATATAGTCTAAGCAAACAAAACCATTGTCTATATCATCTAAACTTGGTCTTGTAGTTGCTGGTTGAACAAAGTGCGGGCCCACCTTGTTCCCGGGGTTTTAGCGGACCCGCTGCTGAACCAATACTCACGATTAGCTCCCTTACCATAGCACTCGCCTCATTGATTTGCTCAAATGTGCCCTCAAGCTCGATGTTCCTTAGGTTTGGATCAGACTCGTGGTGTCGAATGGCTAATTTGACTCTTGTTGGCCAATATATCTACTTTGAGTTCACCCCACCCTTCACTATAATAGCTCCTGCAAATAGATATTGAAAAATGAGAAATGATACATGATACAATAATGAAATAAGAACTGGTGGAATTAACAATTATCAGGTAAAGGTTTATCGGTCTCTGCTAATTAACGGGTCGACCCACTAGAAATGACCACACTAATGGATGAATAAAACCGATTACACATATATAAAGTTTATACACACTAGTAGGAGTGTTCACGGGTCGGTTTTTTCAGTTTTGAACATGTCTCAACCAAACTGACCGCGTTGATTTTGCCTTACATGTCAACCAAACTGAAGCAGCAGCTAGGCTAAAACCAAAAGGTACCAAGTCGATTTTAGGGACATGAGTCTGCTTTTAATTTTTTAGGTTATTTTCATATGAGACAATTTAATTCATGGGCCTATCTTGTTTTTTTTGTTTTCAATTCTTGTCAAATATCTACATTATCTATGTCATACAACCCAAAAATATAATCCCCAACCTATAAAAAAGTGACATTGTATATATTGGGGTGATTCAATTTTGGTCAATTTTCAACCAATCCTCTTTGTTTTTATATTTCTAAACCGAATCTTGAACCTTAAACAACTAATTGGTTCGATCCAATTGGGCTCAGTTTGTCGGGGTTTTTAAAAGACTGTACACACTACATACTGATAAGACACAAAAATAAAACCAATAATTAGTACTTGCAAGAGAAGCATCTATGCTGATTTTGGCTGTGGCCGACCTGCAAAAAGTGGAAGCATCTATACTAAATACATGTTTTTTATTCTCATAAAAAATCTATTTCAATTGCCAAGATATAAATAATAAATCAATAAAAGGTTACACCTCTTACATGCTCAACAAAAAATTTGAATTCTTCCACCCATCAAAAAAAAAGAGACAAGAAAAATGTAATAGTAGAGTGTTAACATGTGCCCCGGTGCATATTAAGGGGGGTGTATTCAATTGAGATTTTAAAAGATTGTTTATGAATAATTTAGTCCAGTGGATTTTAAAAGACTATTTAAGAATGTAATGACTTATAAGATTTTTTTAAAAGATTTTTTATACTCAAGATTTTTTATGTTTGGATTTTAAAGATTATATCATTAGAATTTATAAGATTTGAAAGGACTACATAGATTTTTTATACTCAAGACGTTTTATATTTGACTTTTATGATAAGTAATGTTTAGTTCAATGATGCACGAATTCTCCGGCATCAGCCTCTAAAACCCAAACTTTCCAAATGATGATGGAATTTTTCCTTACCAAAGGTTCTATAAAACCCGCTACCATTTTTTGATAAAAGAAACAAAAAAAATTTTAATAAACATTATGATTCTTGTGAAAGGCAGAGAGTGCCGATTTTGGTGTTTATACCCATCAATGAAATTTATTTAAAATATCAATAAAATTATGCAAGCAATCTTCAAAATGGAGTTCAATTGAAGAGCCCCACTCTTCAATGGCAAGAAGGCACTAAAGGGAAAAAATAAATTGAAATACATAAAAATAGTTCAAATCTCAAAGAATATGAAGATGTACACATACATACATATATGTATATATATATATATAAAGAGAGAGATGATATATACATACCCACTTCATAAACAAAAGCATTGGTGAAGTTGAGAAAGGAAATGGGTGAATGAAAGAGGTAAATGTAGAGAAGAGAGATGAGAGAATTGGTAAATCTCTAGCATAAAACAAAAGTCTCACGAGAAAAGTCTCATGGGTTAGGGTGAGATTCTTTATAGGGTTTGGTATTTATACTTTCCACTAAAAAGTCACACAAATTCCTAATTTTAAAAAAATCCATTGAAATTAGCAAGTTTTTGAATACCAAAAGACTTTTGGTTACTTGTTTAAAGTCCTGATTGAATACCACTATATTTGAACACACTCTTTAAAATATCCAAATAGTCCTGATTGAATACCACAAGACTTATTTAGATTATTTAAAAGTCTTAATTGAATACCACAAGACTTATTTATCTCAAAATAGTCTTTTAAAATCCTAATTGAATACACCCCCTAAGTATGCGCGCTATAAGTGAAAGTAATTAAGTATTGTATGAGGATTTGTGCACCATTTAATGCATTTTATGTTTTTGTTATTTCTAAATTAAATTCTTATCATTTATCCTTAGTGGACAAGTTAACACTCCCCTAGTAATATTATTAATAATAATAGTAATAAAGATAAAATGAAGGATCTTCAAAACAAAATGCTTTCACCAATGAATAGTCACTTCCTCATAATCAAAATGTCCACCTAAACCAATGTGTTCTTTTACTCTTAATATTTGCATCTTGATCCTAAAAAGTTATGTTCTACTGATTTATAGCTACACCCAAAAAGAAAATTAGGTCCCTAATTTAGAGTCCATGTTGGACTTATTCACATGTTTTAAGAATACACTAATTTCATCATGATCAATGATTTCAATAAATTGTGTATCCTACCGTAAGTTTTGGTACGTTCATTTTAATTTTCAATTTGAGACATTCCAAAATGAATAATTTACTCTTAATTTGGTATATTATAAGTTTTATCTATCAAAAAGTAAAGGAAAAAAGGTAAAATAAAAGAATTAGCCTCATAGTTTGGTACAGTGGAACTATTATGTATCAAAAATTAAATAAAATAAAGGGTAAAAAAAAAAAAGAATTAGCCTCCAAAATGACATATGGAGCTCAGAAGGAAATTTAATATATTATATTAACCAACCTCTTCTCGGTCTAGACAAGCATCAGCAATTTCAATATTTCATGGAAATTGATTTTAGGTGCCACTGGTGTTCCAGTCCCATCAAAGGAGGTCATTCATTTCTCCCCTATTTATTTTCCAACCTATACAAAAACCAATTTTTTATTTTTAGAAAATACAAAATGAAGTGGTTATGAACACAAATGAAAATACATAGTAATAAAGTACCTTGTAACTTTCCACTTTCACAAGTCTATAATTCCTTCACAGAAGCAATAACTATTCTAAGTATTAATCTTGCAATGTATATGGGTGCAAAAAATACGAGGATAGAGGGGACAAAAAAACTACTATCTTACACTACAACTTTCTTTTGTCTCGTATTCCCTCTATATCATAGTGCAATATTAAAAGGAGGAGAATATGTGCCTTCATGTTGAGTTTTAGTTGTGACAAGCATCTCTGCTCATGCTACCACTATAAACAGAATGATCCCAAATATTACCAATAAAAAACGTTTCGCCGTTTGAAACTAATGTCGTCTAGAAGACAGGTACAGGGAGAAAACTCAATTTCTAATATACCTCTTCACATTCAAATAGTGTAACCAAAACAAATATATACAGACTTTAAAATGGAAGTGCACTTGAAAAAAAAGAACTAATGAGCTTAAATAGATGTTAGAGGAACAAGAGAATTACATATTCAAACATAAACACAGCCACATACTTTAGATTTTAGAACAATACTCAATTATGCAGAAAACATCAAAACTAAATATTTGCCATGACTAACTTATCTTTTACCTAAATAACCAAACATGTCGAGTAACTTCATTTAATATCAAATCATTAAAGACATTGGGATAGTTACAATAATAATACAAGAGATGAAAGTAAATACTCCAAAACAGGACTAATATCTTCATTTAGCATATAAATTAAAAGAACAGGTGTATATATACTACTGGAATCTTCGGCTCCAATATTTGGCTAAATAAAACAGATTAGCAACATCATGACTATCAATTCAATAGTTTAAGAGTTAGAAAAATGTTCCAAATGACCAAGTTCCACAAATAGCCAAGATCACATATAATTCAAAAGTAAAATTCTGAAGCCCTTAAACAAAGAGCATTACACAAATAACAGTAAACACATTGTCAATGATCTTATATAGTAGGGCTTATGTCTATATGAATCTACTCGATCCACATAAGCCTAAGACTCCCTTAGACAAAAACCTACACCATAAAGAATAAAAGAACCTGGATTCTGAATTCTGGATACACATATATTATTAATTTCGACACTAAGGAAGATAAATTTAGCTCAATTAAAGAATATATGCAGGGTTGATCCTTTTACAAACATAAAAAACTTAAATATTATTACTAGTAACATATTAAATGTGCATTCTATAGGCACAGCTCATGCAAACCAATTAACCTAGGGCATCAACCTAGGGCTTTATGCAATTGAAGTGAAACCTTAATTCGAAACTACAAACAATGTAACCTCAATTCAAAAGTAAAAAGAGCAAGCAAATTTACTTATTCAGAAGCTGTGATGAGAATCAAATCAATAGAAAAACCAGTAAGGCTGACAATCAGCCTTAATCCGAAACTAAAAACAACAAAAATTCGAAATAGTCAAAGATTAAAATTGGAACAATCAAAGATTAAAACCTAAGTCCTGGCAAAATCAACACATCAACAATTACATATACATAAAGAGTGATATAGAGAGTAAGACGTACGCTTGTAGAGTCGTAGAGATGGTGTTGATTTAAACCATTAGGAGCAGAATCCGCAAATCGATTGTACCGTGATAGAGCCTCCCTTCGCCATCCTTTGAATCGAACAATTAGGGAAGATAGAGCGAGCGAGAGAGAGGGGGTCTTACTTGGAGATAGAGTCTTAGCAGTGAACAATGTCGTGATGGTGGTGAGCGATAGTGCTGATGGTGGTGAGCACGTAGCTATAGGGAATAACAATGGTCAGCAGATACGTTGGAGGGGACTAGGGTTTTAAGGTGGAGAAGAGGGGATTAGGGATTGGCAATGGAGGACAGGGAATTAGGGATTCGTGTTGGAGAAGAGGGGGTTAGGGATTGGCGATGGAGAACAAGGCTTCTGAGCGGGAGAAAATAAGTATTTGGGGTTTGCTCTAGTAAGTTAATTATTTTTTCTTTTTTCATTTTTCTTTTTTAATATTCTTCGAATGGAACGACAACGTATTATTGCTTAATAATATATATTTTTTGTAGCAGCTCTCTAAGTCACGACAAATAAAGTTATTTGTCACAATTTTATGTTTAACCGTCACAAATAATTTTTTATTTGTAACGGGAACGTATCCAGACGTAACAAATAATTTTATTTGTGACAAGACTAAAATCTGTGACAAATAAATGACTTTAGTAACGGTTTTCGAGCCGTTATGAAAATATTCGTCACAAAAAGCTATTTTTCTTGTAGTGACTTTTGTTATACATTAAATAACAATAAACATATATATTTTTTTTTTGCAATTTCAAATGATAAACAACACATCTCCTTAAATATGAAATTTCAAACGACAAAAATATTATATTGTCCTACTATAAAATTTGAAAAAAGAAAACTTTTAGAATAATGAATATTGTCCAATGCATGTCAAACTAAAACTAGATAAACATCGTATCGTCTAGTTAGATAGTTTATCGGATGCCAAATTTAACTCGAGCTTAACTTTTTGCCTACCTTATTACATTTTTTTGTCTTGTTGTGCAGTATGTTTAAAGTTAAATTTGAATTTTTAGCTCTTGCCATGTAGCAAGTGTTAGTGCGTCAAGTTGTTAAAGAATTTGACCTCATGCTCATCTATTGTGTTTTGAACTTTGGACTCTCCTCTCTTAAACTAAAATATTGAATATATTATTTATATAAAAATGGATATATTTGTGTGTTGTATACATGAAAAAATAAAAAAATAAAAAACGAAAAATACGATTCCATGCTATCAAAAACAAATAATATATATACACACGTTTGTGTCTTAAATTATATTTTGAAGATATTATATTATTCGCAAGTGGCCTAAAAATTTAGGGGCATAGTCGAGAGCATAAATAAGTCGGATATAATTGTGCGGGATATAATATGATAAAAACCAGTTGGATAAAATTAAAAAAAATTTAAGTTGGGTGTAATCCGAGACTAGATCCAGTTATAATAAAATAAATTAGTAGAACTTCTACAAATGGACCAATCTCAATATCTATTGTCTAATACTTGGAAAGATGTGTCTAATTACACTCCAAATGACACATCAACACTGTCTTTATATATTTTATTTTTGACACTTTGTATATATTTTTTCATGACAAATTTATTGGCAATTTTTGGAGTACAAATAGGTGTAGCCTATTTCAAAAATGCTATTAGATCATAGCAAAACAATCAATCTACCTTTATTATATTTTACCCTGACACTTTATTTTTAACATAGAAAAAATCATTAATATTCACGAATGAAATTTTGATTTTATTTATGAATATCGAATTAGATTTTGTAAAATTCTTCATTTACAAAAGCTATATATATTATATTAAAATATATTACTTATATCATGGTTTTAAGATGCACTATATTTTAGTCATTGTCCACAAAAATTAGTTAATAATTTAATTTTTATTTGTGAATATTCAATAAAAAGTCGTAAGAAAATACTTTTTAAAATAAATGAAATTATAAATATCATGTAAAAAATAATTTTTTTTTACCAGTTGAGTACTTAATTTTTTAGTGGTTGAAATATGAGTCAACTGGTGGCTGAAGAAAGTGTTTTTTTTTTTTTTTTTTTTTTTTTTAAAGTTTGGCATTAATTTGCTATCCCACAAGTGTGAGGATAAAATAATACCACCTTTTAGGTGAGATAGAATAATCCGGCATCCCGTGGGTTAAAAATAAAATGTATAAGTGAAATTATTTTATCCTACACTACATCCTAACAAACTTACATCAAATGTGGTATCTTATCCACCGCAACACCAAAAATGACATAGGATTATTTTATCATATTCAGAGTAACATCAAATACGTAATATAAATTTGTTATCTTATCCTATCTTATTTTCTGCTCAACAAACACTCGTAAAAAAACGACTTCCATTATGCTATGAAGGAGAAAGTATAAAGAAAACATTTATAATTATTTTATCGTAAATTTAATAAAAGAACAATAAATCTATCATATACTTGGATCAAACCTATATATATAATCGAAACCAAACGGGATTTCTTACTACTCCCTTGGAATTATTTTCATTTCATGGCAAATTCAATTTATCCTTAGTGTCACGAGAGAAATGTGAGTTCGTACCTTCTTACAGCTGGTGGCAGGTCCTAGCCTCTCCTTTATTTTTTAAAATTTTGGTTATACTTTTTACATTTTTCAAATTCTTAGTAGTAGTTTTTTATGAATAAATAGACTATATTTTATCGGCTCATTCAAGTTTTTTTTACAAGTAAAATTTCAAATCTTTTCAAGTTAAACATTGTAATACAAATACTAATTTTGTATACGATAGGATTTACCGGCATAAAAATACAGAGAAAACAATACGCAACAAGGTATTTCTCAGTTAGCTTATTTTGAGTATATTTTTATGTTAATTACTTTTATATCAAAAAATGATAATTTGTGCATGTGGTGAGATCATTTAAATATCATTCTCATTTTTATGTGTAGATATTCTCGATCTTCCTTTATTTTTTGTGAAATTTTTTTCCTATCATCACTCAGAATTTTTTTTCCATGAAAGAGGAAAAAAAGTAAGAGCACATCTCATCACATTTTACAACTTATTTTTCAACTTCTCATACAAATATCTTTCTTTTTTTTTCTACAATTTTCATCTTGTTATCAAATGAACACTTAGAGTAAAGTTTTAGATTGCATGAGACAAGAGTTCAAGTTTCTCCGCCCACACTTTATTGGCCTCACACACCTAATATTTTCCATCGCTATATCAATGGATGCATAATTTATATACCATATATTAAATATATTGATGATGGTTGGTATATGCACAAAATTATCAAGTTTAACTTGAAAAAAGCATTACTTACCATTGGACCAAATATAATTATACAATTTTAATGTGAAGAATTATTGAATATGGTATTGGACACACGTAAAGTGTGTACCTAGGCTAGTAAAAAACTAAAAGCAAAGTATACCAAATATTTTCGAGACTTTTTAATTACATAATTCTTAGATTTTGATTTGAAAAATATAAAAATAAATAAGGCTTTGTTTGATAATATGATGGAAAATTATTGAAAAAATAATTTATTTGTGAAGAAGTTGAAAAATAAGTTGAGAAAGATGTGGTGAGATTAAGGGTGTAAATGGATATTCGAAAATCCGAATCCGTTCCGAATTTGAATATGTATTTTGTGGATATTTTCCGAATGGATATTTGAAAAAGCAGATTTTGATAATGTTTATAAATATCCGAAAAAATGCATATGGATATGGATAATAATAGTATTCGACCTGGATAATCCGTATCCGGAATAGATTATCCGTATTTGCTGATATCCGTATCCGCTATAATTTAGTATATATTTTATATTTCTCTCCCCATTAAAAAAAAGCCAAAATTTAATCTAGTGTGTACAAGCTAGCCCAATTTACTGAAACAAAAATTAACTAAACTAAAAAAGAAAAAAAATGCCTATAAAAGAAGAGAAGAAAGAGAAAGATTATTTACAACATATGTGATTTGTTAGCATGAAAGGTTCGAGACCATAACAAATTTAAAATTGTAATGGGATATTGAAAAATGAGGCTTATTTTAAAGAGTTTTCTGCAAAAAAATCAACGATTAATATTTTTGTAAATCAAGGACCTATATTTGTCTAAACTCCCAAAGAAGTACAAAGTTAACTTTGCAGTAAATTTTTAAATTATTTTTTTTATGGAGTCGTGCATAATTAAGTTTGCACTACATTTTTTTAGCATATCATTATAAATAAGTGTTTTAATTGACAATGCTTTAGAATAATTTTAACAAATTACATATTTAAAGCTCATTTATTAATACAATACACGTGATAATAGTTTATGGGTTTTGCAAAGTTAAGTTTACCCTCCTTATTTTTTAAAACATTACTATGTATCTGAGTTTATTTGATGTTGTTTTAGAGTTTTATGAATGAAACATAAGAATATACTTGTTAAAATATAAAGACATGATGCAAAACAAATTTGCATTAAATATTTTGGATTGCAAAGTTAAGTTTGCACAAAACACAATTTTGTATAAAGTAAAATTTTGCTTAAAATACAATTTTGGTCAAAGTCCTCATTTTAAAACAAAATTAATAAATAGGCCCTTATTTTATAAAAATAATAAAAATTAGGCCTTATTTTCAAAAAATATTATTCCCCTGATTTTTTATGAAAAATATTGTCACACAAGACCTTCTACCCCATTTCTAGAAATTGTAATGATTTTCAACTTTGATTTGTCATCTTAATCTATGTGGCTATCTTATAATTTTAATGTAAATCTTATTAGATCATACAAAAGAAATAAAAGAAATTCATTATTTGAGTTAAAAATTTGATATAAAATGTTAGTAATTATTTTAATACTTTTTGCAATATTTTGTTATATTTTTTGAATTACAACTTGTATAATGTCTTATTTTAATTGAAAGGTTATGTAGTCAAATATATTTTTAAAATTGAGCTATATATAGAAAAATGGATAGGGATATTATTCCAATCCGATATATTCGATGGGATAAGGATAAGAATAGTTTAATAAACTATTCGAAGGGATACGAATAAGGATTTGGATAGTAAATTTAAAAAATGATATGGATAATAGATAGTGTAGTATCCGGTCCGTATTCGATCCGTTTACATCCCTAGGCGAGATGCTCTCAATTTCATGTTTATTTTTAAGAGTATATGACTTTCATTAACTTCTTTTTTTTTTTTTTTTTTTTTTTAACTTTTAAAAAGTTTTCTAACTTACCATCCAAAGAATTTTTCAAGAAAAAACTAAAAATTAAGAGAATATCTCATCACATTTCTCAATTTATTATTATATATATATATATATATTCTTACAGATATCAATTATTTTTAATCTTAATATCAACATGAAATGGTAAAAATTAGAAATTTTAAAGTAGAAAGGTTGGGTTGATGGGCTTTGATGGTGATCAGAGACAGATCTGCCGCGGAGTCACGTGAAACAGGCCCCCGGCATAAGTCGGCGTAGTGGGCCCACTTTTCTTTCGGCTGTAAAATCACGGGGCCCATTAAACTCCATTTAGTCGTAGTTTCACACTCCCATTTGAGATAAATTAAAATTAAAATTAAAGATAATTTATTTATGGGATTTAATGAAATGCATGAAATTTATGTTACATGAAAGTGAACAACTAATTTAAATTTTATTAAAGTGTGCCCTGTGGCGGATGGAGGGGGCCCGGCCCCTCATCTTTTTGTTATATATAAACATGCTACATATATAAATAAAATTTATGAGTAAATTTTTTCTTATAAATAAAAAAAATACAAATTTTAATCTTACATATTATAAAATTTACCAATATAAAAGAATGGAGAAAACAACACGTAATAATTGCAGATCTTTCTCAATTAGTTTATTTAAATTTGTTTATATGTTAATTATTTTTGCTTTAAAAAAAATGGTGCTTGCATTTTGACTCCCCAAATTTTGAATCCGCTACTAAGTGTGCCTCAATTTGGTACCTTTTATTTTACTGTTGGGAACTTTTTCTTTATTTCCTCAAAAAGTTTAATGTTTTAAGGCCAGTGCATAAGCAGTGAAATTTAACTTATGGTTCCTAACAATTAAATCATTTATAGTTTGTTTCTTTATATTATATTAGATACTATGTGTACAAAAAACTAATTATTTTTCTCATTTAATTAGCTAAATCATTAAATTAAGTTTGAATAAATATTGCATGTTCGTATTCTTGTGAATAAATTAATTAATCGAGTAAAAAATCATATTAAACCTCACATAAAACATATTTCAATATATTAATTAATTATGTGAAAAGGTGATATTAAATCTCTCGTAGTAAAGAAGGTGGTGGATACAATAATATTAGTGAGACGGAGATTTGAGACAACAATAATTGTCCACATTCGGTGGGATGCTGATAGCACTAAACGGCATTGGACCAAAGTGGGGTAAAAGTTCAAAATTGAAAAAGTTTTGGTAACAAGGGTGGTATAAGTAATTATTTCGCATTTTCGGGATACTTATATTGGCCTTTCCTATCTTTGGGATCTTTCAATTTAAATAGGGCGGTTCTATTTTCACCCTAATAATATCTGGTTTTACTCCCACATTTTATTTAGTCATTGAGCACCGAAAAAAGGCTTGTTATTCGGTTCTTACGAACCAAATATAAATCTGATTATACCTTAGTCAGCCCTTAAACACCGAATAATAACTTTATATTCGATCCTCAAGAACCAAATAACGTGTCCTTATTCGGTGCCAAATGATCAAATAAAAAGTGATAGTAAAATCAAGTATTATTGAGAGTGGAAATAGAACTACCATTTAAATATTATTTAAGATACAATATTTTAAAAGGTAGAGGCGAATTTGAGGCGTTTTGTCCAGTTAAGGCGAAACACATAGAAGCGTAAGTACCATTTTTTATTTAATTTTTTCCTAATGAAATTCCAAAAATACAATATCATGATCATCATTACCAAAAGAGTAAATAACAATTTTACAAACATAATGACTAACCATCAGCAAATGGCTTAGTCGTAGCGTACTAGAATCAGTGCTGGTCCGATTGGGAGCTCTTCAAGGTTGAATCTCGGAAGTTACAAAAACATTTGGCTACACGAAAGTTGGCTTGAACACCTTGTGGTACTAGATCCCAAAAAAAAAATCATCACACCAAGAGAAGCAAATATCAATGTTACTACATAAAAACTAATTAAGCTAGTGTCATCACACCAAAATATCAATGTTTATATACAAATTCTTTAATCCTAAACAATTTATAAAATTGCATCACCAAAATATCAAAGTCTATTTTCCTAAATAATAAAAAACTCATACTTTGTATGAAAAATATATATATATATATATATTTTTTTTTGAACAAAAAAAAAAAAACCTAATATTTTGGGGCGCAAGTATTGGAGGTGGGTTGTAAAAAGAAAATAAAAATTCCCAAACACTTCATCCCTTCCTAACACACCTCAAGTACATTTTATAGTGATGGTGATGTTATAATTAAATTTGATAACAATAAGACTACTAGACTATCTACTAGTTCTAGACAATCTTTCAAAACTAATTCAAAAAGATTTTACACTCCGACTAATACTTTAGCTAGTACTATAGCTCAATCTTCTCCAGTTCAGGGTTTTTTGTAGTCAACCATATTTTTAGGTAAGCTTCCTTTTTTGTCATCCACATTTCGTCTCCTCTCTTTCTTTAAGTTCCTGTTGCTCTACTCGCCTTTTTTTTTTCTCCCTCTTTCTTTTTGGCCATTTGAATCTAGGGTTTAACACAATATTAGTGCCTTAACGCCTCATACACCTTGAGTCTGGCGTGCGCTTTAACCCAATGAAGCGTATACCTCATTTTTGCCTCAAAAAAAAATCCATGCCTCATAGCGTTTTGCTAGCCCTCGTGTGCATTTTTAAACATTATTATTAAGATATATAATGTGATAATTGTGTTGCTCAACCGTCATATGAAAAATATTGCCGATTTTTATTTTAAAAAATAAATAGTATTGCTAAAATAATTTTAACCTCTACCAAAGTAAATACTATATGGAATAGTCAATAGGTTGTAGATCACTCCTTTAAGATTACTGCTTAGGAACACGAAACTTTTAATTTGCTAGTAGAGCTATCGATTTCTTACAAAATAAAAAAAGTCAAACAGAATTACAGAATGAACGACGTGATCGATGCACTCCCGACCGAATCGTTGCACCAAACATAACAACGCCCCAACCCCCCCATTAGTGCTTACACGCCCGCTTTATTTTTAAGTAATGATTCTACACAAAAAGTGTGTCATTTCGATAACAAAGATTCATACTAAAATCAGAATAAGAAATTTCATGTTAGTTTATCAATCGGTATTTGAAATTAAAAATTATTATCAAACTTCTCAGTTTTTCGATAAATTCGGGTTCTTCCGATATTCCGTAATAATATTATTTGTGATATTTTACTATAAAATGTTATTTCAATAAATATGCATCCAGTAATGTGAAGAACAACTAAAATAATAAAAAGTCGTTCAAATGTATGTAAAACATCTTTATGAGCATAAAATTAAGAGAAAATTTATGGACTAATTTAAGAAGGACAGAATTACTTGTTTTGTTACATTTTTTATTTTTTTTTGTTTATTCTTTTAAACTTCAACATAGCATTACACCACTGGCAAAAATCATTTCCTTTGATTTACTGATTTTCTCCTTCCAACAAAATAACATTGATATTCATTTAAGTTCTAAACGTACATTAAACAAAAAGTATCCAATATTAAACTAGCAATGAGCAAAAGAAAGTAATATTAACAGAGAAGCATCAAATGCTAACTAACAAAAAACAAAAAAAAGTTATTTATAGTATAATTTAATCTCTACCAAGTAAGCTTCATTACAATCTCAATTCAACACTTAAAAATGTGCGGCTAGAATTACTTGGCTTGTTTTTAAAGAGAAAATTCGGTTGACTTTTCTTATTTTAAAAAGCTTAATTATTGAAAAGATAAATTGAATGACATTTAAAATTAAAAATGAGATTATTAATTTGAGATAGAAGTATGATTTATTCAGTAATTTTAATACATTTACTTTCTGTCATTTTGGAATTATTATTTTTAGTATTACTTTTTGAGAGTTTCGATATTTTACCTTTTGGTATTTTCGGTGCAGCAATTCGGTCTTTCCGGTTTTAATAGGGGGTAATACCATAACCAAATAATTTTTTTTCGATAAATTTGGTTTCAGTAATCATATATGCGTTACCCAAACCATTTTTACTTAGATTAGTTCGGTCAGTTTCGATTAAAACTGTACTGACTGGCACCCCTATTCCATAATACAATTTATACGATACAACTTTTTATGATACAATTCATGAATTTACAACCACCACCACAACAAATAATCAACATACAAACTTAAAGGTTTCGATTACCACATCCATGTAAATTAAACTATAGGCCTTCTTGTTATTAAGTCACAATGGACGATAACAAGTTACAAGGTCGTTGGCATATAGATGCCCTCTTCAGTAGACCAAAGGTTGTCTCAACTTAGAATGAAAAGAGATTGAAGTTTTGACAAGGTTTCTATAAGGTTACACTCAAAAATATTTTTTTGTAATTTTTGCAACGATAAGGAAATCAAAGGCTCAAATCATGTTAATCACTATTTTGTAAAAATATAGCTTAATTACAACCACTATAACGAATATTTAGTCCTCTGATGGCCTATAATCAAGTCTCATAAGACACTTCGTAAAGCAATGTCAATTGGTTAAACAAATCGTAACAAGAGTGGAACACATCGTAATAAACAAGGTAACATGTGGAGTCTAAAATCTTTTACTTTCACCCACAATAGAACTCATGCACAGCATACTTACAAGATTCAGATTCATCCAACACTTCACTACCCTTAAATTTCAATCTTCATTTTCAACAAAAAATCATTAAGAAGTAAAAAGAGTCGACAGTTTGAACAAAGATCCCGGTATTAATAAATATCTATAAATGCCTCAAAAGGGGACCCATATTTGAATTTGGATCCCAAAAATCTTACAAAGGTTCAACTTCCTGTATTCAATACTCAAAAAACACATTATCTTCTTCCATGCTACATTAACCCCATTTCCAAAAACAATGAAACACTAATACCATCCATTTTTAAAACACAGCCCATACAACTTTCCCCCTCCGAGTATTTGCATTCAATATATCCAACCTTCGGTCTCCACTTTCCTTTAGTCAGCTTTGCTAAATGTGTCTACAAGAGTTCTGATAGTATCACAAGTCGGTGTTCCTTGAAAATGAAGGCAACGGCATGGCTTCTTGGGGCCGTAGGATGACAAGCACACCAAACATACCGAGCATTGGAAGGACAAGAAGCCACTTGAGGAGTTTGTAGTAATACATATGGAATGTGAGTGAGAAGTCATCAGAGAAGTATACTCCGTTCTTGTCAACCATCTCTACTACAACAGTACCTGTCGTTCTTACCCCAACTGTTGGAAGCTTAATCCGGTATTTACCAGCTCGGTCGAAGATTTGGGTTTGCCTAATTGTCCTCTCACCCTGGTAATTACCTGGAACCAACAAGCTCGTCTGCATTGTTTTAAAAAAGAATGATTAGCAAAATGTTTAAGATTTTGGCATTCTAGCTTTGATCCACATGAAATGTAACTCAGGACCTAGGAAGCACAGACCCATGGGTGAAGTGCCACATGGCAAAACCCAATCCTACCCACGGTATATCTGCCCCGAAGTCGAAGCAGTTTTACTTTCAAAAAACCAAATCCAACCCGCCCCGTTGTAATTATATGGTATTATAAGGGTATTTAAGTGAAAAAAGCATTGTGTTCAGGTCGAGTTGGGCCAAACAGTTTAATTTTAAATAAACCCGAACCCCATCCAGTTGTACTTTAGAAACCCAAACCAGCCCCTACTAAAAAAAACTGCCCTATACCTGCCAACGTCACCGCTAGGGTTCGGTTGACAACAGAAAACCCGGCGGGTCAAGCCATTTTACCATTCCTAGGAAAGCTCATAGCTAGGTTTCACAAGGAATTGGCCCTTCTCCATTCATGGTGATCCCCGCTTGGAGCTTCACCAATAGCTTAGTGTACTGCCATGTAATACACCAAGATAACCCAATCTACTCAGCATAGACACTTCTAGACATCCAACAAGTGCATGCGAACCACCTGCCAGACATTGACTCTTCAGGGATACTCTCAGACATGTTTCCAGTACTTCTATGCCACGTCGATGATTACAACATAAAACATACATTTTTATAAATACTAGCATACATATATTTTTATTTTGTTACATTATATAAATGATTATTTAATATCATGATTAGACCAAGACTGGAACGAGGTACTCTAGTTGTGTTTCTTGAGGGTACTTGTTCCTCGTTGGGTCCACGTCATATTGTGTTCGTGTCTTGTTTAAACCGAGTTCACTGACAAGCCATCGCCAATTTACTTAAAATTCCATGTTGGTTATTTTGCTAGGTCCATCTATGATTCATGTTACAAGCTTCAAACAACAATCACATTTAGCAAAAACCAAGAAAAAGGTATTAGTTTCACTTTTCATATGAAAAGTTGGTGTTGCATATTTTACTCTTCAATCTAGGAAATATATTTTTTTAGTGGCTTATCCGCAACAGGTCTTTGGCCTGCATCTTTAGGATGTGTCATATCAACATGTCTGTGTTGTGTTATATATATTTATTTTACCTTTTGATCTAGGAAATATATACTTCATAGTTTTGACTTTTGAGAGAGGGAGATGAATGTTACCGTAACATTGTATGGTGCTTGAGACCCTGATGGAAACCTATATCTATCAACAATCTCTATTTCGACCCAGAAACTCTTTCCTTCTTCATCTCGGAATGCTCTTGATGAAGGTGTAACATAGACCCCTTCACGATTATTACGGTTTACAACGTTATTTCTTCCCTGATTAGGTGCTCTCCATGCCTGAAAATATAATATATATACACACGTATACATAACAGCTCTCTATTAGCTTTGGTTGTGCATATGCCTGAATATACAATATTATATATATATATTTATATCTTGCCTTGAGGGGATGATGTGGAGCAGGTGTTGAGAAACAGAAGACATTTCCATTCATGGTCGTCACAATAAGATCAAGATCATCTCCTCCGTCTACATTGTCTGCCAATACCATGCTATATCTGTCATAAAAATGTCAGGAACTTGAGCTTAATTTTTTGAAAACTGAACAGATGAGTTAATGTTTCCAAAGGGACACTTATCCAGGAAAAAAACATATGATATATTCATATAGATGATCTCTAAAAAGGATGCCTTTCAAATTAAGAAAGGACCTCTGCCTTGGGGTAAATCATTTGTTTTTTTATGAAATTTGGGAAGTGGTAAAACGAAAAATTCAATATATATATACATAAATAGAGCTAAGGTTTAAAGGGGGATTCCCTCTCTTTAACAAAAAGAAGGGATTTGGAGGGACAAATAGATGATTTTCTTTATGAAATTTGGTGGAGGTGATCTACTCATCATATAGATCCTCTCTACAAATTTTCATAAAAAATCATTTATTTACCCCTCCAAATGGACATCCCTTCTTTTTGTCATAGAGAGGAATCCTCTACATATATATGTATGTGCGTGTGCATTTTAGTAGAAACATTTGATGATCATCGCACCAACTAAATGGTTGAAATTTTTTATGGGGGAGGGAATCTCGACCAAATTTCATTAAAAATTCAACGATTTAGCCCTCAAGAGGGAGGAAGGGGTATGTAAATGGCTTAAAGTCTCCCTTTAGAGAGATGGGCTTACACACACACACAAAAGTGGAGGGATTTGAGGGTATCTTACGAAGTTTCGCCAATATCAACAACATCAGCGCATGATGTGGGTCCGTCTATAAGATATAAATAACCATCAAATGACGTCGTAACAAGAGTTAGTCCCTTCTTTTTCTCCCCTCGTTTGGTTAAATCTACAAGGAGGACTTGATTCATCACTCTGCCATGAGTTCTATACGGATATGGACGCACAAACGATCCATCTTTGCCACTAAGAACATATATATTCCCCGATATCGTTGGAACTACAACATCAGTGTGGCCGTCCCCATCCACATCACCAATCGTGGGGCCCTAAAATTCAACAAATATTTAATCACATATGATCACTTCTTTATTCTTGAGATCATCATATATTCAAGGGCTTTTTTGACTTTGCCCCATGTTTTCAATGTGAAAGTAGACTTAACCCTGCTTGCATAATCATTAGACTTTCCCCCCTACATGCAAGGGAATCTCAAAGTATTACGTAAAACTGGGGGGCCAGTCTATTTTTTTAAAAACAATCCGACTTAAACCCATGATTGAGATTTCCCGAATACAGGGGCAAAATCTAAGGAGAATGAAAATAAGTGAGGCAAGTCTAATTTCACATTACAAATAGAGGCAAAGTAAAAAAAATCCCCAATTTTAAGGGGTACAATAATAGGGAACAAGACTGCAAATTTACCTGAGGAACAAGGCTCTTAAGATGTTTTTCCCAAATTTCTTTCCCTTGTGCTGTCCATGCAGCAACGTTTCCATGGGTGTCAGTAGTCACTAATTCAATCTTACCATCATCATTGATATCTGCTGCTACTACAGCTCCTTGAATTTCAGCCATTTCAAGAGGAAACTTTTCCCTCACCTTGCCTGAGTTATAGAAACTTCAATCTACAAGTTGCATGTTATATATGTATATAATGTACATATATACAAATGTGTATATCAACAAGGTAGTCAATATCGCGTATCAGATACATATCGTTTTGCTAAAAAATAGTATCTCGTATCGTGTATCGTAACGTATCGTAAGATACGCTTTAATTTTAATATTCATACAAATATATATTTTTATGTATACAAACTCATACATACTTACACCATACATACATATAAATCAAAAATACCAAAATTTTATACATATTTCATTAAATATTAAAAAGCCCAATATAAAAAATCAAATGGGCACTTAAATAATAAGGCCCATATAAACCTAATTAACTAATAAGGGTCCAGTTTATTTACACAGTAAAAAGTATTGGCTGATAATTGTACCCCTTCCGATCTTCCTCCCCTTTTACGTTCGTCTTTTTACTTTTATACTCATTATCTCAAAACAAAATAAAAAAAAATAGGTCGGTCAGGTTCTCTCTCTCTCTGAAATATATATCTTCCTTCCCTTTTTCTCTATTTCGTTTCTACTTTCCACCGACATCCTTCTTCCTTCTTCCCCCAACTCGCCGCCGACCTCCTCGCCGCCGGCAGCAAATAAGGTACTCTCTCCTCGCTGCCAAATCACCGTTTCTCTCTCTCTCTCTCTCTGTTTCTGTCGTAGTATTTTTTGGGGCTTTAGGGTTCATCGGAGTTATGTTTTTTGGGGCAAATTAGGTTCTCTCTCTCGTCGACGATGTTTTATAAAAAGGGCACCAAAAAACATATCGTACGATACCATAAATCACGCGATACGTCAAAATTTCACGATAATCTACCGTGTATCGTCCGATACACAAAGAAATCCGATACACCTTACGATACGTACTGATTTATGCCCGTAACGATACGTATCGTACGTACGTATCGTACGATACTAACTACGTTGTATATCAATGTTTTAAATAGTGATAGTGCGGGTAATAGCGTTTTGGTTCCGGCAGCGCATAGCGCAAATAGCGTAAGCTATTCGGAACTCCAATAGCGTAATAATTAAAAAAATAAAATATAATATTATACTAAATAAACCAAATATAAAAGAGACTTAAGGGTCTAAAAAAAAGAATCCAAAAATAAAGGGGTGATAAATAAATTAAAGAAGAAAGGGGTACAAAAATAAGAAAAATGGGGGAGGGGGGGGGGGGGAATTAAAATAATTTTGTAAATATTAACACAACAAAGTTAATTAAGTCGTTTTATCAATCAATTTTAAACCCTATCCAGCCCTCTCCATCTTCCACTACCGACCAGGCAACCACCATCTCTCTACATCTTGAGGAACGTCGAGTGGAGGAGAAAACGCAGCAAGACACGTCGAGTGTTCTGGAAAAAAACAGAGGAGAGCCGTCCAGTGGAGGAGAAAACCATCCAAGCCACGTCGAGTGGAGGAGAAAACCTCCCAAGACACGTCGAGTGGAGAAGAAAACAGAGGAGAGACGTTGACTGGAGGAGCTGGGCAACGTCGACTACAGAGAACAGAGCAGAAACCAGCGGAATGGAGAGACGATTCAAGCTAATGAGGGTTTTCTCTTATTAGACCTAATTTTTCACTTTCCTAAATAGCGTAGGTTTTTTGAAAATAGCGTGAATAGCGAACCAATAGCGTGAATAGCGTACCAATAGTGTGCCACGTCAGCAAAAACTCAACGCTATTCGTTCCACACGCTATCTATCACACACTACGTAGTGTTTTGGGGGATTTTTACGCTATAGCGCGCTATCTCACGCTATTTAAAACACTGGTGTATATATATAAGCACTGTGGCACACTTAAATGGTCTATGTGGTACATAATATAACTAATGGTTTGTCTTGATGGTAAATATTTCAACTTGTCCTTTGAGAGTTTACAAATCTTTCTACACCCATTTATAATTCTTTTCAAAATAAATTAGTTAAGGGATTCTAGACATTTTAGGTGTAAACCAAATAATTTTACTCTCGAAGTGTAGATGCATATAATAGGGATGCTAGAGATCAACAATTCGCGATATTTTTCCACACATCCAGTGGTTCACACACACACCAAACACATCTCTATCTTAGCAGTCACTTCATTTACTATGAGGCATGTGCAATCTATACTCTGGTAGTCTGATCTCTTTAATAACCCCCCTGTCCCAAATTAAGAGTCACCTATTTTCCTTTTTAATTAAGCCCCAATTAATATTCTCTATTTTCCCTTGAAAAAATCAGTACTCTCCTAGGGAATTCTCTTCTAGTAAAGCTTATCCCCCCCCCCCCCAAAAAAAAGTATTTCTAAAGACACAATAATAATGGACACACACGGATATTATATAAATGAAATATGCCAACCATAAATATGAAGAAAATACTATAGAGTTGAACAACTAAGATGCAGAGCCAGGTTCTTACCCTTATGATCGAGGATATAAAACAAGCCATAGGAAGTTCCGACAAGAATGTCCAAATTCCCATCTCCATCCAAATCAATAACAGTTGGAGAAGAATATATGTAGGCCCTGAATGTTCCAGTATCTGTACTTAGATCCAGTTGTGCACTCCATTTAACTTGCTTTGTATCGAGGTTGAAAACAACAATACCCCCTGCAACATACTTTCCAATATCAATACCACCAAGTTCCTTTAAATGCTCTGGGTTGTCATAGTACCTGTCAATAAATATTTATTAGCTTGAATACAAAAGATTATTTCAAGTTCCATTTGACAAAAAATAAAATAAAATTTCTTAAGTGTAAATAATGTCCCAATTATATGCTTTAAGTTGTTTAGTTATCATCTACAGATAACAAAACGACTAAATTCGAATAAACCAAAACGTTCCAGCTATGTGGGGGTATTAAAGGCCCCATAGTATTTAATACTTTATTTCTGGTGGATGGAGGATTTTCATCTATTGCTATTGTAGATTGAGAATATGGATTTTACCCCTCTATTGTTCTTTTATACAGTTGTTACTTTGTTAAAGGATATTGTTAAGAATCATTTCTCCCAAAAGCTTAAGCTGTTAGGAGAAGGAACTGTAATGAATATCATGCTTAACACCCTCCATCATGTGCGACCCCATACTCGCACATGGAGAGCAGACGAATTTCGAATTTTGAATTTCGGATTAACAAATGGGGAATGGAGGTGCCAAGGCTTGAACCTTGGAACCTCCCAAAAACCAACCTCTAATACCATGCTAAGAACCATCTCTCCCAAAAGCTTAAGCTATTAGGAGAAGGAACCGTAATGAATATCATGCTTAACAGATATTATTGACTTCTGGTGAAACATGCAAATAGTATATACAACACAAGCCAAAGAAGGAACTAACTCGTGATCAAAGAAATAGGATACAGCAACAACCATCTCTTGCACGCCATCATTATCAATGTCTGCTATGACCTGGCAAACACGAGAAGAGATTTCTTTACATCTCAGCTCCATATATATATAGGGAAAATTCCCATAAGGATCAAGTTTAAGAATCATTTTGTATGGATTGGGGGTTTTGAGGGGGTAAACAAATGAGTTTTTTGATGAAACTTGGTGGAAATGATCTCCGTGATTAGTAGCTCATTTCCACCAAATTTCATCAAAAAATTCAACCGAGAAGCAGAAAAATTGATATATATATATGTGGGTCCGTTTCTGGTACGGACCAATCCTTACAGATTGGTCCTTTTACGACGGTTTTCCGTCATAAAAACATTTGGAGGGTGTTTTTTATGACGCAAAACCGTCAAAAAAAAGGACCAGTCCGTACGGATTGGTCCGCACTTGAAATTTCCCGAATATATATATATACATATATGTCCAACAATGTGCATATATATATTATATATTGATTTTTTAGTTAACCCAATTCCTGGTTAAATTTTTTGATTAAATTTGGTGGAGATGATCTACTAATCATGGAGATCGTCTCCACCAAGTTTTGTCAAAAAACTCATCTTTTTACCTCCTTAAACTTGGCCCTTATGGGAAATGCTCTCTCTATATATAGTGTATATATATGTATATATCTAGAACAAAGTCCTACATGGACATAATTATCTAACATAAAACAGTGACATTCCAATATGGCGATTACTCATTAGTTAGAATGGATTTTGACAAGGATGAACATGATATGGACCCCACGCATGTCCTATCCAATGCATGGTTGCCACACTAGGTATGTCAGCTTTTTATATCAGATATATAAATGTCCCTCTAGAATTATTGCTAGCACAAATCTACCAAGAAAGCATAACATTCCGTAACACTTACAGGAGTGCACAAAATGTGTGAATCGATATTCACATAATTTTCGATTTTATCATGTTCTGCTTCTGTCCACTCCTCATCTCCCCACATGGATTCATCAACATAATCATCATAGTCGTAGTTATACTCATCCACCAGGTCATCAGTTTCACGGAATAATTCAAAAGACGAAGCTGCATCGGCTTCCAAACCTTCATTGTTTTCCACAGTTGCAGCACGAACATTCTCTCTGCTATTAGCTTCTGAGGCATTTTCTTCAAGAAGCCGTCTCCCAGTGTGTGTTGCATTTTCTAATTTACTGCCTCTTTGTGGCTCAGAACCCAATGAAGTATTATCTGTTTTCATTGGCAGCTTAATATCTACGTTTGTTCCATTTATTGTATTGTTAGTTCTGCCTTGAGAAGAAGTATTATTTATGTTCTCTGAAAGTTTAATCTCTGCCTCTACATGACTATCATTCCTTTTCCCTTGATTCTCTACATTTGATGCATTCGCTGTCTCAAGGTGAACACCTGCTTGTGTTGAGAGTGAAGGTTCTGATCCAGCCGTACTTCCATTAGCGTCTACAAGGATTTTCAAATTTATTAATATTGTTTCAGAAGAAAAGAAGTACAGTTCTTATCAATTCTATTCTTTGGTGTCTTTTATGTGCTATGTTTTGGCTGCTGTATCTTAGAATGTTGTTGCTTGGCAACTTGAGACGGTTTTGAAGAATACCTCCTTTTTTTCCGAACATTTAAATTTAGGGCTCACTTTTCATCCCACTGGTATAGAGAAACTTTGTTAAGGCTTCAAAAGAACAACCTTGTTTCTTTTGAAAGAACGCAGAAAATATATCATATAATGATGAACACTCTTAGGCTCTTAGCTCGTAATTGTCTTGTTCATATAAAGCCAAGGGTTCTTTGAACCAATAATATTACTCAAAGAAATAAGTTAATAGCACCCCACCACCTGATAACATTACTAGCATCAATTACAAGATAACTGCCACAATTTTAGGATAAAACAGATTAGCAGCTGCTAATAACTCTCTGTATTACTTAGCATAGCTGACCATTAATTATAAGGGGAAAATTTAGAAGATAATTGACCAAAAGAAAACTTCTGAGACATGACTAACTAAAAAGTAAAACAACAAAGTCCCTTTTGTATAGTAAACATCTAAATTATGTGAATTGGGAAGAATTACCAGAGGTTATAATAGAAGCCATAATAGTATTCAAGTATTGTGAGGCATCTTAAGAAGTACATTAATTCCCTTCAACCCATAGTACCGTCACATTCAATGGCATGTTATATTCACAAATTTAGGGCATGCAATTTCCACTGTATCCAGGCATGTATCATTAGATAATGCAGTGATTACATCCTACTTTTTAAAGGATGAGATAATACTCCATTAGTCTCAAATTGATAGCCCCACTTTAAATTTGGTGCTTCTTAAGAAAACGCTAATTTCAATCAATCAGTGGTCAAGAACACAACTAAATTTGCACTAAAAGATTTGGCATGCTGATTATGGCCAAAAAAAGGGACTATCAATTTGAGAAATCCTAAAAGAAAAGTGGGACTAACAATTTGAGACATCTTGAAAAGGAAAGTTGAACTACCAATTTAAGACATCCTGAAAAGCAAAGTTGAACTACCAATTTAAGACAGAGGTGTAACAACTTACGGGGTATTGAATTCATAACAGCCTCCTGAACGAGTACATCATCATCAACATCGGGATGAGAACGGTCCACTGGGTCCGGATGCAAACCCACATGCCAATCTCTTTTAACTTTTAAACGAGGAACCACTAATTTATCCGACATCATATAGCCTGAAACCCTAAAATAGCACAAATGGATCCACACGAAGTCAAGGGAATGCTGAGATACCATCATACTACAAGTAAAAAAAACGGCCACACAAATGATTGTTATGGCAGACAGTTACCTGAAAAAGAGAACCTCGCCATTGTAGGTAGCCAAAGCTATTTCTCTAACACCATCCTTGTCTATATCATATAAGAGCGGACTGGCATGAACTGTGGACTGATGAAAAGCAGGCCACCCTAATTAAATTATTCAAACACGGAAAGCTCATCACATTTGGATCAAATTATTGAAAGAATATATGTAGCTCTATTCTTAATGGATTACTTTATGGCATTTATTTGGAATTTACATTCTAAAAAAAATAAGATAGCACATAGTTTAGCATTGTACACTATAATAAACAAATCACCAGCTTTTGAATAAAAGAACCAATATACCTGGCATTTTGTCTCCATCAGAACCTTCTAGAACTTCCAGGTAGTGAACGAAAGATGGGACTACTATATCAAGCTTTCCATCACTGATATATAAGATAAAAATATCATATCATATTCATTAACCACATTCAGCTATATAAATGTGGCAGCTTTCCACTAATTTGACACTTCAAAGGATAATAATTCCCGCAAAGAAAAATCAAGACATGAATACTTTTGTTATGACTCCAAGAATTTTCCTTAACCTATTAAAATGGGGCAGCTTTCCCACTAATTTGACACTTTAAGGGATAACAGTAGACAAGAACTTGTATCTTTTTGTTATGAATCTAACAATTTTCCTTAGCTTAAATAGATATAAATGGTAAATGGCAGCCGTAAGTGACATAATTAAAAACCATAGTTAGTTAGAATAATGTAAACCAACAGTTTTTTTCCTTGTTCATACCTGTTAATATCAGCGATTAAGGGTGTGGCATATATGCTAGAACTAACTTCTGTCTGCCATCTTAGCTCCAAATTTTGAGGGCATTGTTTATTCAATAATTCATCTTCATCTCTATACACGCCACAAACCAATAAGTAAAACATATAGCTATCAGTGAATTAGTTTACAAGGTACAGTGCACTTAATAATAAGAAAACCATACAACTGAAAAGATTAAACTCATCTACAATATATATATATATAAACTCATCTACACTAAAACAAATTCAGCACACAGGGATTCTTAAGGTATGACATGCATTGTAACAAGTGGCATTTCGAATTTAGGTTCCATCTTTTGCCCAATTCGATTTGTAAACCATGAATTAGCAGGCTATGGTTGGCTGTCCATTTTTGACAAATCACATGAAACTTCAGATATTTGAATTGAGTGACTTTAAAATGTATTAAATATAAACAATTATAATATAATATAATTACTTACAAATTAGGATAACCTAGGGCATCATCAGTCGCTTCTCGTTCTCGGAACTTATTCTTCTTAATTTCCTCCGATTCCGATTCTGAATGAACGAAATTCAACGAGATGCATATGATTAGAAAAAGCAATAAAATCCCTGTCCTCATAAAGATCGTTTTTGACTGAATCATTATAGCTACTAATTCATCTATTACAGGCAAAGAAAACGAAATTGTTTAGATGATGGGTCAGTGTTTGGTTGCTGAGAACTTCTCCCTTGCTCGATTGATTGAAAATTTGTGAAATTTTAATGGCATCGATTTGGGAGAAGAAAAACCCTTGTGCTAGGGTTCTAGGGATCTATCTTGTTGCGAGGGGAAGAATTTTGAGCTGAATTTTTGAGATTTGTGAGTTACAACAACTTGAAGACACTGGTCTACCTCAGTTAATCAAATAATAACAAAAGTGCCCCTTGGTTTTCTCTATCTTTACCATTTTATTTTATATATTGCATACTCTAAATTATTACCAAAAATGCGTTTAACCCGTTATATAAAAATTATTATTAAATTTAACTTATATGATTATTTATTTTTTATACATTTTTAAAATTTAAAAATCATTATTCTATGTTATTGAAATTGAGTTATAACTCTTTGTCACAAGCACAATCAATTATTATTGAAATAAAAAAAGTGTTTTAAATGCACACAATTTATTATTTTTTATACATTTTTAAAATTAAAAACCATTATTCTTATAATATAGATAGTTATAACCATGCCAAATATGTTGTTTATTTTTTAAAAAAATATCTTATAATTTTAGTTATTTACTATTTTTATTTTTTAAAATTCTAAAATTTCAAAAAGTTTTGGCCGTTACTATATAAATAATAGTATTTAATGATATATTATAATATTTCTTCCCGTTTTACAAAATAAATTTACTATAATAATATTATAAATTATTATATATAATATTAATTAGACTATTTTATTCATCTATTTTATTTATTTTTGATATCCTCCTGTTTTTTTAATATTTTTTCTTGTATCGTAAAACTCTTTATTGAAGCGATTTATATTTTTAAGACATTAGTAAGTTCTTTAAAACACTTCTTTATTCTCGTTATAATAATCAAACCTATTATTGATATTATATTCTTATTTTTAAAAAAGAAAAGTTAAAAGATTTTATTGTTAACATATTAATAACATATTTACATTTGAATCAAACATTAGCAAATAATTTTTTAATGGCAGTAAAAGAGGATTCCAGTCACAACTAAATAAATGGAAAAGAATATCAGTTTTGAAAAAATGAGCTTTCATATGATATAAAATACCAACTCCATTCTTAAAAACTCAAACTAAACAAGTCCCTAAATATTTCTAACAACACATCTTCAAATTTCATTTAATAGCGACAAACACACAATGTACATATATCTATTTTAGAAAAAAAAATCATAATAATAAATAGTGATATATGATATACAAACACTTTACCATTTTGGGGGAAATGATAGTTGGAAGAAATTTAAAAATCAAAAAAATTGTTACCATCATGTTTACTTTCATAATAATAATATCATTATTTTTCTTTTCAATTAAAAGAAGAAGATAGAATTAATTAATTTAGTGAATCTTCTCCTTTTAATATGCATCTTACAACAATTTTCCCTTTCAAAGAGAGGACAACAACGAAAGTGCAACTAAATTGAAAACAAGAATGGCTTCAAATACTCAAATATATTAATAGTCACGAAATCTTTGTGCCATCAAAGAAGTCTTATAGTCGTGACCATGTGTATAAAACGTACAAAATTTGAATAAAATTTAAATCTTGTTCTAAAAACTTTATCTGATAGCCCTATATTTATTTTATTTTTTGGGTAATTATATTATTAAAACAATATTTTCTTTATTAGAACATAATATTATTTTTTTCTGAAAAACTGTACCATATATGCCTCTAAAGTTCCTATAACAATATAAATAATTATATTACCAATAATGCCACCTTATGTTTTTAACAAAAGAAAACTCAAAATCTGTCTATTTTTTTTTTAATCTTTTTACAAGAAAATAAAAAATGGTCTAGATACTTTATAATATCACAAGATATTCGTATCAACTTTTCACACCTTGACTTATCCATGTTCGCAATTGGTCACCATATACTTTCTTTACAATTTACAAAGAAAGAAAATTATCCTTAAACCCTTGACCCGAGTAATAACCCCTTAAATGATTAGCTGCCTTACTTTTACTTTCAATTTTTGGGTACATTTAAACAAGACTTCTTGGAATTTCAAGAAAATATAAAAAAATGAATGAACGCGTGGATCAGAATTGCATTCATTTGTGAGTGTTAAATATTCACAAGACTCCAAACAGATAAAAAATACAGATGCCACATAGTAACAACAATCTGTTAGCAAAATATGTAAGATAAGTAGCGACATCATTCAACCATTCTTTGATACATGAAGCAACAAATCACTAGGCGTCCACAAAAAATCCCTAATCAAACGCACCCAAAACACATACAAATTGCCTTCAGTTACAAACTGTCCAACAATCATACACAAAAACAACACAACCTATACTACAAAAGAAAATGAGGGTCATATCAACGGTGACAAAACGAAACACATTTCTACAAAAGAACAAAAAATAACAACAATAATGATTCAATCGCATGAACTCCAGGAAAGCCATGAATCAGATCCCCAAACATTCTATTGGTAACATTTAGATAGACATATAGCTAAAATAGGGAGAGCGATATTTGTTTCTATATTGCTCGAAATATAGGTGGGGGGGGGGGGGGGGGGAGAGAGAGATGCATTAAACATGTGCAGTAGAATGAGACTTGGCTATTTGGACAACTTATGAACAAGAGTCAAAAGACGAAAGGCTGGTAACACAATATGTACATACATGGTGATCCTATCTCTAGTTCTTTACCAATAGAAAACTAGCAGAAGAGAAAGAACCTCAAATTCCTACTGACCTACTGTAAACAGTAGTACACTACATATAAATGTACCAACTAGACCATACAAATCTACAGCACTAACGAGGAGTAATATAGCTAATCACACAAAACATACATGTGGCAGAATGCACCTTAACCCAACTTGTGACTAAAGCCCGTGTGGTGTTGCTATTACCCCAAATCTGTGATGCAACTCACCTGCGTCGTGGGTGATGGGCTTTGCTGTCATTGCGTATCCTATCAGCATACATGGGCAAGCGTATAATCTCATTGATCTCATTCAACAATATGTCCTCTGTTATGTTGTCCCTTATACTTCGCATCACCTGTTTTAGGCTCAGACGGCACGATTATGTAAGTACACAAGTGTGAAAATGGTTTAGAGTATTTCCAATGGCGATATAAAGAGCCACTTGTAAGCAAATTTGGCATTGTTGCTTCAAAAACCCACTGGTCACAACAAAACATTAAAGAGTCTCTTCAAATTTGAATGTGGATTTTTCGAGCGGCCCATATTTTTTGGTTATTAACAAAAAATTGCCATTGAGGAATGTGGATCATATCCAACAACTAAATGGATAATCAAAAAATCGATTGATTAACCAATTTTGATTATTGTGCTGGTGATGCTCTCAGAAGGTAGAAAAATTACCTTTTTGAAAGTATTGAAATCATTTGGGGTAGCTTTATCTGTCCTGGTCCGCATCCAAACCCATACATCTGCCTTGGAATCCCAGGAACATTCGATAATCATTCCCGAATATGAAGATGGATCAGAATTACCTGCAGTTTAGTATAATATTTAAATCAGAGAACTGCCTGACAAAAGATTACAAAAAGAAAATAATCGATTATGACACAAAAGTCTTGTTGCCCAACATTATACCAATGCACCTCCATTCAATTATTGAATTAAATGTGTTCACACTGACTCTGAGAAAGGATTGATCAACCATCTATACAGAACAAAAGCATACTTACTCTCACATTTCCTTTGGCAGGATGGTAATAAGAAAGATAATATATCGAGAGAGAATCCAAAATTCTTTTTGTAAAAACATCTTACTACAAAAATCTTGTAACAGGGATTTAGTAGTTGCTACGCTCTAAATTTAAGAAGGAAGCTTTGCAACTGTAATTTACTGTCCAAATTCAATACCTTTGAACAGTTAATATATCTCAACAAGATGCAGATCAAATTGATAAGAAGGAAAGGTTACACAAACAACAGGAACAAACCAACTAACCCTCAAATACAACCCTATTCCCTTCCATCAGCTTCTTCTTCCCTCGCTCATGAAGAAAAAGTAACTGGCGATCGTCAACCACCTGACCACATGAATACGCAGAATAAGTGTAAAATTATGGTCAATAGAGTGAGATGGAAAACTGATACCCAAAGTCATAAATCATAATTACAATCAAGTGCAATAAACTTGATAATGCAACCTCAAATAGAAAGTCGACTGAGTTCATTTCTGGGTATTTCCACTTTAGAAGGCCTTCGTGTGTACGAGGTACATAAGGATCATCCCAACCCTGGCACAAAAGATCACAAGATAACATTTGTGCTTTGTCAGAGTGAACATCTGAGTAGATAATTTAAGATATTGCTTAAGGGCTCGTTTGGTTTGAGTTTTAGGAAAGGAATTGGCATTCGAGATTCCAGGAAAACTCCTTTCCTAGAATTTCAGATCCCTTTCCACTGTCTGCATAATTATTTGTTAAATAGGGATAGTTTTATAAAACATTAAGGTCAAAGAGGATTCCTAGGAATCCTTTTAGGTTTTCCCCCATTTCACATGCCAATAAAATTCTTAGTTTGGGGGGAGTTCTCCTTTCCTACAAATCCCAGATTCCCTTGCAAAACTCCCAATGAAACGTAGGAATCCAGGATAAATTGGAATTCAGCATTCCTGGAAAGCTCAGAAGAACAAACCAAACGTGATGAGATCCAACCTAGCTCTAGTCCTCATCCATGGCTTGCTACCTATGAGTTCCCAAATGAGGATCCAAACATGAAGATTCCTTGGAGCAAAGCGTGGAAATTCAAGTGGAGAACCAATGAATTGATCATGCTAAGACCTACAAGAAGATTCCATGATGATAAAGCATTCAAAGGAGTTTTACAAGTGGTGCAAGTGATGAATGGATTGAATGCTAGTGAAATCAAGTAATGGAGATTCCTTAGAGGTTTCCGAATGAAAGATTGCATGCTCATTGTGATGGAGACTAGGCTAATGTGTGGAGTGAAGACAACTCAGAGCCTATTCAAGTTCCAACAGACCCAATTACAAGGTCACGGGCTAAGAACAAAGCACAATTAGGCCCATTGAAGGGGAAAAACGTGGAGCACAAGGGGAAGGCCGGATTACACTTATTCAAGCCCAAATTAATTGAGAAGACCATATGTATGCAACCCAAAATTGTGGAGCTCAAGTCCACACGTTTTTAGCATTAATTATTTAGTTGTTATTATCTCATTTTTAAGTAATTTAGGGGTACTAGACCTTATTTAATTAGGATTTGTTATTTCCTTTATTGTTAGGAGGTTTCCTTGTTGGATTGTGATTCCTTTATAGTTTAGGTATTTCTTGTTACTTAAGCTTTCTTTAAAGAAGGTGGATGCTATGTTTTATAGAGACTTTGATATTAATAAAATTGAGGGTTTTCACTTGTAAGTTCTTCAAGAACACGTTGAACAATTCCAGTTAATTCTGTTTGTTTGTTTATCGACTTATCAATTGATCATCCCCAATCAATTGTGGCATTATTCACTTATACCAAGATTCGCATCTCTCTATAGGTGTTGGGTTGAGGTTCCATCGATCCATATTTCGTCCAATTCCAAAGTTCTTGCCTCCAAATAGACAACGGGTAGCGGATTCACCCCAAACCTAGTCTAGAAACGATCCTAGTGCATATCAAATCGGACCCTTAAGATTCAAATTCAGATTTAGAGGAAAGATAGCCTCATTCAATTCAGCGGCAAATATCGCCGTTAGCCTCTTGATAAGTTAAATAACACTCGCACTTTTTACCTCTAAAGTCTGAACAAGTTCATATTTGGATTTTAGATATGAAAACAGAATTTTATTGTAATTGGCTTAATGCCCTACAAAATAGTGAGATACTGAGAGCCAAGAGTTTTACTTATACATAAAACAAGGATTTTATAATGATAAAATTCCCGATGTGCAATAAAAGCTTATAAATAACATAACCTCCCAACTAACAGGATTTAACTCCTATTAACATAAATGGATGTAAATAGATATAAAAAGCCATCTTCCAACAAAAAACAAAAACAGCCCAAGCATTTATGTATTCATGGACTATTAAATCTTGTGTGGACCAATGATAGATTCTAGAAATTTCACTGCCCCAAACAATCAAGTTTCCATGAAAATTGATATGAAGAGCAATCATATTATAAAGTCTAAAAAGATCCTGTACCTGAAAAACAAGGCCATCTGCAGCATGTGAAAGCCTAGGAATGAATTCTTTCAAAAGTTTGGTAACAGTTGAGAGCAACCAAAAATCCTTCCTCCTCACCTGATAAACTTTTAGCAAAATCAGTAACCAGTTGTGATGGAAAAATGACGGGCCTTTTTTACTTTGAACCCTGTTCTTATTGTGAAACTATACCTTAACTGACTGCTTGGATCTATGCCAGTGGGCCTTAGCCTACCCCCCCCCCCCCCCCCCTTCTCTAATCAATAGACATTGCCCACTCATGTCAGAGAGGCAGAGAATGTTAAAGAAATATGTAAAAATGAGGGGCAATGCCTTATTTTTCTAAGCTCATCCTTTAATCCCTTTTTTACATAGTTTTTTGAGATTCCCCAGGATGCAGGGGCAAAAAAAGTCTACAAAAACAGGGGGCTATGTCCAATATCACATCAAAGCCCAAAAACAAATATGTGGAAATAGAATTAGTTGTAATCAACTTTTTGTGGCTCTTTACACATACCCTGAATGGTTCCAAGTCATATCTGTAGTAAGGATTTCTACTCTGGTATATATTATGGCGCTCATAGTTTCGAGGCTCAATCACTTCTTTCTCAAGCATCTTCCATCGTTCATAGAAGGGCCGCTGCATCAATATTCAATTTTCCAAATGTCATTCACTCTCCACCTTCCTTAAGAGGAAGGGTAATTACGGAAGTTCAAAATATTTCTTAATAATACTCCCTCTATCCCAAATTAAGGTCCTTTTCCGCACGTCTCGGATCAAGAGTCGCATTTCTAAAATAAAGCTATAATTTGATTTGGATTTAGCATACCAAAATTAAGCTAGAAGGAGAGAACTATGCAATGTCATTCACTCTCTCCCTTTCTTAAGAAGAAGGGTAATTATGGAAGTTTAAAATATTTCTTAATAAGTTTCGACTTTCAACGTATGACTTTTAGTTTGAGATGGAGGGAGTGTTTATTTATAATCATACATACGACTTTTCATTATTTTTTCATGGAAATTTTTTCTTACTACCACCCAAAGATTTTAATTCCATGGAGAACTTGAAAAGGTAATAGAACATCTCACCAAATCACTCATTTCATTTTTCAACTTCTTATAATCTTAGTTGCATTTTTTAATCATTTTCCAACTTCTTATCGAACGGACCCTAAGTTCTTAGTATTTTACCTCTGTGACAGAGACTTGATTAATTGCCATCATATCATATATAAGGTATCTTCTTTCTTGCTTCTGAGAGTCTGGCAAAGTATCAATTATCATCTCTCCATCAAGAAGTGTGAAATGGTGAGTCTTCTCTGCTAAAGCCTTACAAGAACAACAAAAAACAAATATGTCAAGAATGGTAGCAATTTAAGCACATTCTTTTAATAGAGTTCTGGTACTGAGGAAGAATCTAGAAAGCAAAAAAGCCTACATACTTCATTAATGGGTTTGCAAGGAAACCTCATCTGGACCCTACGAAAATTAAAATTCCTATCAATTAGGTAACAACCGTCCATCGTAATTAGCATCATATATCGTGTTCCATCAGCTTTCCAGGTGGCATAATAATAGCGCTGCCTTAACAATTGTAAGTTATCCCTGCAAATGCCAAATTTAATAGTTGATAAATAGCATTGTTAAAAAACAATGAAGCTAAATAATGACTTTGGTTCAAATTTAAAACGAGCGCACTTGGTAGACTAGCTTGCATAACTGCTAATTAGTTTCCTTTTCGTTAAATGAACAATTGTTAAGAGTACCTAAAAAAAATTATCAGCTATATTGTTTAATTTTATATAAGCTTTCTTGTGTTTTTTTAGCCAAACATTTTTATAATTTTCTTTGTGCATGGATCATAGAAGGATACACAATATGTTGAAATATGGCGATACTGTGAACTGAATTACTTGATCATAGATGAACAATAAATTCTTTGTAGGGATTATAAATAGGCACAGCTAAGCTTATAAATCAAGTCCTATTCCAAAAGATTTTGGGGAAAAAAATCAAATGAAACAGGGAAAAAAAACCTCTTAACAGAGTGAATAGATAACAAGAAGATGGACAATCGAAGACACAACCAAATACATTTCCAGAGAATACAACACAAAATTAATCCTCTAAATTTCTATAAATCAGGATAAGGGTAAGGGGAACCTGTTAAGAGAAACTGGATGTGACCCTGGAAATTGTGAGCATCCTCTCACCTAGAAACCAGGAGAATAAATATATCATTAATAATAAGGAAACAACATATCCACAGAGATTTAAATAATACTACAAGGATGCAATATAAAATTTGGGGACTTAATAAAGAAGATATTAAGAGAGTTAATATGTGGATATGCTACTTCCATTCTCCTTTAGTACTCTTCTTTCTACTTTCCCCTATATTAAGTGGTATCAGGGGGGGTAATGACTGATACCACTTAACGCCATGGACGCGTTGGGAGAAAGACGAAAACTGAAGGAGAATAAAAAGGCTAAGCATCTTTATATAGAGGTAGAAGCTATCCTAATAAAACTAGAACTTGAATAAATTATTGTGTTTTTACCAACTAAACTATGAATCCTAGTTAGACTCAAATTACTAATTAAAACCTAAACTAGGAATCCTAAAGAAATCAAATTAATTTTTAAAAATTAATAGAATTTCTAAGAAATAATGAAATAAAGCCTATAGAGATAGAAGCTATCCTAATAAAAATATAGCTTGAATATATTTTTACCAACTAAACTATGAATCCTAATTAGACTCAAATTACTAATTAAAACACATTCTAAAATGGATATAATTGTAATAGCAAGTATAGTAGAAATCTAACTCCTAAAAAAAATAATGAAATAAAGTAAAATTTCCAAAACCATTGTTCCTGTGATTATTGTTTTGTCCTAACATCATTCTCAGTACTCTACAAGCAATTGCAATAAGCAAAATCTATGAACTGAGATTTCTTTAGATGGAAAAAAGTGAAACTGCAACATGAAAAGTCAAACCTACCCCTACGCCCAACTTGAGTGATTGATAACAAAATTGTCTTAGTACTTCCTCTTGGTCCTTGGGAATACTATCCCCCAAAACATCATCATTTGTCATCTTTGCTCCCTCAGTCTCATGATTGTCCTGAAAACCATTGAGACGTGTTGAAACTGTGGAGGGGTAAAAAACGAATACTGCTTTCTAGTTCAATAATTAATTGACAAATTTAAGATGCAGCAAAATAGTGGTTACAGATATAAACTTACTGACAAGCAAAAAAATTTAAAATTTGATAACAAAATTATTTGAAAGCATAATGCACAATCATATCCCATGTATCAAGAGTACAACTACATATGAAAGAACTGAGGCAAAAATGTTAGGGGTGTGCACAGTTCAATTAACCAAACCGTGCGGCATATGCACCGACCGAACCGAGCACTTTGGTTCTCCGCAGACATCGACAACAAGCAAACAGACAGAAGAAGAAACAGTCAGTTTTAGGCGGAATGAAGTTTGGTCGGTTTCGTTTTGGTTTCTTAGTTTCAAAGAGAGCAAAAAGAAGAATTAAGAAATCTCCAATTTATATAAAATCTGAACTGATATAAAGAAAATATATTTGCAATCTGCCCAAGTTTCATACTGAAATTGACAATAATTGGATGAAATTGTAAGAAATCACAACCTTGTGTTTTCAAAGAGACGAAAAAAAAAGAGAGAGATGAAAGATCTGAAAAAAGATGAAGTGATGTCTACATATATATACAAATATATTCATATACATACATAAATATGAATATGAATAACTTCCAAAATCACAGATCAAGAGACACCAATCAAAGAGTTTAACTTTTAGGGCTTTGATGCGCCCTCGATTCGAACTTTATGGCCTCCATGGGTTTTAATAAGAGGATTCATTCTCAAGCTTCAGCCTTGAAGAAATCGAAAACGGAAAGTGTGATTCATCTAATCGAGAAGAGAAAAGCAATCATCTTCATCGAACTTTAGGACCGGTTCAGTTAGCCCCCCCCCCCCCCCCCCCCCTTTTTTTTTTGCACAACCCTAAAAAATGTGAATATCAGAGAAAGAAACACAATGTAATTATCATCAAATAACCAACAACAAGGTAATAAAAATCAACTATTGCCTTGTGGGTTTGTAAGGGTAATATGGGTATCAAGTCTATTGCTAGTATTTTGTGTTGCGTTCTACAAAGTTCTCTGCCTTAGTGCTCTCCTTTCAAATATAAATATTTTATTTCTCATGAACATACCAAAGAAACAGAGAGATGCACCTACAAATATTTTTATTGGGTTATTTTATTTTTACTTTTTCCCCATGAAATTAGAAACACCCCCCCCCCCCCGGCGTTTAGCAAGGGCAAAGTCTAATGATTATCAAAATTGGGGGATAAATCTAATTTTGAATATAAAATGGGTGGCCAATTTTAAAAAAAAGCCCAAAAAGTATGTCAAATATTGAACTAGGAAATAAAAGAACATTTTTAAGAACACCACATACATGCACAGGGGAAGAAGGAACTTCATCATCGTCATCATCAAGCACCGCCTCACCATTCAGATCAAGTCTTTTCCACTCTGGAGTTGGAGGGCAAGCTACCATTTCTGGTTTCCTTTCATGATAAAAGGTGTATAAGGCATCAATATAGTCCGGCTTATATATTCCTGGAGGGCGAGCTTCAGCAAATATTTTTATTGCCTGCAAGATATTTTCGAATCACATAGCTCATCTAATGAAACCTGCAACAGCCAAAAGTTGAAAGGAAAAAACACATAGAAAAAGGCACCCCACCTGAGTGACTGACATTGGTAATGTTCGCATAAGATAATGAACAATCATATACCCAGTACGATTATGCCCATGCGTGCAGTGGACAAGAATATACTTCTTTGACTGCTTTTGTCGAACTATGAATTGCGATACCTGATAATAATGAAATGCATACAAATTAATAAGTAACCTTTTAGGCTTTTACGGCACATTTGATGGGCAAGTTCTTAACAAAAGCCTTGTGTTCTTCCTTCAGACAACAAATACACAAACGGAGCAAGGGCACATCATTAATGTTAGGGCTTTTTTTTCCTTTGCCCCCCATTTTATACGTGAAGTTAGACTTTCCCCCCTATTTTCGAAATCGTTAGACTTTGCACTCTGCATGAGGGGATCTCAAAGAATTTACATAAAAAAGGGTGGTTAAGTCAAAAGGACTGCACTGAAAAAGTAAGACGTCACCACTCATTTTTACATAATACTTTGAGATTCCCCGCATGCAGTTGGCAAAAAAAGCCCTAAACGTTAAAGGGGAGAAGGAAAGATAATAGAACTAATAGACAACATAGAAATGTATAGAGCAATAGGCACACATGTGGAAAAAAAAATATTACTCGACAGCCCATTCCATATATTCAACGGTCTCCATAACTGATAGAATTGCAATTTGTAATTGCAGAGATCCATTAGCAATTTCAAGGATTCACTTGGGTAAATTTGATGCAACACTAAAAGATATCTGCCTTTTGCACATACTGCTTATGAGGAACCATAGCTTGTAATTCCTGAATACAGACAGCAGAGAAAGATAACAAGACATTACCTCATAAACAAATTGATTTACAGCCTCATTATCAGGTACAGAATCACGACCCTTGCAACAAATCTGAATAAAAGAGTAACTCAGAGTTCCAATTATGACAGTTTAAAAACATGACTAACAGTAAATCATAACTTACCTTAAGATGCTTGATACCTTCTTTCTTCCACTCCGACACTGAATAGTAACGAGTAGTATTTGTAAGATCAATCACTAAACCAATCTGGAAAATTATTAAAAGAATCAAATGTGTGATAATATATCAACAAAGTTTCTCACAAGAGAATCATCTCATCAATTGACTGCAGGCTAGGGTCCCCCCCCGGGGGCGAGCAACTCCCAATTAATGTGTACTCAAGAAAGAGACGAAAAGCCTACCCCAATGCACCACGTACCGGGCTAGGTACCACACCCCATATATGTCCCACGTACCAAAGTGTCCCACAAATTTGGTAACATTGGTTTAAGTTTTGTTTGATTTAGCTCTTATTATATATGTACATTGGTTGTGCTCCCTCAGGTGTTTCCTGAAATACTTTTAACTTGAAAATGAATAATACTGAGGTTTAAGTCAAACGTACTTACCTTTCTTCCCAAAACTCGCTGTTGATGAATCACTTGCCTAGAGGAGTATCTTTTACCAGGAACAACACTATCATAGAAGGCTTCACCAAGTGGAACTTTTGAAGGAATAATGCAACCTATTTCCTGACCACATGGGGGGCAATCCAACCAACCTGCGAGCAAACAGAAACCCAATTAACATAAATAAAATATTACTTGAAAGAAAATGAAATTTAAGAGTTCACGTTTTAGGTACTTCGTATTGTTATCAAATGTATGGCAGTCCATGAAATTAGCTTCAACTATTGCTATATATTAAGAGAAGCACTTGTGGTACGTACTTAGAATTACAAAAACTACCCTACCTTAATTTAGAAAATTGAACAATAGTTCTAACAGGATTTTAACCTTGACCCTTAATCTAACAACGTGCAACTTAACCACTTGATTCAACATGATCATATTGCACCCAAAGATTTTAAAAGTAATATAATTGTTAATGTGTGTTGAGCAGACTATATCACTATCTCTATTGAACAGACTAACCAGACTAAGGCATAGGAAAGCAAGAAAGAAGGAACTTTTTTCCGTTTGTGTTGGAAGCTCAATCATGTTCCTTGTAAATACCGGAAAAAAATGCACCATATATATCTCATCAAACATACAAATATTACCTGGAACTATTTAGTTTCTCCCATCTCAAGGTAAATCAGATTTTCAAATTTGACCAAAAACTCAACTGGATACATAGATTTTCAAGATTTAGAGATGAATTCCAATTGTATATTACGCCAGAATTCCAAGTGTTTGGGAATCCTGCAATTTCAAGTAGAAAATGACATGCTTGAAGATGAATAATGTACCCATCAAGAATATTAAGCTATTTTGGCAATAACTTAATGGCGTACTTTGTCGCCCTAACTCGAACAAAATCTTGTCTTATTAGACAATATTCCAAGTCATCATCCGAAGTTAACTCAAACCACTTCTTTAAAACTTTGTAGTCCAGAGTAAAGTTTTACAAAATTAAGGTCTTCAATGAGAAATAAATCTAAACATTTTGTGTGTTTTTGATCAAATTTGAAAATCTGATTCAAGATTAAAAATTGTAGGATAAGGAATTAAGGACACTTTCGGGCATTTCGACACAAACATGTGTAATATGATTAAAAATTGTAGGATAAGGACACTATGGGACATGTCAACTATTACATATATATATAGGGTTGCGTTAACATGCGTCCTAACGGCACCTGTTTAGAACCCATAAATAGAAAGAACGAAGTCCCACCGACCACTAATTCTGGCCATGATACTCATGTATAGCTTTATTATTTCCATTTGTTGGGTCCTTAAGATGTGCCCCAGGGAACACTAAACATTTTCATAAAATAGGTATGAAATAAACTTAAAAGAACTAATGTTATCCCAATCTCCAAATGCATTAAAAAACACCCATGCATTAAGTAGTTTAAAATTTTGCACTTTGACCCCTTCTATTTTAAAAAATATATTTCACCCCCAAAACATGTAAAAGATGTTCCATAATGTACCTGGAGGAAGTTTGTTTCTATCATAAGGTCTATAGTTCTTTGTTTGAAACGGCTGGTCATTCATATGTGGCTGGGACATGTGCATCGGTCCGTCATCAGGACGTTCTCTTTTCAGTCGTTTACGTCTTTCTTCACGCTCCTGATGCAAGCAGACAAGATCAATGATCAATTATTTATTTTTATTTTTTAAAAAGGCAAATGTCAAGCATAATAAGATAATGAAATTAAGGACCATATTCACGTTAAACATACCAAAACAGGAATTAACACATTGGCCTTCTTTTCTATGCTCTTTTCCGAAAAAAGATTCTACTATAAGGGGAGAAAAAATTAAATCTGCCCTCTACTTAGTAAGATTTAGTCAACCTCACAGTTTTTTATCGTTTATTTGATGTCTTCCTGTTGTGATTGGTATGGGCCTGGATACTACCGCTTCACCTGGGTAGGCGGGCAGATTGGTGGAGTTTTTCTTTTCATTTTTGTTTTGAAAATTACCTTATTCATGTTTGAATTACGAGAAACTTTCAATGGCTTTTCTAGAAGTAACTTTAGAACTTCTGTAGTATTATATTTCTAAACATAGATAGAAAAATAAATAATTGGCCGCCTAGCCTTAGCCACCTAGTCTCCCCTAGGCACTCAGGGCAATAAGCCCCTCCCACCACCTAGGACATCTTAGAACATTGCATGTTATATAATACATTGTATATATTTTTAGGTTAATGCTATCATTTAACTGTGTTAGCTCGTAACTTCTCTTTGACATGTTGGTTTTTAATTTTCTCTTCAACTCAATCCTATCAGTCATACATTAAGATCGTAGGAATGATTACAAAAACATAAAAATAAAACACTAAAAAGTACCCTGTGGAGTATATCAACTGAACTCTCTACATGCTCTACTTGACTTATATGTTGTTTATGCTTTGCTGGTGTACTGTCTTCCTCAAAATGCGGTTCAAAAGTATCTTCGTCGTCTTCTGGTAGCGGCGAGGCATTTAAGTCCATGTTGCCAATCATTCAATTCGTACCCAAAAACATTCTCTATTGTGCAACTTATTATTGATGTATCAACAATCCCGACAAATAAGAAATTTATGACCTACGTCACATAAAAGAGAATGTAAGATTATATCAAATTCGAGCTACCGACAACTTTCCATATCTATGCACCGAAAGAAAACCAGCAACTGAAAATGTAATAACAAGTAACGTCAAACAATTGCCCCATGCATGTTTATTAAAATACTGCCATATATCAAAATTCGAACAACTAGCAAAACAACAAAACAGAGATAAGATTCTCCATATAGTAGCATTATATCTCCAATTCAACAGCAAGAAAACAGTGGAACAAAAATGAAAACTAAAAATACGATTACGCGCAACCTAAGAAAGTTAAAAGACTTCCAATACAACTACGCCAATAATTATGGCCTTGGTTAAGTACATATTTGTATTTCTTTGGCCAGAATCAAAGACAAACCTAAACATCCAACATGTGCCAACCATTCAACAATGCCGACAAATATTAACTTTATCACCTAAAACATTCTGTGAAAAATATAGATGTATGTAAAATCAAACTCCGACAAATAGCATCACATAATTACATGCAAAACAAACAAGTTCATGCAAAAAAAATCCAAGCAAGAGATATGCCGAATAACATCAAATGGCCACCACATCTATGCTTATTAAGATCACTAATTGAATTCGAACAAAAGTAAAACTATATTATTTAGGCTATAAATTCTGCTATATATACTCAAAACTTCTCATTCAAATGATGGAGTTAACCTATAATGCACTGGCACTCCCCTGCAGCTCAAGTGTACAGTCCAAGACACTCTTCCGAGTTCCGACACTGTGGTGCACTCTCCAGACGCGTTTCTACATGTTTTGAGGCAGATATGTACTCCTGTTTTTGTTAAATAAAGAAGTTCAATACCTTTTTGTAATTATTTAATTAAAGTATTTGGAATGATGCTAATTCTATTGATTTTCATTATAGTACTTAATAACGTGTCTGTTAGTCTGTGTCTTCACTTTTTCACGGAAAATGCTGAATATAATCCACTTCTGTACAAATATTTTGTGCAAACTGAAGCTGCACTAACGGAATGAACTTGTAGAGAGACCTGCATTTAATGTCTTATGTATCTTGCCTTGTCTCTTATTGGTGCCACGAATGTTTGTACATTAATGGATTATGTTTAGCATTGAGATTCCAAGAAAACTGAAACAACTGATAGCTCAGCCAAACCAAAAATAAATAAATCATTAGTAGTACTAAACTTAATTTTTGTACAAAGATTTTATACAAAGCTGCAACACCAATCAGATGCGCAGCCTAGTAGTTCATCTGAGTGGTAACACATCTTTTTTCACAAAAAAAATTGCTTAAAATTTTAGTAGCCCGGCATTCTCCTAAATTTACTTAGCCCTTTTTAAGGGTAAAATGTATTGATTTTATTAGCTCAAAACAGCAAGAATGCTAACCTTGTTCACTCCCTTTTGTATTCCCTCGCTAATCAAACAATACAGTGAAGAAAATTAAATCCTAACTAGCAACCTCATACACGTACAAAATAAAAATAAAAATCTCAACCTCGAGTAGGAAACGCAATGAAACACCAAAGGCTTCAATCCACCATCTCAAGCCTTTAAAAAAAATTCAAAACAAGTTGGGGAGTTTTTAACCCTAGGTAGTTATAGATAGAGAAAGAAAAGGAGATGTTGTAGAGAGAGAAAGTGGAAATAAATATAGATCAGAGAGAGAGATTCATAAAATCAAACAAGTGATGACTGTGCAAGAGAGAATCAGAGTTGGAGAAATAGCAAAGATTCGAAGGTGATGAATCAAAAATTACAAACAGGAAAAAAAAATGTAAAAAGAGGAAAAAAAAAAACTCAAAACATAAAAAATAAAAAAAAAAGCAGCATACAAATAAAATATAATAATATATAAAAAAAACGCAGAGAGAGAGAGAGAGAAAGAAAGTAAAATAATCCGAAAAAAAATAAAAAAAAGAAAACAATACCTCTTGAGAGGGAGACGGAGAGAGTTGCAGTGGGGGGTTGGGTTGAGGGTGAGAAAATGGGCAATATTGGTAATTAACGGGGTTTTTGGGTGGTTGGGGGATATTTAACGGAGCGTGAGAGTAACGGAGAGCGTGACAACTCAGGGTGCGCATGCGTACTTCCACGTTAACGTCCCTTTTTGACGTGTGTAACCTCCTCTTATTTTATTTCCTTTGAGTCTCGTTTAGTTCGAGAATTGGAGGGTTTAAGAAAAAAAAATATTTTTTTTTATTAGGTAAGTATAAATTTTAAAAATATTTTTTTGATAAAGAGAAAAATGGACAATTAAAAAAAGTCTTATTAGAGAAATATTTTCACACCAAAGCCAAGGAATAATTTTTTTGTAAATAAATGGCCTATTTTTTATTTTATTGATAATATGACATGTGTCTTTTTTTTTCATTGTAAAATGACATCTCAACCCTTAAAATAAACTAAAAAATACCAATATGCATTAAAATATGGACTGCAATATGAACTTTGCAGTCTATATTTCACTGCAATATGAACTTTGCAGTTCATATTTTACTGCAGTATGAACTTTGCAATCCATATTTTTGGTGCAAAGTTCATATTGCAGTCCATATTTTACTGCAATGTGAACTTTGCAGTCCATATTTCTAGTGCAAAGTTCATATTGCAGTCCATATTTCACTGCAATATGAACTTTGCAGTTCATATTTTACTGCAATATGAATTTTGCAGTCCATATTTTTTGTGCAAATTTCATAAAGAGGGGTAGTTTAGGTAATATATAACATGTTTTTATTAATTAAATGATATTTAAATTTATTCAAATACCTTCATTTAAAATATAAAACAAAATAGGCATCTTGTACTAATTACCAATTAAAAATAAGCCCTCCATTCAAAAAAATATTATTCATTTAATTTTTGGTAAAAATCAATGTGTAATAAGACCTTCTACCTAATTTCTAGAGAGAAAAATAGGGGAAAAAAATATTTCACTCAGATTTTATGAGATTAATTTTTTCTTTTGATTTTTTAGTATTTATTACAAAAGTTTTTTACAATAATACTCTTATTTAAATATGTTATTGTCAATTTTTTATAATGTTGTTTTTATTTTAAAATATAAAATTATTATTGAAATATTTATATATTTTTTACTTTCATTTTCTATACCAACCAAACACCAGAAGAAAAATCAAATGGTATTTTATGAATTCTTTTCATGCTTTGCCAACCAAATGAAAAGAAACTTAACATAAACTTTAGTCTCTCACCCCCATGAAAAATACAAGAAAATTGATTTTTCTCCCGTGAACCAAACGAGAATTTATCATTTCATCCACCTAAGTACAAGTGTTACCGAAAAAAAAAAGTTAATAGGTTGTGATATTGTAAAGATATAAATATAACAATGCTAGGTATAAAAAATAAGGTTTTTTTTTTAGTTACTTTTTGTTTATCTTATTTCACTAATTTTTTGAATTAACCCTCTATATTTTAACATTATCTACAAGCTGTTAAAAAAACATGTTCTTTGATGATTTTGCTCATGTCTTCTCCAACTAACCCTATGATTATATCCTAATATAAACCCTAATTATTTTCTCCCTCTACAATATAATTTCTTTTATCCTTACACTTAAATCATAATTTTCACATCAAAATGAACCCAAATCCAAATAGAGAACACCACTAATTCGAAACTCATTCGAAATTATATGTAAACGAGCAAATCGAATCCATGCAAACAAAACCAACATTGAACAAAGTGAGGGATTGAAGGAGGAGCAATATAATTCTTATAGGGAGGGATTGATGTGAAGATTGAAGTGGTGAATAAAAGATTTATAGAAATAGAGTAAATTAGTGAGAGAAAGATGAGAGAAAATTAGGGATTGCATGTGATGACCATCGGTAATGTTTATAGGGACATGGATTATCTGTAACTTATGGCAATTTAAATAACATTTGTTAAGTGTAGTCAGAAAGATTACACTTGTATTGATGTTTGATTTTCACCAATAAAAAAATCGATTAGCGGAATTTCTCGAGGGAACTACTGGGGCGCGGTCCTATGGTCTAAACAACCGAAATGCGTGAACAAAACATCGTTAGCACATTTGGTTATATCTTTCGAAACTCAAGCTCTTTATTTACTAGCATTTATATTTGTTACTTGATCTTGAATTAAATGCCTTATGTATTTGCTTATTTCCTTAATATATTAGTTAAAGTTTTATTTCTTAAACTTTATTTGAAACCATTTAAATTATGCAATAAGTTTCAAAAATTCTATTCACCTCCCTTCTAAGGTTGTTTTTCGACCTATAAGTTTTACAATTGTTACTTTTGTGGCTAAGCCTATTAGGCGAAATGAAGCTAAACTATAGAAAAAAAGAAAGAATAAAGAAAAAAAAAATTGTCAGTGCAAAGTGCATCACTTTAAAGAGTTGAAAAATGTCAACTTTACAAAAAGAATATGTAGCAAATCATTAACACTTTTCACGGAATGCGTGACCAAAATTAAATATGCGTATTATTATAATATATTTTAGGGTATTCGCCCAATGTTATTGATGCAATTTCAAGGTCAATATAAGATTTGGTTGATTGCTGGCGCTGAGAATTTGGTCGAGGTAAATCGTTCGTATCATCATTTTCTTCGGAAGGCCGGGTAGTGTATTGTTTCACAAAGAACCTTTTCATTGACTTCATTTCCTTAATAAAGCAAAAAATAGTTGTGTTAGGTATTCCGATTATTAAACAAATTAATATTTACTCTTATAATAAAAAGAATTATTATGGTGTAAAATAAAAATTAACATACATTCTAGTATGATTAATATTGTAAAAAAAACATATGGGTTATTTATTTACCGTTTATAACTATAAAAGTTACGACATTTTTATACTTAAATGATTTTATGAAATTTACCATTTCATCAATGGAAAACACTTAAAAAAATGATTATAATCTCAAATTAGTAAATTTACAAATTTAAAAACTAATTCTTTTAAACAAACATTTGATGTTTAAAAATTACATTTGAACTAAAAAACACTTGGCTTTTTAATTAAAAAAAAGTTGGGTTCCTAATTAAGAAAACTAATACCATATTTAGTTGAAATTAAAAGGAAAATGATTAATAACTACATCCTCCATCCCACAATTACCCATTAACGGGCTAAAATTTGACCATTAACTACAATAGATTGCCTCTTCTTTTTCTCATTAATATAATTTTAAAATACCATTGTCTTAAGGGAGCGACTTAGACATCCCTTAATTTTATTTTATTTTTTTAAAAAAATAAAAGTTTGATTTTACCCTTATATTTAAACATAGGTAAAAAGGATTTTAATTTGAATTGCCATTCTTAGTCAGCACGATTGAGAAATTTTTGATCTACAATGGATTTTGAAACACGAATAAAATATAGGGTGTCATTCGCGATCATCATCTCTATTGATTTTCACAATTTTTCATTCTTCACAAACTTTCATTCATCGTCTCCATCGCCATAGTTGACGCCGATATTCTTTGCGCTGGCGCTACTAATGGAGAAGAGGTAGTGTATGAAAGAAAGTAAGTGGAGATTTGGTAATGGGAAAAGAGAGAGAAGGTTTTAGAGAGAGAAAGTGGATCTGAGATAGATGATGTCTAGGGCATCATCTCCATTACGAACATTTTGACTTGTGAGATGGGTGATAATCGAGTTTAATCTTTATCTCAATTTGATTTTCTATATCATTTTTTCATTATTTTTGCGTTTTATTATAATCCGAATTAATGTCTCTTGTAATCCGGATTATTGCCCTCAGTAATCCAACAACATAGCGAAGATGAAGAAGAATAAATGTTTTAATTTATTTTTTCTGACATTGAATATATTTACATTGGTAGTTTTGCAAATCGTTAAGCGATAATCAGGATTACTGCCCCCAGTAATCCAGCAACAGAGTGAAGATAAAGAAGAATAGATGTTCTAGAATAATACTAATTTTTTGTTGTTTTTATCTATGCTACTTGTACAACATATTTTTATATTTATTATCTCTGTTGTAATTAACATGCGTTTCATATATATGATGTAACTTCAACATGCTGCTAATTAATGCTACTCTATTTCAAATTAAGAGTTTCTATTTTGTTTTCACATTTTTTAAGAAGAATACTAATTTTAAGTTTTAACACAATCAATTGCTGAGAATAAAATCTATTTTTATTGCGAGAATTGGTATATAGATAATGTGAAAATGGAGAATAGATTTCTTAATTTGGAACATCTTGGAGAAGGACAGGTAGACTCTTAATTCTTGGGATTGCAGAATAAATCCTGGCTCTGACCTTGGCAAGCTTCCTTTTTCATATTGATGGGGAGATTATTTCTTACTCAATCTTTCATTCACTTGTGCTCATAATTTGAAATAAACACTTTACATGTCTTCTCTTTTTAACCTTGTAACTATCATACGCATAATATGTACTATTATACATTGCTCTAAAATAGCATGCTTGTTTCTTATTTCCAGGTGCAACTCATCCGTATTAAATTGGGAGTACCAGAATATGGTTAGGCAGCACAAAAGGTTTTCCACTTAATGAATTTAATTGTCAATAGATGTAAGAAAAAGCGTGTATTTTTTTTCTTTTTAAATTAGTATGACCATTCTCTATCTTTGCTCACATCCATCTGATGTTTGTTTAAACCAAAATTTTGTTTTGTAGTAAGGGCTACTATGTTTGGACTATATAGGAGTGTGTATCAAATTAGACCTAAAGTAAGTTACATGAGCTGCAACCTCATTTAATATCTCATGATTGGGGCAATATTTGCTACAACTTAGCAGGGATCTAGTATATTTTGATGTATGCTAACTTTTATAAAAGTTTTTTGCTTGTAGATTTCAATGATTAGTATTTTTTTAGAACCCCATATACCAATTTATAGATGTCTGCCAAATCATTTGGTGCACAAAAGTTGACGAGTATATTTAATCAGTACCTCGAGATGAATTTGGTAATAATTTGAACTAGTAATGACAGCTACAATGATGTAGAGGCAAAATGTTATTGCACTTTATTACTAGAACATGATTATATACCATTTTGTTGCCTGACCTTTCTATTAATTAATCATGGTAAGCGCACAATCAAAAGCTGATGCTTAAGTAAATAGTAAGCCAAAATTAAAAAATAAAATTACATTCTTTTACTGCACTTTTAACGAAAAGAATATAAAAAATTATCATGAATTTATTATGCTCAGGTTTGTTACCCTACTTGCATGTCTAGGCTTTGGTATGATTTTTTCTTGTCTCCTTTCATTCTTATTATGCAGATGAGCAGATCTGTTTTCCTTACTATCAATCTTGTTGCACTACTTTTTGTGATTATAAATTATTATTCTTCTTACAAGTTTTCAAAAGTGGGGTACTTTTCCTTATCTTTGAAAGGCCAGTAGTTCCTTTTTTCCTACAACTTTGTACCCATATTTTTTTTTTCGGAATTACATTAGTTAAGAATAGAATCGTAGCTTCCTCTCAATCTCACATGTATAAAAAAAATTTGATTCCTAATTTGTATAATATATAGTTAATGCCTTAAATTGAAATTTTCATACAGTAGAATATTAGTCTTTTGTTTTGTTTGTCCTCCAGCAATTAATCTTAGTTACTTTTACTTTATGTTGGTTTTTCAGGCTACAAGACTTGGCCTATGACTACCTGCTATACTAATTTTGAAGTCTAGAAGGGTGATGGAAGTGCCTCATATTTTTAGCATTGTAAGTTTCTCATGGTATGCTCATTTTTATTTTTAAAAAACTTCTATCTACTGCCTCATCCGAACTATAAACCAAAAAGTATGTATATCTATCAACTTGAGATGCAGAGGACTTCTCTGATCCTTGGTGAAACTTTTACTGCATGTTTAGTACTTGAGAAAGCAAAACTTTGAGCGGTTAGTATTACTTATGATTGGCAGTGTAATACAAAAGGACTTTAGCAGTATATTCGCAACGCGTTATAAGTGTGTTGATTTGGAAGAATAGGATACAAGTTTACTAGCCAATGAAATAACAGTTTCTTGTATTATTTCTCATGTTTTTATTAACCAAGATCACCTAGTTATAATGCCTTCTTAATTGAAAAATAGGGTATTGTCTTTTGATCCTTGAGATGTGTAAAACAAAAATAAAAGATCACCTAGTTATAGTTACACGCTTATTATAATTTGTGTTATGTAATTTGTACAAATTAATAGAATTTATAAATTATATTTATGTCGAAACATTGTAAAGTTGATTACATCTATACTAATTATACAAGAACACCAAAATCATAGTTAAATGCTTATTATACATTTTGTGAATATTATTGGGTGTTTTAAACTAAAGATGCTCTACCCTTTAGTTTTATCAATTGGCTGGTTAAGAATAAATCGTACTCTAGTCTATTTTACGTATGTAGTATGTGTTTTACATTTATACTAAATAGTTTAGAATTAGTTTTTGATAAACCAAACTGTAAATGTGTAGGTTCCTGCTTCATTAAGTGTTCATTGCCCAGATCTTGAAGGAGACAGAAGCTTTTCGCGTGAGGTTGTGAGAACTTTGTTATTATTGTGTTGCTTATACATATTTTCAGCTTTTCAGCTATTGATGGGATCGATGTGTAATTGGTAAATGGGGGTGTACTCTTTTTCCCCCAAGAATTTGATGTTGCAAATCTTAATTTAAGCTATTTAATGCCTAAAATCAAGTTTCTTTTTTGTTTCAGAATACGAATGAAGATGAATGGAGGCTCCTTGATCTATGATGGCTTTCTTTTTGGAAAAGAGTTCAAATGATAAACAATGACTTTGTTTGTTTTAGATTATATTATATGCAGCATTCTTAAATTTTGGACTGATATTGGGCAATATACTAAATTTCTTGGTGCGTAATACATTTAGATCCTGTATTTTTGGTTTGCTTAAACTCTATGTAATGGATATTATTTGGTTGATTTTATTGGTATGTAATTGGTTTGTTGGAATTGAATGGGGTTTGGTGTAACTAGATGGTTGTAGTTCTCTTTATATATTAATAATAAAAGAGTTCCAAATATTAATTAGACTAGGCAGCAGTGTTGTGACGTTGTTGAACCCTTTTTGTGACAGCTAGTATAAGCTGCCATAAATAGTAAATTGTTTGTTTGTAACGAAAATATGCTGTTACAAACACAGGTATAAGTGTCGGACAAAGTTGAGTATTTGTAACGGCTGTGGTCGTCACAATAACAATATAAGTAGCACTTTTGACTGTCATAAATAGTCTGTCACAATAAATTGATAAAAATGACACCTTTTTGGTAACACTGAGAAAACTGTCACAAACTCGTTACAAAAAGTATTTGTGACGGCATTTTGCCGTCACCCAGTTTTTGAGATGCCCCTACCTTGTAACGCACGAAAAACCATCACAAAGTCGTTTTTGTGACGGAAATTGACTTTTTGTGACGGTTTTGAGCTCGTCACGAAAGGCCCATTTTCTTGTAGTGTCTACTGTTTTTTTTTTTTGCATTTAACTAAGTGTACATTGGTAGTTTTGCGAATTACTAGGCAATAATTCCCAGTAATCCAACAATAGAGTGAATATGAAAAAGAATGGATGTTCTACTATTTTTTTAATATTGAATAAGTTTATATTGGTAGTTTTATGAATTACTGGGGGCAGTAATTTGGATTACTGCTCTTAGTAATCCAACAACATAGTGAATATAAAGAAGAATGGATGTTCTACTGTTATTTTTTTGGCATTGAGTAGGTTTACTTTGGTAGTTTTACAAATTACTGGGCGGTAATTCTCAGTAATCCAACAACAGTGAAGATAAAGAATAATGAATGTTCTACTATTATTTTTTCGGGCATTATATAGATTTACATTAGTAGTTTTACGAATTATTGTACAACAATCCATATTACTGACCCCAGTAATTCAACAACAGAGTGAAGATGAAGAATTGATGTTCTACTTCTTCTTCTTTTTTTTTGTATTGAGTAGGTTTACATTGGTAGTTTTGTGAATTATTAGGCGGTAATAAGGTTTACTACCCCAATAATTCAGCAACATAGTGAAAATGAAGAAGAATGAATATTCTACTGTTATATTTTTTGGCATTGAGTAGGTGTACATTGGTAGTTTTATCAATTACTGGGCGGTAATTCCTAGTAATTCAACGACAGAGTGAAGATGAAAAAGAATATATATTATAATGTTATTTTTTTGGGTATTGAATATGTTTATATTAATAGTTTTACGAATTACAGTGGGCAGTAATTCATATTACTACCATTAGTAATCCAACAATAGAGTAAAGATGAAAAAGAATATATATTATGCTGTTGTTTTTTGGGCATTGAATAGATTTATATTGACAGTTTTACGAATTACTGGGGGTAGTAATCCGTATTACTGCCCCCAGTAATCTAACAATAGAGTGAAGATGAAGAAGAATATATGTTTTACTGTTATTTTTTTGGACATTGAGTAGGTTTACATTGGTAGTTTTGCGAATTACTCGACAATATTCCAGATTACTACCCCTAGTAATCTAACAATAGAGTGAAGATGAAGAATAATGAGTATTCTATTGTTGTTGTTTTTGGCATTGAGTAGGTTTACATTGGTTATTTTACGAATTACTGTGCGATAATTTCCAGTAATCCAGCTACATAGTGAAGATGAAGAAGAATCGGACTTCAATTTTATCTCAGTTTGATTCGTTGCTTTGGTGATTTTCGATTCAGATCTTCGCATTTTTTTTGATTTTCGAATCTTCTAACTTCAATTCTGATCGTCGCGAGTTCATTTTGTGCCATGTATGATAGTCGAACTTTATCTTCATCTCGGTTTGATTTTTATAAACTTCCATTCTTCATCTCTATTCTCCATCGCTGTGGTTGACGTCGCTGCTCCAGTGCTACTGGTGGAGGAAAAAGATAGCAAGTGGAAGAGAGAGAGAAATTGGAGATCTTGTAATGGAGAGAGATGAGAGGTTTTAAAGAGAGAAAATAGATCTAAGAGAGAAAGTGAAAGAAATAGAGAGAAAATGGAGATCTAATAATGGGAAGGAGAGGGTAGTTTTGGCTAGGAGTTCAAAATATGAGTTAGTGGTCATTTTTTGGCTGGGTAAGAGTTTGTGAACAATATTTATCTTAGGGTGTACTTACGAGTCAATGCCCCTTAATTGAAAAAACATTTTTTTTAAAATAAAAAAACATTTTTTTTTAAAATAAAAAAAACATTTTTTTTTAAAATAAATTTTTTTTTTTAAAAAAATAAATCAGTTACATGTTTAATTAAAAAAAATAAAATTCTCATGTAAAAATAAAAGAAAAAACAATAGGATTAACCAAATTACATCATTTTATTTATTTGTTTTGTACATTTTTAAAATAAACATTTACTGTAAATGTAAAACAAATTCATATTATACTAAGTTACAAATTTTATATGTAGATATATAAACAAACACACATCATTCATATAAAATATCAAACAAATTTATAGTATTCTAAATTTCATATACAATACAAAATCTATGAAAAGAAAATTGTAACTTTCTTTATTGCAATCTCCAAACAACAATTTTCTAAAATTTTCGATTTTCTTTTTATGACTGTATTTTGAAGAAAAGGGTGTGAAATGAGAGAAAGGAAGAAATGGTGGGGGGTGATGTCACTGTTTACATTTAGCCGTTGGGTAGCGTTGGGGTGAAATTTGAATCTCACAGTCAATGCATAGTGCATCATCTGTGGAGAAGGATTCTATGGCCGATGTCCATTAAATCGGCTATGGTATATTTTTCCTTATGCTCTCCCTTTTCAGTGCAATATCCAGTAAATTGGTATGCTGTTTTAGTCTACCATTTCCCCTTTCTATTGGAGATGGTCTTAAGCGAGTATATCTACCCTGCAACATACAGTACATGAATAATGCTCTCAAGCTCACACTCAATGGTACGCCAAGCAACGTATTCAATAGTTACTAGTTCAATAGTTATATGATACTCAAGTAAAAAGTTAGATTGTGTTCGTGGAGTTAGACCCAAGTAGATGGGTCTATATTTATGTATATAAAGTTAATGCAGAATTCAACCTTCAGGATGAATTGCAAATTTATTTATGCAATTTTCTTCTTCTTCATAATAATAATAAATATGTTTTTAACAAAATCCCTTTAGCTAAACTAGATAGACACATTTGTATAAAGATGATAGCGTTATTGATATTGAAGATATTTTTTTAAAATATGGATGGTGTATTTAGCACATGTTACAACCTAAGATGTACAAATTGCACACCTGAATTCAACTACTATGAAACTATATCAAATTTTTGAATAGTCAATTTCACCATTGCAATCTTCTGTGTTTTTTTTTCCATATAAACTTTAATTCTAACAAGATTCAGACCTTCATTTTTACACAAGTTGAAAGTTTGTTCAATCCCTAGGCCATTTACCATTTTTGTTCTCAAGACTTCATTCAACTTATATATATGCAAAAAGCATAAGCCGTCATCCTATTATGTTATAATAGCTATGTAGTTTTGCAAAATATTAAAATGCACGTCATTCATGAGCGTTCGCGTAGGTAGACTATAAAAGCAGGCCATTGCTCATTACCCATTATTTTACACGCAAAATGTTCGATATTTTAAAGTCTAAAAAAGGAGAAAACAGAATTAAGTGAAAGGTAAACAAACCCTCCATTTATGCCCTACCACACACAGCATATAATTTAAACCACTGGTGTTCTGTGTCTGCCAAATGCACTCTACCCAAATGAAAAAAGAAAGACGGGACAAACGATAAAATATAACAGAAATTTGTTATAAACTAAATCAAAATCAGGTGGCTAACGTTCTCGCAAATTTTGACCTCGTAGACTCTCCATGCTGGTAAAAAGGTTCCTTCTTCCAAGCATTTGTGTAGTTTCAACAGCTTTACCAACCGCCATGGATCGCTCCTAATAATTTTCACCTGCGAGTTGCCAATAAGAAGAAAGATTTGCTTGATATTAGAAATTTTATTGGTAGCATATAATAAAGAGACTTACAAATATAGGAAATGTTATTTGGCATAAATCTACGGATCCGGCTCCTCAACAGTGATGCTAGAGCGGAGTTGGAAAATCTGGACCATTAAGTTTAAACTACAAGGCTCAGATTTTGAGCCCTCGCCAGAGGAATAAACTCCCTTTGGCTACGACTCATTTAAATTTTAAATAAAAGCTACTTGTCAAAATGTTCTGATTTTCCAACACTCTAGAGTGATGGAAATTCACTGGAGATGAGCTGGATCCTAGATCTACTCGTACAGAATTGGGGTGGGTGAAAACTCCATAGAATTCTCCTCTTGCCTCGTGGAAAACAAAAATCAAGGTGAGTGGCTTTTTGATTCCATGAGAAAGAAGATTGGACTGGAACAAACTGTACCAATGGAATTAATTTCTTGAACATTAATGCGTTCAAACACCACTACATAGTGGATGCAAAATATGAAATAATGGACATTCTCACTCTAGTGGGTGTTTGATTGGATAATTTTGGATGGTACAACTTGATTTAGCATAATTTTCTCCTTTTCCATGTAAATTAGAAGCTACCTCCCCCCTTAAGTTTTTCTTTTCCATGAAAAACTACGGGTCCATTTGATAGCAACATGGAAAATGAAAAGAAAAACAACTAACTTGGGTGAGAAGATGGAAAATAAATTGAGGAATGTGGTGAGAATGTGAGATTAACTCTTGCCTTTTGGCTTCTTCAATGGAATTTTTTTCTTTAGGTGGTGGTGAAGAAAATTTTTCCGCAAAACATGAAGGACTCACAAAAATGAGTATGAGATGGAAAGCATATCACCACATCCCTCAACTTATTTTCCCTCTTCTCACCCAAATTAGTTATTTTTCTTTTCATTTTCCATGTTGCTATTAAACGAGTCTACATGTAAAAAATTTCCATGTATACTAACCAAATGCACCATAAAAGTGAATGAAATTGCAATCATCTTTTTGTTTTTAACTCAAGCCCAGTACAGGAATTTTATAACCCTCGATGCTACATTGTCAAAATTAGTCGATAATTTTTGAAAGTTTTTTTTTTACTGTGCTAGCATTTTTAATGCAAAATTAGACTTACACCCTTGTTTTTGTTTTCCATAATTATTTGACGTCCACCACCACCACCACTCAACCTCCCACCCCTAAAAAAAAAACACATACACACACAAACATCCCGAAAGACTAAAATAGGGGGCAATGTCCAAGGAAGAGAGGGGACTAAGTCTAATTTAGCATTAAAAACAGTGCAGAAAATGAAAAAGAAAAACAAAGAAGTATAAAACCCCTTTCTAAATGGGAAATGTTAATGCCAAAGCACTTGTGGCTTCAGCAGAGCAATGTATTGACACTAAAGTATGATGTACAACCACTTAATGCACTGATTTCCCTGGAGAATCAAAAAATGATTTGGCAGTATCATTCCCCTTTCCAAACACCAACTTTGTCACTAAAAAATGAAATTAAAAGGCGTCAAAAACTTGATAAACAATTAAAATGGATGAACTTACATCAGGCAATGCGGCTATTTGCTTCTGCATTCATCTCTACGCTCATCTGTTCAGATGGCAATCTTCTCCTTTATAACAGAGCCATTTTTAAACTCTTTATCATCCTTCAAAAGTTGCTCGACATCCAATTTCTCGTCCAACAATTCACCCAAACCAAGCAAGTTAAGAACTTTAGCAAATTCGGCAACTATAGCTTTCTCTGCTTTCACAAGTTTCTCCTTCATCTCAGAATCCAATTCCTTTGACCGAGCCGACCCCATTTTGTTAAATTGATAGAGGAATTCATTCTTCTTCCTTATATCGGGCCTATTTAGAATCGCTTCAAACTTCTGGGTGAGTTCGCTAATCAATTCACTTGCCTCTCTATCACCCCTTACTTTCTTCAACAATGCACGCAAACCGAGGGAGTAAAAAATATCGGAGATTTCCTCATTAATCTGGTGGCCCGATTTCTTTTCTTTACCGGGTTGGTTAATTATCGCGTTGTATTTCTCAAGGTATCCCTTGTAAAATGCTCCGGTCTCTTTGCCAAACTTGCCTTCTGGTGTCCCCTTCAACAATTCTATCAAAACGTGATAGGGAATAAGATAATTAGTTTCTGTAGCTAACTGCTGATCGAGTTGACCAATTTTGTCCTCAAGACCTTGGTCTAATTTCTCGGAATTCAAATCCGTTACCCTCAATTTTTTCATTAATGACTCCACTTCCTCTCGTTTCTTCTTCATATCGGGTCTATTTAGAACCTCCCCAACTTTCTCGGTGACTTCCTGCATAAATCCACCCGTTTTCTTTATGTTCTCATTGTTGGCCAGATCCCTCAGCATGTTAATCTTAGATTCCAGGCTTTTAAAATTAGGAGACCCGGAAAGCATTTCCCAGAATTCATAAGTAAGCTCATTGAGCTTTTGTTCTAGAGCAGGAGGAATGCCTGAGTTCCTTTTTCTTTCATATTCTTCACGCAATTTTGCGATTTTGTCATTGAAGCCCATTGTAGCGGCCTCGGAAGATTCGAGAATGATTGCCTTTTCTAAATCTTTTACCATCATCAAGTATCCGAGAAGCTGAACTTTTGCAGCTAAGCCTGGAACACACTTGCACAATGATTCAGCATTTGGAAGCTTTAGTGTGCATTTTTTATAATCGACTTTCAAATCCAGCTTTGAAGACTCTCCAACCGGTTTTTCAATAATTGGATTTGCTCTGTCTTTCGAGTTATAATTTATTTTTGGACCTATCGGCTCAACTTCTTGGAACCCACCAATTTTTCGGAATTTTTGATGACGATGTTGTAGAAGGTCTGGGATCTCCATCTCTCCAAGCTCCTGTGAGAACCAGAGAGAAAATCTGAATATGGGTGCATTTTTTCGACTTTCTGCAACTTTCGAAATCTGATACCATTTTCTTTTCCTTCTTGCATTTGGCATGGTATACACTATTTCTAAATTACAGAATCAAATTTCTGAACATTAGGAGAAAGTTAGAATGGAATTGGAAACCATATGAGCTTTCTGAAATTCTGATTCCAATTAATTTAATGATGTATCCTAATTCAAAAGTTTCCCAAGAAAAAAAAATCAAATATAAATGTCATTCACAGGTTGTTCGTGTACTTCTAGTCAATTTCATCATCTATTATAAACTGAGATTGAGGTTTTACGGTTTCAAGTTCTTGTGCAAATTGATGAAGAAGTTTGATACTTCTGAAGTATTGTTCAGAAATTTTCCAAGTATTCCAAAATCTTCCAAGTTCGGAAACTTTTGAAATTTTAGAACTCCTGAAAGTTCCAAATATTCCGAATGTGGCATGAATTTTGTAAATCTGGAAATTGAGAATTGGAAATGGAAAGCTTATATATATACTAGGTCGTAAACCGTGCCAAAGGCACATTCAAAAAGCATTCTGAAATTTCAGCTACACAATTCTTTATCCCTGGTACATTTTTAAGATTAAAAAACCATTGCCTCTTATTATAAAGATCCAAAAATTTTGGAATTTTTTTCCAGAAGTGGATTTTGATCTGGCCTAATCGAAAACCAGGGCCTGGGCGTACATGATTATTGCAGAAGCATATAGGTAGGTTAGTCAACTTACATCCATCGCTTCAAGAATTGCAGTTTTTATCTGCTCCGAGGTCCACTCTGGATCTGTATGAGCACCACCAAGTGGTTCCTGCAAGTCCAAAAATTTCCATCAGACACAATATGAGTGAATAAATAAACAATTGGAAGCTGAAAAGCAAATTAGAGCAGCTCTGTCAAAGCTAATAAACAATTTATATCCTACCAACTGTTACACAAATAAGATGAGGAGTAACGCATTTGAACCCTCTAGCGCGCTAATGGCTCAAATCTATCATAAATAATCTTTTTAGTATAATTATTATTCATTTAAACATATAATATGTTACAGGACTTGTTATTTACGTGTGTTTTTTATAGTGTACTTAGTCCAAGATTTGCACCCTCTAATATGTTAAGGACTTAAGGGCTCAAATCCATTACAAAAAGATCCCCATTTTACTTATAGAGAAAGCTTAAATCAGTATTTACTTAAAATCTACAATTTTGAAGGAGACCCAATTCTTAAATGAACTTAACCTTTGATTTTAACAAAACTCGTGGATGATCAAATACACCCTGACTTTGAACTCGAGTACTCTAAAAAATGTCAATAATCTTATGCTATGTTAAAGCCAACTCACTCCTACTTTCTAGGCTGTTCATACAACAATTCGTTTAGTTTCCAATTATACCCTTGGGTACTATTTAAAATTGTCCACTACTCTACTAATCTATACCAAGTACATTTATACATTATTGTAAATAGAAGCTCAACAAATTATTTTTAATTTACTTTTGTATAGTATTAGAAACTGAGGATAAATGTATAAATGAATATTTTTAAGTAATCTATACCAAGTACATTTATACATTTATAATGGGTGAACAAAATTGTCCACTAATCTACTAATCTATACCAAGTACATTTATACATTTTGTTCACCCATTTTAAAAACTTCATTTAAGTAAAAAGAATATTTTTTGTTTATTTTTTCTTTTGTATTTTAGAAAAAAACTTTAAGAAATGAATAAAAAAAAAGAGATTATATTTTTTTGTAAAATTTTAAAAATAGTGCACCCAATACAAATCAAATTGAAAAACAGTTTTAAAAAACTATGCTTAAAAATAAATTTTAAATTAAACATTTAAAATCTCCAACCAAACAGAAAGTAAGTGTCTGTAAATTCCTTCGATACAACACTTGTACTGGGGCCGGGGGGCAGAGCCATGAACCTGACTAAGAGGGAACAATAGCACTCAAACAAATTCTAATTCCGGGGGCGGAGGGCGGGGAGGAAGGGTGCACAAAGTTAATACTAGTATATTTTTTCCGAAAATAAAGCGGGGCAAAATAGCTAATAAATGTAAATTTTTCAATTTTCCAAGATAATTTAACATTAAAATGTGCTAATTTTTCAAAATCAAAAGGGGGCAATTGCGCTAACCACCCCACCCCCACAAAACACACACACTGCCTCCGCCCTGCTTGAACCAATGCAAAAAATCAAATTAAGCCGAATATCTAACAGAAAGAAAAATTATCAAGGGTCCCATTTAGGAATTTACTTTGGGCCCAAATATTCAGGCCTGCCCTAGGGGAGGGGAAAGGATGGAGGAGAGAGAACATTTGAATAAATAAGAGCAAATTATTGGGGTGTAGAATAATTACAGGAATGATACTGTCAGCAATTTGCAGCTTGCATAACTCTTTAGCTGTTATCTTAAGCTTCTCAGCTGCCTGCAAAAAATGGAAGCAAAATAAGCTTCAGGCATTATTATCTATTCTGATAGGCTAAGTAATGAAATGCCAGTACAACCTTAGGAGCTTCTTTGGAACTTTTCCACAAGATTGCAGCACATGCTTCAGGGCTGTACCACAGGACATAAGATGAAAAAGAAGCGTATCAGCACGTAAAAACAACAACAAAGAAAAGTATATTCAAAAGCAAATTGTTAATAAAAAACACGCATCTATATTAATTAAGGTGTGTTTGGTAGCAAATCTTTACATCGGAAAATGCTCAAAATATCAATATTTTCCATCTTTGGTGGTACTTGATGCTCAACTTTTCATGGAATTAATTTCCACAGTACAACATGGCTGAGCCTAATTTTCTCCCTTTCCATGTAATTAAGAAGCACACGCCCCCTAGATTATTATTTTTTCCATCGAAACTTTTCTTTGTGAAAGAATTCCAAGGAATACATTCAAAAATTGGATCATGGCGAATCTATCCCTCCAAGGTACTAGCCATGAAAGTAAAAGTGCTAAGGATCACCATACGGATACCATAATTAGGTTAATCTTGTACATATAGCACTACAAAACATGACCATTTGCGAGCAGATATCTATATAATATAACAACAATTATTTTGAATCTCCCTCAAATTTTGCTGGTTGAGACAAAAGTCGCACCAAAATGAACCAAAACTCTACTTACACTCTTAACTACTCTCTCTCTCTCTCATGTTTATTCTCCCTATGAAAAGGTCTCAATCTACACACAATCCAATGTAAGTTGTAACTATACAATAGTATTTTGTATACAGAAGTATAGAACAGTTTGTATGCCTTGTAAATATTGACAACTGGTCCTAATACATGTTCGCACTACCTAGAATGTGGAGCATTCATTCCTTGTAACTCTTTTTTTTTTTTTTTTTTTAAAAAACGAGGCAGAAATGGACTAATATTTCTTTTCTTGTACTCAAAAAAGGAAAAAAGACAAGGAAAACACCAAGGTATTAATCACCTGGCGACATAGAAGACTGAATTTTCAAGCATTAACAATTTATTTCCACAGCCAATGGCCAGAGCACCACCAGATCCACCTTCTCCAATAACAATGGAAATAACTGGTACCTTCAAACCAAACATACTTCTCAAGTTCTGAGCTATGGCTTCACCCTGCAATAGAGGCAAAACAAAAATTCGTTGAGCACTTCAGCCAGTATTGAAAGAGAATCTAAATAAGGCTGATACGTATTTCAACATACTTGGCCTAGCTCCTCTGATTTAAGGTCTGCATATGCCCCTGGAGTGTCAATAAAAGTAACAATGGGGAATCCATGGTGATCAGCATACTTCATCAAGCGTAGAGCCTTCCGGTAGCTGTTGAAAACAGATTTTACCATTTAGAGTAAGATTCTGCAAAATTTTAAACATTACGTTTGCACTTATTGTCCATTTGGTTAAGGTTCAAATATTCGCCTATCCCAATTACATTTTTTTAACAGTATTAACATACAATTTGAGACACACTGAAATGATGCAATGCTAAACACAAAAAGTGGACAAGAGTACTGGAATGTACTCCCTCGACGTCAAAAAAATAGTTCCACTCGACTTTAATAAATTTTAAGGAACCCTAATTTTACCGTAATCAATGGTCAAGACTACAACTCATTTTTATTGCGAGATTCGTACATTGATTATGTTCCCAAAAGGAAATGGTACCATCAATTTGAGACATCCCGAAAAGGAATGTAGGACTATGATTTTGAAATGGAGGAGTATTTCATCATTTTCTTTTTTCACCTAGGTGTGAAAATCATTTTACCCTGAACCAGACTGACCATATGGATTGATGTATTGAACTGAAGTTACTGGAACCTAAAGAAGATTTATGTTCTAATATTACATGCCTGTTCCAGATTAAATCAGTTTATGGGGACTTTTACTAATATACACGTACCCATGTGGAGTAGGCATCCCAAAGTTGCGCATAATGTTCTCCTTCGTATTTCTTCCTTTCTGATGACCTATGAGCATGTAGGTTTTGCCATTCATCGTCCCAAGACCAGTGACAATTGCAGGATCATCATACCCTGCTCGATCGCCATGAAGCTCTATAAACTGGACAATGAAATACAACAGCTTAGTCTGAGATACCAGTACCATCCTTACGGGAAGAGAGAGAGAGAGAGAGAGATTGAGAAAGAAACAGACCGTCTCAGTAATATTAAAAACATGGTCAAGGAAAGTTGGCCTGTTTGGGTGCCGTGCAATTTGCAGTCGCTGAAAGGGAGTAAGATTCGTGTAGAGATTTCTTAGAGCCTGAAAAACATATTGCAAAGACGTGAGTGAAATGAGCTAGAAGTAATGCTGATGACAATAATATGAATTAGAAGTCAAATGTTGAGATCAGATGCATGTCCTCAGGCATCTACAAACAACAAATTTCACTCATATTAAATTTTTCTTCCACACCTTAAGACAGAGTCATATAAGCTTTTTTAATATGCAATAAAGAGAAGCACGAAAATAATAATCATTTACCAAGCGTCCAATGCTTAATCAATTTATGAAATAAATGTTGTTAACAGCACAAACGTATTGTCCCAGTATCAGAAGTCATATTTCCACCTAAATAAATTGATTATTGATGTGATAAAACATATTTTCATGAAGGATTAGAAAATGCAAACTCCCTCTTCAGCAAATCAAGACTCATGGTTCGACTTTCACACTCTTTCAAGAATAATTAATATCACTGTAATGAATGGTCAAGAGAAAACTTATTTAACAACCCTGAGATTCCTCACATTGATTTTAGACATGTGACTCTTAATTTGGGATGTCCCAGAAAATGAAAGCTTTACTCTTAATTTGGGATGGAGGGATTATAGTGTTTCGTATTCTCCTGTTATGAAGAAAGAGGTCAAGAAGTTTTGCCATCTTAGCCCCTCACAAGTCATAATTATACTGTTTTTACCCAAAAATAGAACACAAATGCATATTTCTAAAGGCCAGTAACTTCTTTTTTTTTGGTTATAGAAGTTAAGGAGAATCTTATATCTTATATAACATACAAAATGGAAAAGCTTTTGAAGTCCCTCGGTGCTAAGAAGGTAACATTCCTGATAATTTTCATGTACTACATATGTCTCTCCACATTATAATCTTTAATACATAAGAGATTTATGTTTTAGTAATAGCCAGTACTACGCAAGAGAACTATTAACTATTGACCGTGGACAATTTTTTTTCTTTCCAAAATTAACCAAAATCAAGAAGTTACTCACTATATGCTGTTGAATAGAAATACAAAGTGGCAATCTTCGATAATCATCATGGTACAACCCTGCAAGCTTTAACTATAGCTTTGCAATGGCAACCTTAATCAAATATGTAGGATATTTTGCACTGTGTATTGTTTTAAAATGAAAATATATATGGAAAGACAATGTGTACTAATTTTTGCTAAAATTAATGTTTTATAGGTTCAACTCACTTACAATTACCTTGAGTGGGTTGATTACCTTGTGTCAAATATGCAGGAAAGTTCTTCACTACAAGGATGTTGGAGGTTAGTTTGCTCAAGATTACATTGAAAGGAAAATATTCCAAAAATACGACATTTTTCTCTAAATACGACCTTAGAATATTGTTATCTACTTATCTATATATATTTAGAATACAATACATGTGCTGTATCTGATTTTGCCAATCAATATAAGCTTTGTTTACGATTAAAAAAAAAAAGAATACAATACATGTGCTATGAAGCAGATACCCATTTAAGAGAGGAAATATAGAATTTCGCATACAGAAGTAGAGCCAGATTGCATAGAAGAGGTGGTGAAAAGAAGAGGATCAACTCTATGAATCGTAAACATTACACACATGGATCTTAGGTTCAGTCATATTGCCCGATACTATTGAAAATTTGCACAGCACATTCAATGCCACTTTGATTACTTGACCCATGGCGAAAGAAGGTCATCAAGCCTACTTTTAACACCATTCCAAAATACCTCGAAGCCTATATGTAGTCCAACATCTCAGCTTTCGTTCCAGCCCATATTTTGAACCATATGTCATATCTATTGCATTTTCGACTCAAATAAATTAAAAGAGTACCATTGTATTTTTGAAAATTAAAAGTTATCGGGACTTTTTCCATAATCAGACCGAGGAAAAGAGGTCACTCCTAAGAGCATCCACAGCAGAGCTGTTAAAATTTAGTCTAAATTTATCATTCACTTAGTTAAATTTTAAAGCAGAACACAGCGAATAGGGTAGAAAATAGAGTGATACGAAGATGGGTGAGCCGTATGATTTTTGTGCGATTTTTTTTTTAACAAAATGGTCCATACGAGTGAGCCACACTCGTATGGACTATTTTGTTATTATTTTTTTATTTTATTTTTTTCGCACAAAAATCATATGGCTCACCCATGTTCGTATCACCTTTATTTTTTATTTTTATACGTGTGAGCTGAAGCCGTATGAGTGATACGAGTGACACACATTCGTATGAGTAAAATTTAGTGATATAGTAAATTTACTCGTTCTCTATCCTACATGCTTAAATTCTATCCTACAAATTCGTCCGCTGTGAAGAGGGGTAGGGTAAATTTATCATTTTACCCTACCCGATGGAGATGCTCAAACAAGGAGAAATAGCTTTTGTCAATCTGTATGAGTAACCACTTGTTCCCTTTGCTCGCATGGGTTCACTGAAGAAAGTGCTTAAGAAGCCAAAGGCCAATTGTTTGTGCTTCTTTGGACAACAAATATACAATATGATCATAGAACAGGAGCTAAACCATGAACCATTATATGGAAATGAATGTCTGCAAAGATTAAGCACTTTTGGGAATTCATGATCAAGGATGGGACAGCTGGTGCAAGTTTTATTTTTGAATATTAGTGCATTTTTATATCAGACGAGAAGGTACCATCCATAGAATTGCTCTCTAGTAACAATGGGGTCAAATGCCAACACTTTTGTGAATGTTTCAAGTAATATAAGATGTTGGGTGAGATAACATGAGCACTGACCGTATAACACAGTAACCCACACTAATTTCTCAGTTGTTGCACCACATGGTCAATAAAGGACTAATGTTCTCAATTTGAAAAGGGGCAAATAAACAAGAAACATATGTTGATTAATCGAACCTGTTGATAATTGTTTTCTAGAGCCATAATTTGATCACTGAAGTCCAGACCAGTTTCATTTGCCAACTTTTGTATCTGCATACAACAACAAAGTAGTTTTGGCGAAAACTGGTACATGTTCTCTATTAATTAAACAGATTAAAATTAAATCGATTCAATAGACATACATCAAACAGTTTCTTTTGGATAACCATTAGAGGTTTCTCAAACTCCAGAGTAACTGGCTTGGGCTTCTCTTTCAAAGGCGGGAACGATGAAAGATGACGAAAAATTCCACCCTTCACATTCGGATCGGGATCCTCAGGCCACCAGTAACGCTTCCTGGCCTTCCTTGTCTTCGCCGAGACCGTAAAGTCCCTCTTACTTGTGCCAAATCGCGCTCTCCCTATGCCTTTCAATGGCACACCACTGACTACACTACTCGAGCTTTGGAGTAGATCCGATGCTGAAGATCCACATGCCAACTTCCCAGCAAAAGTAGCTGGAGAATGCAACATCGAAGCCATTCTCCAAATCCAGGAGTCACTACTCCAAATTCTCAACCTACTCCACCAAAAAAATCACAAATTAATATAGCTCAAAACATTCATAGCATTTAACAAAGTAACGCCGACTTCTCTTCATACAACCTCACCGTTTCCTCATTTCGTTTCCTGAGAAACGGAATTGTCAAAACCTAGCTTAATTAGCCTAGCTAAGTCGAGTAATTCAAATTCTGTCCAAACCAAAACAAATTAAAAACGTAATCGCATTCTTCTCCCAACTTGAAACAGTCTCGGCAATCAGCATTCAGCAATCAGTAGCCAAAGAATGATTAAATCAGATTAAAAAACCTCAAAAACAAAACACACATTGAACACGCAAATGCTCAAACCTCATAAATCATTACTAAACAAAACAAACATACAGATCAAAATCGACGAATATAAACAATGAATCAAAAGAAGAACTTACGATCCCCAGAAAGAAAAGAAGATCCGAGCGACAGAGAAGAAATCGAATAAGTCCTGGAGTATCGAACTTCGAAAATGAGAGCTGCGAGTGTGATTGAGAGAGGGGTGGGTAGGTTATTAAGAAGTGATAGGGGGAGGAAGCATCGATAATATCGTCGCCAAGGGGAGTTGTTTGGGTTTATTCATTAAACAAGTGTAGAGAGAGAGAGAGAGAGAAGAAATTTGTCGATAATTCTTATGCGATGAGAAGAGAACTTATGAGCCAGCTTTTTATGGTATGGTATGGAATGGGTATGGCAGTTAACAATTGATAGAGCCTTCGTTTCGTTGAGCCAGCGGCTCGCACCCATGTTTCGCACGTGTCTTTGAAACCTTGTGCACGTGCGAGGACTCGATGCATTCGAGGATCTTCCTCCTTGGGCTATACTCCGTCTCTGTGTGGGGTTTTAAGTTGGCGATATGAGTTAGTGGGGATCTCTAATAATAATATAATCTTGTTCTTTATTAACCACAAGGGTTGGAGGCGGCACCGGAGAAATAAAGAATCATAATCGTTGATGCAGCAAACTTATTAAAATTAACTATTTAAGCTTAGCACTATTTTGATTAAGTGTTGTTATATAATCATAGTCAATTTATTATTGCTGGTTATACATAAATGGGATTAAATTGATATAAATATAAGTGTTTATTGCATAATATATTTCAATTCAATCATATATTAAATCTTGAAAGAGCGAATATAAACCGTTCATTAACATAGTTGTATTGTTGTACATTTGATTATTTCTTCTAAATGATTTTAAATATTATTAATAAAATATAAGGTCAAAATGTATTCAAGAAATTGTAGCTGGTGAAATTGAGTCCTTACTGATGGATTTTTTTCTTGCTTGTTTTGTTACAATTCTACTAGTTTCACCAAAAAAAGAAAAGAAAAGCACAATGCAATTTGAATATTTAATATAAAAGGTACTAAGAATATTACACACTTTATTGTAATTTATCAACATTAGTTAACCTACCAAAAAGCTTGGACAATTTTATTTCAATCATCTTACTGAACTTACGCAATTGATAAGTTTACTATTTTACTTCATGGTAACAAATCAAATTTAACTCATTTTAACATATGGATTGTGAGAATTAAATTAGTTTAAGTAACAACATAATTATCAGAACTCCTTCAACTAATAAATAAGTCATGAGTTCTAATATTAACATAATAAAAAATAATTAGATTGAATAGGCAAAATCATCTACTAGAAAAGACATCACTTTAGAAGAGAGTTATTAAAACATGTACCATTAATTTAAAAAATAATGATTCGGACTTTAAGATAATTTTTATTTATACTCACCAAAAAAATAAAAATAATAATAAATGTTTATTTGGACCCGACCCACTATAGAGAACCCTATCCAGATAATCACCAGCAACGATATGAACGACGTCGTATCGGGTATACATATACCCTTATCTATCAACAATGGCGGCCTCGGTCCCAAACTTCCCCTTTGGCTAGGAGTAGCAGCTTTCTAACTTGTGCAACCGCTTTTTTCTCAGTAATTTCCGCTAGACTAGATTTCATGGCGAACGGTCCCTGTAATGGTAATCTATCTATCTATCTATCTCAGTCTTCTCCTTCATTCTTGTGTTCTAGTGCTAATAAGTAATCAGTCTTATGAATTTGTTTTTACGCAGAAACTCTACTTGAGCAGCTAAGAAATGGAGTCGCTCGGTTCGAGCTGGTCTCCACTCCAGTTCCTTCCATTTCCAGCCAAACGCTTCACATGCCTCCCTTCTCCTCCTCCACTTCGTTCCTCACTGACAATACACATCGATTCTTCGCCAGAATCGGTCCATCACTGTAACCACATTTAACCTATACCTCCTCTTTCTTGTATATCTATTCCAATATATATATATATATATTCGTTTTGAGGAAGATGCTAGGGTTACTTAATACTGTGAAGTGGTACACTAAAATAAACTGGTGGAGCCACACATTTAAATGTGCTGTTTGTCTTTCTTTTTACCAGATTGCTGTAACAATTATCTTTCTTTTTCTTTTTTTTTAACTATTTTCAATAGTTAGGTTTTCGTTTTAATTCATAGAACATACTGGAAAAAATTTCCTTGTAGATCTGTTGTAAATCATGAATATTCCTAACTCAATATCGAGCCATATTCTGTTTCCGAATTCGATAATGTTAGAGAGACAACGAGTATGCAAAAAAAAAAAAAAAAGAACCTGTAGACAAGATGATGTTTAGGTAAATAGTTACTGGATTGGTCGACAATTAAATAATTTCAAATTACTTATGAATTCAATAATGCAAGAAGACAACTAGTACACAAAAAACTACTACAGAAGGTGTTGTGTACGTTGATCAACAACTAAGTAATTTTGATTACTCGCTCCTAGTTATTGACCAATCAAATGCATTTTGTCTAGCAGCTGTTTTGTTCTCTTTGACTATCTAGCAATTACAGTTGCTCGTCAGAATTTATACCAACTCTTTCGCTAATTAAGAGTAATTATTTGATTTGTGCATTTTAAGGGAACACTAATCTCAACATAATCAATGGTCAGGATTAAAATTTCTTTCATTATCAAGAGTCTTGGTACGTTGATCAAGTCCGAAAAGGAAAATGTGGCTTTTAATTTGGCACAGAGGGAGCATTATTTTGAATGATTTTGGTTGATTTTAGCCCGAAATTTGTTCTACAGAAAAATATCACTATGTTTAGGTAAATTGTTACTGAATCCACAACTTGTGAGTGATATTTTTTCCCTTACCATGATTTTGTTTACTAGTGGTGGAGTTTCACCAGCAATGAAGAAAATGGAGAGATATTCAGTTCAAAAAGTTACCGGGGATGGACGATGTTTGTTTCGTGCTCTGGTAGAGTTAGTTTCTTTGTGCTCATTGTGTTTGTTTTCTGAAGTTTCTCCTTTTCCTCTGGGAAATATATCTAGAAAAGAAAACCGTACTACGGGAATCCATGACATTTGAGCAAGTATATCCACTGTGCATGTCCAAAAACAAGAAAAAGATGTTCATATCATTGGCACAACTGACCTTATATACTTAATACTGCAAATAAAAGTTTTACAAAGTCTATGGCATAATGTCTAGGAATTATTTATATGCTGCTTATTCCTGTCTAGCATTGTAATAGGAATGAGGGATCGAAGTATCCAACGTTGTTATAGTTCTCATAGACATACTTTGGGTCTCCAAGTTGTTAGGTGTTTCTCAAAGAATGTTGGCAAATTGGTCTAGTGATCAGCCAAAGTAGTATTGTCACTTGGCTTATGGTGGTTTTGCTGCCTTTGGTCTTTGCTTGTTGTGCTATGAAAGGTTTTTGCAGTTGATGGTAGCTAGAAACTATTGGAATATTGCTTTTGTTCATTGGTAGCATGAAACTACAAATTATGTCAATTACTGCAGTTTAGGTCTCACTTTTTTAGCAATAAGATTGGATTTTACAAAATCTAGAAGCATCAAGTGCCAAATTCCGTAGTATCTTTTTTATGTATTTTTACTTCTCTCCCAGATGCCTCTCATTTGCTTATCTTTGTTGTGTCATATTTAGAGTATGCATCAGATTTTGGAGTAATGGTTAGGACTTGGGACTTATTCTTCAAAAATGTGTTCAGGTAAAAGGAATGGCTTTGAACAAGGGTGTGCCTCTTAACCCACGGGAAGAGAGAGATAGTGCAGGTTTATTTTTCTTAATCCATCTCTCAAATGTGTGTTCCTCGACGAATTCCATGTATGATTCATATTTGCACAAGCTGATCTGATTGAGCCGGTGGCTTTAGACATGTTCTCTTGTGTTGTTATCATAACTTAAGAAGTGTGTGATGTGTGAAAAATGCAGATGAACTAAGGACTGCTGTAAAAGAGGTTATATGTGATAATGATAAAGAACGTCTTCAGTACGAAGAAGCATTGGTAGCAATTACTGTTGAAGAATCTTTGAAACGGTAAGGCCTTTAAATTGTATATAGCTGCTTGAAAGAATTCTTTAATTAACAACTTATTCTAAAGGACTGGAATCATGTACCTGTGTGTAGTTACTGTCAACGAATTGGACGAGCAGACTTTTGGGGAGGAGAATCAGAACTACTGGTTAGTTTATAATTTTATTTATATATTCTGGTCTTGCCCCCATTCTTTAACATTTATTCTGTGTATATGCATTTCTTCTTACTCTTTCGTGCTTTCTAGATATCAACTTTTATACTTATATTTTTGGTGCATATGTTTGTGGTTGCAAAACAAAAACTTATTGGGTTTTTTTACAGCCTTATGAAAAAAAACAGATTTTTTTTTCAAAATAGACATCATAAATATGGTCTTTTAAAGCAAAAGGAACAGGGGTTGAGCTCAATAGTTAAAAAGGGGAAATGCAACTGTTAGCAGCTTGTTTGTGGATACTATTTTGCGATCCTCTGCTTCAAGCAGTCCAATCCCATCTCTCTCTCTCTCCATGAGCAACCAAGAGCTCTTGAATAAATATCCTTCTTTCCTTTGGTTTAATGGATTAAGAAGGATTAACCTTACAGAGCCCTATATTTCTTAGGCCAGTCTGCACATTGTGTCAATCATACATTTCGCAATGATAAGCTTAATCTAGAGAGCCAGATAAAGTATATGTACCTATACTAGCGAAATACTTGTACTCACAACTGCCTTCGAGTTATTCACTTTGTCATCTCATTTGATGGGTCACCAGAGCCATTTCATATAGAAACTTTTTTTTTTAAATGATAATTCAACTGTAAATCAAAGGTACAGCATTTTACGACAAATGAAACAGGATTTTCAAGAAAAGTGCAAAAGAGGTATGAGAAAAGTGGGAGATGATTTGAACCGTTGGCTTAAAAATTGGATTCATCAGAACCAATTCTCCGGTTTGTTTGAGATAGACGTTTTCAAATATCCTGAAATTATTAGGATGAAGACTTAGTGCCTACATTATTTAGTTAACCATAGACATTCTAGATTTTCTTGATTTGGTGTTACATGCTGAGATGCTTTCCTTTAACCGGCCATATTTTGCAACAGGTATTGTCAAAGTTGTGCCGCCAGCTGATCATTGTCTACATACCTGAAAACGAGGTATTTCTTCTCATGAAAGAAGTAATTCTAATTGAATTTTGTTAATCAGCACTAATTTGAGAAGAGCAATGCTGCTCGTCCCAAATAATATCTCAAAACGTAAATCCCAAAATCAAATTCCAATGCATTTCCAACAAACAGCAATTACATTTCTTTTCTCTCTAGTCTTTCCCAAGTTCTAGTTTGTTCTTGACCATTGACAACGTTGATACTAGTGTTTCCTTAGAATTGCAGAAGTCAAACAGTGACTCTTAATTTGGGTAGGAGTGCAAAGTTTGAGTTTTAGCAAAAGAATTGGTATCGTTTGATTCAAACTATTACACTAACTATTAGACTTCGCATGCGAATTTATCAATTTAGGGTTCCAATAAAGTTCAAAAACTCAAGGCAATCGAGAGTAAATGGTGCTTTTGGAAAAGAATTAGTACCACCGAATTGTTTTCCTTGGAATACAAAAAATTAGGGTAAGTGGTTTTTGGATTCCATGGGAAAGGGGAAAATAGGCTATGGCAAGTTGTACCATGAATCTGTTTCCTTGGGAAATCAAGGCAAAGACACAACTAGAGCGAAAATATGAACTCTAGACATTTATCATGAAAAGGACACAAGGAACTATGATGCTCTTAGCCTTCTTTTGTGGTGGATTTTGATTGATTTTAGTGGTTACATTGGCCTATTAATTATTTTGTTTAAATTGACTTGCAGCATACATATAATGGAAGGGGAAGTGGTTTTATTCCAATAGCAGAGTATGGAGGTGAATATGGAAAGGGTTCCAGAAAATTAAAAGCTAAAAAAGCTGTGAGGCTTCTCTACAGTGGTAAGAACCATTACGACCTTCTTGTCTAATTTACTCTCTTTCTAGATGCTTGTTAGTGAACCTAATTTTGTACTTAAACAAAAAGCGACCCAATTTTGTATTATTAAAAAGAAAAAAAAGTTTATCAATTAGCGGAGCCTTTAATGAAATGGAAGTTTGAGGGTGATGCAGTGATGCTATACATTCAACTGGTAATGTTTAAATTATTTTCTTGTCCGCTCTCAAATTTGGAGGAGGTTTAGTTTCATGCACTTAAGAGTGCTTTTCAATGCAATTATTTTCCGCCGAAATACTCAAAATCATCTTTTCTATATTCAGCGGTTGTCTTTCATTGCTTAATTTTCTAGAATCAAATTCACCCTCATTTTCCAATTTTACGTGTATTAAAAAATAATCTCAACCCCAAATTTTTGTTTTTCATGGAGAAATTCCATTTAAAGAATTGTATTGAATACAATATTTTTTCATGTAAGCCTACCAAGCACATACTTTTTGACCTAAGGAAAAGGATCTTCTTTCTACCCACAAAGAAAATAATCATTCTCATATATTTGTTTGGTAGGAAGGATGGGAAAAATGGAGAGAGATAATATCTATTGTTTGGCATGCAAGGAGGAAGTATTATGAATTATTTGGCTCTGTTTTATAGTAATATAGAAAATTTTAGGAAAAATAATTAATTTGTGTGAAAAGTTGAAAAATAAGTTGAAGCTCTTATTGATTTTTTTTCATAGATTTTTTTTTCTTTAGAGGGCGAGGAAGAAAAAAATTCAGAATAAATAAAGGGTAGAGGACATTTTTCCATGAAAATGAGTATGAACGGGAGAGCATCTCCGTGCATGACTTAACTTATTTTTTAACTTCTTGCACAATTAGTATTTTTTTCCGTTCCTTTAAATCCCTTCAAAATCCTTCCTAATAAAGGAAGAGTATACATAAACTGAAGCACCGACATTAATATGCACCTCTCAATCTAACTTAAAGAACTTATTTGTGAACTACAAAAAATCAGTTGAACTAATAATTCATGTAACCAGCCAACTGCATTTGACAACTTTGGTACATTAAAGGCTTGATTCAACCACCTCTCACCTACCTCATTTCTTTCTTACAAAGCTTTTTTGAATAGTTTTAGAGCCTTTGCGCATTAATACTTGTTCAAGTCTTATATTTTAAAGGCATTAATAAGAAGAAATCTGGAGCTTTAACTTAAAAACAAACTAGGGTACGTGTGTATCATTCGGCACGAATATGAGGAAAATTCGTGCATTTAAGAATTAATGCCTTTTTTGATAAATTGAATGCGAGAAGTGATTGAAGTGACGACTAAGTTTAATGAGTGGTTACAAAATACATACTGATTTGATCAATTCTTCTCTCCTTTTTATTCTGGGAATTTTAATCTTATTATTATATATCATGCAAAGATGGATTTCATGGAAATACGGAAGAAGCAATAAAATATCTTATAAAATATTTCATCTCAATTTTCAATTTATCATAAAAATTAATAAGTTTTTAATATTTTTTATTAAATGCACCAGTAAATTATGTCCAAAGTTATAGTTCACCCTTATTCTATTGTATGACTTAAATCATTCATTGGCATCATCAAATTTTTGGACATCTCAAAGAAACCCCCTCAATGTCATCTTTTTTTGTTGAAGAAATGCTTTAGGGGTTGTTATTGACATACGCTATTTTACTTTTTAACACTTTTCCACAAGTATATTTTTTCTCTTCTTAACATTCCTAACATTCTATATTAGTTTTAAAATTATTAATATTAATCTAAAAAACATTCTACTTTCACCACTATGTTATGTCTCTTAACATTTCAAAAAAATAAATCAAATCATTCCACTTATCCAATAAATCTTGTATTTAATCTAATTTCTTCTTTCACAAATTAATCCATCAAACAAGTACATAAGCTTTAGTATTGTTAGATGAATATATATACGTCTTAAATAGTGTACTTTATGTACCTTCATCTTAAATAGTGATGTGTATGAGAAGGACAAACAAAAAATAGTTGTATCTCTCTACTTACATTAACACAAATTTTCCTCCATACTCGGTTCTTAGGAACCGAGTGGTGTTCATTATACTCAATCCAAAATAACTGAGTAAAGCACACATCACTTTGTCCAAAGGAATCAAATGAAATTGGAAAAATGAACTGATGTGATATCATAACGTTTTTCTAACTAGTTTGATGGATCCTCAATTCTTGGATTACGAGTGTAGTAAGAACCTTTGAATTTTGTCAAAAGATGGAATGTGAAAACTTTAATCCAACCCTTGAAATAAGAATTGAACATTGGTATGTATAAATGACACCACAATCAATTGGTGGTAAATTGATTGATATGTAAAGAATAATTAAATTTAATAAATTCAAATTGTTTACCAAGTTTGAATAAGAACTCAAATGTGTTAAAAACACTTAATAATTACATATCATGATAACTTAAACAATAATGTTTGACAATCTCCTTTAAATAGGAGAAACAAAGCCTTCGAATCATATTGCAATAAAGAAACTAATCCTACTTAGAAAATGAAAAAAATAAAAATAAATAACACCTAGAATATTCCTAATGTAATAAGGAAATTAATAAACACTCTCAAAAAGCTTAATATACTTTTAACATGGTAATTCTCTAAATAATAATTATCCATAATCTTTGGGTTTTAAGCAATACAAAAAAAAAGGTTTTAAAACTATTTTACTGCAAAGATGACTTTGCAGTATTCCGGTGTGCAACTATCAAAGAATTCTTCCATGCTCTGTGAATCCCTTTAAGTTTGTTTCCACATCTCCTTAACTAAGCATTGTTCTACATTCTTATTCTTTATCTCTTTAAACACTTTTCCAAGGTCCAACTTTATTCATAATCTCTTGGACTATAATCATGAGCGCTTTTTTGCCCTGGCTCTGGTGATTGGACCAATTGGAATTCGGATTGGGTCTATATAGTCTTCACTCAATGAGCTAGTTTCGATGCTAGCCTTGGACTCATCATTTCCCTCATCTTAAAAATGAATTATTTTTAATTCATCACATGCATTAAATAGACTAAGATCAGTAACATTAAATATGCCACTCACATTATATTCACCAGGTATTTTAAGTATGTATGCATTTTCATTGATCATTTGCATAACTTAAAATGGTCCGACTTCTCTCGGTAACAGGTTAAAACGCCTTTGAATTGAAAAATGTTCCTTCTTCATGTACAACCAAATCCAATCTCTCAACTCGAAAACCACGTTATTCTTTCCTTTGTTTACTTGTTGTATATATTGCTCAGTCTTTCGTTATATATTTTGCCTCGCCTTCTTGTGAATATGTCTAACAAATTTAACATTTTTCCTGTGATCTAAGTTAGATTGCTTAATAGGTAATGGTAATAAATCCAAACGAATTAACGGATTAAAATCATATACAATCTCAAAAGAAAAAAACTTAGATGTATAATGAACATATCGATTATATGCAAACTCAACATGAGGTAAACATTCTTCCTATTCTTTCAAATTCTTTTTCATTATGGCACGCAATAATGTAGACAAAGTCATGTTTACTACTTCTGTTTGACCATCAGTTTGTGGAGGACATGTAGTAGAAAATAACAACTTAGTACCATTTTTTTCCTACAAAATCTTTCATAAGTAATTAAGAAACTTTGCGTCAATATCAGAAATAATAGTTCTAGGCATGCCATGCAACCCAATCTTTTTAAATAACATGTTAGCAATTCGTGGTACATTATCAGTTTTGTGTCACGCAATAAAATGTGCCATCTTTAAAAATCTATTAACCACCACAAACACAAAATCATTCCCATGCTTAGTCTTAAGCAATCTCAATATAAAATTCATGAAAATGTCTACTCAAGAGTCACTAGGAATGGACAATGATGGGGTATACAAACCATAGGAGTTTAATTTAGGCTTTGTTTTCTTAAAGTAACACATCTCTCACAATTTTTTTCAATATCCCTTTTCATGTTATGCCAAAAGAAGTTTATTGCAATACTCCTAAAATCTTAGTTACATCAAATTGTCCCGTTAAACTCCCACCATGCACATTCTTTCAAAAATAACTCACACAATGAACATTTAGGCATACAAAGTTTGTTTTCACATATTAAGAACCCATCATGTATAAAGTACTTATTACGCTTCATTTTCATAAGTATTGAAGATGTCTCTAAAATTAGCATCATCACAATACAAATCTTTAATATACTTAAACCCAAGCAGTTTAGCATATAAAGTTGCAAGTAAAGTATCCTGCACAATAATGCATTCGCAACTGCATTCTCTTTTTCTTGTTTGTACTTGATCAAATTTGGGAAGATATCTATGAACTTTACCCACTTGGCATGGTGTTTGTTTAACTTTTGTTGGCCCTTCAAGTATTTCAACGATTCATGATCCGTGTGAATCACGAACTCCTCGGCTAAAGATAGTATTGTAATGTCTCAAATGCTCTCACTAATAGAAAAAGCTCATTGTCGTAGATATGGTAATTTAAGGTCGCTCTATTTAACTATTTACTAAAGTACGTTATTGGCTTTCCTTCCTACTTAAGAACAACACCAATTTCATTTCCTAAAGCATCACATTCAATTTCAAAAGTTTTTGAAAAGTTAGGTAAAGATAATAAGGATGCGTTACTTGGCTTACTTTTTAATAGTTTAAATGTCTTTTTTTTCTCCTCTCTCCATTTGAATCTCACATTCTTTTTTATCACTTTAGTTCATAGAGCCGCAATCGTGCTAAAATTCTTTACGTACTATTAATAAAAGCTAACAAGTCTATTAAAGCTTTGCACTTGCACAACACTTGTAGGATTTTGCCATTCTTAAATAGCCTTCATATTTTATTTATTAACCTGAATTCCTTATCCACTCACAACAAAACCAAGAAACAAAAGCTTATCCATACAAAATGTGCACTTCTTCAGGTTTGCATATAATTTCTCCTTTCGCAAAACATTCGAAACATATTTTAAATAAATTATATGATTGTCCAGACTCTTATTATAGATAATAATATCATCAAAATTGACTACTATAAATATGCCAATGAATAATCTCAAAACATGATTCATTAAGCACTTAAAAGTACTAAGAGCATTAGCCAAGCTAAAAAGTATAACTAACCATCCTTATAAACCATATTTAGTTTTAAAAGCGGTTTTTCATTCATCGTCTTCTTTTATTTTAATTTGATAGTATCCACTCTTTAAATTAATTTTAGAGAATATATAAAACCTACATAACTCTTCTAACATATTATTTAAATGTTCAATGGGATGATATTTTATCGTTATATTATTTATGACTCGACAATCTACGCACATTCTTCACGTCCTGTCTTTTTTTGGTTCAAGTAACACCAGTACCGCACATGAGTTCATAATTTCTCTCACGTATCCCTTCTCTAATAATTCGGTCACTTGCCGTTAAAGTTCTTTCATTTTTTTCATGTTAGTCCTATAGGCTGGCCAATTTGTAATGGACGCTCTGGGTACAAAATCAATTTGGTGCTCCATTTTGCGGATGGGTGGTAAACTATTTGGTGTCTCCTCCGAAAAGACATCAAAATCCTGTAACAAATTCACAGTAACACTAGGAAGTAGAAGTTAACTGTATTTAAAAGCGTTTCTTTGTACACAAGTATAAGAAGTTGATTACATTGCAACGTTCTTTTCACTTTACTTGCCTTTATATACAAATTATTATCTTTCTCTCTAACTTGCTCTGAGTAAATATCATTGGCTTTTTTTTTCTCTCTTTTTTCACTGTCTTTTCTTTTTCCCTTACTCGCTCCCTTGTCCTCACCAATCTGACCACTTTATTTCTTTTTCTTACTTTCATTTGTTTTTTCTCACTTTGTAACTTCAATTGATCGCATAGGTTGCTTGTGGTAATAAATGTGTAAGAATGATTATTCTCTTATTCATCTTAAAGGAATATTTGTTAGTGAAGCCGTCGTGTTTAACTCATTTGTCATATTGTCAAGGTGGACCGAAAAGCTTATGGCCGGCTTGCATGGGAACCATATCACAAAGCACTTGGTCCACATACTTCCCAATGCTAAACGAAATTAAAACCTACTTATTCACTCTTATTTCCCCACTGTCATTTAACCATTGAAGCTTGTAAGGCCTAGGTTGCTTAGTCGTTCATAATGTTAGCTTTTTCACCATCGTCGTGTTAGCCATATTAGTGCAACTACCTCTTTTTATCATCAAACTACAAACTTTGCCTAACACTAAGCATTTAGTGTGGAAAATATTCCCACGCCACTCATCGTCCTCCATTGTTTGAGCATTGATGGCTCTCTTTGATACTAGTAACTCACCATTAACATGACTCTCTTTATCCATATTTTTAGAGAGGGTATATGTTTGTCATTCTTAGTCTCGTACTCTCCATCATCCCAAATAATCATAACTTTCTTGTTTGGGCATTTTATGACTACATGACTTCTTCCTTGACACTTCCAACAAATTATATCATGGTTACAGATAGTTAATGCATTAGTAGTAGTGTTGGGGGTTGTTTTGGATTGGTCACCACTATTAGTTTTCGGTTTTGAATCGGCCTTTGGTTTTGGATTAACTACTTTGTCCTCTTTTTTCCACAAACTTTGCTTCCATGGAGAAGTATACTAACTCTGTCTCAACTTAGAACTACCTATCCTCTTAAGGTACTGCTCAATCTTGTTCACCATATGTACCATGTCTTCAATTTCAACATGCGGATGCAACTTAACCATATTGACAATTTCACGATTCAATCCGCTTAAGAACCTAGGCATGGTAGCTTCATGCTCTTCTTTAATATTGGCCCGAATTATCGCAATCTCTGATGTACCATCGAATTAGTATATTGTAGCCCACAAATATATATACTTTGAAGAGCGTATATTATTACATTTATCATGTTTTTAGTGCTTCTTAGGTGTTTGAAATTAAATGTAAAAAATGGCTTTTGAATGGAGTAATTCGAAATTCAAACAGAAAAATTATGGTGAAAAGAAATTTGGTAGAGAAAATGGAGAAGCGAAAATCTGGGCTTAAAAGAAAAAAGAGTGAGATAATTAAACCAAGGAAGTGTGCAGCTCAGTTGATCAATGTATTGAGTATCCACTCAGTGGACCTGACATCCACTCTTGACTGCAACATGTTTTGTGCATATATTTTTAGAGATGTTGCAACTTTGTCCGATCAACAAATGCACCTAAACTACTTGTGGGCCAAAATTCAACCTACTTGCAGCCCACTTAATTAGATCAAGGCTAAGCCCAAGCTCATTAATTAATTGGTTGCCCTAAACTATTCAATCAATTATAAAAGAGAAGTTGTAGCATTAATTGGGGCAGTCATCATATGGCAATTTTTTTATTTGCTTTCTTTCGCTTCGATAAGTGTGCAACTGCAACAATTTCTGAAGAGCACAACCGCCTTTAATTTTTTTTTCTTTTTTCTTTGTTAGTCGTGCACATTAATTAAGATGGGGGAGTTTAGTTTAATTTTTTTTCCTTTTTTATTCTGCCTTTAGCACCTTTTTATTCATATTGGAATGCAATTAATTCATTATTTTATTCTTCAATTGATTAAAACAAGTAAGCAAGTAAGTTTTTATTTATTCAAATGATTTAATTATACGTCATTTAATCATGTATTTTGTTTTAATTATAAGTATGCTAGGTTAAGTTATTTTCTAGGTTGAGAAGTGGGGTTGGCCTAGTGGTAGGCAACCTCCACCCTTACCTTGAGGTCAAGGTTCGACTCATGGGTGGGATATGAGGGTTTTTCTTTATTTGTAAGATTAAAGGGAGAGACTTAGACCTCTCCTATTAAAAAAAAATATTTGATTGATTCTATTGCATATGTACATGACAATTGACTCTACTAATTTAATGTTTTAATATTAAAAATAATTATTCCTATTAAATGCTAGTTTTGATTGATAGAAAATAAAATTGAATTCTCATAATAATTTGTTAAATTCAATTTATGATTTGTTAAAAGCAGATATAAATTGTGTTTTTATGGATATAGTGAGTGTTTTGATCTTATACGCTTCTTTGACTATGAAAAAATTAACACTTAAAATTTATAAATTAATTGGGTTTAATTGAATTTATTTTTCGCATCTAATAGAGTCAAGACTCGAGAGATTAAATTAGTGCGAGACAAATAGTAGAATTTGTTGGTCATGAATATTAAGAATATGATATCAAATATATGAACCCGCCATTTAGTATTGTATTAATTGATTAATTTATTTGTGTTTTTAGTTGATAAATCACCCTTTCCTAATTTTTAACCTAGATTAGGAATTAATTAGAATTGGTGAGAGAGAATACATATGTTCTATCCGTCAGGTCCCTAGGGTTCAACATCTCACTTACCTAAGATTATATTAGTATCTGAATCGTGCACTTATAAGTATATAAAACATTTACAACAATCTTCATTTCTTTGTAGTATTTGTCAACACTGCGCTTGCCTTGAGTTAGCCCTTACAGCTTTTGGTATAACTATATATAATAGTGGTCGGGCACAAATCGCTTTTTCATTACCCTTTTCATTATTCCTAATTCTTAATTGCACTTTCATTCTAGCACCAACCGATCCCACTAAATAATGGAGTAGTCTAAAAATTCAATGGCCGCCAAATTCACCTTCTTAGACTCGGAGTAATTTTGGCAAGTAAACATCCGATTTGACCTTTTTGACACACTTAAAAGCCTCGAGATCATTTTTCCCTTGGAAGGAAGGCATCGTCATTTTGATGTCATTCATATTGTCATCCTTCCGATTTGATGTCCTATTAAATCGTCTACCATTTCGTCTATTAGTAATTACCAAATTAACATTGCTATCTTCGTCGTCATGGTTACCTCGGTAAAAATTATTAATATCAAACTCGGCCTTCTCTCCCCTAAACTGTGATTTCCCACTTTTTTTAGCACTACATGATTTTCTGGATTATTCAATTTTGGCACTTTCAACTTTATTAGCTTTCACCTGCATTCACTTTAACTTATCACTTATATTATCTACTTGCTCCCTAAAACTACCCAACTCATCTTTCATCATCCTTTGTAAAGTACTTGTCGTAACTCATAGAACAATTTTGGATTAAAAGTAGAACGATCATTTTCATTGCTGCTTAGACATTTTACTGCAAAACAGATGTTAGCACAATATAAAGGAAATAAAATTTTCTCATTGCACTCCCTTACGTTTTTCACTCAAAAAGTTGTCACTCTGATTTTACCGCTCGTGTTTAGCACACAAAATATTGATAACCTCACAGATTTACGTTTAGAACTTGACAAACAAGTTGAATAATCTAAATTTTATCGCAAGTCTTAAACACCCAATCGCACACCCATTAATTAGGTTGGATTTATTCAACAATGTAGTTTATCAAATATCTAAATAAACTAACTTCTAGTAATATAAGTCAAACGAATTACTATAATTGCTAGAGTATGCAAAGCTGGATTTCCAAAAGATTAAACAAGTAACAATCCCTAATTAATAAAGCAATTCAGGTGTTCTTATGAGTCTTTAGAATTCCCAATATAATCGAGTTTAAGAATAGTTCTCAAGATTAAAATCCCACAATAATAATGAAAAATGAATATTTAAGCTTAGGGTTTTTGAAATCTTTAAATTTCTACAATTGAAACTTCAATGCAACAATATTCACAAATAACCCTTAACGATAGAATAATATTCAAATTTTCTAGGGTTTTATAAGAAATCTCGATTTCAACAATAGCACGAAATTCATAACAATCAAAACCCTAATCAATGAAGCATAAAATCTAGGATTTTCCCTTTAATAATTTGAATTTTTTTAATACTATTCAATTTACAACTAACTAAGCCCCGGCAATAATTAAAATTTGATTCTAGGGTTCTTCCAACTAGCAATTTTTTATTTTGATTTTTTTTTTCAAAATCATTATTCACACAACACTGTTAACGTGATACTATTCACGATTTTTTATATATATAGTAAACAAACCCTAATTGAACAAGATATGAAATAGAACACAAATCTTAAAACTAGGTTACGAGTTGAAAGAGCAGGAAAATTAAACGATAGATAGAACTTAGATATAAAAAATTTCACTCTAATACCAAATGATCCGATCTCGGAACATTTTCCTAGCCAGTTTGATAGATCATCAACTCTTGAACTACAAATGTAGCAAGAATCTTGGAATCTTTTCAAAAGATGGAAGGTGAAAACATTAACTCAACCCTTAAAACAAGAATTGAACCTTGGTACGTATGAAGGACGCCATAATTAATTGGTGAAAGAATTGATTGATATGTCAAGAACAATTAAATTTAATCAATTCAAATTGTTCAACAAATTTGAATAAGAACTCAAATGTGTTAAAACACTCCATAATTGCATACCAGGATAACATTAAACAATAATGTTTGACAAGCTCTTTTAAATAGGAAAACAAAGACTTAGAATTCTATTGCAATAAGGAAACTAATCCTACTTAAAAAAGAAAAAAAAATAGCACATAGAATATTCCTAATGCTATAAGAAAATTAATAAACACTCTAAAATAAGCCTAATACACTCATAATTCTCTAAATAATAATTATCCATAATCATTGGGCTTTAAGCAATACAAAATAAAAAAAATTCATAAAACGGTTTTAATGCAAATATAACTTTGTAGTGTTTCAGTGTGCAACTGTTTTACTGCAAAGATGATTTTGTAGTATTCTAGCTTGCAACTATTAAGGAACTCCCCCATGCTCTGTGAATCTTCTCAAGTTTGATTCCATATCTCCTTGGCTAAACATTGTTCTCCATTCTTGTTTTTCATCTCCTTGAACACTTCTCCAAGCTCCAGCTTTGTTCATTATTTCTTGGACCATAATCATGAGCGCCTCCTTGCCCAGGCTCTGGTGATTGAACCACTTTCACTCCGTCCCTTAAAACAGGGTGATGTGTGCTTTACTCGGTCCCTTTGGGCCAAATATGATGAACACCACTCAGTTCCTAAGAATCGAGTAAACATTTTTCATGCTTTGTTTATGTTTTCTTGTTACTTTTTTTTCCGTTTGTTTGTTTCAAGTGATTTAAAAATGAAATGAAATGTAAAAATTTATAAAGGAGATGGATGATGGTTTAGATGGTGGTGGTGGTGGTGGTGGTGGAAAGCGATGATGATAATGAGGAAGAAAATGGTTTTTAATTAATGGGATTAATAATTTGGGTTTAAGTGATTTGAAATTATTAATTATTATTAATTTGAATTTAATGTTTTAACCATTAATTAAAAAAAAAACAAGAAAAAAAAAAAAGTATGGTGTGTGTCAATACTCAATAGAATGGTTAGTATTTTTTTTAGAGGGAGTGTTACAGAGTAAAACGATGTGTGTCAATAACAGCTTACATGCCATATTTGCCCATTCAAGTATTCTTAAAGTTTTAAATTGGTGACTCAATTATATGTAGTTCCATTTGCCATTCAAATAACCAACTTCAGGGGTATTTTTCTCCAAACAAAGCACCTACCACCATCTTCATTTTCTTTGGCCACCACCTTTCCTCTAGTAACTTTCTTTTTCCTCTTCATTCTCTTTTTCTAGCCATAAACACAAACACAAGCCCTAATAATAAAACAAACCATAACTTAATTAACTTAACCAAATAATTTATAAGTTGGAAACAAATAGAATTTAAAGACCATATAAAACATTACTAATTCTTCAAAAAAGTAAAACAAAAATTTTAATGCAAGAACTTTTTATTACCTTCATAAAAAGTAACATAAACAAAATCATGTTATTAACTCTTTAACCCCGAAATAATTAACCTAACGAATCTAATTAACCAACATTATGATAAAGATAACGTTGGAATAGCTTTTAGTAATCGTTGAGCTTTTTAAAAGGAAGGACTTTAATGTTGAATTCTAATTTAATTATTATTAAAAACAACAATGCAAGTGTCAAATGAAAGTAGTTGGAAGCTTATTTTGATTTATGCATTAATATATACCATCGAGTGTGAAAACCAATGGCGCTCCCTTCGATCGCTCGATCGATCGATCAAAAGATTACTGGAACAAGAACAACGTGGGGAGAAGTCAAATTGAAGACAAATCCCTGTTTGTTTGTTTGTTTGTTTGTTTGTTTGTTTGTTTGTTTTGTCATGAAAAAACACGTTGAATGCTTGTATTAATTATATGTAAATGACTGAGTAATTAATTTTGGGTGCTATTATTTACACCCCTCAATTTTGTCACAAACACCACCATTTATAATTTGATAAAACTCATTTTTCAACACTCCACTTTTTTGTTACAAACACCCTCTCACGTAACTATTACTTAACTTATTTATCCAATGCTTAAAACATTAACATTATATTTATTCATTTTTTAATAAACTAATCAAACATTAACTCAAATAATTAAACATATATCTCCCATTTTTTCCATTCACAATCATATTTTATTTCTTCAAGTAAAAAGATAGAGAGAAAAGATACTCACTTCTTTATCATTTGAGCTCTCAAAATCAAGAAATCACAATCAAATTAAAGCACAAAATTATTGGTGGAAAGTTTGAAACTTGGATTATAATAAATAAGAAGCAATGTTCATGAGATGGTGGAGAAAGAAGAAGTTCAAAAAAAAGTTAATGATGAAATTTCACTCTAAAATGAAGCCAAAAATTTATTATAATTATTATTGTTGGTGTATCAATGTGTATATTAGCTTTCATACTTCATTCTACAACATTCAAATTGAAACAAAGATGTAATCCCCAAAACAGAGTATAAAACGGGGTCTGTCCAGACTTGACTCGCTTTATATAAGGAGAGTAATTTAATTACAACTCTCCTCAAATAAGGCGAGTGTGTACAGACACACTCATTCCGTGTGAGACGAGTGTGTGTTATTAGGCGAGTTACTTACAACATATCCACCTAATGTAGGGTGAGTGTGTGTGAATTCACTTATCAGTCAATAGGTGAGTCTAATTTAGAAATACTCCAGTACACTCTGCACTCCATTGCCTTATATTAGGTGAGTCACTTGCAACACATTCACCTAATGTGGGGTGAGTATGTATGAATCCACTCATCTGTCATTAGGTGAGAGACGAGCGGAAAAGGTGAGAAAATCTTCTTCTCTTTCAATGTTAATTAATATTAAGTAATTTTATTTTTAATTAAGGTTTGTATTAACTTTTAATTGAGTGGTGGGTGTTTGTAACTAAAAATTAGCATGAGGGGTATTTGTGACAATGGTGGTGTTAGTGACATAAATGGGGGTGTAAATAATAGCCCCCTCAATTTCATATATCTTTTCTTTTTGGAGTAATGCTCTACTATACGTACTATTTTCACGTACGTACCCCAGCCTTCCGTCTTGTCTTTTGCCGCAAATTCTACCAAGAAAATTACATTGCATTCTGTAATACTCTTTTTGTATAATAATTATTATTATTGTGACACATCAATTTTTTGTTTTAATTTGGACTTCTTTTTTATTATTATTATTGTATAGTGTGTTTGGAAACAACTTTATCCATGAAAATACTCCAAATGTCGTGTTTTTCCTCTTTGTATCGGTGTAATTGATTGCTCCACTTTCTTACAAAATCAATTTCCAGCACAACTTAGTTTAACCTGATTCTCTTATTTTTCATGTATTTCAAAAATCATTCACGCTCATAGAGTTTGTTTTCCATTAAAAAAAATCATCATCAAACACGCCCCATGCATCCAATAATCTATTGCTATGAGAGTGTAATTTGGAAATGCAATAATTTTAAAATTGGTAATCCTCTTTATCTTTTCGAGAGATGTCTTAATTGATAATTCTATTTCTTTTTTGTAAGCCATAACTAACATACCAAATCTCACAATAAATACAAATATATTTTTTTTGATACATGCCAAATTACTCAAAGTAAAAGTACTAATTTAAGATAAACAAGGAGTAACTCAAAGTAAAAGTACTAATTTAAGATAAACAAGGAGTACAATGACAAATTTCAAAGCCGTTGGCACTTCTTGTGTCTTTTAATGTATCCAGTATTGTAATTGAACATGGAACTGAAAACAATGTTGATATCAAGGGCCTTTATATCACTTTTTCTTGCATAAACCCTTTAGTTTACTATTGGCTAACGTTGTTGAAACGGAAACAAGAACATAGATTAAATCCTCAAGTAAAACAATGTAGCACTTGTTAAAGCAATTATGACAATGACATAGCCTCAACTTTTGTACGTTACTTCACCAAATAGCCATATACTTTTTTACGTCACTTCACCAATATCCATATTTACTTTAACAATAAAATAATAACGCAATAATGAAGAAACTTGTTGTATATAAATAATATGTTGGTTGATATTTCTACAGTATTTATACAACTGTATGATTAATCATATATATTTTAATGATCTTGCAATTGTACAAAACTTCGGACATCTTTCATGAGAAAAAGAATAATAATAGGCCATTTGTCTACCCATAAGAAAAAAAAAAGAATAGCTGAAGAAGATCAGGGCCAATCAGTTCCTTTTCCTTTGCTCGGTCACTGTAGATATATGGGAAGAAAATCCTCATACTGGTTTTCCGGTAGGCGAAAAATAACAACGGATTAACGGACTTAACTGATATACGCTACAAGCTTCAAGCACATGTACGGACCTTTTGATATAAAAAATAACGTGACTCGTGGGGAAAAAAGGGGCTTAAAATAAAGGTGTCGTTATTTGGTCCTTTTCTTGGCTTCACTGTAAAGAACAACTCCGATGACTGTGAGTGAGTATCCGAGCATCCCTGTTACCGAGACTGGGTTCCTAAATATTAAGATCGATACAACCACAGCTACGGCTCCTTTTGCATTTCCCAGAACCTGAGGGGAAACAAAAAATTTAGTCAGATTTGTAAAATAATGAAATGAAATACAAAAATTGGGTGGTTCAAATCTAATACTAGTAGGCTAGTAGCACAATGAGCAAAAAGAAAATTCTCAAAGGACCACAAATTCATCCCATACCAATTCGTTTTGGATACAGATACTCATCTGATATGCATTTTCCAGTATCTTCAATTTTTCCATTTTTTGAAATTTGGATACGTTGGGATTTGTAGGTATATGCTGAAGATACCTTTGGACGTTACTTTTTAATGTTAATAGTTATAATAAAGGTAAATGGTCAATTTGTATATAAATTATAGGGGAGACCAATATAAGATATTATAGAACTTTTGAGCCAAACACATGGACTAATTATACTGGGTGATGTTGAGACTGTGTGGCTGTTGGGCAAACACTTGGACTAATTATCTACTAGGTGACGTGGAGACTGTGTGACCGTTGGGCAAACACGTGGACTAATTAAATCAGGAGACGTGGAGCCCGAGTGACTAACACGTAGTAAAAATAGCCTGCTATGATATCATATTAGAGTTCGAAGCGTTTAACCCAAAAACCGATTGACAATGGATGGAGTAGCACCAGGATCTATATATATTGCCTTGCCATGCATTGATTTCCAGACATGGGATTCATTGTCTCAAACAGTTATGCATGGCCTCTGGATGTGAGTCAAGTTACATAAAACACTACTATTTTTATGAGAAGTAGGAAAAGGAGTAGAGTGATTTAGTGTGATGTTCTCCATCTTTTACTCTTTCTTCATGGAAAGTTTTTCTTATTCATTCCCCCAAAGAATTGGATTCCAAGAAAAAACCAGAACAGTAGTCAAACATCTCACCAAATCACATATCTCTCTTTCAAACTTCTCATAAAAATTAGTTGAGTTTTCAATTATTTTCCAACTGATATCAAACAGACCCTTTTTGATCAGCAGAATAGAACATTCCATAAAGAAATTACTAAAATGAGTACATCAAACACATAAAACATAACTTAAAGGTGAAGATGCGTGGAAAGAACATGAGGAAGTACCTGGAGAGTCAATGCGCTGGTGTGCTTAGTGACAAGGAAATTTGTCAAGTTTACAAAGTATGCTAACGCTGAATTGAATAGTAGATACCAAATTATTTTTATATCATTTCTGGCTAGAGCTATTGTGATGCCGACCACATTTTCCTCCATAAAAAGTGTTGCGGGAAGTAAGAATACAACAGCTACTGGTGCCATGTACAACAGAAGGTTCATCGAGTTCAGCTTTTCCCTGAAAAGTTAAAACGTCACTTTATTACTTGTCAAAAAACAAAAAAGGTTGAAGACAATTAATAGTCTAGCCTTTGATTAGAAATAAAAAAAGATTAACCCGAATCAACTACGATAATATGAAAGAATTCAATACCCTTCTGAAGACAGCAGAATTCCTTGAAGAACTGACTTTAATGCCCTTGCAGCAGTAGCACCAACACACATTATAAAACCAAACAGATGGAAACTTGGTTCACCCTGCAGCACATTAAACAAGTCAATAACTTCCCTCGAACGGATATGATAAGCGTGGAACCACATTGGGGACTCATCGTTTAACTTATACTAGAATAGTGACATTCTCGATGCTTGTGCAATATTATAACTTGGAAACAGGAACTTTGTAAATTTTTGATACACTTTAAAATCAAGTGATAGAGTTGGTTGAGTGGTTTAGATGTCAGTATATCTATATTAAAGGCATTCGTTTGAATCCCTGTCTAACTAGTATTTTATTTTCTAAAACAATGAAGGGTAATTTGGTTGCACACCAAAAGTAACTGCCACCTGCCCCTCACACATATTTTAATGAAATTAAGAGAATTGCCATTATTCTTATACAACTCCAAAACGACCTCATACCCCCCCCCCCCACCCCCAATCTCCCCCAACCAAGAAAAATGCAAAGATTTTGTTACAACCCACATATCCCATATCGGGAGTGTAATGGGGAGGTCCTTGGTGTATATGTGGGTTCAATGATCTTAAGTTACAACTTGGCTACCCATTTTGCAGGGAACCCAGGATGTTACGCATGGTATCGGAGCAGACCTAGGCCCACTACCATGTAGACATGTGGATATTATGGGTCGTGTTTGTGGCAGCTGACAATGAACCAGAATCGTTGAGGATGTCAGAGCTTTAATTTTTGGAAAGAGGGGAGGGGGAATTAGTCACGAGACTCACAATCCACATATCCCACATTGGTAGTGTATAACTGTATATGTGGGTTCAATGAAATTAAATTACAAATTAGGCTAGCCATTTTAGGGGAGGACCGGAGTCCACAGAGTCAACTTATCTTACTACTGAATGAGCTTTGCATACCACCTGTCATAGAAGGTATAAATAACTAATGTAAAGGGTATCTAGACACGATCACAGCATAACCCACAGTGGGTACAAGGAGAATGTGAAACCCAAGTAGAAACTCCAAAGATGTGTATCTAGATATGATCACAACATAACTCAAAACATACCTAAGGCTATTTACTCTCTTATATATTCCTATATGGGCATTCAATATTTGATCACAGTTTTAGAGACTAATCTTTCTCAAATCAATTCTCATTAATTATGAATGGTGCAATCTCTAGTCTTAGTGGCCTTACGTTTAAAAAAATAAAAATTGCAACAATTTTACATGTAGAACCAAATTCTGAACTAACGTAAGAAAAAAGGACCACTTAAAACATTCACCTAAGGCCACAATTTCTTTTGGTCTACAAACAGGCCACCTAATGTAGTGCTGCGACTGAAGCATTGAAACATCATTCTATTTCCAAAATCTGGGAGTTGTTATGCTTGTGAATCTAGTCAGAGGGAAGTCAAAAATGGTCCACTGTTAGCCATCAATAGAAGTATTAGCCATGTCAGTGTTGCTTCAGATTCTCATTAAGCCATCCATAAATTTCCACATAAGAGAGCAACTCTTGAAGAGTTAGGTTTATGGTACAGATATACGTATATTACGTAAGCTTAAAAATTAAAATTGGATCTGCGTATAGAGAAACCAGTGCAAATGCTGATATCTAGCCTGGTTGGTGTTCTGTTATGGATAAGATTAAGGTTTCTTTCTTCTATGGGTTCCCATTTAGTGATACCTAAATCGAAATATTTCTAGGGAATTCAACTCCTTTTTTCAATTATAGAGTGTTTAATTAATATCGTTGGCTTTTAGAATTTTGGGTATTTTCTACAAAATATACAATCTCCCTTTTGCCCACCATCAGTAAGATACAAATTAGAAGTTTTCGTCTTATATAATTTAAACTGATTGACGAAAAAATGTGTTCACTTAAGAAAATGGAGGATAATGGGTTAATAAATTAGCTGATATTTTCTAGTACACGAATAAACTTGGATCTGTCATCTATTAAATAATTTTAAAAAAATAAAAAATATTAGTTCTTTAGACCATATACAAAATTCAAAGATTACTCCAGCCCCGAATTTAAAGACAATAAAATCAAAGAGAAAAACCATTCAATTAAAAATTGAAAATTAGAACACAGAAAAGCAAAAAATTTACCCCACTCGCAATGACGACACCAGTGACCACAGGAACAAGAGTCAAATAAGTAAGCCAAGCCTCTCTCTTGACAGTAATCAAATAAGCAAAAACCGCCGTAAAAAAAGGAGTAGTTGATCCAATTGCTTGATTAAACGAAACCGGAAGGTAACGAAGAGACACATTTCCACTAACAACGGAAGTACAGAAAATCAAGCTAAGAGCCGAGATCTTCAAAAACTGAACTCTAGACCTAATAGTTTGAAGAGGTACTAATTTCATCCAAACAATCGCTACGTAACTCAACAACGAACAGGCGGTCATATGGCACATAGTAAGGAAGATCGGGTACTTGAATCCGTAATTGCTTAGCAAATACTTATTGAGCAGTAAAACTCCAATGTTGGATGTGTACCATGCCGACACGAGGCCGATCGTGAACCATTGACCCGTGGGCTTCATCGAATCCAAAATCTAGGGTTTATATATCTATCTATATATATATGTGTGTTTGGTGCTACATGTGGATGAGAGAGTTAGGGTTTTTGGAGGGAGGGGGAGATCTGCAAATGGGGGAGGTTTTAGAGAAAGAAAGTCGTGGAAATTGGAGGAGAGAGAGAGATAGAGAGGATGAACGGATCTGAGGGGATTTTAGAGGGTGGATTGTGTGAAATTGAAGTGTTTTCTTTTCTATTCTTCTCTTTTTCTGAAGAGAAGACTTTGTTTTGAAGATGAGAGGAGAGAGAGAGAGAGAGAGAGAGAGAGCGCGAGGTGAGAGGGAGGTAAATGATTGTTGGGGTATATTATATAGGTTAGTTATTAAATTAGTTTTAATTAAATCTTAATTATTATTTTTTTTAATTACGATTATAGGTTTTGAATCTTTCACCTCTTTTAGTTTTTTATTAAAAAAAAAAAAAACCATTATGGCTGTGCTATATAATTTGTGTTTATGCATATCGAATGGCTTGTTTATATATTTATACTATCCTATGTATTAATGCATTTTAATCTCTGATACACATATTATATATATAATATAATTAATAATTCATTAAATTATATATATTTTTTAAAAATAAAATAAATACATTAAAAGGTATTTAATCAAGTAATAATAAGATGCTTTTTCTCGTTAAACATTTACTTTTATTATAATTTTCTATGCGTGAAGGATAATTCTATAATTTCACAAAATTATCAAAATGCCTTGTTCCACTTTATATAAGTTGAGGTATGGATACTTATGTTTTGTTAATGTACTAGATATGCACAATTACTTTGATTTACTTATTATGGAGATCCTAATTCATATGAAATTTATAGCGATATTCAATATGCACGAGCTATTAACTAAAAAGAATTCGAGCCTACAAGTGAATGTTTTATTTTGAAAATTTGAATATGGACTTATCGATCACACATTGTAATTATATTTGATGAAAAAATTAAAATATTCAAATCAAATTGGAATGAATCAAACAAATTAATCTAAAAAGAATTTTAAGTAAAAAATAAAAATCACAGTTGTCCTAATTAATCTAAGTTCATCTAGATAAAAATTGAAAAAACCAATGTTGGTACGTTTTATATTATTATTTTTTTGGATAAATAAATTATTAAGATATGATTAATTCAAGAAAACATATTTTATACTAATAAAAAAATTTATTTGAAAACTAAGAAATTAAATAAATTATTCATATTTGGTCACCTATATATTAATAGAAAGTAGTTAATTAATTTAAAAATAAATAAAAATTTAGATATTCTTGAAATACTTTAAATTTAAATGCGATATATAAATAGTCATCATTATGCTTTAAATTACCAACATGCCACGATACTTATAAGTCATTAGATTAAAACACAAAAAATTAAGAATAAATCTTAGCAACTACTTATGTAGATAAATAAACTTAACAAATTTTTTTAATATTTTATTAATAGATACTTTGATTAAAATATAATAGAAAATAAACTAATAAAGTAAGCGCCCCCCTGCTTATACCTGTGATATTGTCTCTCTTTAGTTAATTTTTAAACATATATTAAAGATATATCTTGGTTGAAAGATTTTAAAGAGCGCTCTTGACTTCATTGAAAATAAGTTTGTAAAATAAACAAATGTTCTTCTCTCATCCTCAAATTTATACTGTTATTTTTTTAATGTTATAGTCTTATTTTTTTTAAGTATAATTATTGTATTATATTTTACAATAATTACATTAAAATTTATGCTTATTTCTAAGGTTACAAAAATCACTCTAAGCCCGGTCGTCCTATGAAGTATTGTGAAAAAAAAAATTGGTGCACAATTTCAATAAACGATTGGTCGTTAAAAAGTGAATTGGGAGGTAAAATAAATTTAAGAAAAGAATGTTAGATTTGTGATGATATATCTAAGAGTAGTATTATACTTACTGACTATTCTTATTATATATTTTTATCAACATGTATTATATAAATTGTATGTTTATAATACTTTATAAATATGCAATTTGTATAATACATCCAATAAAAATAAGCATTAAAGATTGTGGGTGGGGGGGGGGGGGGGGGGAAGGAAAATATTTTCCTACAACTGAGCATACTTTTATAGAATGGATAAGGAGCAATTAGAGGCCAACATTTGGCATCTTACTTCAAATTATGCCTTTGCTCCAACTTTTGCAGGCCTTGTCATCTATTTTGAACAAAATTTAAAATCGTTTTTATTTCTGACGTTGGATAAAGATCGTTGTTTTGTATTTTGGCACTTTGTCGATGTTGACCGAACCGGCTTAATTTAGAAAAAATGTACAGAAGGTTCCTCAATTATTTGTGCAAAGATTTTCATAATTAAATTTAGGGTGTTTTGGGAGTTCATAAGAGCATCTCCATCGAATAGAGTAAATAGATAAATTTATTATATCCCTTTCCATAACAAAAAAGTTTAGATGAACAAAATTTGGCTTGTGGGATAAATAACGACTAAATTTATCATTCTTTTAAATTTTATCCTATACAAATATGGATCGATAATATAAGGCATACGAATGTGTCAGATTCGTATCAAACTAAAAAAAAAAAAAAAACCATACTAATTTGGCTGATTATATTATCTACTTTTTTTTAACTCATGTGTGAGGTGAGTGACAACTTTAAAAAACAAAAATTATATTACAAAAGAAGTCATACAAGGGTGGCAGCCTCGTATGGTTGAAAAAGTGCTGCTTTTTTTTTTTGAGTCACAAACCTTAAAAAAAAGACCAAAACAATTCATACAATTGTTCTTCAATCGTATGGCATTAATTTTTAATTTTTTTAAAAAATCATATCACATTCGTATGAATAAAAAAAATTACCATTTCCGCTGTGTGCAGTTTTGAAATTTAAAAATAATAAATAAATTTACCCTAAATTTTAAAGTAGCCGGTGTGGATGCTTTTATTTCCTTCATCGATTGAGAGACTGAAGGTAAAATGATAATTTCCCTTTTAGGCAAGGGAATAATTAATAGCAATGAGAAAAGGATAAATGGATTTTGGAGAAAGAGAAAAAGCAAGTATAGTTTAAGGTATAATAATACAGTAGGGGTACTCATTTTAATTTTTTGTTTTTTGTTGTTGTTGAATTTACAAGTAAGGAAATCAAATCCTCCCTATCCTTAATGTAAGTATGTGCCGTCACTGCATTGTAGATGCAACATTTTTGAGTTGAAGGGAAGGACTAGAACTGAACTGACTGACTGAATTTATTCGAATGCTGATTTTTAAATTAACAAACGAGTTTAAGCGAGTGTTTGTAAACAATCAAACTCGTATTTCACCAAATTATTTATATGCCTAGCTTCCATCTTAATTTTGTCCACTTGATTATGCCTCAAGGGAGAATGAAACATTTTTAATTATTCACTGAAAAAAGGAGAGTACAGTATAATTATTGAATTGGAGGTCGTTGATAATGGAGTTGCTCCACCTCCACTAACATTTCATGTTCTCACTTGAATGAGTGGCCAAGGCCAACTTTCTCAGGAAAAAAAAAAGTTTACAAAGTCAAATACATAACTGGCATTGGCCGTGCGTGCTTTGAAGCAGGAACGTTGACTTGGGAAACTTCATTTTATTAGGATAAATTTCTCACTAATGCTAGGACCCACTTAAAAATGGACACCACTCTAATTTTTGCATGGACTAGTCTTTCTTCTTATTAACTGAATTAATCAACACGCCTATCCTTCTCTGAACCAAAAAAAAAGCACTTATCCAAGTTCAATCTTTGACCAAAAAAAAAAAGTTCAATCAAATCCGTCAAAACCCAAACCATAGGAAGTATATTAGATGATGTTTCAATCAAGAACAAAATATATGGTGTTTTAATCAATTATACTTTTTACTATTAAAGTTTATATATATATATATATATATATATATATCGTTCTAATAAAAGACAACTACTTGGGGCATTAAACTAAAATTTGTTGCTGATTGAAACGACAGTTGAAACTTTACGTACTCCCTTATATTCATTTTCTGAAAAACCCTTGAAAATGTCTCAATCTACCCACAATCGAAAGCAAATGCATATATACAAATATATGTAACTAAAATTTGTCATGTTACATTAATTAACAAGAAAGCGTGCGTAACGTATGAGGTGTTCCATAGACATTAGGTGAGCCATAGGCATTTTTCATTGGGATTAACATATGTAAATTGGCTAGTCTCTCTCTCTCTCTATATATATATATATATATATTATAATTTACAAATATAAAACTAATGACCACCATTAATATCTGATAATATGGATCTAAGATACCAAAAGACACGTCACTTATTTTTCTTTTTCTTTTTCTTTTTTTGTCCGTTACGTTACTTCTTTCTTACGCAACAACGAAGGCACTAGATGTACCTGTAAAATGGCGGATTGAACCAAATAGATCTTTAGATGCACCAAAATGGCTTATTCTATACACACCTGGAACCGCCAATTCTGGGACCCGCCACTCTATAGTTGCATAGCTTCGCGGGCTAAGTTTTGCAGGCCTCGACCACTTGAACCTTAGGCAAAAGTCATCGTCATCATAGGCCGGGACCCAATTCTCGTTATCCTGCAAGATTTCAACCAATGCGTAGGTGCCACCCGTCAACAGGTCGTTCCTCGGGCAAGCTGACCAGAAGATGACTTTAACAATATCTCCCCACTTGAAGGTGGAATTTGGAGGAATATCGGTTTTAACATCGCCAAAGCTAACACCGAGTGGGGTGGTGTCTAAGATAACAGGTGGAAGTAAGCTGATTTGTTGGTCAAGGAGATCGGGTGGGCGTGGGCCCGGTTCGACCTTTTGATTGGTAATCAGAGATGATGCGAGTTTCTTGAATTCTTGTATGTAGGCACTGAGGGTGTGTGGACCATATAGAGTTGAGGCTCCCTAAGAAACAAAATATGAAAAGTAAAAAAATGCTAGTTATAAAATATGGAAATACTTGTCTCTCAAGTCTCAAATTACAGATCCATGACTGAAAGCATAGCATATTATAACTATTAGAACATGTGGCACACTCAATGTGTGCGCTCCATTGTACCTGGTAATTCTTAATCATTAAATTGTTTTTAAAATCATTTCAAGGCAATGTGATCATGTTTGATGGGGGTAGAGTCTGGTTAATGGGATGAAAGAGGATACCTACAATCTGTAGCCAATCCTCAAATTTGGACCACCAAAACAATTTTTTTAACACATTCAGATGATAATATACAATACTTCCTGTGCCTCAAATTAACAATCCCATTACCGGTGATGATCAATCTACCAAATCTCACATTGGAAAATGAGTTCTGTTGGCAACCCATACTAAGTTGGAAGTACTGTATTCTTTAAAAGTACAAAGTCACAGTGGGACTCTTAATTTGCGATGGAGGGAGCAAGGGGGAATGTTAAATTAAATCGAGTTACAAGGTATACGTGAAACAGACCTCGTATCTCTGAACTTGGTACTCCTCGAAAGTGGTGACATACTGTGAATATGCATTTGTGAGCCCTGCAATAACAATACGAGTATTGCTATTGAATTCTCCATTACCCTCGGAAGTGAGCACCATCTTAACAACATCACGTAGGCGCCTGCCAGCCATGGTTGTGAACTCTGCATAGAACACAAGCATTATAATTAGTTATATATTTTTAATTCATTTTAAAAAGAAGGAATCAAAATATGTAGAAACAACCTAAATTGTTGCATTTCGCCAACGTGACGTGTACATGATCAATAGTTGTCGGATGTTGACAATATTTATATATGCATATATATATATACACACTAAGTTACAAAAGGCAAGCCTTATTTCAACCACCTGAAGAAGTGTCAAATTTTGGAAATGTAAATTTCTCATGCGGTTTTCTTTTTCATAAAAAAATTGCTAGCTTGGAAACTGAACCGCCGGCCTTAAACAAGCAATATTCATAGTTAAACACCACATCTTTCATTTTTGTTAAGAACCAAATTTCCACATGGAAAAAGATAGAGATTTGGGAATCGTACATGAGCCCATGGGGCACCCTTCCCTTGCAAGTTAGTTTTTAGGGGCAAGTTCTACCCATGGGTTCATAACATAAATACATGTAATCAGGATGATTGCTCCTCTTCCCGTATTTTTCAGTAAAATCTTACTTTATTTTTATCATGATAAGCTTGTTTTTGGTTTATTCTTCAAACAAAACGGAAGAAGTTATATCTCAAGATCTAAGATTTTTTAGTCATGCTCGATATCCTAAAATGTCAGAAATAAAGAATTTCATATACTCCCTTTGTTCTTAATTAAGCGTCCATGTTTGACTTTCACATTTTTTACCAAACTTGTTTCATGACATGAAGTTGATTCTGAGAAGGAAAGTGGACGCTTAATTTATCCCAAAAAGGAATATTGGACTCTTAATTATGGACAGAGGGAGCATTAATTATGGATACGTGAAGAGCAGTGTTGGACATGTGTGCAACATAAAGAAATTTATGAATTTGATTGATTATGAGTCAATTTTGTTTCATAAAGTTTGAGTAGATATTCTTTAATACATGGTGTGTATTCAAATGTAAAATAAAAGGGTTGCAATTATTACAATTTTAGGGACAAGTGAAAGCCCATGTTCAACAGCTAAGGAAAGTAGTAGGCATTAAGGACATAAGAAAGTAGCAAGAAACAAAGGGGTATAATTTACCTCCAGGTACACAGAGAATAACAAGTTGTCCTATTTGCAAAATTTGAACTGGAAGTATCGAAGGCTGCATAAATAATTCAAGATATCCGTTAGTTCCTCCAATACCTAATCTTTGGAAATATTCTCAATGCACGGTTGAAATTATAATCATGAGGTAATCAAAATGTTTCAACAAATCCTTCTCATAACATAAAGCGGTGAGAACAGACAAGCTAAACATTAAACTGGAATTCCATTAGTACACAAGCAAAGGATCCAATGAGATTATGCGTAGTATGATACTGTGAAACCATTTTAATGATGTTTGTGTAATGATAATTACTTAGGAACTGTGATTTTTTCCTCTTTTCTTTCTTTTTTACTCGGTATGTAACTGTGATTTTATCAAACACACCAACCACCTTTTAAAACCATACCTAATATCAGATGCAACTAAAAAAGGTTAATGAAGTACTATACATAAGCATCAAGAAAGATACCTAAACACCGCATATGAATCTATTAATTTCACGGGTAGTGAACACATGCCCTTAGGGCACATGTTAAATACCTAAATATAGAAAGAATTAGATCTTTGCATGAAAATCAGTGCAGCCTTAAATGCATGTTGAGCTTTAATTCTTTCTATATTTAGGTATTTAACATGTGCCCTTGCCCTAAGGGCACATGTTATCACTACCCTAATTTCACATATCTAGTGCATGCATATAGAGAAAGTGTTGTGAAAAAAAAAGGTTGATTAAATAAGGCTTAGAATGTATCAAACCGCCCAATCATATGGTTCCTTCATTTCACCAGTATCAAGCAGAATGGGCTTTGGATGTTGACAATTTATCTGCTCCTCATTTGGCGTTTTTAGTAAGCCCCCCACAAGCCTCCAGAAAGCATTTCCCTGAATCAGCAACCAATAACAGAATTATTTAACAGATTTAAGCACCAAGGCACCATTTGTTAGAAAGGAAGCATAGGAGAAAGGAAGAAAAGGAAAAGTAAAGATCAAATTTCTATGGACGAAGCAAAATACGTTTGGAAGCAACGTCTCGTATTTGGCATGTATGGAGGAAGGTAAGTGCAGTACATGTGAGTTACACTAACGGTACATGTGAAATACACTAACAGTATCTGTGATAATCTAACATTAATAACTCTAATTTCTCACTCTAAAATGGTTCATAAACGAAACACACACTGATACACTCTTGGACTTAGATTTTGTTAATTTTACACGCAGAAAAATGTTCATAAACCTCCCTTCTAGTAAGATAAAATGAAATTTACCAATCATATCCCCATAAGCATTTGATCTATATAAAATTCTATTATAAGGGTAAAAGATTCATTGAACTGTCACATCCCCTAGTTGTTCGCCTTGCCTTCCACTTTTCTTCCTTCCTTCCTTCTACTTTCCCTTCCTATACCAAACAAAGGGAAATTGATCCTTCCACATTTTCTTCCTTCCCTTTCCATCCCTCCACTTTTGAGGGTAAATGATCCGAGGAAATGATATTGAAAAGGTTTCCTTATGCGCCAAACACTTTCTTTTAAGAAAATCTCTAATGAAAGTATAGAGAGAAAGTCAGAGATAGCATACCTGGTCATCTCCTTGCTTGAAATCAAATGCTCCAGGTCCATCAGTGGTCCCCGCAGCGAAACTAAACCCCATGGCAGCTGGGCACGTTTTCACTGACTCGCTTCCTCCATCCTTAGGTATTGTGATCTGAAGATCTGAAAAGTCTACATACGTGTGTCGATATCTAACCTTTCCCTTCAGTTTCTCAGATGCTTCATTGAAAATCTCCAGAGCTTTTCTAAATTGCCTTTCTCCAATAATACGCGTACTTTCAAATTCATCAGGGTAACTACAAACAAACGCAGCATACAATGTTAAAGTTTACTTGGGCTTGTTTTTTTCAGGGTGAAACAATATTCTCTTGGGTGAAAAGTAAACAGGTAAAAACTAATTTCACTTAGGTGGTGTTTGTTTCTCCGTCTTAATGTTGAATGGAAGTCTACTTAGCATTAAGAGGTAGAAATGGTTTTTGTTTTCTCACCAGTTAATGCTGAATTGGATTAAACTTCACCATTCAACAATTAAAAGCCAATTCATATGCTGAATGTTAATATATTTTTATTTAAATTTTATTTCAATAGTATGCCTACTCTTCTTATTCATGAGGAATGGATGTATATAATAATAAGAGTAAAATTATAAAATGCTATGTATTCAATATCCAGCATTCAGAGTCAAATAAAACCAAACACATTTTTCAGAGGTTCTGTTCAGCACTAAGCAAAATTCAGCATTCAGAAGCTCAAAAAACAAGTGGCCCCTTCCTCAGCAATTAACGTTGCTCACTTGTTAGAAGTTTCATAAATATAATGTGTGCATTATTCAAAATTATTTATGCCACAAAAAAATTATCTGAAATACATGAAATACTTTTCACCATTAAAAATATTGCACTGCAAAATAAACAGCCCCTTAATATTGCACCACAAATACATTTGAATGGATACGCTTCAATAAGTTCTAAAATTGGAAAAAGTACATACCCAGGGCCTCGGCCATAGCAGAGTTCATTTTTACCATTGCAGGTACTATGATAAAACTCACAAGGAAGCCCAGTGTCAATGCAAAATGCACCAAGAACGTTTGGGCTTACATCGCCACAATTTGATTGACAGAATGCAGATACAAATTGAGGCTTATCAGCTTTCCTAAGGGTGTTTCTAACCCGTTTGGAAATACTCAGCGTTCTTGTTGCTGGTCTTCCTGAAGAAGATTGGAAGGTGGAAGCAAGTTCCATTAACTCTCTACCTGTTACAGAAAAAATAAATCAAAACAGGAAGAATTAACTTTATTTACAGTGGGAGAAACTTAAGGTGTGTATGACAGCAAATATGGAATTTGCCTAGAATGAAAACAAACTCAAACTCCAAGTAATTGAATTGCCCAGAATTCTGTTCCATGTAAAGGTCATTGAAGTGTGTTTGATTATTTTCAACCTAGAAAAATACAATGTCAAGCTACAATATGCATATATCTATATATGTATATACGAAAAGAGAGGATTTGCTTAGGCCAAGATATATGTGTGCGCGTACAAAGAGCAAAAGAGAGTTATGTTGTGCACTTCTTCCATAAAGTACATAGGGACACGTACAACTGCCTGGAATTGTAAAAAACACATGCCTGTCCCCCAAGAATTTTTTTTCCATCTTTTCAAGGAATTGGAGGTGATGATGTGACCCATAGTTGGAATTATAATTTCCAGGGGTGGCAATTTATAACATGACTTAAACCCAACACAGAATTTGAAGGTCAGGGTTGAGCCTAAACGGGTTAGTGTCAAAATTGTGTCAACCCACTTAACATGATTAATAAATGGGTTGGGTTCGGGTTCAAACCTCGTAACACAACAATAACCGGTTTAAATTAAATTTGTCAACCACTCAACCTGTATAACAAATAACTCATATACCAACAAGCTAAACAAAGGCATAAACCTAGACATTCTAAGTTTCCCCTATGTCTATTTCGGTGTTACGAAGTTTATTTGAGTATATTTTTAACTTGACTTTTGTGAGGCAAATTGAAGATTTGTAATAGCTTCAGCACTTTTTCCAAGTCTCCAATCCTTTTGAAACATTTTATAGTTTGATGGTATATAATTTAACTGCGTCTATTTCTATGTGATAGGCTTATTGGGATGAATTTTTAATATTTTGTAAACGGGTTACGCGTACCAACCCATGTAACGCAATTAAAAAATAGGTCAGATTAGAGTTCAAGATATTGACATGATAATTTAATCATGTCGGGTTAGTGTTGACCTATATAACAATGTCAACCCGTGTAACACGACATGAACCCGCTTAACGAAACAATTGCCACCCCTAAGAATTCCCTAGAAAATTTGGCCAGTCACGCACACCAAAAGTTGGAATTTAGTTGGAAAAGTACAATTTACCATGGAAAATCAAGCCTATGATACACACCTTTACTTCATGTTTTATCAGCATTTCGAACTATTTTCATTAGGAACTGTATTTGGATGGACATTTTTATGTTTCATATTTTCAGATATAGCCTCTTTTTTAAAAGCCCCAACAAGATTTCCTTAGACGACAACTTTCTGACAAATTCCAAAAACGCACTCAAACAATTTTGTAACCCAAAAAACTGTCCTCAAAATGCGATAGTGCTGGCTGAAAAATGAAAAGAGGAAAGAACTCTAGTATTTCCACTGACCAAAACAGAGCCTTAAATTTCCAAGAGGCCATACTACTGGATTTGCACCTACAGATCTGCTTGACAGTTTACGGTGAAGATAGCCAAATTCCTTAACTTGCTTTAGTAGGTACACACCTCTGGTTAAATTCTTCCAAGAAGTAAATGACACCACCTATCCTGCCCCCCCCCCCCCAACCCCGCCTCCCAACTAGGACCCAAAAGTTATAAATGAACCGGGTGTCAGGTGATGCTCCAATGAAACCTACAGATATTTTAAAATGACCTGGATACTGTGAAACAAACCTAGATTTTTTTAAGTTCTTGTTTTTAAACAAACATAGGTACTGTATCTGCAATAATAATTGTGGAACGCACCCTTTGAACTTTTACAATGAAGGACTTTTAGACAAGACACCTCCAAATTCTGCTAAGAAGTAAATGAAACCACCCCCAACTCTGCCACTCCTCCCCATTAGGACCAAATATTAGAAAGTTCCAGCATAAATGTAAAAAGCATATTACATATTTGAATGAGAAGGGATGACTCACAATCTTCACAAAGGTTAGGAATTATGTTGGAAACTCTTCGAGGTATTCTAACAACTCCAGATTTATTGGCATAAAAACTGTCAACATCTTCAAGAGAAAAATCATTTTCGAACCAATCCTCCATAAATCGAGCGGCAGCACCCTTATTGTCGCCACTAATCAACGAGTTTGTACGACTCATAGAAGTTCCATGAGTTGCAAACCAGTTAAAGCTCCCAACTGGGCCCCATACATCGTCTACAAACTTTAAGAGGGTCATTTCTTTGTCAACATCATAATTATATTTACTCTTTTCTTCGGCAGGATTGTTGAGATATGCACTTGGACTTCGGTTTATACCCGCATCTAAGAGTTCTCCTGTAAAATCAAAATACAAAATTAACATAGAATTGATTATTCTACCAAGACGTAAATCAAACAGCACAAACATTGCAGGGACACCAAGCAGGAAATCACACCAGATTTCCGTTTAACTAAATGATGGGCAGTGTTTGCAGCCAAACATTCTATTTAGATTTAGAGCAATGCTACATGTAGCGACTTCATCAACGGGTTATTCATGCCGGGTGGATTTGAGGGTTGTACATTCTCGAATTGACAACTCATTAATGCACCCGGTATGATTATCCGGTTGATAAGGATACCATTTTCCTTGGATTTATGAGAATGTATGTGTTTAGTCATGCTAGGTAGGACCACAAGTGCAAAGCAAGAGAAACTAGACATTTGAAGGAGCAAAATTAAAACATGTTTTTTAATTTTAATGTCATGTGTTCAAGTTCCAAACAGAGCATTACTTTAAAAATTAAAACATGTTTTTTAATTTTAATGTCATGTGCATACCTCTATCATCTTCCATCACCTCCTTAGTAATGGTCATGGCTATATGACTTGTTTGTGTTCAAATAGTATTGTTAAAGAGCATGATATATATTGTTGGTCCACTACCTAACAGTTTAAGCTTTTGGGAGACATGGTCCTAACATGGTATCAGCTCTCAGGTTCTACAAGGTTTCGGGTTCGAATCCTTCCGCTTGCATTTGTTTCCCCCTTTGTGTTTGTGCAGTATGCACGTTGTTGTTACCTAACAGCTTAAGCTTTATAGGAGAGATGGTTCCTAATGATGGTAAGTTATAAAAATCTTTAACAAGCAGTGATTTCAACAAATACTATGGAAGTAAGGAGTAAAGATCATTAGCCATTTGTGTTACCTTTATTAACAAAGATTGACCCCGGGCTAAGATTCTCATGAGCTTGAGTAATGCTTTTCTCGATGCCATCAACAATTACATCGAATGATTGGCGTACAAAACCAAGAGACGTTACAATATATACAACATACTGGAGATAGCCTCCAGGGCCAGCATGTGTGTGAATACCGCTGATCGCTACATTCTGTTCATTATACAGGTCACCATACCTTCATAGAGAAAAGAAATGATTATATAACTAAAAGAACTAGACAAATAAATCAATATTGGTGGCAGACTGGTAAATCAATCAAAAAAGGGCCTTTTTACTCCGCCCCCATTTTATATGCTGTGAGAATACGAGAGAATTGTATATTCATTGAGTAAAAAGGTACACGTATATATACAAGAGAGTTAACCTAGAAGAGAGAGTTGTTTCCTTCTAATAAGGATTCTCTAAATATATCCTAATTATATACATACCATAAATAGAATATATACAAATCTCAACACTCCTCAAGCTGGAGCGTACAAGTTGTATGTTCCAAGCTTGTTACAAATGTAATTGACTCGAGGACCACCGAGAGACTTGGTAAAAATATCAACTAGTCGATCATTCGATTTCATGTAGCTCGTTATGATCTCCCCTGAAAGAATTTTCTCTCTAATAAAGTGACAGTCAACCTCGATATGTTTAGTCCTCTCATGAAAGACTGGGTTAGAGGCAATGTGGAGAGCTGCTTGGTTACCGCACATTAATTTCATTTGTTGAATCTTTACGAACTTCAGCTCCTGTAATAATTGTTTCATCTATATAAGCTCACACGTTGCTTTAGCCATAGCTCGATATTCCGCCTCAGCGATGAATAGAGAAACAACTGTTTGTTTCTTGCTTTTCCATGAGACCAAATTTCCTCCAACGAAGATACAATACCCATTGGTTGAACGTCTGTCATGTGTGCAGCCTGCCCAATCAACATCGGAATAGCCAACGATCTCAGTATGGCCTCTACTTTCATAAAGAAGACATTTGTCCGGTGCCTTCTTTATGTATTTTAAAATGCAGACAGCTGCCTTCCAATGACTATCACACAGGGCACTTAGGAACTAACTGAGTACACTCATCGAGAACGCAATACCAGGACGTGTCACAGTGAGATAGTTGAGTTTCCCAACGAGTCTCCGGTATTTACTAGGGTCTGATAACAGCTCCCCCTGATTAGTTAGGAGTTTGGCGTTTAGATCCATCGGAGTCTTTACAGGTTTACAATTTGTCATGCCAATTTCTTCTAAGATATCTAAGGCATACTTCCACTAGGAGATGAGGATACCTTGTTGGGATTGAGCAACTTTTATTCCCAGAAAGTATTTGAGTTTTCCCAAATCTTTAGTCTGAAAGTGGTGAAATAGATGCTACTTGAGTCTTTGTATGCACTCTTAATCATTTTCCGTAATAACAATGTCATCCACGTAAACGACCAAGTAGATGTATCTGTTAGAAGACGAGTTGGAGTAAAAGACAGAGTTATCAGCCTCACTACGAGCCATATCAAACTGACGAACAACTGAACTAAAACGTCCAAACCACGCCCGTGGGGACTGCTTTAGACCATAAAGAGAACGACGAAGACGGCACACCAGATTAGACTCCCCCTGAGCAACAAACCCAAGCGGTTGCTCCATATAAACCTCTTCTTGTAATTCGCCATGTAGAAAAGCATTCTTGATATCCAACTGATAAAGGGGCCAGTGATGAATGGCTACCACATAGAGAAAAATACGAACAAAGGACATTTTAGCAACGGGAGAGAACGTCCACAATGGAAACAGATCGATACCTTTTTATGCAATATCCTTTGGCAATCTATTGACCGCACTATCGTTAATCAACACCAACGGTATCGTACTTGTTATGAAGTATGGCAAAAGGCTCAAAAACTTTATTCAAATGACATTAATCACCTTTATACCATTGTCTCTCATATGAAGACGATTAAATAGCAGGATCTTGATATGCAAGAGTATTTGGGCCAAATTGAGACTCTTCAACAGGAATTTAATGAAATGGTGCCTTTCTCAACTAATATTACGCAACAAGAAGCAGATCGTGGCAAAATTTTCATGGTTCTTGCGCTAGCCAGCTTGCCTACCGAACTCAATTCTGTTCACAATCAAATTCTAGCAAATCCTGGGGTTCCAACCATGGATACGATATTTGAGTAGTTAATTCGTATCTCCGCGCCTCTGAGCATTCCTAGCGATTCTACCACTTCCACTGATTCTGCTATCTTGACCTCTCAAATGACTCATCGGAGATATGACAATGACGGGCAAAGTAGTCAAAATTGCCCTTGCCCCAAGTGTACTCATTGTAATACTCTGGGCCATACCGCAGGTCGCTACTATAAACTCCATGGTTATCCGTCTAAAGTGGCCAATGTTTCACAGTATGATTCATTCTATGGGGTTTCCGCTAGTACTATGACCGTTCCCAGTGCTGAGTATGCCGAATTCCAAAGGTTTCAAGAGAGTAACCAGTCATCAGCCATAGTCTCAACCAGCCAAACTGGTAATCACATAGCCTACATTTCTCAATCATCATCTCTTGGACCATGGGTACTTGATTCTGGTGCTGCCGATCATATGTCTGGTAATAAAGATCTATTCTCCCGTACAACTTATTCTAGCACATTATCTACTGTTACCTTAGTTGATGGCTCACAAAATAAAGTGAGAGGAATTGGAAAAGCCACACCCTTGCAGGTTCCATATTTAGATTATGTTCTTTGTATACCAAACTATCATTTTAATCTAATTTTCATTAGCAAATTAACTCAAACATTACCCTGTTCTGTTGTCTTTGTCGTTGATTTAGTTCTTGTGCAGGATCAGGACACTGAGAGAACGATTGGAGTAGGGATTGAGTTCCGTGGATTATACTACCTTACCCCACCACCATCCCCTGTTGCTTGTGTTACCGTTGATCCTCCCACCATTTTTCATCAACGTTTGGGACATCCTAGTCTTCAGAAATTGCAAAAGATGGTGCCAAGCCTTGCGAGTCTAAAGTTTTTAGAGTGTGAGTCTTGTCAGTTAGGAAAGCATGTTCGAAGTTCTTTTTCCAGTCGTGTCAATAAACAAGCAAAGTCTTATTTTTCTTTAGTTCACTCGGATGTATGGGGTCCTAGTCGTTTTAAATTAAATTTGGGTTATCAATATTTTGTTACATTTATTGATGATTTTTCTCGATGTACTTGGTTATTTCTAATAAAACATCATTCTAAACTTTTTTCCGTCTTTCAAACGTTTTGCTCAAAAATTAAAACCCAATTTGGCACCACTATTCACGCTTTCCGCTGTGACAATGCAAGAGAATATTTCTCAACCCCCTCCTAATCATTTATGACTTCTTAGGGCATTCTTTACTAATCCTCTTGTGCTCATACTTCTCAACAAAATGGAGTAGCTGAGCGAAAAAACAAACGCCTGATTGAAATTGCCCGTACTCTCCTTATTCATAATCATGTTCCACGTTTTTGGGGAGACGCAGTTCTCACTGCTTGTTATTTAATTAATAGGATGCCATCCTCAACTTTAGGAAATCAGGTTCCTCATTCTCTGTTATTTCCCACCCAGCCTCTCTATCCCGTTCATCCTCGTGCCTTTGTCTGCACTTGTTTTGTTTATGATCTTACTCCAGGAAAAGGCTTAAACTGTTAGGTAGTGGGTCAACAATATATATCATTCTCTTCAACACTCCCCTCACATGCGACCCCCACTCGCACGTGGAGAGACAAACCAAACCAAACCAAATGTGCACTTTGTGCACAAACACAAAGGGGGAAACAAATGCAAGCGGGAGGATTCGAACCCGAGACCTTACAGAACCTGAGCTCTGATACCATGTGAAAATACAAGAGAATTGTATATTCATTGAGTAAAAAGGTACACGTATATATACAAGAGAGTTAACCTAGAAGAGAGAGTTGTTTCCTTCAAATAAGGATTCTCTAAATATATCCTAATTATATACATACTATAAATAGAATATATACAAATCTCAACATATGCGAAATAGACTTACCCCCTCTGTCTTCATAACAGTTAGACATACTTTCCCACTGCATGTGGAGGAATCTTAAAAGAATTACAAAGAAACAGGGGCTTAAGTTGAAGGACTACCGCAAAAAAAAAATGTTAGACACTGCCCCTCAGTTTTACGTACTCCTTTGACATTCCCACATGTAGGGGGCAAAGTCTTAACGATTACGAAAACAGGGGGGTTAACTCTAATTTCGCATTAAGAACATAGGGGCAAAGTAAAAAAAGCCCATCAAAAAACTGGAAGAGCCTCATAAAGATAAATAAGTAAGAAAATGTAAAAATGTCACGTCCAAGTGAACGTTAAGATCTCTATATTTTCCCCAAGATTGCAAGTTTGTTCAATCATTGAAAAAGTTTTACTTGGGGGTAACCTTGTATTCTATATTTATTTACCTAACTATTTCAAAATCAAAGTTTCAGAGGAACATAATCAGAAATATCTACCTTGCTTTCAGTCTTTCAAGAACTTTTATTGTTACAATTTGTGAGGCCATGCAAGCATCAAGATTTACAAATACTACATGATTCCCTTGAGGTTCTGCCACGATAAACGTTCGGGCTTGTAACCTGAAGTGAATTCCTGAGGCAATTTGCTCCATATTTGCATATCCCATCATATTCACATCCGCAGCGGGTCCCGTTATGTCATAGCTTCCAAGGCCAATCAAGTATGTAGATTCCAATAATGCCCCTCTGCCATTTAGTAGTATGAATAGTAGAATAGCCCCAAACCACTTACTTGTAGACAGTCTCCTTACAAACCCGAAGAAAATAAAAGGCATCTCCATGTGTTTACCTCGAAAGATGGTTATTGTTCATATAATTTTCCACATCCTATGCCATGAAATGAAAAAACCATGTGATCATATTCTTTAAATAAGACAATTAGGATACATTTGATAAAAAAGTTGAAAATGATATAAAGCACTACCAAGTTTTATGAGGACTTGGAAAAAGAAATATGTGATTTGTTGAGATGTTCTGTTATTTTTTTTGGTTTACCATGGAATTCAAATTTTTGGGAGATGGATAAGAAAATTTTCTTCGAAAAAAAGAGGAAGATATGGAGAATATTTCAGCAAATCACTCATCTCCTTTTCCAACTTCTCATAAAACTCAACGGAAAAACTAATCCATTTCCAATTTTTTAGTCAAACAGACCCTTAGGCTCCATTTAATTGCAAAGATGGAAAAGGAAAATAAATTTAGTTAGTTTGTGTGAAAAGATAGAAAATAAGGTGAGAGATGTTAATCATTTTATGAGTATATATCTTCCATTCTTCAATATTTTTGATGGAAAATTTGTACTCGCCACCAAGCAAAGAAAATTTCTTCATGGAAAAATTTAAAAATCAAGAGGATATCACCTCTATCACTCAACTTATTTTCCATCTTTTCATTAAAACTAACTCAATTTATTTTCCTTTTCTACTTTGCAATCAAATGGAGCCTTAAAGTCTAAAAAATGGATTGCAGAAGGTATAATCAGATGATTCAGATTGATATAGTCGACAGTAATATGTTAAAATTGCAAGTAGAATAAAGAGATAGTTCCACAGAGGAATGAGAGTAGGCAACTCTAGGATCTCCAAACGCAAATAAAAAAGGGCTACACCTTTTACCGAGGTAAATAAGTCTTTGTCAAAGTACTTTACTGCTGTACCATATGCTTTTACAATTGTACCTCACTTTGGCAATTAAGCCACCCATGAAAGAAAAGAGTGTACTAAGAAAAATTAACAATCTAAAATTAGATCAATGCTGATAACTTCAATTTGCATACTATAAAGTTATGAATAAAAAAGTCTATATGCAAAATCACATCAATTTGAATAAAGCTTTTGTAAACATTCTGAATTGCAGTAGACTCCATTTAAGCCTCCAAAGGAAATAAAGAGCATTACAAGATACATAAATTGAGTGATGTCCTATTGTTTAAGGCTAAAAGAAGTTGCACGCTTAGACGTGTACCACTGTACCCTAACTTTTAACTTTACAGGATCCCAAGTCTTATGCTGCAAAGGCTACTTATCAGAAATTGGACTATATTAGAGATTTAAGCTCGCCATGAATTAGATTACAAATATACTCAAATTCTTGATCTTCCAACTGGTAAATAGGAGCAGTAAATCCTTGAAAACTCAGCAATGACCAAAATCTTTTAAAAAAAAATACTATTATGCACGAATTTCTTCATTTCAACGTGATGCACAAGTATTGAAATTTTACAAAAATGCATGACATATGTTTGCCAAGGGAATCTCCTATCATAAAGCTATATAATATTCTAACAAAACAATGCAAATTGCCAATTTTTTGATAGTCATGCAATTTTTTTGAAAAAAAAAAAAGTAGTGAAACTACGATAGGGGAGGGGGATTAGTACTGTATACGTATTTAACCTAGTTTAGTTCCGAGATAAAATAAAACTGGCACAAAACAGTCTGCTGCTACTGATTTAAGTCCAAATTCTACCTGTCATGGGAAAAGCTTGACCTAGTAAAAAAATGAACAATATTTTCAAGGGAAACAGTTATTTTAATGCCGTACACACAATCAGGTAAGTTTCAATTGAACACAAGGAACAAAAATGGTTGTTTTTCAAAGGGGAAAATTGATGACAACATCAGAGGTGCAAATGATGTAAAAGAGAAATCATGAGAAAATCACAACCACAGCGCCAAGTAAAAATTGAACAATAATTTCACGGAAAACAGATATAGAAATGCCGTATAGACAATTAGGTAAGTTTGAAGTTTGAAGGCAAGAGAAGAAGCGAGTATAATTAAGCGAGTATTATTGTGCGTTTACAGGGAAAAAATCAATAACAAGAGAAACCAATGGTAAAACTCCATGATGACTCTAGAGTAGAGTAGAGTTGAGAAAATCCTGATGATTGATTGAAAATTAGATTACTCTCTATTTAAAATGAGGATGCAAAGAAAAAACTAGTTGATAATCTGAATTCCGAGCCATCTTTCTACTTTTAAAAATGAATGGTCCAAGTGATTTTAAAATACTTACATTGAAGAACAGAATTAGGTTAATTTCAAGAGATGACAAGGAGCGAGAATTGTTGTTTATTATATTCAGGGATGGATCATCGATAACGAGAGTAGAGGAGGATGAGCTACGAATCATATCATATCATATATAATAATAACAGTAGATGGTAAAATCACAAGCATAGAGAAAAAAAAAAAAAAAAAAGAGTGCGTGATGGAAGTGAAGTACCTTTGGCGTAGTGTGTTCGGTTTGGGAGGGGAGGCGAGGGGATGGGGGAACTGAACTGAGGGTTTAATGAAGAATTAATTGTTAATGGTGAGGAAGAAATTGGTTGGTAGAATTAACGGACACAGTCAACGACACGTGCTACTGTAATTATTTCCACCTACAGACACTCCCAAACTACATTTTAGATAATTAATGTAGATCATTGATTAAATAATTTAATAATGTGATAATTCTTTTTTTCATAATATAGATAATTGACTCTTTCTGTTTTTTTATAAATCTGATTCATAAAAATGTTTTCCGAGCACTATTACTTCACTTATTTTTTAATATAAAAAATTAACTACAAGTCTACAGAGCCATTTGGCAAAAATATCCGTTATTGACGTGAGGGTTTTATTATTAGTATCAAGTGAAAGCCTGTTTAGAAATTCTCGGAATTTGTGCATAAATTAGCTTCCTCAATTCCAAGTTAAACATGGCGTGAGTTAATTTTCGCTTAAATTCTAATTCCAAACTTTGAAATTGAGTGCATAAATTTCAATTGTAAATGTCTTTCTCTTTTACTATTGTACCTAATTAAAAGTTTGTAGTCTAAAATGATAAAACTATGAATTAAGGTCTTTGCCTTTATCTCATTGGTACTATGACATTGGAGTATATTACAATTTTTCCAGATGTGAATTTTGATTAGGTAAATTTAGACCAATCTAGCTTTCTCTTCATGAATTAACTAACTCAAGTTATCACGTAAGTTTATATAATTAAAAGCTTTTTATTACACTCTCAATGTAAGATAAGCGAATTGCAACACATCAATAGTTATTATAGATTATAGCCTTACAAGTTTTTATCATAAGTGCGATCAATAGTGAAGTTTAATTACCTCATTATTTATAGTGCAAAAGAAAAGACTGTACAATGTTTCACAATATTTGATTTAGTAAATTGATCCATATATCATTAATCTTACTAACACAAATAAAGTAGAAAAATCTGGGGGGGAAAAAATAATAATGTGTAATTAATTAAAAATAAAATCCGGAGGCTATTTTTTCCCCACAATAAAATAATAGCTCCTGGCATGCTTTGGGCTCTTCAAAAAGGAGGGGAAAGCCACGCGTGGATCACAAAATGAAGGGTGGGTTTCATTGGACTTTGCTATCCTCAAAGTCTGTAATTTTATTAAAAATTACAGGTAAATTTTAATCACATGTTGGCCAACATATTAAAGTTAAATAAATTTTTAATTTAAACTTTATAATAGCACAATCTCACCTTCATCTTTGTATTATTAATATTTTAACCCCTATTATTAACCTTACGTAAGTATTTCCTATTATTTAGTTTATTAATTAGATAATTTTCTTATTATTTCATTTACAAATTATGTTAATTACTTTTATATTAAAAAAAACTAATTGAAATAAAATATTTATATTTTAAGATATTCTAAATTAAGATTTATTTTGTTTTTCATGTGCTAAATTAGAAGTATTCAATTTCTCACCACAAGTTTAAGGAAGTTGACCACTCTCACTCAAACTTCATCTTTAATAAGAAAACAAAAACCTATTACAATTAAAACTATAATTAAGATTAGGAGTCTATTTTATCTTTTGCACAAATCCATTCATATTATATTTATATAATTATTAACTTTCTCCATAACCAATTATGAATAGGTAATGCTCACATACTCCTTCAATGTACGGCTTCAACGAATCAAGCATAAAAAATCTGACGACGCACAAAGATATTAAAATTTCTTCCACAGCGACACGCTAATTTACTTCTGCTCTTCTAAAAAAATCTAGGTATGCCCCTCTATAATTTTTTTCTTCTACTAAATTTGTACAACATACATATTTTTAAGATATCCAAAAACTAGAGCACGCAATTAATTTAAAACATAAATTAAATCCCTGTGTAATTAGAATTTTTAAAAAGTTGCATATTTTTCTTTTCAAGTGCTACTAAAATTTCTATGACTACAACAATTATTTGTGCCTATGAAAAGTTGCAACAAGCTGTTTTTTTTTTCAAAAAAATAATTTGTTTTTTTTCTCCAAATCAAAAAATTGCGTTTTTTTCCAAAAACAGAAACTGTTTTTTTTTCTCCAAATAAAAAAACTATTTTTTTTTCAAAAACAAAAACTGCTAAATAAATCCTACAATGCTCGATATAGCACATGAGAACAATAAATCCTACATGATGTATAACTTGATTTGAAAAAACAGTTTTTTTTTCTTCTAAAATCGAAACTGCACTTTTTTTTATTTTTTTTAAATATGCAGAAAAATTCTCCTCCTCATAAGAGTATATATATATATATATATGATCATATGGTTGGTTCTTTTGGTGGAGGGGAGGAGATGGGAGTTAATCTTATATTTAAAAAATTAAAGATAATTTTTAAAGTGAAATTTATAATATATATATATATATGGGTTAAACTGTTAATAATAAAAAAAGGGGTAAAATTTGGCAATTATGTTTAAAGTGGATAGTAGCTATTTCTTAACTGGGTTAAAATGTAAATGATACAAAAATTGGATAAAAATTGGCAATTAATGTAGATATGCCTCTTTAACAGAATTTGTTTATCTCTTTAAAATTTGTGGGCCACAATTGTCTGTAAGTTTTGCATGAAATCACATACAGTGAGATATGCATTTTCCTTTTAAATACTATGACATAAATTCAAAATTAAATATACAGAAATCCTTCCTGGTTGAAACCATTGGTAAAAATGACAAAATGACGAATTAATGATAGAATAATCCGTTGATAGCCGCAATACTTTTTTTTATGCGCAAAATTGGATTACCGTAATAGCTCAAGATTTTTGTAACTCCTTTTTAATGAATATAGAGTGTAAACACGTCGTTTGAAAAAGAAAAAAGAGAAATGTTATCTGGTCTAAAAATATCCTAGCTAGCATTTGTGGTACTTAAAACCAACATATATCTCTGTTAGATCTAGGCTAGTAAGTGGTGATCTAGTTACAGAGATGCATTGAAACTTGCTTTTAGGGTTGTTTTCGGTTTCTCCTCTAATACAACATACTAACTTTACATCTTCCTTGACAAAGCTTATTTCATGCTCCTCAAAATCATCTGTTGGAATCTCTAATTTCTTCAAAAAGGAGAAGCTTGAATTGGACATGGCCACCACTTCTAAATTGTCCTTAACTATGAATGTCCCTGGACTTCGCATATATCCCCCATTTTTCTTTGGATCTTTCAAGGTCAAGGGCATTAATGCTTCATAACAATCATTCAAATTTAACATAAAACGGAGCGATACCTCAATTCAGTACCAAATCGTTTATTTAAGAGCATCTCCAATAAGCATATGTAAACTATGCCACATAGAATTTATGTAAAATTTACACAGTGTGTATAATTTTTGGTGCTCCAATGGTATTGTGTAAAATATGCCACATCATCTTTTGTGTAAAATGAGTATGTATTTTACAAATCCATTTTACACATCCATCTCATCATTTTCTCTCTACAACTTTTTACAAAAACTTCAAAATAGTATAATTAAAAAATAAAAATACATTTTGTAATAAAACTTGCATATTTGAGTTATACTCATCAAGATCTTTAAATCAATACCCACTTTGACTATGTAATAATAACTATAAAATATTTATAAAACATGTTGAATATTATATATTCCATGTGTTTCCATATAATTGGTGCATCATAATTTTACACAAGATTATAAGTATGAACCATTGGAGCAAAAATGAGAATGTATATAATTTATGTGTATAACAACTTTTTATCAACCAAATGTCAATTATTTATTAGTCCACATGTTTTTACACATCAATTTTACACATTGCTATTGGAGATGCTCTAATTAAACAGTTTAACTATAATTCAGTGGTAAGAGAAGTTCAAAATTCAAATTGACGACACTTGAGTAGGAAGCTGAAAAGTAAGTTAAAAATATCTGCCAAATTATTGCAGCGAAGGATTAGTGTTTGAGGCTGGTTTCGAGTTCTACAAAACAGGGCCGGCCTTGAGTTTTGAGGAGCTCTATGCGAATTTTGGTTTTGGAGGCCTTTTCTATATTCATGTACTATACCAATAAATTCCAACAAATATATATATACAAATTATGAGATTTGAAAAGTAACAAAAATAGTAATTAAACAAAAACTAAAAGATAGCACTTTATTCAATAACAAAAAAAATCTCAAATAAACTCATTGATATATAGGGTTTAAGGTTATTTTATTGCATTCTTTTAAAAAAAATTAGTTGAATTGGGTACTTAGGCTTGTGCAGTTGCTAAATAAGGGAAAAAAAAATTGTTTTTATCAGGGACTTGTTTAGTTTGAGTTTTTAAGAATGGAGTTGGTATTTTATATTATATGAAAGCTCATTTTTTTCAAAACGGATATTCTTTTCCATTTATTTAGTTGTGACTGGAATCCTCTTTTACTGCCATTAAAAAATTATTTGCTAATGTTTGATTCAAATGTAAATATGTTATTAATATGTTAACAATAAAATCTTTTAATTTTTCTTTTTTAAAAATAAGAATATAATATCAATAATAGGTTTGATTATTATAACGAGAATAAAGAAGTGTTTTAAAGAACTTACTAATGTCTTAAAAATATATATATATATATATATATATATATGAAAAAGAATGTATTTGGTTGGTGTTACAAATTAAAGAAAATTTGTGATACCAATTAAACAAACATAATAATAATAATAATAATAATAATAAAGTCACCAAAACTCTTTAGATTGGAAATAATTATATTTCGCTAAATTGGGTTTCCAACGAATCAAGCCTAGCCTTCATAAGCTCAAAAAGATGAATCATACATGAATGGTCTCACGTATTTGTCTTCAATTACCAATGAATACGCAACAATTGTCAATACTTGATCCACTTACTTATACTCAAAAGGTTTGAGATCGATCGAGGGTCAAGTTTTAGCCGCAAGCGTAACATTAGTTATTTTCAAGAAGTAGTAGTGTAGGTACAGCAGGAAAGAGATCGAAAAGATAAAATGATGTGTGAGTGGGATCCCAGCGTCTCCATTCAAATCCTCTGCTACGTATAAATATGTCATAATTAAGGACTAGCTAGCCATTAATTAAAAATCATATTGAAGTGCTAGCTAGATAATTTACTTGGAATGTACGTGTTTAATAAGATGATGTCTAATGTGTACGAGGCTGCAGCAGCTATGCTTAATATATACTGCTTGAGTGCTTGCTTAAAGGTGTAGCTAGTCAGGATGATAATCTTTTTAATAATTTGGGCATTGAATGTAATCAGCTAGCTTACATATGTATATATCATAACAAAATGGATGCTATCAGTGCAATTATAAATTGAATTCCAAGGGAAATACATCAAACCAACATATATGATTGCAGAACTCAAAGTTGTGCTTGAAAGGGTAGAGAGATGCTTGTGGGAAGAAAAAAGTTGCATTGATATAGAGTCAGACTCTCTCGTCCTAATCAATATTAATTTCTTTTAGAAAAAGAAAATAATGTTCCAATTAAGTCCTTCCCCTCACTATATAACAAAGGAAAACTCCCATTCCACTCGAAGTGGGATCTTCTGAATCTAGGTGGACACCACTAAGCTTTCACACTTGCAACTGGCCGGTGTTAATCAATATTCTCTTAAAAAATGTTGCACTTCTCTAGCTATAGGCAATTGTGTATCAAATTAAATGAGATATATGCTCGTTTCACATGTTGGGCCAAATGAATCCATATTCATATAGAGAAAATAACAGGCCGGGTTACTGATTAATTGGCAAATTTGGTTGTTTGGGGAAGGAAAATTATACATTTTCTAGCTTTGATGAATGTCCCATATTGCAGGCTTAAGGTTATGATTAGGCTTGATAAATGATAAGATAGGGTGTTTTTCTTTTCTTTTCTTTTTTTTTTCTTTTAAGATAAGATAGGTTTGTATAGCTTGAGTAAAAATTTCTAATGTATTGTTGTTTATTGATTAATAAAACTCTTGAGGTGTTTGCCCCTTTGCTTAGAAAATGAAAAATAACCTCAGTTGGAATACTAATTGTCATACTTCAAAAATAATAGCGAAACAAAAAAATTATTTAAAGGGAGCAAACTTGTCATGTGTTTTGTTTTTTTCAAATTAAGGTGGGGCGTCAAAATTGAAAGACTACAATATTAACAAAAATAAACATATTTAATTTTTAAGGACAATTTTAGTATTAAAAAAAATAGTTAAAATTAAAGGAGGACAATCTCCTCGATCCAAAATAATCTTCTCTATTTTCCAGAATGAGTTCAAACTTCAAACACCCCCACCCACCACCCCCAACAAGGAAGCTATTGGAAGTGGGATACCAAAAAGTGGTTTTCTGCTGCTTAATTAAAAGATTATTTTCTTTTTATTCTTAATTTGTATTTAAAGATTTAAGAAAATAAAGTATGATCTGGCTTGGTTCAACCTACACCTTCTATTTTGTGGAGAAGAATATCCACCATGTATTATAATAAGTGCAACAATGAACGCGCCAGGCTGCCAGCAATTACATGATTGGAATGATTAGGGTTTAGAGCAGGATTTTCTGTCACATTGTCAGTTATTCTTTTGGAACATCAGGCTTCAAGCTAATTTTAATTGGACTATAATCATTGAAACATTCTTATGACTCAGTGTTGATTTTCTCTTAGGAAATTGTTATTTTATTATTTTACCTTCGTATTTTTGATAAAATTTGGTTGAAATGATCTATTATTAATTATAGAGATCAATTTCACCAAGTTATATAAAACAGTTATTCATTTACCCTCTCAAAAATAAAAGGGTATGTATGAAAAATGTTCCTTAAATTGGTATATTATATGCATGCGGTCACCAAAATTTTCTAGTAATTGGTCTAAGAACAAATACGATCGTAATATTTCATTAGACTAAATCGAAGTTGTACCTAGAAGTTACAGCATCTGTTTTGGCTGGTTCTTAAAATAAGGTATTTTAAAACGTATATTTTAGTGAATGTACTCAAAAAATACAAGGACCTCCGTATAAGGTCCAAATCCAATGCAATGCAGATGGACTTGTACCTTAGTAGGTCCCCTCATCTCATGGTACAACTAACAAACAAATCTCTTTTTTGTGTATTTAATTCTTGAATGAATATAATAAGTTCACCACTACTTTTCCATGTCCATCCCATTATTAAAGCCACATTTAATTATTGTGATTTATCAATTACACTCTCACATATATTGTTAAATAATGCATTTCAGGTGACACCTGTGATTATACTATTGGTCAACGTAAGGTCCCCTGGGCAGAATGTTCTGTCAGAATCAACAATTAATAATCTCATTTAACTAATCCCTAATGATTAACCAGAAATCTGATAAAATTAATAATTTATTAAGGCTTAACTACTTTTAAATTTTTAAAACAAATTGCTTTCGCTTTTGAATGAATAAGATGAGATCAGTAGAATCTTTTATTGATAGTTTTCCCATTGTCGTACAATAGTGATTAACTCTGTTCATCTCAATCTATAAGATTTGTAGACCAAAAAAAAAATTCTATAAGATTTAATTTTCACATTGAAATATTTCACAACAGGAGTCACATTTTCTAGGTTACCTTATAAATTGTTGTGGTATAGCAAAATTAATTGCAATAGTTAGTAATTAAACTAAAAGTCTAAAACCAATTGCTCTATAATTTTTTCTATATAGAAACGTGGTGATGAAGAAAATTGCATATATAACTTACTTTTAAATGGTAACTCTTTGCCACCAAAAAAAAAATGGTAACTCTTATTTTAAGGCAGAGAAAATATATATATATATATATATATATATATAATAAGAGTGATTATATAACCGTTCAATAGTTGATCAACAGACTGAATTGATTAGCCTAGATAGTAAAGTCATTGATTTGAGTTTGAGAAGTTTTGGGATCGTGTCTAACTTAGTATTGCAAATTTTATTTATTATTGTGGTAAAAGATGAGACTTAGATTTCGCTTTTCCCTCCATCCCAAAATGAGAACTCGCTGTTCAATTTTGAAATGTCCAAAATTGCATCCATATTTTTAGGAGATAATCAATATACTAAATCTCACATGGTATAAAATTACATACTATAGATATCGACATACATATAGATATGCCAACTTTATTATTTGGTACATGTAATAGAACTGATAACATTCGAGATTATAATTTTTAATAATTGATTAGGTTAAAATTAGTTTGTTTTTAAAATTATTAGAAAATCAACCATAATTTTAATATGAGAAAGAGGAATATTATAATGCATGTTTCTTTTCTTTTCTTTTAATACAAGTAATAAATTAATAGTACATTAATGATACAACCTTTTCATTTAGTATAGGATACATAACCACCACAAACGAGTGTCTACAACCACCACAAATGCTCAATATCACGTCCATGTGAATTAAACCCGTGACCTCATTCTTACGAGAACAAAGAGTATGTCAAGTAAAACACAAAATTAGTTGGTATAATGCATGTTTCTTTTTAAAGCTAATTTAATTATTCATAAAATTTCTTTGCGATTGTATCAACTTTTAATTTTTTAATTAATGTTATTATTTAATTTTGTTTAAAATTGATGTTATTACATTTAGATCTATTGTAAGTGTGTGTTTATTTCTACTTCAATCCAATATATTAACACTTTTGAAATGCATCATTCATAGTCCGTTTGATTTTTCTTCGCATCAATGGCATCGGGATATGCTTGAGCATTTTTTCATACCATAAGACTTAACTATTATTCAAAGAATCTTGATAAGGCAATTTGATGTTGAGGATAGTTGGTTTGGCATTATTGGAAGAATGGACTATACTCTACCAAATGTGGGTACCATCTAGTGATGGTGCACAATTTTCATCGCAATCCTTCACTTCAGGCTGAAACAACAGTAGGTGATAACTCGGGTTTTAATGGCTTGTGGGGTTCTCCATTTCCTAATAGGAACCAACATTTTTTATGGAGGCTATGGTGTGATTATTTTCTTACTAAAAATAATTGAAGGCAACATGGGGTGATTTATGGACGATTTGTGTGTTGTTTGCAAGCAAATTAAAGACTCGACATGCACTTCATGTTTTCAAAGAATGTGTTATTGCATTGCAGGTGTGGGATTTAGAAAATATTGCTTTTATGCTGATCCTAATCCCATTTTATAGGTTAATGTTGCAAAGCATAAATTAACAGTGGATGGTTTTAATTTGTTTGCTGTTATAATATTATTTATTTGGTTTAATAGATATCAAGTTTGTTAACCTAAAGGTCATTAATCTTGTTTTAATGATAATAATATATTAATCATGTGTAATTTAACATGTGTGTTCAAATATTTATAGCCACATCTCTATTATCATTATAAGTGGAACAAAACCGACAAACCGAAACCAAGATCAATCCTCTACAAGTATCCCACTCATATTGGCTTACCTAACACCCTTGATCAAAGAAAGTATTAATACACATATTGTTAAAGATCATAATACAAAAACAAGTAAATAACTGAAGAAACTTATTAAGCACTCGAAGACTCGTTAAATTTCAATTGAGTGAGTATTTATGTTTTTATTGTAAAGTTTCTTGATTGATCAATTCTATAGTTCAAATATTATATTACATCATTCTTAGATTGATATAAACAAGTTTGAATTTAAAACTCTTTTAAAACATCATTCTACAAAAACTGGTTCTTAAATAAATTCTATTAAATTCAAACGAGTATATTTTAAGCTCTCATGAAAACATACATCTTAGGAATATATTTTCAACATCTCCCAACATTGTAATTAAATTTTGAGCAAAATTGCAAAAGTAAAAAAATTGAAATTTTGGCTTGATGGACGGAATTGCTCAGTCGACTGATGGCTTTGCTCAGTCGACCGAGGCTTCAGAATATAACAATTAATTTTTTGATTTTTTATTATTTTTGGCATCAAACTTCTACCAACTCTCTAAAACAGTCATATTTTATTTAATACTATATATACAACATCTAAGACACTTTCAAACCACCTTTAATCACTATTCATCTATATTCTTCTTCAATACTCAATATTTAAATATTCAAGAAATTGTTTTGATCAATCATTCATCATTTAAGCTATAAATCTTAATTAAACTTAATAACTCTAGTGTAAGCTTTATTTTGTAATCTTCAAATACACTTAAGAGTTATTGTATATTGGTGTTCATCACCAAACAAACTTTATTCATCAAATTGTGAGAGGTTTTTCTCATAAATTAGCAAGAGTGTTTCTTATATGAATGTAATGAGCAAATATACTTGTAAGAGGTTTGATTTTCACCCGTAAAAAAATTGGTTTAATAGAACTTCTCGAGAGAACTACTCAAGTGTGGGCGTATAGTCTAAACAACTGAACTGCGAGAATAAAATATCTTGAACTTATTCGGTTTAATCATTATACCTCTAGCTCTTTCTTTTCTTGTCATATTGTTACTTGTGATTGAGATTGCTTGTTTGTTTTGCTTGGTTCTTGATATTGACTTAAAATATTTTTAAAATTATTTTAAAAACTGGATTAAGTTTTAAAAACCCTATTCACCCCCCCTCTAAGGTGTTTTTCCAACCTACGAGGTTGAACATGAAGAATTGTGTTTTTTTGACCCAAGATGTTATTACGTATGTCTAAGGAATTAATTCATAATTATGCAGTTGTTTATGCTCTATCCCAACCAAATGTATTTGCAAGTCATCCACAGCATTGGACTATTAGCTCAAGCATATTTGTAAAGGTAAACTTTTATGCAGCCATGTTCATGGACGAGAATTGTATGCGTGGGTGTGGTCATTCGAGACTCGGTATATGATTTTCTTGTTGCCTTTTTTAAACGGACACATATCCTGCTTGATTTCAAAATGGCGAAGGCTTACGCGTTAAATTAGGCAATTCAGGTAGCTTTATAAACAAGTTTTTGTGATCTTCACTTGGAGGGTAATTATCTTCCGGTTACTAGTATTTTTAACAAGGTAGGAGAGGCATATTCTTATATGTCTTCCTTAGTTAATGATACTAAAAGAACCCTTAAATATTATCATGATTGTAAATTTTCATTTATTCGCCGTGAAGGAAATAGTGTTGCTCATCACCATACTAAATTCGCTTAGCATGTTGATGATTTTGTGTCTTAGATGGAAGAAACTCCATCATTCTTGTTACCTCTCCGTTATTATAATATAACTCCTTCATTTTAATATTATTTTATCGCTTTGTTATAATAATAAAAAAAATGACTTAAAACAATTTTAACTCATTACTAATTTTTCTAAGAACCTTGAAAAAGAGATAGTGGTTTTGTTACCTTTACGGCTTTACCCACACCCGACAAAAATTTATTCTATAAAAAACTAAAATAAAATAATAAATTGTTCCATCAAACTATCCATCTCTATTTTCAACTAATTATAAAAATTAATAATATTGTTATTTATTTTCTTAACCTTTTTTTTTATCACACACATCTTTAATATATTAAAAAAAATCTTAAAAAAATAATATTAAAATATTATGAGAATTGTTTTTTTTAAAAAAAAACAATCTTCTTATCAAAATTTATTTTGGCTATAAATTATCACGCGCTAGCGATGGAAAAGATTATTGTGTAGGTGCGCCGACGGCCAACGAAGCGTAAAATTATGGCGTTATTTGGTTACACGTGGCCTTAAAGCCAAAAACACGGGGACCCTCTCTTTTACAACTCAAAGACAAGAAAAAGTTGGTCAAATGAAAACGTGGGGGCACCCTATACTGTTTTTTTTTTTTTTTTTTTTTTGGTTGAACAAAGGAAAGCAAAACTAATAGCCAGAGCAAACACCAGAATGTTCGACTCCATTCAATCGTCTCCGGTACACGCATTCTCTTAATTCTCATTATTCAATTTTAAAAATTATAATAACATAACTATGAATTTTGTACTGATATTTATTTATAAGGTGCTACTATTGACACACTCTAACTTACTTTGTAACACTCTTTTAAAAAAAATTATTATTCAATTAACACACACCATTTTTTTTAATTAATGATTAAAACATTAAATACTTCCTTAAACAACTTCTTCATCAGCATCATCATCACCACCACCATTGCCGCCTCTTTTTCTTTTTATTTTTCTTCTTCATCACCACCACCACCACCATCATTGTTGCCCCCACCACCATCCAAATCATCATTCATTTCTCTAAAAGAAGTAGGATAGTTATATTTTTGTTATTTCTTTACGTTTCATTTCATTTATAAATCATTGGATACAAACAAATGCAAAAAAAGTTAAAAAACATAAATAAAACACATAGAATGTTTACCCGGTCCCCGGGAACCGAGTGTTGTATACCGCTTACTCGGTCCTAATGAACCGAGTTAGGCTTTGGATTATTTTTCTAATTCCACTCGGTTCCTTAGGACCGGGTAACTTGGGCTTTACTCGGTTCCTTTCGGCCGAGTATGATGAACAACACTCGGTTTCTCGGAATAGAGTAAATCTTCATCCATGGCTAAACTTTCTTTTGATGTGGTGTGTGCACCGGTATAACTTTTTTTAACTAATAACGAAAAAGTTCAAGAGAAAAATAGTGGAACGACTTGATTGTCAAAAAAAAAGTTAGAATAAAAAGATTGAATATGAGATTTGTGGGGTAAGTGGTGTGTGTTAATAGTAGTCTCCTATTTTTATTATATCTAACTAGAAAATATTATTCTCACCCATGAGTCATATCACTTATCTTTATCATATATATTATATAGTTATATTTTTATTGTATTTTGTGAATATACAATATATGTAATACATTGCAATAAAAATATGTGATAAAAATACCTGATAAATATAATATTGCTTTATCGACCTATGTTTATCATGATACTATAAAACAATTAGTCCAAATATATTATATAACTCAATGAGAGCTTGTACTGAAGTTGTTAGGATTTTTTATTTGTTGAATATGAATGGAGTTGTTGCTTTAAAACATATCTAATTGTCTTGTAAAATTTTGAGTTTATATAAAATTTACACGTTTTGTAAAAGAAATTGCCTCTAGCAATCTTTAAGAAACTTGAACACCTAAAATTTGTGTAAAAGGATTGTCTTAGAACATCTTGTACAGTAGTGTTTAATATTGTTTTGTGTAAAATTTAGACAACTTGTAAAACCTTCCGTCTCCAACGATCTTTCAAAGTTGACTTTTTGTGTAAAATGAATGAATGAAATATATACCAAGTTTACACTACTACGTCAACTTTTTCTCTTTCAAGTTTTTTTATAAAACTTTGGAATGTAATAACTTTTAATATAATATATATATATATATATATATTAATAAAAATTATATATTTGAAATCTACTTATCAAGACCAATAAATCGGATCCATTGTTATTATAAGATTACATATACATAAATTCCAAATAATAATAATAATAATTGCACAAAATGACATTAAACATGTGTCAATTTCTCATTGATTTATTCAAATTTTACACAAAAGTTTACAAAATTACCATTGGAGCATATTTTTTTAGATTTCAAGATTTGTGTAAAAATGGCTTGACACATAGAATTTACACAACAATTTTTACACTACGGTTGGAAACACTCTAAAATACAAACCCAATTTACACATCATGTCATCTTTCTCTCTCCTTAATTTTTTATAAAAACTTTAAAATGATATAACTAAAAATTTAGTTTTTAATAGAATTTATATATTTGAAATTTGCTCATCAAGAGTTAAAAAATAAGATCCATTGTAACCATGAAATTATGTATAAAAAAATTTCATACAAAATTATTGAATATTACATATAATGATATAATCCATTTGTGTGATTTTCATTAGTTCATTTAAATTTTATACATGAATACTATTAGAGTATAAAATAAATATGTTTATAATTTATATCTAAAACTCCATTGCACATAGAATTTTACATATATATATATATATATAACCATTAGAGATGCTCTTAGAGGTTATAGCTAGTTTTATTCTTAATTGTTATTTTTGATCGAATTATATCAATGAAGGTTGGTTGCTCTCTTGCCTCCCAAACTCATGTCTCTTTTTTCCTTTTTCTTTTTAATAATTTTAATTATAATTAACAGATTTATTCGTTGAAATTTTAAAACAAAATCTATTATAACCGTAAAATTATATATAAAAAATAAATGACATGCAACATGGGTAAATATATACTTAACATGAATCATTAGTTTTAAAATTTTACAATAATTATACGCCATGTTAATATTCTAATATTCTAGAAAAAAAAACCATATTAATTAGTTATTATATACATGTAATAAATATTTTGGTTGGTGGGTGAAATCTATCTTATTTATCTTTCCAAGTACTAATTTTGATATTACATTATCCAAGTTTTTTGTTTTTTCCAAATTACAATCTTACATGAAGAAAGAGATACATGTTGACTTCATTTTTATATATACTAGACTAACATGTATACGCAATTACTGTGCTACTCAGATATATCTAGAAATGGTAATAAGACTCAATCCAATAGGTTTTCGACTTGGCCCGACCCTGATGAGGCAGGTTTTTTTTCGCTCGGGTTGGGTTTCGGTTTCAAAAAAATAACTCAGACAAGTTCAGGGTGAGTTAGGGTTTTGCATCTAAAACACCCGACACAGCCTTACCTGTATATATATATATTGTACCATGCTGGCACGCCCTAGCACAATCTCTCCCTCTTCTTCTCAATAATCTCTAGCTACATTTGACCTCATTATCTTCTTTCGATGTAATTTTTTTATGATTCTGTCAAATATAGTGAAAACTGTTGAAATAGATTTAATTTTGCTCAATTTAATTTTTTGGCATCGTTGATTTAGCAAGATTTAATTAAAATTAGGGTGAATTATGTTTTTCTACTTAATTTGGCAAGATTTAATTAAAATTCAGGGTGGGCCTGGTTTTAATATATTTATGTGGGGGCGGATTTGGGTTTCAAAAACAAAACTCACATTAAGTTCGAGGCATGCTATTGCAATTACAGGTCGGGTTTGATTTTGACCAAATCTGTCTCACACCCAATCCATTGCCATCCTTAAATATATCTAATTCAAATCAAAATATTAAGTGCTCTAGTGATTATCTAGTGTATTACATTGTCAAAGGTTTAAGATTAAAAACTCTTGCAAGCGCATTTTTCAAAAATCTAATATAATTTTGTGACTGTTGAAATTGGCATTAATTTTATATAATAATATAGATAGAGATGATATACACATATTTACAAATATGTATATATAACCGACACACCCGCGTACCAACTCTTCTTCTTGTCAAGTTAGTATTAATGTAACCCAAATGCGAACTCTCTTTATGAAGTTTGCGCTAGTGTAACCCAACTATTAAATGTGTCTCATTAACCAAGGAGCAATGTTAAACTTATCCGTAAATTTACTACTTATTGTTATTGGTATATATTATATATATGAATTATATTTTTATAAAATATAATAAAGATATAATTCATGTAAAATATGATAAGAATCGTAAGTAAAAAAAATATTTTCTTTAATTAAGTGATCACTAAACACAATTAATTTCTAGTTTGATTAAATTTTGGACCTTATAATTTATAATTGCAATAAATATTAGGGGTAATGATATTAAACTTCATACAAAATATTCTAACACTTTAAAATTATTTTTAATGACAAAAAAATATTTTAAAATATCCATATAAAATAACAATAAAAATAATTTTAAAATAATAAAATATTTTTGTAAAATAATAATATCATTACGCAATATTAATCACAATTTGGATATAGCACTTTCAAAGTGTCGGCACCCAAACGCATGGCCAAAAAACTTTCCTTTGAACCTTGTATTACTCTAATTTTATTATTATTTTATAGTGTACGGAAAAATGGGAGCAATTTCCTGTCAAGAAATATTTGAATATATATGAGCTTGATGAGACTTTTGAGTCTATATCTCTGTCGATCAGGAGTTCTCTTCAAATACTCATTTTTATTCTCGATTCACGAGTGCATGAGAAATACTCCTTTTTTAATTAGCTGGTGATTTTTTTTTTCTTTAATATGTCAATTCCTAAAAATATTACTATATTATTATTAATTACTTTACCCAAATGATTTGGCCTAGCGGTGAGGGTAAAGTCGGAATTTGCAGTGAAACATACGTCCCAAATTTAATTACCTACAAGTATAATGTTTAAGGCCAGCTTTAAATATATCTCAGTCCTAATAATATCTCTTTACCCTTATTTACTTACAAAATTAGCAAAAATAAATAAATAATATGTTATCATTAATTACTTTAAATAACTAGTTACTAACTTTGTTAAATTTGCCACTCGATCTTATTACAAGACCAAGAATTCTCTTTACGTTAATTTCCAATTTACTTTTCCCTCCTAAATTCATCTATTACCTGAAAAGGTTTGTTGGCATTTTAGCAAAAAAATGATTATTTTGCAGAAAAATGAAAAGAAACATACCAAGTTAGTTGCAACTGCAACAAAGAATGGTAAAAATAATAGAAACCCGTTTTTTCCAATTTTATGGGACATAATGCAATTTCATACGCCATTTCAAGGGTAAAACTAAGATGACGTACCACAAATAATTTGACACGCAAATAATTTGATGTACATTTTTAAAATTTTATCAGTATTTATTTATTGCATGCAAAAAATTACACGTAGAAGTAGCTCATTTGAGCCCTACATGTACTATATATTTATGTTTGAGCAACTTTGAGGTACGTACATCTTGTTCCATCCACTAAAAATGTTTCAGATTTTAAGTATTCAACGTTTAAGGTTGTGTTTGATTATGTTTAACTGTGGTAAGAGGGATGATATATTCATTGAAAAACGAATTTGATATATATCAGTGTGTTTGGTTGGTTCGGCAAATGAAAAGATTGCATAATTACATTTGTAATATTTTTCATCTTTTGATTCAAATTATGTACTATAAGTAGCAGCAGTTAATTTTATTACCGTTTTCAACCAGCAGTACTAACAGAGCATATTTTATTACTTGATCATATTTTTTAAAATTGTTTAACTTTAGAACAATTTGTATTATTAAGGGTATGTTTGATAGCAACATGAAAAATAATAATAACACAGTTAATTTTTGTGAGAAGTTGAAAAATAAGTTGAGACGTGGTAAGATATCTTCTTATTTTTTGAATTTTTCTATAAAAAAAATTTCTTTGGAGTTGAAGAAGAAAAAAATTCCACAAGAAATATGAAGGATATTTACTCATAAAAATGACATGAAATAGAGAATATCTCATCACATACTTCAACTTATTTTTCAACTTCTCACACAAATCAAATTTTTTTATTTTTATTTTTTTCATATTATTATCAAACAAAGCCTAAATATTCAACAAACCTAACACATATGAGCTAAACAAAATGAAATATATATAAATTGTCCACAAATCTCGATTTAAACCCCTTCTTTTCTCTTAAACGCCAATAAAGTTGAAGTATTTAATTTTGCATTAGTCTAAATAAAATTCACGCTGTGAATTTTAAGAAATTATTGGTCAATTTTTTTAAAAATTAATGGTTAATATGCACAATAATGTGTTCTTAAAATCGTCCGAGGAGGGACTCATCGAGATAGGTGTAACTAGCTGGCCTGGATAATACTAACTCTTTTCAAGAAAATAATGTAGTATATATATTTTAAAGTGTGATATAAAAAAACATTTAATTATTTTGATAGAAATAAAAGTTAATTTTAAAGAAAAAAAATACTTCGACAATGTCATTTATTCCCTTAAAATCATGATGACATCGGTTCAAAATAAGATGTGAACCAATCAAATACAAGCAGTTGGGAGTGTTAATTGGGAGCATGCTTAAAACAGTCTAAAAATGAGAAATACTAAATATAGTGCATTTCCTTTGTTTTTTATGTTTTGAAAAGAGTGCATTTCTTATTTGTATATATGAACAATCAATTAAGGAAACCCAAAAATTATTTTGATTAATTTGTAAATACGAAAAGTTCCTTCATTGATTAAACCGGCCTTATAAATAATTATAGCAACAATTTCTATAAGTGCAGCTACATTAGGGATCCAATATGCAAGCCTTATGAAAAATTTATTAAGTACTATAAAATAGTATGCAAAATATAAATTAATCAAATGTAAATTCTCATTAAGTTAAACATGTGTTTAATGATATGCCAGGTTTGTGAGTTTGTCTTTTGGCAAATCACATCCATCGAATGGGTTGCTTGTAAAAAGTTATTTAAGTTAATGATTGTTGGGTAATTAGTATTCTTAATTTTTAAAATTTGTCTTTTGTTCTACTATCGTTTTTAATATAATGTTTTTCTCCAAAAGCAACTCCGAAGTTTATTCTTCAAAATAATTAGTTCGTATTTAATGACAAAAAAAAAGAAGGGAACTGATGAGAGATCTCTAAAAATTGTTTTTATTATTTCACTTCTGTTACATTTGATCCATTTTAAACAGTAATTAATGGGACCAAAATAACAACCCCAAATAACAACCACTTGATGCTTGGGTGATATTTGGTTGATGTTTTGAGTTGAGTTTTTAAGTTGAGTTTTAAGAATATGGTGTTTGATAAAATTCGGAAGTATATTGAAAAGCGAATTTGTTTTTTTGTTTTGAGTTTTTTTCAACCAACTAAAAAATTTCATAAAAATATTTCAAAAAATAATCACAATGGATCTTATTTTATAGATCTCGACGAGTATGTTTTAAATATATATATTTTTATTTAATTTTGATTTTTGAATTTAAAGTTATGGTGTTTTAAAAGTTTTTTTAGAGAGAAAAAGTAAAGTGAAATAAATTTTAAAAAGTGTAAAAGTAGTGTTGATTTTGAGTTGAGATTTTAAAATAAAATAAAAAAAAGGCTTACCAAATGAATATGGTGTTTTTTTTGAGAGAAAAAGAATATGGTGTTTGATAAAATTTGGAAGTATCTCTCTTATTAATCGCTTTCTTAATTAGACACATATTTTATAAACCAAGCATACTATTCATGGATGTTGATATGTAACGTTCAAATGATGTTTGGGAAATTAATTTATAGAATAAAATGTAAGGCAAAAGTTGTTACTTCACTTTTATATTATTTTTCATGTAAATTAAATGTTCACAAAAAAAAAATATTTTCATCATTTTTCATACTAACATAAAATTTCATTACATCTAAAATCCCTTGCATGCATGTAAAATTTTGTATCTCCTTGGTTGGATAAATAATGATCGCAATTGACACTACTTAATTTCTAATATGCAATTGAATAATTGATTGTGTAATAAAAGGTGAAAAATAATGTAAAATATAGAATTTCCGCTCTTAGCAATCAAGATGAATATTCTACGGTCTGCCCTTCTGAAAAAATGTTTCTAATATATTAAATTAAAGAATCCTAAAAAATGCATGTAGCATATGACTACTAGCATTCTAAAAATATCATCTTCCACTCCAAAACAATCTTAAGGATATTTTTCTTATATTTTTAAAAACACGTTATTTATATAATAAAAGTTGGAGTAGGAAGGCTAGCAGAATATGTTAAGTGCCAATAACCCTGTCCATCAAATATCACTAAAAAATAATTAATAAATACTTTTTTAAAAATTAAAATGTAATAAAGTACTCAAATAATTCAAAAATGTAAATTAATCGAAATACTTAAAAGTTTACCTAGCATTTCATGACATAGAAAAAGGGGGCTTTTAGGAAGAAGGACAAATATTGCTTTCCCTATCTATTCAAAGACACATTTTTTTGGCAAATTGTTTGAATGCCAACATTTTAATTAAAATTTGAATAATAAATTAAATTATATAGATTTAAAACTGATCCACCATAATTGTCCTTTGACCAAAATAGATAGAAATATAAATAGCAAATCAAAAAAAATCTCAAATTAGTTAAATTCAAGCGGTCAATAAAATCTCAAATTTGAAATTCAAACATACATTTAAACCAATTTAAAAAGTTATTGATTATCCAAAAAGAATAGTCAAGCTAAGTAGGAAGATAATATCAAGAAATATAACTTCAATCGGTTACCGACATTTTGCATATAAAAAGAACAAACATAATATGTATTAATTGTTTACAATAGGCATTATATCAAACACATATAGATATTATAAAACTAATATACATTATAAATCATACATGCATTACACTAAAGCAAACAATAAGGAAAAAAGTAACACCCGACGCTTCCACCTTTTTCATCGTCAGCACCAAGAAGTCCAAACTACATGACGGAAGTGTAAATTTTTAGAACGAGTTGTGGCAAATATATTATTGAACATAACAACTCTGCTCAAATTAACTCTCCGGGAACAACAATTATATGCAATACTTTGTTGAACATAACACATTAAAGGAGATACAAAAATTAAGCTACCAAATATTCTAACTTCATTGTCCTCTTCTTTTTCATCATCGTCATCACCATCTTTTACATCTTTATCCTCATCTTCTTTTGCGACTTTATTCTCACTTTTTTCTTCTTCGATCCATACTCTATTGCCTCATCATCATCCAAATACTCCTCAAATTCCTTTATCTTCAAAAATCTATCTTCAACTCCACCACCACCTCCTTCCTCCTCTTCGTCCTCTTTTCTCTCCTCCTCGTTCTATTTTTCCTCATCTCCATCCTTATCATCAAATTCATTCAATTCTTCATCATCTACACCATTAATTTTATTTTTAAACCGTCGCTCTTCTTTTCAACTCCACCGAAGAGTTTAGAGATTTTTTCAGGATTCTTCTAGAACTTCTTAACTTCTCAATAAAGATTTGAGATCAATGGCTACAATTGGAGATCGATTTGCTGAAAAAATTTCTCGTGGTCGAATCCTTAAGTTAGGAGAAGTTTGAATGGCGATTTGGGAATGTGGGGAATGAGCAAAGAGAATATATAACTGGCATCGATGGTGGTGAGGGTGAGTTAGTCGTCTAATAGGAGGTAATGGTGTCTGGAGAGGGATGAATAAGAAGAGGTTCCTCCCTTTTTTTGGTGATAATTATTACATGTCCAATAAAAACATAAACCTACGCTAAAAATCAGCATCTCAAACCCATCTCCACAAAGGGCAAAAAGGATAACATACCACAGTAATGAAAATTAAAATGGAATAAAAAAAATAAAATCGAATGGCTTGTTTTCAAAAGTTTGTCATTCTTTAAAACCTTTGGCCTTCAAATAATTGGTCAAAACTATATGTCATTGAGTAGATTAGTTTAAAAAATGTTAGACTATTTACTAATTCTCTATAGAAAAAAAAGAAGTAAATGACACTAGAAGTCCTTCAACTATACACTGTGTTTCAATTCAGCCCTTAAACTCAATTTTAAATTAATTGAGCCACTAAACTATCCAATTTGAACACCTGAAGCCCTTTCGTCATATTTAGCCATCATCCCCTAACAGAATCGATCGTCTGCTGTTCACATTCACTTCACTTGGAAGTATTTTCACGCCTTCATAAAAAACAATCAATTTTCCCTCCAATTTATGTCTAATTGTGACACCAATATTCGCGTGTATATATATATATATCTACGTCCGTGCGTATTGAACTAACATATTGAGAAAAAAATTTTTCATGAGATCAATTATCAACTCAATTATGACACTAAATTTATATGTATATATTTGTATAAATATCTATGTCTTTGTATATAAAGATCACCATAAACTTAGAAGGTAGGATTTTTACTAAGGGTGTGATTGATTAGCTTTTTTTCATGGAAAATACCCATTTTTCATTTGATTTGACAACTTAAGCTGTTTGATTAACTTTTTTTTATAGGAAAAATATTTTTTCACTTTTACTCACATGTTCACATTTTCCACCAAAACAAGGAAAACATTTTCTTTTGGGAGGGGGGGCTTGTATTTATTTTCCAGGCAATTGCACATTTTTCGATACAAACTTTTACCCATTTTCTACATTAAAAATGCTATAACTTAAAATATAAAATTCAAAATTTAATAAAAAATTACTAATCAAGATCAATTAAACAAAATTCATCATGACTATAGAATTATGTAAAAAAAAAATACCCATAATTTTTTATATATTAAAAATGCCATAATACAACCAATATTTTCTTGGTAGAAAATTAAGCCAATCAAACACATTTAATTGACATTTTTCATGCAACTCAACCCTAGGCAATTCAATTGCCTAAAACTTATTTTATTTTCATGCAAATTTCATACTTACAATCAAACGCGCCCTAAATGAAAATGAACTAATACATTGAAGTAATTACTTAAAGGAGAAGAGGAAGTGAATTTTTTTATTGAATAGACAAAAATACTCTCGAGTAAAATGCGTGTAACGTGCACATGAATAATTTTATTAATATTTGACGGCTAAATATGATCAAAGAGTTTAAGATATTTAAATTAAATAGTTTAAAGGTTGAATTTACTTAAAATTAAATTTAAGGAATCAACTCAAATTTGGTGTATAATTTAAAAAGTTCTGGTGTGATTTACTTTAAAAAAAAATGGTGTATAAATAAGATCTCTTTGTTCACCTAGGATTACGGTCCCTGATTCTGCAAAACTTTGGAGAGAGAAAATAAAATGAACCTTTTAGAGAGAGAAACCAAAAGCAAATAGGCAAACCCACCAAAAGTAACCAACGGCTCTCAATCAAAACCCCTCCACAAAAATTAGTCCTTGAAAATTTTCCTCTCACATTTCCATTTTCTTGTCTCACTTTCCCATTTTTTTCCCTCCGGCGATGACAACCAGTGGCACCACCACTACCTCCGCCGGCGGCAGCCCAATACTATCCGCACCCACCACTCACCGCCGCCGCGTCGCCGACCTAATGTCTGACACCGAGAAAGCCGATCCAAGTACCTCCGACCGTCACGCCGCCGGCGATGTCTCCGGTCACCACTCTTTGATTAGGTATTTTTTGCTGCGGAAAGGGATTCCTGATAATTGGATTCTGGGTATTGAGGATTTTGGGAATTATTTTAAGTTAGGGAAGAATTTGGGGAGGAAGATATTTGGGTTGTTAATGTTGATGTTGGTTTTATCTGTTTTTGCGAAGTTTACACTAATGGCTGGTAATCACGTGGATTTGATGAATATGAAGAGTAGTAATAAGAGAGAGAATAATGGGGTTTTGATTCTTCAGAGTTATAAGGATGATAAATCTAAGGCTCAGAGGGTTTTATCTGATATTGAAGGTTCTTCAAGTGCTGCTTTGCCTAAAAGATTATTGGAGAGAGTTCCTGTAAGTTTGAAAATTTTCTCTTTTAATGTTTCTTTTTTTTTCTTTTTTGTTTGGTTGTTTGTGTAGAAAGTGGAGGAAATGAAAGGAATTTGGTTTTGAATCTTTCTGGTTTTTTTTTTTTTTTTTGGGGGGGTATGGTTTTGAGGAATGAGAAATCAAATCAAATGAGCCGAATTGCTCTGTTTAGCTCAACAGAGTGGAATTTTTTGGTTTTCTTTATGTAACTTTCTTATTTTCTCGGCAGCCAAACGGAGGATTTCCTATTTCCTTTCATACTATTTTTCCAGTTGCTAAATTATTTTCTTTTAATTCTTGATAATCTCGAAATGCTAAAATTGCCAAGTTTACGTTTTTTGGATTCTTGTTAAAGAATTTATTGAGCTTCAACTTTCCGTACAAAATTTTGCACGGATTGGTTACTTTTTTCCCTTTGGGGAAAATTCTCTTGTGACCCACAAGAATTTTCTCAGCGTATTAGCCTCTCTCTCTTTTTTTCTTTTTTCTTTTTTTCATCTTTTGTCCACCAAATTCACTGCATTGGTGGCTTTCTAGTTTCTTATGATTAGTTGACCTTTTTCCCCCCTTTTTCTTTTTTATTCTTTCTAGAAAGACCCTTTTTCTTTTACTACGTTATATGAAATGTGTCGGTGGAAAACAATTCCCTACTTTTTTTCCCCTTCTTTTCATTTCTCCTCTCATTTTTCTTTCAATTCTCTCCCTTTACAGGTCCCTGAGATATGGATGAAACCAGACAGTGATAACTACTATCAATGCATCGTTCGATCAAAGAATCATACAAGTATGTTAAAAGCAATTCCATTTTTCTTTTGAATAGAATTCAAATACTTTTGCCAAAAATTTAAAATCAAATGCCTACTTGGACTTGTTTTAGGGAGAGGATCAGCTACAAATGGTTATCTTATAGTTCATGCCAATGGTGGATTGAATCAAATGAGAACTGGAGTAAATTCTCGAAATTCAGTTAACTCTTTCAAGTTTTTAACTCACTATTTTTCTTTTTAAGCACTAATAGTCACTTTCCCTCTGAATGCAGATATGTGACATGGTAGCTATTGCGAAAATAATGAATGCAACTCTTGTTCTTCCTCTTCTTGATCACGAGTCCTTTTGGACTGATCCTAGGTGCTCCCTTTTTATTGCTATAAAATGTTGTATCATATGCTTTCATAGTCGTACGTCGCTCTAACAAAAATCGTTATTATGACAATGATGATGATCTTTACTTGATAATTTTGCAGTGACTTTAAAGACATTTTTGATTGGAAGCATTTCATTGAAGTCATGAGCGATGATATCGAGATTGTCGAATCCTTGCCACCACAATATGCAGAAGTGAAGCCACTTCTGAAGGCTCCTATTTCGTGGTCAAAGGTTTCGACATTTACAACGAAAGCATAGCAATATATTCTTCTGTAAAGAGTCCCTCTTTCGTTATGTGTTATTAGAATCGGCTCAGAGATTTTTTCTTGTGCAGGCGAGTTACTATAGAGGGGAGATGGTTTCGTTGTTAAAACAGCATAAGGTGGTCAAGTTCACCCATACAGATTCACGGCTAGCTAACAACGGCCATGCTTCCTCTATCCAAAAGCTTAGATGTCGAGCCAATTATGAAGCTCTCCGTTACACAAAGGAGATTGAGGAACTTGGGAAGAAATTGGTCAATAGGCTTAGGAACGGTGGTGTTCCATATATTGCTCTTCACTTGAGGTAATCATCAAATACTAGATAGAATTTATTTAGACCCGTCAACATGTTGTGTTCAGTGTCGTTTTTGAACTTTCTATTCCTTGTATAACAGGCATGTATCGCGTATAGTTTGAGTTTTGGTCAAGCATTTATGCAAGATGAAAATGGGTCAACCTGCTAGTGACTTGAACACCGTAAGCATTGTGGAGGGGTTATTTTTTCGCCTTTTTTTTATATATGGTTGTTTTTGAATTATGAAAATATCAAGATAATGGTTCGAGAACTCTTATGCCTTTTCAAGGAAAAAAAAAAGAAGATATATTTTTAGAAAGTGAATAATAAAAAAGTTGATCACCAAGCTAATCCTGGCCAGTCGCCCTTCACCCTTCCAGGGGCAGAACTGAGGGCCTGGCAGGGGAGGCTCCAACCCAGCCTAGCAAAAACAGTACGCTAGTAGTTGTACATTGAAAGCAAAAGAAAAACAATTCAGTTTTCAACTCATTTAGCACACCCTTCTGTTAAATACTGGGTTCGCCTAAAACCCAACCCCCCACACTTTCTAACCCCTTCCGCCTAGGGACCCTTCTTTAACATTTTCTTCATGATAAGTCCGAGTCTGTTTCCATCTTGTCACATTTTTTCAGGTCTAAATTTACCTTCTTTTTTCTTGCTTGAAGAGTACGCAACTTAGCACGAGTGAACTTGACTTTTGCAGATATGAGAAAGACATGCTTGCCTTCACCGGCTGCAGCCACAACCTTACGGAATCTGAGGCCGATGAACTCCGTGTAATGAGGTACGAAGTCGAGCATTGGAAAGAGAAAGTTATAGATAGCGAAGAACGAAGACGTGAAGGTGGGTGCCCAATGTCTCCCAGGGAAGCAGCTCTATTCCTCAAGGCCATGGGTTATCCTTCAAACACAGTCATATACATAGTTGCCGGTGAAATTTACAGTAGTAACAGCATGGACGCATTCAAATTAGAGTACCCGAACGTTTACTCTCACTCCACTCTTGCAACGGTTGAGGAGTTGGAGCCTTTCAAGCACTACCAAAACCGCCTTGCTGCTTTAGATTACATTGTTGCCCTCGAAAGTGATGTTTTTGTTTACACATATGATGGGAATATGGCTAAGGCAGTGCAAGGGCATAGGAGGTTTGAAGGGTTTCGAAAGACAATCAACCCAGACAGGTTTGTGGCTTTGTATTGTCTTTGCAGCATGTCCGGGAGTTTAAAAATGGAGAGAGAGAGAGAGAGAGAGAGAGAGAGATGTGGCTCTGTTTCCATAGCAAGTACCGTTCTTGTCAAAGCACTACAACTCTCAAAGCATATGATACAACTTTTCACAATAATACTTGGCCATATAAGCTTTGACAACAGAGGTTGTCAATTTTTCAAATGATCTTCTTAACTATGTTACGTAATACTAATCTCTCCTAAACATCCAAACATGGCAAGAAAATCACTACCCTTTCTCTTCTCTCTTATTACAATTATTCCTTTACCCTATTTTATCCCCCTAAACTCCCAAACACAGCCTTATACTTGCATTCTTTTGGTTTTTGTGAGCGAATTTAGCTAATAAATTTTGGGTTTATCTTATTTATTTGTTTGACTCGTTTAAATTTCAGGCAAAATTTTGTAAGACTAGTTGATGAGTTGGACAATGGTGCTATATCTTGGGAAATGTTTTCCTCGGAAGTGAAGAGATCACACGCGAACAGGCTCGGAGCGCCTTACAGTAGAGAAGCGGGCGAATCACCGAGGCTAGAGGAGAATTTTTACGCGAATCCTTTTCCGGGTTGTGTTTGTAATAGATCTCAAGAGCACATCAGTAATCTAAAACTCGACCGGAGAGCCATTATAAAGACGACTTCACAAAGATAGGCCTGGTTTTCGAGTTTAAAGTGAAGAACGTGGCTTTAATTTGTAAAAAGTGCACACAATATTTGTTTGCCTCGAAACTCAGGCAAGTATGGGTTTTCGCCATTCCAGAAGCCGGAGATAGAAAATCTGAAAGTCTGTGTAGAGGTCTCACAGTTGAATTTTGTTGTACAAAACTACAAACGGAGAGAAGGTACAAACAGGTGAAGCAGAGGAGGTTATATATATTCATATACATAGTTGTTGACACTACAGAGGTCAGCTACATGGATTAGGTACATCTTGTAGTCAGTCGCATATCCGTAGGCTTTTTTTTTTTTAAAAAAAAAAAAAGAAGTGTTTATTGGTATATTATAGGAGTTGATTAAAAGGATACAATCGAAATATATTTTTCGCAATCTAGAAATATATACAGATTCTTTTCATTGAGCAAATCTACACCATTAAATTTGTGAAGCGAGATATACGTGCTACATTTAGTTCGCGAGACTGAACTTTAAGAGATTCCTATTCTTGACCGCTGTAGCAAAACCCACATAATAGATTTATCCGGATGGATCCCAGAAGTTTTACAATTTGTATAGAGATAGTGATATTTTTTTTTGGTAACAGAAAAAAATAGTGATGTGATTCATCTGAAGCCGTTAAGCCCAAATGAGTAAATATTTTCATCGTTATGGATGTTTTCGTTACTGATACTAATCAAAATCAAACACACTATACTATGAATTATATTAAAAATCAATTTTTGCATTAAAAGTTAAAATACTTCAAAATTTCTTAAAAAAGGTGAAGAGAGAAACGAGTGATGAACAACGTAAAAAGTGCAAGTATATCCACCATTTGGAGCACCAAAATCATGTTATCACATAAATGCCCAAGAATATGGATCAATCACTCGACAAAAAATTGAAACAGAACACAAATATAGTAAACATGTTTATAATATTCAAAATAGTACCAAAACAAACATCCAACCAACACATAAAAATTGCCCATTTAAGCGAGAAGTATCGGGATGTTAATGGCTCAAACAACTTCACCCTCCCCGAGAACAAAATCAAAATCGAACAAATATTAACTGACTTAAAAGATGCGCACTGGCTTCCCCATCGTGCTCTTCAGGTACAAGCACCTCACCTGTTTCACCCAAAACATCACATTATCATCAAAAATAGTAAAACGAGTGCAACTAAAAGCTGACGGGAGATTGTATTGTATTCAAAAAGTGTGTAAAGATAAAAGTGATGAATAGTCTGTAGAACATGCCAGTCTGTTGACAGGTTCGATGCTAAAGAATGCTAGACTGGCTATGGTAATAAATTGCAGTCAATTTATACACCTATACATTATATTACTCCTGTCTCAAAATGTTAGCCCAACTTCCCTTCTTGAAAATTTTCTAATTGGGACATAATCAATGTACCAAACTTCAAAATGGAAAATACCTCAACCGTTGGTTAGGTTTGAAATTAGTTATTACTTCAAACTACAGAAGTCAAAATGAGGCAATCATTTTGAGAGGGAGGTATTATATTACTCTGTATTCTTGACCATAATCATGTTGAATATAGTGGATCCTTAAAAAGTACCAAAGTCAAAATGGGACTATGCTATACAAGTAGTATGATTTTGCACAAATACACCACCAAACCAATCATTTCATAATATAGTCCATGCTATACAAGAACAATCTTTAATAAAGAGAAGAAATGTGAGAATAATAAACTCACATTTTGCCAATTCTTCTTCAAAAGAGAAACAAGGAAGTTGACGCTCATCTGCACGTTTTGGAATATCTGTTTCTCTTCCATACTGCAGTTCCCAACAGCAACTCCCATGCACAGCACCTTCTTCAATTGAAACTTTACAGTGGCCTTTATCTCATTCACTTTAGACTCGAGGGATTCCTGGTGAGTAACTAGTGTAGGAAATTTACCTGTTTTGGCATAATTTTTCAAGACAGCTGCTAGTTAGATATAAGAAGAAACAATGTAACAGGCAGTTCAAAACAGAATCTAATCAAAGACACTTGAGATCGATTACAAACAACAATTCTTGTCATTAATATAGTCCTTGACTCAAATTGACAGGGTCCAAAGGAACTGAAAGAGATTATCACATAATAGTCAGTTCCAGTTCATCATATATTCAGATGTGGGTTTCTACATACATCAAAATGACAACCAAATTAGAAAAAGAAAAACAGTCCTCAACTCAAAAAAATTACTAACAAGTGACGGACATTTGAGAAAACAAAAATGGTATTCACACTATGATGCAATTCTTTAATCAAGGTACAAGTTACCTAACTCATCATGAAGTTCAGACAACTAGATTAAACAAAATTTTAAACAAGGTCGAAATTACAAATATAACAGGACACAATGTAGAATGCTGCCAAAATAACGGAGTGAAATCATAAAGAAAACTAAAGCCACTTTTATCAAATAAACCCTCAAGCTATGAGAACAAAATATTGAATGAAAGCAACGACAAGGTAAGCCTCGACATATTTTATATACAACATATGCACGTACCAGCCTTGTTGAGACCAGGGCCGAGAAGACGGGGAATCTGCTTGATGACTGCCTCGGAGGCCAAGAAAGCATGGTATTTCTTTGCAAGTTTCTTCACCAACTTCTTGTTCTTGTTGAGCTTCTTCAACCCTTCCACATCCATGTATTCTAGACCTATCTTTTCTGCCTGCAATTTAGATTAGCAAACAGTACACATTAAATACATGCGTAAACAATGTATGATTGTAATTGTATTAAACTACAGGGAAAAAGTGAACCTTAGAACATGTTCCAGGGCCTACAAGCCTTGGCAATTCTAATAGAGTGGAACTTTCTCCCCCCCAAAGAAAAAGTATGACAATTGTCTATTTGTTGTAATTATGGTTGTATTTCAAATGCCTTACAGAACAGAAATTCTAAAAAAACTTCAATAAATACCGTGCAGATTAAATAAAAAGAAAAACAGTAGCAGAATATAGGCTCACTTACATGACCTGAAGATAAAACGAATTAACAAGAACTAATACTACTTCATATGATGCAAGGTGACTAAACAGTGTTACATGGCATCATTTTTTAGATAGTGTTACATAGCAAAATCAGAACATATAAAATTCAAAATTGGTAAGCAATGAGCTCAAACGTATCCAACATTCAGAATTTGGCAATCGCTTCGTAACAGTTGAACATAATACATAGAATAAGTTCAGAGTATATCAAAACCCCATCTTAAGAAAGCAGCAGTTTCTCTTAATTAATTTTTGCAAATTCATCACATGATGGAATAATACCTCTTCCACATGCTGAGCATCTCCAAGCATGCAAACCTTCATCTTAGGACGAGGGATGTGAGGCAATTTCACAGAACCACTGAAACGCTTATCCTTCTGGGGATCATAGTTCTTCAGACCAATCTGAAGCTCAATGGTCTCGACAAAATTGCGCTTTTTCTCCCCTGCTGCATCCTTGGCAATCTGTGTAATAGCTTCTCTCAAGGCATCACTCTGAAGCTTACTGTAAATCAGAAATTGATCCAACAAAATCAGGATCACCATTACTAGATGGGAAAATGCACAGCGATAAACTTCTAGTGTCTTTTGATAAAAGAAATTGGAAAACTATTGAAAAATAAAGTTTCATTAGAAGTTGGAAAAAGATACAAGTGATTTGGTTAGATATTAAACAGCTTTCCTATTTTTTCATGAAAAATTTTACTTACACGTCCCACAAAGAATAGGATTCCTCTATTTCGGTAAAACCGAAATAAAAATAAAAAAATTAGTAGTGTTTTCAATCTCACCAAAGCACTCTTATCCCTCTGCCCAACTTTTCATAAAAAATAGTAGTGTTTTCAATGATTTTACAATTTTTTATAAAATGCACCCTTTGAATGAGAGAATAGAGATTAAACACCAAGCAAAAACCTCAAAAAAGATAAAGTGTAGTACAATTGTAATACATTGGAACAAAGTAGAAAACAATCAAAAAAATGTAACAAACATCTTAGGGTCCGTTTGATAACTACATGAAAAAAGGAAAATAAAAATAGTTAATTTTTGTGAGATGTTAAAAAATAAGTTGAGACATGTAGTGAGATGTATTCTCACGTCATGGCTTTTTCCATGGAAAAAAAATTCTATAATGGTAGAAAGAGAAAAAAAATTCACAAAAAATTAATGAAAGATGGAGGACATCTACTCGTAAAAATTAGCATGAAATAGAGAGCATCTCATCATATGCCTCCGCTTATTTTCAAACTTTTTATACAATTTAAGTGTTTTTCTTATCATTTTACATTTTATCAAACGGTGCCTTAGATTACAAAGATTAAATATATACCTCATATTTGAAGGTTTCTACTCTTCTCAAGATTCTACACTGCAAATCAACCAAAAACAGAGCACATATAAAGCTTTAATGAAAGTTTTCGAATGATACATAAATATATATATATATATGTATATAATACAATATATAATATAATATATGACATATATTATACACAACCCGGTTCTAAAGAAAATTTTCCGTCCTTCGAGAAAAAGAAGAGTCGTCCATTTTGATGAACTTTCATGAAATTTGGTGCGAATTATCTCTATAATAAAAGATCATTTCCACCAAATTTTATCAAAAAATCAATCTGGTATAGGCTGTACTGAAAATTTAATATATGTTCATTATCGTTCGATGAAATTTTAAATAATCAGCACCCCATCTTCTAAACTGACTTTTTTTTTTTTTTTGGAAATTTAATGGAGATTGATATACTAATACTAACTGCAGTGGACATAAATATATATATATATAAAATTTCACTAGATGTATTTAAATGACATGAATATATATAACATTTTGGATCAATATACAACAAACATATGATATAGTTCTCTAGTTTCGTCCGCAACCAAATGGCGAAGAGGAAAAATAGGCTGTTTCTAAGCTAGGTAACAAATCAAACACTTTAAAGATCTAATGTCAACATACGATTCAGAAACTGAAAACAGAGGAATGTTACGTTCTGAGCAAACTGCGGATTGGGAGAGAGAATACCTGCAGGATGAAAACCCTAATTGAGTATGTTACTACTGCTATGCTACGAGATGACAAGATGAAAGGAAAAAGAAATAAGTTGTAACGCCAAAACCCTAATCATGTATTGGGCTGAAATTGGGCCCAATCTATGCTCTCTTTTACTCCATTGGGCTCAATTTGTGACCGGAGACAAAATTTGTTTTCAAAATTGACTCTATTTCCTTTTCTATCTTTTTCAATTTTTTTTTTCCAAAAAATTGACTCGATCTATTTCCAATAACCATACTTGACATAAAACATGTATGTAAAGGCCATATAGCAAACCGTTTCTGCGAATCTCTCCGGAAGCATTGGTGATTGCCGATTAGAGATTGCCAGTTTTTCTAGCAAAAATTAGTCTCATTTTAATGTGAATGCGGAAATATTTCTTGGCAAAAAAAAAAATAGTGTAAAGTTAAAAATTATGTATATGTATAAAATTTTCAAAAAACTCGGCTCAGGGTTTAATTGTCAAAATTTGTATGCATCCCGCTTCCATAATAATAGTAGGCAGTTGTATTGGTTTCTTACAATATTTAGTTGGAAGTATGCCAAATTATTTTTGTTTTGTCCAGATTAAACTTGTTTAGTGGTTTAATTAATCAATTAGCTACCATCGAAAGTTGCTGAGTTCAAATTATATTAATATATGTAGTTTTTAAACTGTATTAAGAAGTAAGTAATCATTTTAATGAGGCATCATAATGACTTTGAAAATATAGTTTATTTTATTTATATTTTATAATTATAAATACGGTTAATAATACAATAAACCTTAAAGTTTGGGTCAAATTATGTTCGTATACTCAAAGTTTCCAAAGTTACAAGCAGAACCTTGAAGTACATTAAATGACATGTTCTCAACTTTCCGTCTAACCCCGTTAAATTTTTTTGACGAAATGTTGATGTGGACTAAATGAAAGAATAAAAAAGAAAGAATAAAAGGAAGAGAGAAGGAAGAAGAAGATCAACAGTACAACCGCTCCTTCCCACCTCCACCTTTACCGCTATAGCCACAAATTGAGATGCTTCGAGCCATTGTAAAGAGAATGAGAAAGCATGGGACTGAAGGGCTTGTTCTTCATCTTTTTCTCTTTAATCACACCACAATTGAAATACATCAAAACTTCTTTCAATCACACCTACCATTAAAATACTTCAAAACTTCTTCATCTTCTTTTTCTTTTTCAATCACACATACCATTACCAAACATTTCAAATGATAAGAAAACTGATGACAATGTTTCATTACCAAACATTTATGCAAAAATTTCAAGATTTGCTACAGTCAGTTGCAATGACCGGTAATTTTGAACAGTTCTAAATATGTATTGCTAATTAAAAATTTGCTCCTTTTACGTTGTCACCGTAATCATAATGTCACTGCCATCATGTTTTTATTACCAGTAATGCTTATTGTAATGATCTGCTTTGGTTTTCCAGTGCCTGCCAAGTTAGTCGAGCTTTACATAGATCTGAGGAGTTCAAGTGAAGAACATGTTCGAGTATGTATGTGTACTTCTTTAGAATCACTGTCATCTTATATTTCACTTCAATTTTATTTGATTATTTCTCAATGTTTTTTGCATCATTTTGTTTCGTTTTAGGGGTTTACTGAGCCATCCTCAGAAAAGCTTCTCCCGAATTTGCAACCCATCCTCAGAAGAAGAAAAAGAAGATGAAGAAGTTTTGAAGTATTTTAATGGTAGGTGTGATTGAAGGAAGTTTTGATGTATTTCAATGGTGGTGTGATTAAAAAGAAAAAGAAGAAGAAGAAGCCCTTCAGCCCCATGCTTTCTCATTCTCTTTACAATGACCTGAAGCATCTCGATTTGTGGCTATAGTGGTGAAGGTGGAGGTGGGAAGGAGCGGTTGTACTGTTGGGGTGTGTGGGTGCGTGGGGGGTGGGGGGGAGGAGTTATTGTTGATCTTCTTCCTTTTGTTCTTTCTTTTTTATTCTTTCATTTAATCCACATTAACATTCCGTCAAAAAAATTTAACGGGATTAGGCGGAAGGTTTAGAACATGTCATTTAATGTACTTCAAGATTCTACTTGCAACTTTTGAAACTTTGAGTATACGAATAGAATTTGACCCAAACTTTAGGGTTTATTATATCATTAACCCTTATACATATTACACCTGTGCTACAATACTATTCGACTACAAACTTTTTTTAAAAACAAATGTGCTTTACATGGTTTCCTATTTCCCATCGGACATATATGTAAAAAGAACGTCTAAGATAAAAAGCATGCAAGTTCTAGAGTACGCATCCTTGTAATGTGATTTATACTCTTTGCCTTTTTCGTTAACGCGTCATGTAGTAAGTTCGAAAATGAAAATACTAGGTGGGATCGAAAATTGTCTACATCTAGTGCCATAACAAACTTAAAACTTGAAAAACAACGTCGTTGTAGTCCTATTCCGGCCGTCGTATAAAAAGTTGGACGGTCACCACTAATAAAAAATTGGCAACCTCATCTATAAGAATGAACTCATGGCATCTTCAAGCTCAAAGAGTACATCAATTTTAGTCATCAAAGTAATAGGAACGCGGGGAGAGCATTCTTTGTAAACAAAAATAGAACAGAATGAGAGTACAATTTGACAAATGTATCTGTGGTGAACATTTGTCGCCTGTTCAAAAGTTTGTGAACCAACACGTACAGAAGCAACATGCCCAAGGGATCACATTTCTGCAGCTAGAATAGATGATATTTTGGTGTCCACTACCTGTAAGTTGCAAGGGATTAATTTCAAGTCTCACAAGCACATATATTTTTTTGTTAAAAAACTTGTAAGTTGTAATCCTTCATGAGCATACTCAATGCGGGATCAAAACACAAAAAACACTCTGTTTGACTAATTGTAAATGCAACTGGAAAAACCTAGCTCGTAAGGAAAATAAAAAAGCCTTTTTTGTTGGGTATGTAAATGAAAATAATGATTTACTTTTATAATATTTTTTTGATGCAAACTAACTACACACCAAAAAGTAGTGCAGTAAATATGTCATATTTTTTTTAGTATCAATCAAACACCCACAAAACATTTCATGCGCATGAACGACTCCTTAGACTGGAGTGAGTTTCCAACGACCAAATGACCTTTTCCCAGCAAAACATTCGTTCCATCCTCTTTACTTCGTTAAAACTTAGTACCACAACAAAATTTCACCTACTTTGGACAAAAATACAACACATTGTCTCACCAAGAATAACAATATGGCACACAATTCACCTCCACAAACAACAACAAATACGGGACACAAGTTCAATTCTATCTAAATCTTACCACATTGAAGGCACATAAACTTGCTCTTTCAAATTTTGAGTAGCACTTTCAGTAGGAAAACCTCTCACTGCACCAATTGTCCACTGCGATATAATCCCGGCCGCAATCGCAAACCTTATCTCTCTCTCCAAAACATCTTTATCCTCAAACATCTCCGGCCGAATCATCAATTTCCTCATTAATCCTGCCACAACAGCATCACCTGATCCCGTTCGATCACATGTAAATGGCGTTATAAGAACATCCTCGGTTCCGATCACAACCCCGTCAAACTTAGGTGTGTAGAAATGAATTCTGAGCGTCCCGTCTGTTACAAACAACAGCTTCAGATTTGCGTGCCATAACGGTGAGATTTCCTCGGGGGTGTAGTGGTAATAGTCTCGCTGCATCTTGCTTTGCTCGTAACTTTCGGCATAGTATTGGGGCCGGTAGTTTCTTCGCCGCTCGTAATGGTCTTCATCTAGGAGGAATTCAAGTTCTTGCTTTGTGACCTCGATTATGTCGGATTTTTCCCAGGCTTTCTTGATGGATTGGAGTGTTTCGTCCCGGGATTTCCATAACGGCAACGGGAGGTTTAAGTCGAAGAATATTAGGCCACCGAATTTCTTGGATAAGGAAATCGCTTTGAAGAGGGATGAATGCATTGAAGGGGATGTGAAAACTTCTGAATTAAAATGTAGTATTCTGGCCTGCAGAAGGTTGAACAAGATTAAATCACACCCAGGAACCGTTTTTATATAGGAATTTTTTTCCAGGGAAAACAAAAACTTAGAATGGCAGTTGTTTTCGAATCACATGGGAAATGATACATAAAATTATGCAATCAAGACAACTTCAACGCGGGAAACATGGATTTTGAGCATTTTCCATGAAAATGATGTTATCGAACACGCCATCCGTGTACCGTCTAACAAAGACTCGTAACTTGGTAAATTAACAGTTAAATTTTATGATGCCTTGGGCTCTTTGCTTATCTCTAACAAATGCTTTTGGAAATAAGCTTGCGAGAGAGTTTTTCTAAATGATATATGATGGAAATATTATACAGCCTCCCAATCTGTTAATGCTTTAACCATTTCCTAATGATCTTGGCAGTAATCATTTGAATAAATACAATAATAATAGTGTTTCAACTTTTATTAATCCTATTGGCCAAATGAATGATGATGATGATGATAAAGCTAGTGTTGCCAAATTGGTGGAACCTCCTTACATAATGTGAAATTTGTTGCGACCCCAATTTTGACTTGAGATAAATGGAGAGACACATGTTATAATCCAGTCAACTTCCCCAGACTGTCAAGCAGCCTGCATATATGTCCTAAATGTACATAAATGCATGTGTCAAAAATACCAAGGATCCCTTTACGTCTACCCTCAGCGCACTGCGTATAGGGCTGATACCGTACCAAGTACCAAAGGTCCAAAGCATCCTACGAGTTAGGTAACATTGGTCAAAAGCAAGACCAACATTTCACCATGCAAAATTACATCTCATCAGTATAGATACTCATATTCAAATGAGAACGTATCCAAAAGATGAATCTAGTAAGGGCCTCACCCTTGCAACAACTCTTCGGTCATATACTTGCATTATGGGAACTAGGAATGGTATCAAAACTATCAGCTTTGTACTATTCTTGATTAGGAACTAGGAATGGCTTCATACTACCATTTCAAAATTTTCTCATCACAAAAGGCTAAGATTGATCAACAATACTCCCTCCATCACAAATTAAGAGTCCAATTTGACTTTCACAGATTTTTTAAGGATACACCGTTTCAACATAATCAATAGTGGAGAAATGCTAGTATACATTTTAATGCTCATTTTTTTCTTAGTTTTTTGTGTTTTACTAAAATCTGAAATTAGTAATCATGCATAAATTTTTTATTTTATTTTTTTACGGAAAAGGCACAAAAGGCCCTAAAATATCATTGATCAACCAAAACTATTACAAATTAGTAATCACGCATACATTAAAATTAAAATACATATATATTATAAAACTTCACCAATTTAACATTCCTAGAAAACACAAAAACTCATATCACAAGAGTGAGTAGTTACATTCAAATTTTGCCAAACATTCAACCTAAAACCAATCAAACCCATCAAGATAATATATGCAAAAGAAGCCACTGTGGAGAAAAATGTGACTTGAAACTAATCAAAATTCAAAATCCACAACACATGTACATAACAAAGCTACTATAGAAAGAAAACAATTCCATTCCACCATCAAAGAAGTAAATTCCACATACCTCTTTGAGCACAGAAAGGTTCAATTCAGAACTGAGAAATGAATCTTCAGGCGCATCTTTAACCTTCTCAGCCCTGATTTTCCCCTCATCGTCAAACTTTATCTTCATATAAGTACACCCAGTCTTCCCATTATCATCAATCTTCACACTCCTAGTCTGCACTTTCTCTTTATTCATCAAATTTAGCATTTCTTGCCCAAACTCATCTCCCCCTATTTTTCCTATAAATGCCGCCCTCCCGCCGAGCCTCACGTGCGATATCGCCACGTTCAACGGCGGTCCTCCGGGAGCCCTGACAAACTCCGGCGGGTCCCACTGCAGCATTTTCCACTGGGAGTAAATGTCCGGGTGCATTTGAACGTCGGAGACTCTCACCGTCGGCACAAACTCCTTCCGGGCGGCCCCGAAACAGCAGATTAAAGGTGGGTCCTCGTACGAGGAATCAATACCGCCGTCGTGGAAATCAATTCCGTCCTCCGGGAAATCAATTCCGTCGTCGAGAATTTCGGTTTTGCCATTTTGGGTTTTTGATTTTTTGGAGGGCTTGGATTTTGGTTTTGGTTTTTTAGTGGTCGAAGTGGTGGGGGGGGATTTCTTCCGGCGAGTGGGTTTTGGAGATTCAGGGGAATTGATGGAGAGACCATTGATGGAGGTTCGGATTGGGTTTAGTTTGCGGAGTTTTTTGGGTCCGTTAGTGGAGAAAAAGCAATTGGGTGAAATTATAAAGTAGGTATGTTGAAGGTTGAGACGGAGAAGGGATGGGAAAGGAAAGAGATGAAATGCTGCCATGTGTTGAAGCTAGGGTTTAATTTAAGATTTATTCATTACACTGGAGGACTCTAGTAGTGAGAAGAAACAATTTTCAACTTTTATCGGGTTTGATAATTCATACCGGTAAAGTCGGCTCGGCTCGGGACGGGACGAAAATGGTTTCAGGCAGGGGTGTTTTTAATTTTGTTCGAGTTAAAATTAAGACATTCAACCACGGTTCAAAGTATCGGCCGAAATCGATCTGAGATGGCCGATACTGAGTTAAATAGGGAGTGCCAAATCGTTATTATGATCTGATATGATTAAAATCGCGGTATTTTAAAATATCACCAATATTTTACCGAAATCACGCCGAGTTACCGATATTTCACTGATATTGAATAATTGAACAAAGTAACTAAAATTTGAAAAAAAAAAAAAAGGTTACTCCATTTTGACTTTAGAGACTTGAAGTGTAAATTAGTATTTATTGAAAAAAAATGTTGATATTGTTCCAAAATAATTTGATAATTTGTATTTAATTAAATTAACAACTATTAAAAAAATGTTAATTTATTCAATTATTCCAAAGTAATTTATTACTTTTTATTTAATTAAATAGACTTAATGACCTTAATCCTAAAAAAGAGAAGATGATAAGAAGGAAGAAAAGAAAGAAGAAAAAAAACAAAAAAAGAAAAAAAAAATAAAACAAAAAAAGAAAGAAAAGAAAAAAAGCGAAAGATCGAATGAAGAAAAGACCAAATGCCTGCCATAGTGCCATGGCTTGTTGGAAAACTAGTAAGATTCTTGTTTATATTACATTATTACTAGTAGACAAATAATGAAAAGAAAGACTAATGAAGTAGGGGTTGAAAAACAAAAGAATAAGGTCACGAGAGTTGTTTCCAAATGCATATTCTTAAAGATAGCTATCTCTTTCTTTCCTTCTTTTTTCATATACTCTCTGCCTCTAAATTATTTCTACACTTTTCTCCCCTTTTTCATATGTTCTGCCTCTGAATTGTTTCTACACTTCTCTCCCTTTTTTCATAAGCTCTACCTCCAGGTATGTCTTTCTTTCCTTTTTTTTTTTTTTATACAACATATACAAATTTAAATACAATATATATATATATATAGATGATGGTAAATACATCTCTAATTTTATACTTTTTTGTTGTGTTTAGGGATAATGATTCATTAAATATTGTTATATTAAATATATATATATATATACACGATGATTAATATGAAAAAACACTTAATGTACTTGCTATTTTTTTTAATGTAAGTGCTCTTTATATTAATATGATAAAATACTTTATGATTAATATATAGATATTTATTTATATATAGATATTAAAATATTTAAAAGGTCATACGTCATATTAAGAATTATGTTGGATTTAAAATCATATGAATGAAATTAAAAAAAATAGTAATAATAAATTGCTTGTTCTTTTGTAGAATGGCTCCAAAAACTAATTTAAGTTGTAAACATGAGAAAGAATTTGTTAAAGAAGATATATGAAAAGTAGTGCGCAATTAATATCAAAAAAATATTTCTAGTGGTATCACCATATTCAAGGAACATATAGCATGTATACAAAGGAATGTTCTTGCTATTTTTTTTAATTTAAGTGCTATTTATATTAATATGATAAAATAATTTATGATTAATATATAGATATTAAAATATTTAAAAGGTCATACATCATATTAAGAATTATGTTGGATTTAAAATCATAAGAATAAAATAAAAAATATAGTTTTAATAAATTGTTTTTTTTTTGTAGAATGGCTCCAAAAACTGATTTAGGTTGGAAACATGGGAAAGAACTTGTTAAAGGGGATAAAAGAAAAGTGGTGTGCAATTACTGTCAGAAAATTATTTTTGGTGGTATCACCAGATTCAAGGAACATATAGCATGTATACCAGGGAATGTTGAAGCATATCCTTGTGCACCTAAAAAAGTAACAAATATGATGAGAGAGCTTCTAACCAAAAGTTTAAAATAAAGAGCTTTAGAAAAAAGGAAAAAAGAAAAACTAAGAGCTAATTTGCGCGGTGAAAATTTTTATAATATAAATGCTAGTGGAGATGATGATGAGGAGGAAGATATAGAAGGAATGAATTATCTTGAAAGATCACATCTAAAAAAAATAATGAAAGAAAGTAGGTAGATGGCGCATTTAACAAAAGAGGAACGGAGACATTCTGTTTCAGGATCACGACCATCTATTTCTGGGACTAAGCGACCACAAATGTCGAGAGCTTGGTCAATTAAGGAAGGAGTCAATATGCCATAAATTGGAATTGATTCACAGATGTTCAGGCCTAAAAAAGTTTATCAGAAAACGCTGAAGGGAATGTTCTTTACTGATGGCGTAAAGAAAGTAGAAAAGGCCATAAGCAAATTTTTTCACTTCAATGCAATTCCATTCAATGCAGTTGATAGTGGACCTTATTATCAAACAATGATTGATACAATTGCTGAGGTTGGCCCAGGGATTAAAGGTCCTTCCGGTTATCAAATTGGTGGTGTGTACTTAGATGAGGATGTACAGAAGACTGAGGCTTATATCAATATTCTTAAGGCAAAATGGCCAGAATATGGTTGCACTATTATGTGTGATGGGTGGAGTCAAGGACAAAGAAGCCAATCATTAACTTCATGATTTATTCAGACCAGAACATGATATACCACACCTCAGTAGACACAATAAATGAAATCAAGAATGCGAATTATATCTTTTCACTTATGGATAAAGTGGTGGAAGAAGTTGGGGAGAGTAATGTCGTACAAGTCGTAACTGACAACGAGCCTAACTTTAAAGCAGCTGGAAAATTGTTAATGGACAAGACTCAAAAGAAATCATTTATTTTGGTCTCCCTGTGCTGCTCATTGTTTAGATTTAATGCTTGAAGACATATGCAACATGAAGTCCATTAAATCTACGTTGAATAAAGCCAAGTCGATCACGTCTTTCATTTATAATAGCCAAAAAGTTGTGAATCTAATGAAGCAATATACTAATGATAGAGAGTTGTTAAGACCGGGTATTACAAGATTTGTAACTGAATATATTGCCCTTGAAAGTCTTATACGGCATCAAATTGAATTAAAGCGAATGTGCACAACAACTGAATGGGTTGAATTCAATCGAGAAAATAATCAAAGGGGAGTAGCATAAAAGGTCGCTGACTTAATTTTAACCGATTGATTTTGGCAACGAGCGGCTGAAGTTATGTTGGTCATGGAACCATTGGTGCTGCTTTTGAAGGTGGTTGATCAAGATAAAAAGCCTACACTTTCTGTTATATACCAAGGAATGGCTATGGTTAAACTTAGCATAAAATATAACGTTAGCAATTGAAAAAAGTACTGGAATGTGATTGAAGATAGATGGGATCGTCAATTACATGCACACTTACATGCAGCAGGTACTTCCATTTTTAAGTTTAAATACTTTTATTGTTTAATAAAATTTATAATTACTAACATATACTTATTTTATCTTATCACATCATATTTTTTGAATCCAATGTTTCAATATGAAGGCAACATTTCAAATGATGAAGAAGTAAGAACATGAATAAAAGAGGCTATTAAAAGATTAGAACCTGACTTGGAAAAACAAATGCAAGCAATGCATGAGATCAGACAATTTGTTTATCATAATGGAGAGTTTGGATCAGTTCTTACAAAAAAAGCAGTGAAAAGTTCTCTTCCCGGTATTACTATCTAAATCATCTTTTTAAATTAAACATAATATTATAAGCATATGCAATGTGATAATAGTAATACTAATATATATTTTTTTACTTATACTTATTTTTATGTAACTGAGTGGTGGTATAACTATGGTGAATCGGCTCCTAACCTCAAGCGTATTGCCATAAGAATCATAAGTTAAACATGTTCATTTTCTGGTTGTGAAAGAAATTGGAGCACGTGGTCAATAATCCATGCAAAACTTCGCAATCGATTAGCAATAACAAAGTTGCATAAATTAGTGTATGTGCACTATAATATGCACTTTAAAGTTAGAAATTTGATGTGCATGAGTGATGCAGACGATTATTATAACCCAGTCGACCTAAAAAATATATTTGATGATAGTGATATATTGGATGAATGGGTAAGGGAGAATGAGGTAGGGGTTTTGGAATTTGATGTTTTAGCATGGTTGGATGAGGGTATTCAAAAGAGCGAAGAAGAGATGGATGGTGGTCTTTGTCGTAAGCAACCTAAAAAACTTGCCATTTTCTCAAGTGACAACGATGATGACAACGAAGGGGATGATGATGATGATGCTAATAATGATGGTGGAGGTGGGATAGGTAGTGGTGCTATACGAGGTACTAATAGTGGTAGTAGAGGTGGTGGTTACAATCCTGATACTGATAACCAACATGATGGTGGTATGTCATGGCGTAGAGATGATAATTATTATACCACACAAGACACAGACCACGGATATTGACCTGAAATAAGTGAGCAGCGTAGGCATCTAGCAGATTTAACTAGGTTTCATAGTTATGATGAGTATTCTAGTGGCTATGATCCTCATTCATAAAGCTATCGGCGTATCGATGATCAACTACAGAGCTTGAACTTAGGCTAACACTATTACGGTGGACATGGATACGACTATGATTATGATAGTCGTAGATATAGCATATCCGGAGGTGGAATATCTAGTTATGGTTTTGGCACTGGTTATGGAGGTTCTGCACAAGATTATGCTAGTAGTGGGGGTAAAATAATACTATTGCTGCTCGTGGTGGTTATTATGGAAGTGGTCGTGGAACATATCATGATGAATCTTCAAGTAGCAACGATTATCGGGGATTTGGGTACTATCATCATGATGGTCAACCAAATTTTCCTGATTATGGATCATCTAGCCATTCATCTCCTTATCCTTCATCTCATCCACAAAGTGTTAATTCCCAACCTCATTTATATCCACATTCCTCATCACTAGAGTTCTTGAGTAATGATGATAATTATAATTTATATCATTATTCTAGGCCTAATTGACTTATATTTAAGATATTTGTACTTTATAAGATTGTATAGTTATATATTTATTGAATTATGATGTAATATTATATTACCAAGTGCGACAGATGATGATGTTTTGATGTAAGATATGTAATTTGTATTAGATAATGTTATTATACTTATCTAATTGATCCATATTATTAATTTTATACTTTAAATTTTTTTGTAATTTTTTAGGCTTTTCAAATAATAAATCGATCCATATCGCCGAAACCGAAACTGATACCGATATCCGAGTTGAAAATTGAGTGCCCGAGTTTCGCACCGAAACCGCGACTTTGAACCATGCATTCAACTTAAATTGAATTTAAAAGCTCGGTTCGCTTTTAAATATTCTAAATTCAAATAAAAAAAATTGGTTTGGTTATATTTTATTTAATTTTCATATATTTTTAAAAAACATAAACAAAATGTAAAGCAGCACTTATGATTGCTTTTATTTATTTTGGACAAAAAAATACTAACTTTTACATTTATAATATAACTTCAATATTCATGATAGGTCAAAGAGTTGTATTCTCACTAGAACTTATAAATTTTAGGGATACAAAATTTTAAATAATATAATAATATTCAAGCACCAAAACTAAAACAAACATATTCAATTTTTTGTTTTGGTTTTAGGTTTTTTCAATTTGGTTTTTAGCAAATTGGTTCAGCTCGATACGATTCGGTTGTTCAAATTTCGAGTTCGCCACATCACTCCTAATTTGAAAGAGTTGTTAAAGGAAATAGGTGGGTCCTATATTTACAAATCCACTTTGTTAATTTCACTCAAAAAGAAAAAAAATATAAATTTTTTTCTGTTATCATTCATCCTGTTTTCACATTTTTCTCACCCTTTTCTCCATTCTCACCGGATTCTTTAACGTCCGCAAGATTTTGGCCATGGCAATTTATAACTAACAAATTTCGGCCGCGACAACTTTTAGGAGAACACGGTGGTGGTTGAAAAGGTAGAATAAATAAAAGGAGAGTAAGTGAAGTGCTCATTTGGGAGTGCAGCTATGTGCAAATTTAAATCAGCGAGTATTATTGCATCTTCAAAATACTTTATGTAATACAATTTTTTTTATAATAACTAACACATACTCGAAAAATGAAGTGCAACAGCAAAGCTAAAATGGAGAGAGGATGGGTACATAGCCTTAGAGAGCCTCTTTTGGTATCTCTTCAATATTTCATATTAAAAAAATAGTCATTTAGGTTTTGGTGTCCATAATTTTGTCATTCTTGAGTTAAAGATTCATAATTTTCGTTTCTTGAATTTTTTGCTCTAAAATGGATGATTATATTAGTTAGCAGATAAAAAACATTAATCAACACCATATTTGAGCCGGGCTTCATAAAATGCCGCTAATTCCTTTGTCTTCTTCATTCATTCATCTCATCCGCCTAAAAAAACCCAATTTCAACAAACCAAAAAGCCATAATTCAAGAACCCTAAAAAACATACAAAATATAAATATATTTACATATACACGGACTATTCCCCACCCCATCAGTTCCACTGTTATTATTATTATGATGTTGAACAATCAGTGTCTGAACTTTCGATTCCACTACAAAATCAATGTATAGTTCCATTTCCAGTTCGTTAAACAAATAATCAAAACGATCGGTGTCATAATCAGCGCCGTACTTATTAGGGTTAAGGATTAACAAAAGCCATGTCGTCGCCTCTGCTTCCTTTGAATCACTAGCGTCTCCGCAGGAGAAGTACCAATCCACCGCCGGGGCTACACCGTGGATGTCTAACTTAGCAACGGAGTCGTTGAAGAGGACGATCGGGAAGCGCTCGTGGCGGCGGGGGAAGGGGTTGGCAAAGTGTATGTCATGGTCCCAGGTGATGCAAAGGGCCACAATGTCAGCTTTGCAGGTGACAGCCACCGATGACTACTCGCAAACTTGGCGCATCGACGCTAGTAGAAAGTGATGGTGTGGTTGGTATTTTTTTTTTTGCCAAAGCTAATGAAGAAGATGGAGGAATTAAGGGTATTTTAAGAATTTTGGTACAAATTTGGTGTTGACCAAGGGGGCATTTGTCTTGCCCACTAAAGTCTGAAAAGTTAAAGTTTTCATATTTCAATAGTTTAAAAGTTGTTTGTTTGGCAAAACTTAACTTTTATCACTTAAAACTGAAAATTTTCTTCAAAAGTTTTAAGTGGCAAATTTGCTACTTAAAACTAAAATCTGAAAATTAACCACTTAAAAAACCTATTTTACCCTCTTCATCCTCCTCGTGTTCTTGTTATTCCCCTTCTTCCTCAAGCTGCACCGTCTTCCACAGTTCCGATATTCCCCTTTTTGCAGCACCATCTTCAATTCTTTCTCTCTATTAATGGTAAATGCCGTTGATATTGAAGTTGGGGATTTTGAAAGGAAAATTTATGAGATTTGCCCAGAAAAAAAAGTAAAAAAAAGGAATATATAAAACAAAACTAAAAATTTAAATTAGTTTAGAGAGATGTAGATGTTATTACCAGTATATGAAAGAGAGTATATAACAAGTTTGAGTCCCAATCCATTGATTTTGTAGCTTGAATCTCTATTTTTCTCCTGTGAAGTTTAGCTATGGGTGAGCATTTAATTGTGGGGAGCATTATTTCTCTCTCTACCCCTTTTTTTCTGGTACAGGGGTTTGAGGGAATTGGGGGTGTGCTTTTCTTTTATGTCTGTTTAAAAAAAGTAAAAAAAAATGTATTATTTTAAGAGTTTTATAGTTGTAGTGAAAATTATTGTTTGTAATTGATATTTTTCTAGTATTTTAACTCATAAAATTATCATAGTTGATTTAATGATTTGAAGATATGATTATTAATGCTTAATTAGTTTTATTTTGATTTAGAATCATGTGATCTAAATAAATTAATAAAGGTAAAATTGTCATATTAAAAAAAATCAGTTTTCGGACGTGTTATATTCAAACAAACAACTTTTTTTTTAGATACAGTTTTCAGAACTAAACAAACAATTTTTTCAGTTTTCAGTTGTATCAAACGCCACCTAACTTTTTATTCGCTGATTAACAGAATCATCCATTTTTGACCCAAAGCATAAAAAATGAAAATTGTGGACCCCTAACTCAATAATGACAAAATTATGGATCTCAAAACCAAAATGGCTGATAAAAAAGAACATATTGAACATCCACTTTTTCATACATTTATTAACAACCAATTAAATTATGACGCATGTTATAATAATAGCATGAATAGAGAGCATTGCTAGAGTTTCACACTCTCAGCTTCAAAAAATACAATGTATTTTTTAAGAAAATGTTATCTAAAATAAAGAACATCGTTGGAGATACTCTTATAGTATTTTACCCTTATTTTTTCATGGGAGCTATTTACAAGCCATTACACCCTGTAGATCATCCCAAATGGTTATGTATAATTTATATGTGAAAGCATATTACAAATAAATTTTACAAATCTTTGTTTTATGCTCCAATGGCTCGCTTATAAACTAATTTCTAAAACTTGAATAAACTAATTGTATAAAAAACATGGAATACATATAGTTATGCTTGGTTGGGGTTTTTAAATATTTAATTTTAAATTTACTTTTAGGTATATTTTTTTAAAAAAAAATTCAATTCGATTTGTATATGATACATATTTTTTCATTTTTATAAAAATTATAGTATTTGTTTTTAATCAGTTTCTTAAAATTTGTGTAAAATACAAAAGAAAAAAAATCTCTTGAATGAAGTTTTTAAAATTGGTCAATCAGCATGATTCTTTTAAAAAAAATATATTTTTAAAATTCCCAGCCAAACAATTCCATAATATTTAATTGTTTTATGATTTTTTTTTGCATATATAATCACAATGAATATTATTTTATATATCGTAAGGAGTTTATTTCAAATATATAAATTTAATTTTAGTCTGGTTTTCGGATTTAAACTAATAACATTTTAAAGAAGTTAAAAAGAGAGAAAAATAAAGTGAATGTGTAAAGTTGGTATGTATGATACAACTTTTTTTATACATTGATGAGTTAACGAGAGTATATACACAATTATTAGAGTACTAAACTTTTTACACCATTGCGGTAAATTTGATACAAAACTTAAATAAGAAATTATTTGCAAAATTATTGGAAGTGCTAGCTATTACGTGTAAATTATACACAAGATAGGGGTAAGCATGTGGTTGAATAATTAAAGAAAGGTACGTGTGAGGGTTTTCTTTGTGTAGATGAGGATATGACATCTCCTCATACTTTCTTTTATTGCAAACAAAGAAAACTATATATATGTGTGTGTGTGTGTGTGGAAAGTTGACAATCGTCTCTCCATTTTGATCGCCTTTTCTATCTTCTTAATTAATTCTTCTGAATTTGGGAGGGGCCTAGGCTATGATCTAGCTAGATTGAAATTTTATAGTATACACTTTCACAAAACTTCTCACGTAAACAAAATCCTTTTTCGCTATTTATATTAAACACAATCTTAGTATATATCTACTAGCACTAGTATATTATAATCAATTAAAATATGCACAATAACAATTGCTGCGATGAACCAAATACAACGTACTTGCAAACAAATGTTATAAAAAGTTTCATAAAACATTATTTTAATATAAACAGTATATGGCTAGATCCAGTTGTTGACGAACCAACCCCAAGATGAACAAAAATAATTTACAATTTATTACATATATACATATATATATATATGCAGTGGTACATAAATAAATTCGATTGAAGTTTGAACTGTGAAGGAAGGAAAGAAAATTGGTGTATTTTGAACTTAAAAACTTTCCCTTACTAAAATCAACTTTTTACCATCCTCCCAGTTCAATCCACAATTAAAAATAAATTGAGTAAACCACCCATATGTCTAGAGTTTCAAAACTTTTTTGAATTTAAATTTTTCCTTAACACCTAAATCATATACTTTGTTTCATTTTGTCACTTTTAGTCATTTTGATCGTTAATGTAAAACGATTATAAATGCATCACAATTGATTTTTTTTGGGGTATTGAATGCATCACATTTGACAACGTTTACATTATTTTGGTCAAGCTATTAGAGAAATAACATCCAGTATAAAGATAAAAAAAATGGAGACACTCAAAGTAGACAAAATAAAACTTATTGGTCTCTTTTGCTTGGGTTATTAACACTTGTGACCCTTAAAGTTTATACTTTTTCCCATGGTCGTCTTAGAACTTTTTTTTTCGGCATAAACATACCCGAAGTTTCAGCCTCGTCCTACTGAAGTCCAAAACTGGATGTCCCGTTTAAAAACTCGATGGAACAAGCATCTGTAGCCCACGTGATGGTATTTTGAGGGGTAATATCGGTATTCTAAGTTAAATACCCATATTTTCAAAGTTTAAGGGTTGATGCCTACCCATTCTTATGTTCTTACAGTACTTCCGAAAGAGAGAAAGGAAGGCGGGAAACTGAGTTGAGTGGAGGTCCAACCAAAGTAAAGGTGGTTGATTGAAAATTTAGGGCTTTTTCGTATTGAGGGTTGAAGATGAGTTGGGCAATTAGGGAAAAACAATACGAGGACACGGGGACACTAATTTATTGTAAGTGTAGTAGTGTCTTTTCCTTCTTGGATATAGTGTAATGGTCCCAATATGTCTATATATATAATGTGTTATTGTATATATGTTATGCATGTGTATGCTTGTCATTTATGTGTTTAGAATCAATAAAGATTCCGCTTTTAAGATTTGGTGGTCCCGATGTGTTGATATATATATAATAATGTGATATATATATATATGATAGTGCACTGTGTATATATATATATAATTTTTCAACATGGTCATAATATTTACTGCAAGTTGTATTAAAATATTTAAGACTTTTTCTTTTTTTTTTTTATCCAGTAGTGCATTTAATATATGTATTTATATAATATAATATTTTTTTATGTATATATATGTATGTGCAGGTCCAATTAATGATTTATTCACCGTTAAATTGCACCATGGTGGTGACTGGTGAGTTTGGGTATGAGGGGTTGAAGTATGTATACGTGGGCGGCCAATCTACATTTATTGACTATTATGAGTTTGATATAATGTCTTTAGTATAATTAAGTAGTATGGCAGTAGAGTTGGGATACCGTGGTCATTTTAGGTTGCTCTTTAGTGGTGAATTGCGAGGCTATTTTAGGCTTATTGAAAATAATAGGGATGTGTTGTAAATGTTTAATTATACGAATAGGGATTTAGAGGTTAATTTATACATGGACCTTATCCCTCCATTGCAAAGTATTCCAACACCTATAAAGAACCAACTACGACCAAAACCATAACCAACACCAACACCACCACCACAACCACAACCACAACCAACACCACCAAAACCACAACCAATACCACCAACACCACCTCAAGCAAATGAACCTCAACCAACTCCACCACAACCAAAAGAACCACAACCTATAGTTTGGGATAGTGATAAATCATCTGATTGTGAAAGTACGTATGATCCAGAATATGATTATGATAATGATGATGAATTATTTTACAATAGCATAGATTTAGATGCAGAATACACTGGGGTTGGGGACCAATATGAGGCAATTAGTGGAGATACTACTGAGGGTGGTGTTGTTGAGTCGGATGATGATAGAGGTGAATTTGAGGAGCTTCATAGTCTAAATGGGTAAGATGATGATAATCTTATACCTAGCTTCCCAGAATATAACTCTAGCACTGGAATGGCTAACAATGAATTGAAGTTATGTATGATTTTTAGTGACCACAAATAATTGAAGTAAGTAGTGATATATTATAATATTAAACTTGGGAAATAAGTTAAGTTCCCAAAAAATGAGGCTACTAGGGTGAAAATCGTGTGTTGTAGGGATGGGTGTCCTTGGCATTTGTATGCTTAAAAAATGCAACATTCCCCTTCTTTACAAGTTAAAACCTTTCACGATGAACACAAGAGTCAAAGGCAGTTTAGAAACAAGAATGTTAATTCCACATGGCCTACACAATATTATTTGAAAAGTTTTAGGTCAAATCCCAAGTAACCACTATCTTCTTTTAGAGATACAATCATGAGGGACCATGTTGTCAAAGTCTCTAGGTCCCAATCATATAGAACTAGGGAGAAAGCTATGAAACTGATTGAGGGGACATACAAAGAACAATATGGCAAGTTATGGGGTTATATAGATGAACTGAGGAGAACCAATACATGGTCAACTGTCATTATGAAACTTTAATAGGGGGCAGTAAAGCAAGGAGAGCCAATGTTTTAAAGATTTTATGTGTGTCTAACAACACTTAAAGAGGGCTTTAAAGCAGGCTATAGGAAGTTTATAGGTGTTGATGGTTGCTTCCTAAAAGGCCCACATGGTGGATAACTGCTCACAACTGCGGGGGTTGATGCAAACAACTGCATTTTTCCTGTGGCATATGCAGTGGTTGATGGCGAAACCAAGAGTTATTGGACTTGGTTTTTGAAAATTTTAACTGAAGATTTAGGAATAATGAATCAAAAAGAATGAACCATAATCTCTGACAAACAAAAGGGCTTGGTTCCTGTCTCTTTTGAAATTTTTCCTAGAAGTGAGCATAGATTTTGTGTGATGCACTTGCATGCAAATTTTAAGACTGATGCTATACTGGGAAGGTGTATAAGGAAATGTTATGGAATGCTTCAATGTCCAGTAATGTGCCTCATTTTCACTAATGCAATGAAGAAGATGAAGGATTATAATTTGTCTGCATTTGAGTAGTTTAAAGACAAGCCACCATGCCATTGGTCAAGGTTTCATTTTTAAACAGTGTCCAAATGTGATATGCTGTTGAATAACATTTGTGAGAATTTTAATAAATGTATATTTGATGCTAGAGATAAACCAATTCCAGGGTTGCTTGAGAAGATTATGGTGTATTTGATGGTGAAGATGGAACAAAATAAGGATAGAGTTAACAAATTGGAAGGGAAAGTGTGTCCAAAGATTATAAAATTGCTTGACAAGTACAAGCTTGAAGCTGCTAATTGTATTCCAACATGGTCAGGTGCAGGGAAGTATGAGATTAGTTGTATCCATGGCGACAAGTATATTGTGGATTTGGACACTAAAACTTGCTCTTGTGGAAAATGGGAGCTGAATGGGATACCACGCCCACATGCAATTTCAGCCTTGGCGTTTAATGAAGTTGAACCATAAGATTTGGTTCATGAATCCTACCATGTTGAAACTTTCAAGATGATTTACACTCCGATAGTGAATCAATTGAATGGCCCAAATATGTGACCTGATTCCCAGCACCCTCAAGCTCTACCACCAATAGTAACACCAACTCCTAGTAGGAAGAAGAAGAACAGGATCAAGAAGCCACACGAAACAGACAGGAGCCAAGGCAAGTTAGGGAAGAAGCACCATCAGTCACTGAGGTGTGGGAACTGTGGTACTTTTGGCCGCAACAAAAGAAGTTGCAAAACATATACTATAATTTTTTTAGTGCATTTGAGGTTTATTTCAATTATTATTTTCTTTTGTAATGTTGCAAAATAAAACAATCACTGAGGCCTATTTTTTTTAGGTGAATAATTAGCAAAATGAACCACCTCCTGTGCCACTTGGTTCACAACCAACAGAAGGAGGAGATGAACCACAGCCTGTGAGCATGGAAGGACAATCAACCCAAGTACCATCCATGTCCCAGCCAAAAAAAGGGAAAAAGGCAAGTGCAATACCAAGACCAGGAAGTGGGAAGAAAGCAAAAGCTGCACCAAGTCAAGCAGCATAAATGTATTTTGTGAATTGTTTTTGTAAATGGTTTTCTTACTGTTTTTTGTTAATGAGTATGTGCATGGTTTTGTAACTGGGTAGTGAATGGTTCTTTAAGTAGTTATGTGACTTTTTTGGTAATGATTTTATGAATGCTTGCTTTGTCTAGTAATTTTTATTCTAGTGGGGTATTGTAAGTAGATATAGAAACAAGCAATTGCTTACTTTGTCCCTTTGTGGATTTTACCTTTTTGTAATGAGACATGGTTTATTAATGAAAGTTGGTCTCATTTTTATATTTGTTCCATTCTTTATTACTTTCTCTTTTATATAAAGTATGTTATTTACTTTAACAACAACAAAACATAGTAATGCTCATAAGGAAAGGAAACAAACAGAGTACTTCTTCATTACTTGCCAAAAAAAGTACATTACAATCTCCATCAATTGGTTGTAAAAAGATTATAAACACCATGCCCATATTACACTTACACTTAATTGACTTTTTTTCACAGAACAGAGGATATAAAAAAAAATCACCTAACAATGTACTTCATCTAATTACCTTGTCCATTAGAAAGGAAATAACAAGTACAAATATTATCAACCATGACAAAATCAACTTAATACACCACAAATTCTCCCTTGACTTGTAGGTATTCACCCTATTTTCTTCATCGCTAATTCTCCTCAGTAAATCAGGAATAATTGCCCTTGATCGTTCACAAATTGGAGGGTTAAACCAAGCAAATAACCCACACATGTTGTGCTGCATTTTACAAGCATAAAATAAAGGAGTTTTAGAAACATCCATAAAAGAGAGGAGTTTTAGAAGAATGCTAAAAATATAAGGGAATAAAGCCCTAATTTCTGTTAGGATGTACATATTTACTTCGTTATTTTCCGCAAGTTAAAAACCTTTTTCCTGGATTTAAATCTGTCCATGAAGTGATCATTTTTGCTCTCTTGAAACAATGGCACATTTCAGATTCCATTATTCTTGCTCATCTCTTCTCTCCGGTTTCAATGGCGGAGAAAGTGAAAAACTGAAGTAGACAGCAATTATGGCCTACCTTTATGGATATTCAACTTAGAATACCGATATTACCCCTCAAAATACCATCACGTGGGCTGCAGATGCTTATTCCATCGAGTTTTTAAACGGGACATCCAGTTTTGGACTTCAATGAAATGCGGCTAAAACTTCAGGTATGTTTATGCTGGAAAAAAAAGTTCCAGGACGACTGTGGGAAAAAATGTAAACTTTAAGGGTCAAAAGTGTTGATAACCCTTTTTGCTTTCTCTTACACTGTTTTCTCTTGTGCTTTATCACATAATGAAATGTTATGTTATTATTTGAACAAAAATATTTTTTAAAATTATTATACACATTGCACACAGTTCCAAGGTTTAAAAAGGAGATAGGCACATTGAAATACATAAAATAATATTTATGTTTAATAGTGCAATTTCAAAATTTTGTTCATATTTCAAGAGGCATATGAACAATTTACTCAAATAAATCATGATTAGTCATATTATTAAAACAATATTTTTTTGGCAAAACATAATATTATTTAAAATTGTATATTACTTTCCTAATATTATTAATTACTTTGTCAATAATGCAATTATAAATTACCATAAATTCAAATTAATTAGAAACATATTTTTTCTCTAATTTAGATATAATAAAAACACAACAAGAGATAATTAACATGACATATCTCATATTTCATTTCGACATGAATTCTTGACCCAAATGCATCATTCATTTCATTCCTAAAATTGTTGCTTTTCGATCCAAATTAATTAATGGAGAAGTTAATTTTCAAGATAATACTCGCCCAGTCCAAGAAAGGGTACCTATTGGATATGCTTTAATCCTTACTAATAACTTAAAAATGAGGTTCAAACTAATTTTTTTTTAATAAAAATATAATAATGGCGATCAAATCTATTAGAATTGGATAATGTTTATTTAATCGAAAGATTATGTTTTAACATTCACACACACACACACATATATGTAGAGAGAGATAATAAAAAAAATTAATTACTATTTTTAGTATAGCTAAACATGTATTTACAAATCTCATAATTAGGGATTAATTTTTATAATTTATAATATAAACCAAACTAATCAAAGAGAATATGTAAATAATTTTGTTTATTTGTTAGAACATCCATACTGAATACTTTAAAATTTAGGGTAAATTTAGCCATTACTTTCTAAATTTCAAAACCTGCACACAGCGGAAATGGTAATTTTTTTACTTATACAAACGTCTCACATTCGTATGAGCTTTTTTTAAAAAAAAAATCTAAAAATTAATGCCATACGATTGAAGAACAATTGCATTAATTGTTTTGGCATTTTTTTAAGGTTTGTGACTCATAATACAAAAAAAAAGAAAGAAATAGAGAATAGTAAATTTATTCGTTCTCTACACATATGAGTTGAAAAGAAATAGATAATATAATCAACCAATTCTCATACGAATGAGCCAAATTCGTATGAGTTTAAAAAATATATATATAATTAAGAAATTCGCATACGAATGAGCCAAATTTGTATTTTTTTTTAGTTTGATACGAATCTGGTACATTCGTATGCCTTATACAATCGATCCATATTTGTATAGGATAAAATTTAAGAGAATAGTAAATTTAGTCGTTCTCTACCCTACAAGTCAAATTTTGTCCATTTAAATTCTTTCGCTGCGGAGAGGGGTAGGGTTAATTTATCTATTTACCCTATCCGATGGAGATGTTCTTATAGAATTAATGTTATAATACATATATATATATATTTTATATAATTTATTTGTTTTATCCGTTATATACACATATGTTGTGTTTGGCGGGCCGGATAATGAGGTAGAATATGATAGGATAAATGCCGAATAGAATAAAGGCCGGATATGATAAGAGTCGAAATTAATCGAATATAAATTATGTGGGATATGATAGCAAATGAATCAGTCAGTTAAGGATTAAGCAGGATCGGACATGATAAGAATTAGTTGGATAAAGATTTAATAAACTTTGCATTTGATGGAGTTTCGGATTACAAGTTCAGATATTATATAATACAACTTGATTTTCTGTTAAAAATATATGCAATTTTAATTGTTGTGCACAATTTTTTTTAACTAATGCGATTTTTCTATTTATAAATAAGTTTCGTAAAAAATTATTTCGAGAAAAAAGTTCTATATCACGTACAATATTTACGAACTAGGCATTAAGTACAATTTCAAATTCTAATGTTACATTTTTTTCTAAAATTAAAGTTTCTTATAAATATCTTCATTTAATAAAAATAAATAAATAAATATGCCATATTATAAAAGAAATGAATTTTATTAGTTGAGTTACTGTGATTTTGGGTGCTTGAAAATTTTTATTAATAAATTTGATTATCTAAAAGGTGTTAAAAATATATTAAAAATTATTTTTTATATTCATTTTGTTATCCGACATTCATGGATAAAATAATACCACATATATGGAATGGTATATATTTATCCGCTTCTAAAAGGATTAAATGATAATTAATCCCGAATGTAATCTAGTCCCGTGTCGCGCTAAAAGTGGGATAGGATTAAGATATCCTATCTACCATTACGCCAAATACGTGACATAATTTATTTATCATATATTTTTTGAACAACAAATACTGAATATAATTAATTAATTCTATCTTATTTTTAATTTCGCGTGATAAATACACCCATAAAATATGCTACGGAGGCTTAAGTATTATATAAAACGAAAGGAAACTAAAATCTCACCGTCGATTTTACTTTTACGTTACGGAATTTCCACCCGTTCAACCACCACCTCATCCCGCTTCAAATTTCAAAATCAAAATCCCCTCAACCAAACCCTAAAAATTTTCAAACCCCTCAATTCTTTCTTTTATATTCCTCCTACCCCACTCACTCGCTCGCCCACTTCTCTCTCTCTCTCTAGCTTTCAGAACCAAATCTGCTTTATTCATCTCTCTTCAAAGAAAACCCTAAAAAAAAAAAAACCCTACCATAACCAAAAATGCGAGAAATCCTTCATATCCAAGGAGGCCAATGCGGCAACCAAATCGGGGCCAAGTTCTGGGAAGTAGTCTGTGCCGAACACGGCATAGATTCCACCGGACGCTACATGGGAGACTCGGATCTTCAACTTGAACGAATTAATGTCTACTACAACGAAGCAAGCTGTGGCAGATATGTACCTAGAGCTGTACTCATGGATCTTGAGCCTGGAACTATGGATAGTCTCAGATCCGGGCCTTATGGCCAGATTTTCCGACCCGATAACTTCGTTTTCGGCCAGTCTGGGGCCGGGAATAATTGGGCTAAAGGCCATTATACCGAGGGTGCTGAGTTGATTGATTCTGTGCTTGATGTTGTCAGGAAGGAAGCGGAGAATTGCGACTGTCTGCAGGGTTTGTTAATTTCTCTCCCTCTCTCTCTTTGGCATTTTATCCAACAGTATGCGTGCATTTGTTTATGCTGGTTTTGTTACCGGATCCATATACACATCAAATTTGTTTGTTTTTGTTTCTGGAATTTGGATCTATCTTAGACATATACACAAACACCACATACATAGATCTTGTTACGTTTTTGTCACTTTTATCTCTCTTTGGCATCTTAACGAACTGTTCGTGTGCGTATAAGTTATGCTTGTTTTGTTACTGGATCTCTTTGTGAGATATACACTTAGCATATATAGGCACAAATTACGATGCTTTTGTTTCTGGATCTCTTTTAGACATGTACAGAAAGAGTATACACTTCGACCTTGTTACTTATTTTCCCAGATTTGTTGCTTAGTCGTGTCGTATCGTATATTATTATTATTATTATTATACACTAACGTAATGAACAAATACCATTTATACACAGTCATGTGCACTTTCTTCTTGAATCTCTCTCACACACACATTATACTCACATTCATACACTATATCCATTACACAGTTTATATGTTGCCTTTGGTTTTATTAGATCTCTATGTGTGCGTATATATAATATATAAATAAATAAATAAATATAAATATATATTATATTATATACATTATGCATATGCACAGGGGGGTTCAAGTGCGGATTACTGTTCACTGACCATCTGTACGGACTTGGTCCGTTTGGCACGCTTCCCGATGGAATTTTTTGATGAAATTTTCTGGGGATGTTCTTCATCATGTGTAGAACATCTCCACCAAATTTCATCAAAAAATTCAATCGGGAATTTTTTGATGTGCACTTTCCGGTTGAATTTTTTGATGAAATTTGGTGGAGATGTTCTACACACGATGAAGAACATTCCCAATAAAATTTCATCAAAAAATTCCATCGGGAAGCATGCCAAACGGACCAATCCGTACGGATGGTCCGTGAACAGTAATCCGCACTTGAACCCCCTGATGCATATATATATATATATATATTATATTATATTATATATTTATATATATTATATTATACATTATGCATATACACAAACAGTATATATATACACATGTAATTGTGTTAGCTGTGATCCCTGATCTCTATCTCTTAGATGAATGTATTAACATGCTGTTCTGTTGACTAGTTAATGTCTGTGTTGGTCTTTCTCAGGTTTTCAGGTGTGCCATTCTCTAGGAGGAGGAACAGGGTCTGGAATGGGTACCCTATTGATTTCAAAAATCAGAGAGGAATACCCAGACCGGATGATGCTCACTTTCTCTGTGTTCCCCTCTCCTAAGGTTTCAGATACTGTTGTTGAGCCTTACAATGCTACCTTGTCTGTTCATCAATTGGTTGAAAATGCTGATGAGTGTATGGTTCTTGACAATGAGGCTCTCTATGACATCTGTTTCCGTACCCTAAAGCTCACAACTCCAAGTTGTAAGATCTTCAATTTGAGTTTTTTAATCCTTTTTCAATATGGTTTTCTAGAGTTACTACTAGGGTTATTTGTAGACAATCACGCATGAATGTGTGAGCAGGATATGAAGGGTGTGTTTAATATAAAGCAGGTTGTTAAAATTAAGTTGGAAAAAGGGATTGGTGAATTGGTGAGATGTTCTATTATTTGTATTGTTTTTCTATGGAATTTGATTTTTTGGGTGATGGGTAAGAAAAAATTTCCGTGAAAAAGTGGAAAAGATTGGAAATCTTGTCACCAAGTTGCACATTTCTTTTTCCAACTTCTCACAAATTTAATAGTGTTTATAATCTTTTTCCAACTTTTTTATAAAACAGACCCCAACACACTGAATTATCTTCTAACAATGGTCTAGGGCCGACTAGTTTTGAGCCATGATCTGTTAGCCATTTTATACAAATGGGTGATGCAAACAGTGCTTAAGTCAATGCATGAACCCGTAGGTATAATAGTGTATATATATCTTTTGATTTGTATTAATTACTGGGTAAATTTCTTGAACAGTTGGTGACCTTAACCACTTGATTTCTGCAACAATGTCGGGTGTCACTTGCTGTTTACGTTTTCCTGGTCAGTTAAACTCAGACCTCCGAAAGCTAGCCGTGAACCTCATCCCCTTCCCTCGTCTCCATTTCTTCATGGTGGGTTTTGCACCGCTCACATCCCGCGGGTCTCAGCAGTACCGAGCCTTGAGTGTACCTGAGCTTACCCAACAAATGTGGGATTCAAAGAACATGATGTGTGCAGCTGACCCTCGCCATGGCCGGTACTTAACGGCCTCAGCTATGTTCAGAGGCAAAATGAGCACAAAGGAAGTAGATGAACAAATGATCAATGTTCAAAACAAGAACTCTTCCTACTTTGTCGAATGGATCCCAAATAACGTCAAATCGACTGTTTGTGATATCCCACCAACAGGTTTGAAAATGGCGTCCACTTTTATTGGGAACTCAACATCGATCCAAGAAATGTTTAGGCGGGTGAGTGAGCAATTCACAGCCATGTTTAGGAGGAAGGCTTTCTTGCATTGGTATACAGGTGAAGGAATGGATGAGATGGAGTTTACTGAAGCTGAGAGTAATATGAATGATTTGGTGTCGGAGTATCAGCAGTACCAAGATGCCACAGCTGACGAGGAAGGAGAGTATTATGAGGATGAAGAGGAAGAAGAAGAAGAAGCTTGAAATTTGATAGGTTAAAAATGTTTTGGAGTTTGTTGGTTTTTAATGTGCTACAACTTTGTGTTGAGTAAGGGAATGGGTATAGCCGTAGGCCATATTCTGTGTGTTTTTGTTAAATTTCTATAAGACTCCAGATGTTTGTATTGAAAAATTTGCCTTGATCTTCTTCTTGTTTTACCTTAATTCCAGTGTTTCTGATTGAAATTTTCTATAAGCTGTTTTGCTTGTTCGGTGCTTTAAATTGAGGTCTAGCAGCAGTCTTATGTGTAGCCGGTAATTTGTGTAGAGTGTAGACAATGGGGTGATCACTTGATGAAACATGCCGTAATAACTGATAATGATTTGCCTGAGACTAGGATCCATGGTGTATAAGAAAGAAGTAGAATGCGCTATGATGGATCTGAATTTTGTTGGTTTTGAGTGATTGGGTTGTTCCGGTGGTGAAGGAGCTTTACTTGAATCTCACTAACTACAACCTTTAACCCTCTCTTGTGATAGTGTAGTAGTTAGTAGATTTGCTATTGCTAGAAAGGAAGAGAGTCAGGCCTGGCCTGGCCTGGTGTCACGGGGCGTCCTTTGATGGCACAAAGGAGGCCGCGTGAACGACCGGGCTAACCGATAGCACGGTTGAATGTGATCGAATTTTATTAACAATCAGCGAACAACATGCAACAACAGTAATTTGAAAGAGAGCGTGAGCGCAAATTGAGATTACTTCATTGCAAGAAAATTAGATTACATGGAAAGCTATTACAATTCGAAAGAAAGTAAGAGCTTGAAAGCAAGTGCTAAACAACGTGCACTGGTAGGCAACTCGGGTGTGAGGCAGATAGTCTTATCCCCACATATAACCACTTAATGAAAATACCAGAGTGGTAGCAGTGCACGTTGGGTCTTACAAGTTACAAGAAAACTATTACAAAGGAAATGAAATGCAATTACAAGGAAAATTCCTAAATCTAGTTACATGGAAACAACAATATTTACATAAGGGAAACCTAAACAGAATAATAAAACTAGATGCTGTGCTGCGCTCGGGCGCGTGCACGGTGCTGATGAAGCGCAATCGATCATTGCCTGTTGGGCCGTGCTGCGCTCGGGCGCAAGCACGGTGCTGATGAAGTGTTGTCGGTGTCGGTCACGAGTGCTGTTGGAAGGCACCCCGTGACATCCTCCCCCACCAGAGCTGTTGACGCCCTCGGCAACTGGTTGAGGTATGCTGTGATCCGGTCCTGGAAGGCCGTTAGGTCTGATGCTCTTTCCCAAGTGTTCTCTTCTGGGTCTCTTCCTGCCCATTTGACAAGGAACTCTTGGTGTTGTTTGCGAGAAGCTGTGACAACTCGATCAGCCAGGATGGCTTCCACTGACTGCTTCCCCTCTGCTCTCTGCTTTAGCCCTGGACGACTAGACTCTCCTCGGGATGGATCGGTTGTGTCAGCAAAATATGGTTTCAGCATGCTGACATGAAATACTGGGTGAACCTTCAGCCAGCTAGGGGGTTCAATCCGATAAGCCACTTTCCCGATTTTCTTCACAATTCGAAGCGGCCCCTCATATTTTTGCAGAAGGCGTGGGTCTCGACCCCTCAAGAACTTCCTATCTTGTGGAAGGAGCTTCACCATTACGAGATCTCCTACTTCGAACTCTAACGGTCGCCTTTTTTGATCTGCATACTTCTTCATTCGATGGGAGGCCTTCTCTAGGTGCGAACGAGCCAACTTAATATTCTGCTTCCATTCTTCAGAGAAGTTGCGGGCTCTAGGGGATTTCGACGTTGGCATCGAGTTGGCGGTGTGAGGAAGGATTGGCTGTTGTCCCATCACTATTTCGAAGGCACTCTTGCCTGTCCCGGAGTTCTTCTGGGCATTGAAGCACAATTGAGCCACATCCAATAATTTAACCCAATTTCGTTGAGTTGCACTGGCAAAGTGGCGTAGATATTCCTCAAGCATTGCATTGTATCTTTCAGTTTGTCCATCGGACTGAGGATGGTAGCTGGAACTCATACACAACTTGGAGCCGAGAACCTTGAAGAGTTCCTTCCAAAAATTTCCCGTGAATCGTGAGTCCCTATCACTGACAATGCTTCGAGGGATCCCCCAATATTTAACCACATACTTGAAGAATAATTGTGCAGTCTCCTCACCAGACGTGTTCTTCGGAACCGCAATGAAGGTGGCATATTTCGAGAACCGATCAATGACCACGAGGATGGTTGTCAAGTCCCCCACTTTGGGTAGGCCTGATATAAAATCAAGTGAAATGCTCTCCCATGGTCGTTCCGGGATGGGTAGAGGTTCCAATAACCCTGCTGGTTGTCTTCGTTCGATCTTATCCTGTTGACAGATGAGGCAAGTTCTAACATAGCTCTCGACATCATCTTCCATTTGGGGCCAGTAGTAACCTTGCTTGAGGAGAGCCAGCGTTCTTTCTTGACCAGGATGTCCTGCCCATAAGGTATCATGACACTCTCGGATTAGAGTACGCCTCAATTCCCCTACTCGAGGGACAAACACTCGATTTCCCTTTGTCAACACGAACCCGTCGTCCAACCAAAACTGTCGCGTTCTCCCCTTCTCGATCATCTTCAATAGTTGAGCGGAAACTGGATCTTGCGGTAGCGCATTTTTGATTTTTCCTCGAATTTCAGTTGATACTTGACTATCGATTCGAAGAATGGCATTAAGGAACGCATTCGCCTGTTGGTTGAACTCAACTATACGGCTCAACGCATCCGCCACTTGATTGGTCGAGCCTGCTTTATACTCCATCCAGAAGTTGAATTCCGCTAGCAACTCCTGCCACCTCGCTTGTTTAGAGCTCAATTTCGGTTGACTAAGGAAGTGACTAACTGCGGTGTTATCTGTTTTCACTAAAAATCGAGAACCGAGAAGGTAATGCCTCCATAACCTTAGACAATGAACCACCGCAAGCAACTCTTTCTCGTGGGCAGAGTACCTCTTCTCCGTGTCATTGAGCTTTCGACTCTCGTAAGCTACCGGGTGATCTTCCTGCATTAAGACTCCTCCTAGGGCTGCATCCGATGCATCGATATGCACTTCAAACGGCTTAGTCACATCTGGCAGCGCAAGAACGGGATCTTCGGACATGGCCCTCTTCAGAGCATCGAAGGCAGCTTGGCAACTCATCGTCCAATCCCAAACTTTCAACTTCTTCAAGAGTTCCGTTAGGGGCATTGCAATACTAGAGTAGTTCTTCACGAACTTCCTATAGTAATTGGCGAGTCCCAGAAAAGAACGGAGTTCGGACACATTCGTGGGCGCCCGCCACTCCTGTATGACTTTGACCTTAACCGGATCCATCTGCACCTTTCCCTGTTCGATGATGTGGCCTAAGAACTTGATACGTTTCTGCGCAAAGGAACATTTCGATAGTTTGAGATACAACTCATGCTTTCGAAGTCTTTCCAATACCCTCCTCAGGTGCTGTTCATGTTCCTCCATGCTTTCGCTAAAAACCACAATATCGTCGAGATAGACCACGACAAAATCATCCAAGTAATCCCTGAGAACTTGATTCATCAGAGTGCTGAAGGTGGCTGGAGCATTAGTGAGCCCAAATGGCATAACCAAAAATTCATAGGCTCCATATCTCGTGACACACGTGGTTTTTCCCTCGTCCCCTGCTGCAATACGAACTTGCCAATATCCGGATCTGAGATCAAGTTTTGTGAATATTTTTGCCCGGCTGAGTTGATCGAAGCAATCGGCCACTAGAGGGATGGGATAATTGTTCCTTATAGTCACCTTGTTAAGAGCTCGATAATCGACACACATTCTTAAAGAGCCGTCTTGTTTCTTCTGGAAGAGGACAGGAGCTCCATAAGGCGATTTGGCTGGTTGCACTAACCCCGCATCCAGTAGCTCCTTCAGCTGTTTTCGAAGTTCTGCTAGTTCGGGTTGAGACATTCGATATGCCGCACGAACTGGAGGTTTGGTACCTGGCAGAAGTTCAATTTGATGATCTATTTCTCTACGAGGAGGTAACTTCTTTGGAAGATTCTCGGGCATCACATCTTCAAATTCGGTTAACACTTGTCTAATGGATTTCGGCAATGGTCCCGATGTCTCTTGAATTTCATCCCATTTGAGCGCAGCCACAAAAGTGGGATTGTCGTGCTTGATGCCCTTCTTCAATTGGATTGCCGATAAAAACTTCCCGCTGCTTGACGGGGTCATCACCGGGATAATGCATGGATTCTTGCCGAGCATCATGAGGCTATTTGTGCTGGGCATGACGCTAGCCTTAGTTTCTCTCAAAAACTCTAACCCCAAGATAACCTTGAAATCGTCCATTACCACAACAAAGAAATTAGTTCTCCATTCGTAAGGACCGACTTTTACTAGCACAAATTTCGCCATTCCGGCGACAGGTTGAGCGGCTGAGTTGATGGCCTTCACGCGACCCACTCCTTTTTCTAAGATAAGGCCTAACCGTTCAACTTCAGTGCTCGCCAGGTAGTTATGTGTCGCGTCTGTGTCCACCATGGCCTGAATCGGCTTCCCATTGATCTTGATATCCACATACATCAGACCATTTCTTTGAGGACTCTTCCCCACAACTGCTTTCCCTTTTGAGGATGGTTCCACCTTCCCTTCTTGTCGGGGATCTTCTTCAACCGTTACTGCGTTGCAAGAGTGAATGATCTGCCCCTGATAGGCACCCAATGATGCTCCATCATATTCCTCAGTTTATTCTTCAAACTCGGCGTGGTCATTTTGCTGAGTGTGATAAGATTGCCCCGAGGCAGCTGGGGCTTTCGGAAGCATGCCGCCACCCCTGGCGACGAGAGCACTTATGAGTTGTTTATCGGGGCAATTGGCCATGAAATGAGCACCGTGACACAAGTAGCACGTTCCGGGGCTGACGGGCTTTTTCCCATTATTGCCGGTTTGGGAGTTCCCTGTGAACTTGTTCCCATTCTTGTGATTATTTTGCTGGGTAAATGGCCTGGTGGGTGTGTTGCCTCTCCAATCAGGTCTGGCAGGAGAATTCGGTTTTCTCTCCCCCGCATTCTTCGTCTGCCCACTTCTTGGGACATTTGATTTAGGACCGGTGGTGTAATCTTGCAGGCTTTCGGCAGCTGATATGGCTTGAGTTAACGTCTTCACTTGCCTACGATTTAGCTCCGTTTTGGCCCACGGTTGTAACCCGATCATGAAGAAGAATAGTCTATCAGCATCATTCATATCGTGGATATCTAACATGATGGTGGTGAACGCATTGACGTACTCCTTGATGCTCCCTGAGTGCTTCGTTTGGAGGAGTTCTTGTCGTGCGTTGTGGGAGGTGTTTTCGGGAAGGAATCGATCACGCAACTCCTTTTTCAGATCCTCCCAAGTGCTAATCTCGCACTCCCCAGCTTGAACCTCATTGTACTTGTTCCGCCACCATAATTTGGCATCCCCGGACAAGTACATGGACGCAGAGGATATCTTCGTTTCCTCCTCGTCGACCTTTGTTGCACGAAAATATTGTTCCATGTCAAAAACGAAATTTTCTAATTCCCTAGCATCACGAACACCGGTGAATGCTTTGGGTTCCGGCACTTTTATCTTCGTGCGCTCCCCACCCCCAACTGGTGAGTTAGCGACCGCCATCGACAATATAGTCAATTTCTGGGCAAGTTGATCGATTTCAGTTCTCATCTCATCCATCATCTCCCCAAAGGGACCCCCTGGTGGGATTCCCTGAAGATTTTGGAGGCCTTCCTCCAAATCTTGTATGCGATCGATTAGTGCGGGTGAGCTACCCGATGCATCCCCTGCTGGGATAGTTTGAGTGCGTAACTCCAAACTTTGCACACGATCGAAAAGAGAGGGCGTTCCGCCCATTTTCTCCATTAGCGAGCCAACATTTCTCTCGAGGGCTTCGATTCTCTGGCTATTGGTTCCCATCGTAACGTAGTAAGATACACCAACTGGGTTTTACAAGGCAGCAATCGAAAACAATCCCTCTGATACCAACTGTCACGGGGCGTCCTTTGATGGCACAAAGGAGGCCGCCTGAACGACCGGGCTAACCGATAGCACGGTTGAATGTGATCGAATTTTATTAACAATCAGCGAACAACATGCAACAACAGTAATTTGAAAGAGAGCGTGAGCGCAAATTGAGATTACTTCATTGCAAGAAAATTAGATTACATGGAAAGCTATTACAATTCGAAAGAAAGTAAGAGCTTGAAAGCAAGTGCTAAACAACGTGCACTGGTAGGCAACTCGGGTGTGAGGCAGATAGTCTTATCCCCACATATAACCACTTAATGAAAATACCAGAGTGGTAGCAGTGCACGTTGGGTCTTACAAGTTACAAGAAAACTATTACAAAGGAAATGAAATGCAATTACAAGGAAAATTCCTAAATCTAGTTACATGGAAACAACAATATTTACATAAGGGAAACCTAAACAGAATAATAAAACTAGATGCTGTGCTGCGCTCGGGCGCGTGCACGGTGCTGATGAAGCGCAATCGATCATTGCCTGTTGGGCCGTGCTGCGCTCGGGCGCAAGCACGGTGCTGATGAAGTGTTGTCGATGTCGGTCACGAGTGTTGTTGGAAGGCACCCCGTGACACCTGGCCTGTCTTGCAATGCGGGTAGTATAAATAAATAGTGCGTGTTTGCGAAACAACTATTCATTCATGTTTTATATAAAGTAGGCGAGACGTTTTTGTGTTACGCTACGTCTACATCAAGTTATAATTATACTTGTTTGTAAGTAATAATAAAATAAAATTTATGAAAATATGTGGATGGGATATTTTTTTTGTAATTTGCGTAAGTTAGACGTCAAATATGATCCGTGACTAATTGATAAAAATGACAAATAGTATTTAAAACATGAGCATGGTGGCCCCCCCACCCCATGCTGTAGTGACATTTGTTAACGTTTTTATAAAATTTCTACCAAAATTTATTATCAGACTAAAACTATAATAATATATAAGCATATTGTATACGCGAGCCTAGCAGCTGCCGATTTTCAAGATCAAGATGGAAGGATAGTAATAAGAATGAACCCAAGAGGACAAAAGGGGCTGGTGTATTTAAAATGAATTCGATCTCTCTACTTCTAAATTTGGAATGAATCCAATTGAAAAATACTAAATAGATCAAACATGCACAAATATTGCATAAAGGTTGTTTATAGTGAGGGTTCGATTTTCACAAATGAAGTACTTAACCCTCGTAATTGTGATATTTCATTGTGTATATATATACATATACTATACAAAACCATTTTTTCACTCACAAAAAACTCATTCCGTTGCACCGGAAAAAGAAATAAAAGGGTGGTGTTATTTCCACTTCACAAGTGCTTGATATTACTCACTCTTGTTATCACTCCCACCCGCTCCATTTTACTCCATCACACTCCCACTACCTCCTTTTAACACTCCCACTTTAATACACAGATTAATGATTTATTATAACTAATCATTAATCATTCTCCTCCTCCCTCTTATTTTTTTCAACAATATAATCCAAATTCTTACTTTCTTCTATCAACGCAATCTAAATTCTTACGGTCATCCTTCATTGATGCAATTATAATTAATCATCAATCCTCCTTCTTCTTCTTCCTCTTCTTTTTCTCAACAACGGAATCTAAATTTTTACATTCATCTACCTTGATGCAACACAAATTAATTATAATTAATAATTAATTCTTTTTCTCTTGTAGAGAATGGTAAAGAAGAGTGAATTGATGGTTCATATTTATTTTATTTTCTTAACATACACAATAAATATATATCCAATAACAAGCAAAAACGAATCTGGACGCACAAAGAAGGTTCCCTCGGTTACGGCAAAACCGAATTTGTAGCCTATATTCGGTTTTTAGAGACCAAATTTGAACAATTGGGCAAACATATAGAAGTAGGATCATTCAGTTTTTGAGAACCGAGTAAGGTGTCTGTTATTTAATTCTTGAGGGCCGAATATAAGCTTATTACTCGGTACTTAGGGGTCGAGTAAGACATTGTTATTAACCATTATTTTCTATATCACTTAAATGTTATGCTCGATCTCCAGAAACCGAACATATGCTACAAATTCGGTTCCCTGTAGCCGAGGGAACCTTCTTCGTGTACCTAGTTGCGTTTTCTTCCTATTGCATAAATTTGAAAGAAAGAATTAGAAGAACACATTTTTGGAAGAATTTTTGCCATCTCCATCCTTAATAATGGTCTTAGGTATTGGAGTAAATTTTATTTATAGAGTAAAATAGTTAATTTTTATTCATATAAACTCAAAATTTGTTTATGACAACTTTTGTGTTATCAATTTTAAATTTGAATTTCAAATCTAAATATTAGTGTGCGTTTTGCTATGGTAGAAGAGAAGATATATAGATGTGGAAGAAGAAGAAGAAGAGCGGTTAATGTTAATGAGTGATTAGTTGGGTGGATACGATTAATTGAATGGGGGTGAAAATAGGAGTTTACCTTTCTTTTTTTAGTGGGAGTATAATCAAGTAGGTTTAGGGGTGAAAATAACACTACCCTCATAAAAAGGGAGAATGATGGGATGAGTCATACCAAAATTTAAATTCATTTCCCACAAAATGAATTTAAATTTGGACAAGAAGCAATGTGCCCAAAAGACTATTTTTAGAGAAATTAAAACAAATGAAAGGACATTTTATGGTTTACCTAAAATACCCTACAAATCTAAGAAAAAAAAATATTCCGTTCCAAATTAAAAGACTATTATTTTAGTTTTTTTCTTAGACATAATCAATATATAAAATCTCGTTATAATAAGCATGTTGTGTTCTTATCCGTTAATTATGTTAAAATTAGTATATTCTTGTAAAAATGTAAAAGTCAAACATAAATTCTTAATTTATAATAAACATTGAATTATACACATTTTGCTGTTGCTCATGCCGGTGAGATTGTCATAAATTTGGAGGTGATGGCTGATATAGTTGATGACTGATGAGGCCTAACTAACCATCGATCGGAAGAAGAGAGTTTAGCAAGGGTAAAATTGAGGATCCTTATGATAAACATACATTGTGTTGGCCTTTTTTTTCTTTTTCTGTTAGGATCAATTCCCTATCACTATACCAAAAGCTTAAGCTACACAAAGAGATGGATCACATCCACGGGGTACAAACAAGTGTTGTCCGCCCGTATCCATTCACAAACAGACAATCATTGGTTGTCCCAAAGCCAACTTCCAAAATTTTATTGTTTTTTCTTGGGGGGCGCTCTCTGTTCTAAAATACCATCCTCTGTACTAAGTAGGGCTATGTAAATACAAGTACATAAATCAATCAATCACACCTCATAATTGTTTTATTAGGAAAAGAAAGGGATAAAAAGGAAGGAAAACAAAATAGAACTCTGCCCAATCATTTCAAATTCAATTAGAAAAGGAAATCAAAAAAAGAAGGTTATTGCTTTCTTCGTAAAATCTTTTTAGCATTCTATTATTTTCTTCCCTCATAAAAGTCACAAGTAATGCTTTTCATATATAAATAATTATTCATGTTGTTTCCAAAAAAATTAAAAATAGATAAATATTCATGTTGAAACAAATAATAATTGGACTTTCAACTTTAGTCTTAATCAAATGGTTAGACCCTATAGAGTTGGCTTAGTAATTTACTAGATCCCCGTGAAAGACGTTCTATTTAGTGGGAGATCCCGTATTCGAATCCCTCCTATAGAGTTAGCCTAGTATGTTTGAATTCCTCCATGTGCAATTGTTCGTCTTAATCACTGAGACTCACCACTCCCACGTAAGAGCAAACAAGATGGTACAGTACTCTACCTATCTAGAGCATATACTACAAAATGCTTACTCACAGCACAGGCAGAAGATGAAACTAGAATTAACTCCAGACTATAACTACGAATATTTGTCTCATATTGACTCGGTGAAGTGAAACAATGCACTATACATACCAGTGGCAACTCCTGCTAGATGGACTATCAAACACTTCAAAAAAGCATTCAAAAACCATTTTTTATCCTTTCCACTTTTTTAGGATTCAAAAACATTCCTCTTATTATATAGATGTGGTCAACAATATTTCTTAATAAGATGGCTTTTGAGGAAAAGCAAAACTGTGAAGGTTTGAGTACAAAGTGAATAATATCTTACTGGGTTGGAGTTGTTGGACCAGGAGTTCTGTGTGCTCACTAATCCTTAAGATGTTTTTTGAACAAAAATAAAAACCAATATCTTAGTGAGCTGGAGCAGGACGTGACAATTCAGTAATGAAAATTCTCACACCAAACTCAGACAATAACCACAAAATTTAACAAGGAACATCTTTGGAATACATTTTGTTTGTAAAGCATCTCACTTTTCTTGACGCTTCAATTCTAACATCTGAACAAAGTCGAAGCCGATATGAGTACATTGAAATCCAATGATTTCACTTTATAGAAATTTCATATGCTCAATAACAACCAAAGTATCAAACCAAAAGATATCAATGAACAACACTTCAAGAAAATTAAACACAACACAGTAATTCAATGAACCAAAAAACAGTAATTTCAATTTCCAACTTTGAAGCTGTATCTCAATGATCATAACATATGAAAACCTTGTAGTAAACATGATTGATCATCGAATTACAGCAACAACATAATAAGAACCTTACAAAGCACAAATAGTGAAAAGAGAACCTAAATTTACAAACCACAGAAGGCATCTAAAAACTAAACCTCAACCCAAACAATTCTACATCTTACCATTTTCAGTGGCTTTATCCACAACTACATTGAACTTTTTGCGCTCAAATTCAACAGCTTGTGCCGCTAACTGTTCAGGCAAAATCGGACGCTTATTCCCAAAGACTTTCCACACAAATAATACAATAAACACACCTAAAGCTCCACATCCGGTAGCAAACATTAACGCTGATAAAACACTTAAAAGGCAATCACTTCTTTTATGAGAAGTAGGAGAAATCGTTTTCTCTGAAAATTCCTCTGGGTCCAACGGTTGAGAATGTAACCAGTGCGGTGCTTTCCTTAACTTAAAGCTCCATGAATATATAGTGCATTTTTGTGAAGAATTCCCATTTGACGAGCTTAATCCCACAAAAACTTGTTCCTCTTTCCACATTCTTGAGAAATCAACTGGATAGAATAATAAAGGGGCAACCGGCCTTTTATCGCCTAATCTACTCAACCTAACCTCTAATTGCTTAGAACCCGCTTCATAATCGATCCAAGCTTGCAATATCTCACCGCTATTCAACAACAAATTGATAGAAGAAACATTGCTCACTTTAACAGATATAGGGCTAATGAAGTCAATCCCAACATGATTACCATTCACATCACCAAGCTTCTCATCCATAAATGTATCAAATTCCACACCTAAAGCCTTAAATTTCTTCTCTCCAAACAACCCGAATGAACCAACATCAAACACATTCAGTGGAAACCCAATTGGAACCATAACAAAAGCCAAACCATCCCCATTTCCAGGGGAAATGGAAAAGGAGAAGTAAGTGGACAAGGAAACAATTTCCCTAGGATTTCCTTCAAGAAACTTGATGGGCTTTTTAAACATGACTCTCCCAGCACTATAAATTGATGGGCCTGTGATTTGTACTGAGGAACCACCATTAATGACCTTGGCATCCCCATACATAGCAAGATTTGACTCAATCTTTATATGTTTACCGAAATTCTTGAAATAGAATGAAGTGTTTGGGTCTGCAGTTAGGGTTTGGAAATAAAGAATCAAGAAACAGAGTGTTTTGAAGTACCTTGAGATGGAAAATGGAGCCATAGTGGATCTGGGTTTGAACTGAATCCTTGCTCTCTCTTTTTTCTCTTGTTCTTGATGATTTTCACTGGGCTTCTTTTTTCAGATGAACCCAGATAAACTATACATAACTATTATATGTAAATGTATTTCTAGGGTTTCGGATTGGAGGAAGAACCAGCGAAAAGCAGGGGAGAGGGTGGGGCGAGTAAGGAGGAGATTGGAGGTTGTGAAAATTAAATAGGTTTACTTGTTTCTGCAAAGCATTGATTCACTTTCTTTTCTTTCTCCGAGTGCTTGCTGACTGAGGGAATATCATTTTTGAGATTCTTTACAATAATGTCCTCTTTTTCTTCAGAATTTTCACTTTGAGGCCTATATTGTTGTCAATTTCCTTAAATGGATATCCAAACTTTTTAGTGAAAAATGTATAAAGTTTAACAAAATTAATAAAAATAGTCTTAGTGAGAATTGACATAAATTTGATTCCTTCATCAAACAAGGGAAAATGTAAATGTAAGATAGAAAGTGAATGTGTAAGAAGAAGAGAGTTGTTTATTTTCTTGAGTCTATTTTGTTTGATTGATCTGTCGAGACTTTCTTTCAAAAGTGAGATTACCACCAACTTTAAGAAGACGATCCTTCTTGTCTGAACAAGTAGCAAGAGAAGTGCAACGCATAAAGCAACTAGACATGTTCGAAAAGACAATATTATTCGAAATGTTTCATTTTTGAGTATTGAATTCTTATCATAACAAATCTTAAATTATATACAATATATACGATAATGTACATCTTTATAAAAGGTGTGACAACCTTAATGACATAATATCTAAAACTCAAATATTTTTAGTATGTTTTATTATAGATCTACAGTAGGTAAACTTGAGACGAAATAGATACCCCTTTAAGTGCTCTTTAATTATTGAGTAATGCTTCCAAGAAAATGATCAAACCAACAATCTGATTTAATTGAAGATCGGTTCTTTCTACCACGTGTGTTGACTATGACTTTTAAGGGTACTCGTGTTTGGCATATTTGCGTTTACCAGAGATATTTAGCATAATTTTATTTATGTTTACTCTTTCTATTAGATATAAGTTAACTTTAAAATTTATATTTCTGATAAAAATTACTCTTTAAGAGTTATTTCAAGAGTCATTTAGGACATGATAAATACCTAGGTACTCTTGACAGACATGTTATAAATAATGCATTGTGAATTTCTTAATTTAAATTTAATTGACTTACCTTTATTTTCAATAAATAAAGAAAAAAAACTTAACATAATACATTAATACATGCAAATTAGCTCAACAAATCTAAACGGTAGAAAAGAATATGTATATATGTGTGTATTAATTTTGTTTTTCAAACCATAAAATATTGATCAAATTTGTACGACACTTGATATTAAGGTTCGTTTTGCAAATACCATAAATTTAAGTGGCATAAGATGAAAAGGATTTAATTAATAATAGACCCCTGGTGAGCAATTTGTAAGCACACAAGCTAACACGCGCAGTGGGAGTTGTACACCACATTTAGTTCCGACTTCCGACAACAAAGAGATAAGTGTTGTGCACTGTGCCTACTTTAGCACCATCTTTTCAGTAAAAAACTAATGTGCGCATGCTTTTGTCACTCTTGCATTAGTAAATAAGTGAATAAAAAAAAAAAAAAAAATTAAAAAACAGACATCTAGATAAGTGGGCCCCTCTTTGGCACCGATGTCGACGATTCACTGCTAATATTTAACGAACCGCAGCCTTTTTGGCCCAAATTGCCTTTTTCTTTCTAGAGAAAGTTTATAAATTTGTTTTGACAAGTGGCATAGATTTGAGTGGTTCAATAATACATTATTAGATATACATGTTATCAAACAAAGTCAGTGGTTGTTTGTGTAACATAAAACAAACGCAGTGGTTCGATGGAGTAATTGGTGAAATAGGAGCTTTCGAACATGGCTTTTAACCAGGGCCGGCTCTAGGAATGTTGAGGCCCCAAGTAAAAATTAATATCGACAAAAATTGGGGTCCTATATCATTGCCTTTTCCTTCAACAAAACAATCTTAACACCGGTGGTACTAAACTTGAATTGAATAAAAGAAAAAAATGATACTAGAATGTGATGCATGTGTAATATTGTACCTAGTAACTGTAATTTTGTTATGTAGATTTTTAAAACAAAATAAGAAAATAGTTTGACAAAGTTCATTGCATATTGTAAATTGACCCCTTAATTTTTATTTTTTCATCCTAGTCGTACCCGTACCCACACCCGTTTTAGTCGTGTCCAACAAAATTTAATATTATTTATATTGGACACGCCACGTGGCGTGTCCCAGCCGTGTCCCACCCGTACCCATACCCGAACCGTGTCCAAATGGGTACCCAGAAAAAAATGAAGTACCTGTGCTTCACAACTTACTAACTATAGCGTCGCATGCTTCAAGAAAAGCATTATAGGGATGTGAATGGCGAGGTTGGGATATCTGATCGAGGAATACCTTCTCACTTTGTTAAAGCTGAGAGTCTCACTTTCTCCCGATCTCTATTTAATTTCAATGTATAATTTTCATTTTCTAAAGAGCTCTTGGACCTTTATTTTCTATAATTTGGTAGCCTTAAATATAAATGTTTACATATAAATCCTTGAAGTTTTTTTTTTGGTGCCCTATGCCAGAGAGGGGCCCTAGGCAAATGCCTAGGCTGCCTCCCCCTCTGGCCGGCTCTGCTTTTAACAAGTGTTTTCAAGATCCTATGGAGTAATTGGTGAAATAGGAGCTTTCGAACATGGCTTTTAACAAGGGTTTTCAAGATCCTATGAGGTTGGTTTAATGACATATTAAATTTTCGTGAGAGATGATTTATTTAATAGGAGATCTTATATTTAAATTTCTCTCAAGTGCAAATACTCGAGAAAAAAAGAAAAGAAAAAAAGAATGGGTTTCCATGCAAAATTGAAAATTTAAAGGTATATTTGCCAACACTTTTCTTTCTCCCGGCAATTTCTAAATAGATCTTTCATATTTTTCATATTCATTAATGTTTAATTGCAATGTGTTTTAGGAGTGAGTGATCTAAATTTCTGTTTCCTATGAAACATCTTTCAATAAATATTAAAGCGGTTGGAGGAAGGGAACAGGAGCAACACTAGAACTTGACCACCTAACGTGAATACTCATTTCTCCAATTATTTGGGCTGAAATCCAGATTTTTTTTTTAATTTCCTGTTGTACATGTAAGCTGTTTTTTTTTTATTACCTTAAATTAAAAAGTGATGCAGAGATTTGTTTGCAAGAAATAAATTAAATAATATGTTTCATTAGCATTGTAAATTTAAAGAATATAATTTATTTTTACATTATTTTTCACATTTGATGGAGATCATTTACAACCAAAATGGGGTGAAGTTAGTTTTTATCATTTCCAACCTTAACTACATAGGCACGCCACATTATGTTCCAAAAACTCTTTACATTGGAACCAATTTTCATACAAAAACTTGAAAAAATATGAAAAATGCACAATTGATCCGAGTGTATGGTGAAGAAAATGGTTGCCTAGAGCACCCAAAATTTTGAACTTTTTAGGAGTCCCAAATTTTTGTGTGCCTGTATATTTGTTGTGTTATTATATATTATTAAACTCAATATTTACAAAAAACAAAAAACAGAAGCGGCTAACTTAAGTAACAAAAACTTATATATATTAACCCTTTTAACACATGAAAAAACAAATCATCGAAATTTCACTTAAATGTTTAGTTAAGAAAATTTTAATTTTATATTTGTAACGTTAATGGTATCCATTTTTAAAGTTAGCCTTGGCCCCCCGAAACTTCCATACTGGTCGCAGAAAATTGTGTACTACAATTTTTATGATGTTTAATTACCTAAATTATGCAGTGAATTTCACCCAATCTCATGGTACAAACGTGAAGTTGATGCACATTTCAAGAAAAAGTTCAAATGGAATTCAAATAGAGAATAAATGCAACCACAACACATTAATCATATATTTTCCGTAAAATTGAATTTGCTTACTCAGCCTAATTGCTTAGAATTGAATTGAGGGTTTTTCTCCTTTCCTTCCAAATATTTTCCTTTCCACGTCTAAATAAGAAGAAACCATTTCCCTTCCTCTCTATAAAGAGTGGGTAGATAATATCTGAAAGAGGACAATATATTCACCTACAGCAACTAACTCAAGCATACAATTCATCAAGCATTTACTCTGCTTACAGAAGTGCCACAATTGCATGAATTGATTATTCATACGTACAAAAGCTCTGCCATATAATACTTTGTTTCCTGTGTTACATTTATCATATGCTCACATGTTAGCGTGGTACAATAGTTATACTTTATGTGAAAAAGAATTTGAATAGGACACAATATAGGGCGGACATTATTTCATGGAAAAGGTTTTCAAGGAAAATTTAAGCTAATCGGGAAAATTCAATTCCTTCAAGAATACACCCCAGCAAAAACTGACGATAATATGACATTTTCATGGAAAAGAAAGTGTGGTCAAATACTACTTGATTGAGTGTGTGGTTGTCCCACCGGTAAAGCACCCCACCTGAACCTAAAATTTTCAGATTTGAATCTCACCAGCTGCAAGCACAGCATTATATTCCTTCCTGTTGTAAACAGACCGACTTCTTTGTACAAAGACAATAGGATGGAAAGATAAGGCCCAACCAACGCCTTTAAGAAGAGGGGGGGGGGGGTATGCTTAAAAAAAGGAGAGAGAGAGAGTAGGTGGTCCAAATAATGGACACAGGATAACCGTGGTGTTAGCATGATTGGGACAATGCTTGGAAGGGGTTATGATACTCACATGATCATATTGATCTTTTCACCAACAAAATTCAGTCTATTCATGAGTTCTCTTCAATTTCAAGACTGCCAAATTCTTTTCTTTCCCTTTTTCAAATCAATCTCTCTCTCTCTCTCTCTAATTCATTATGTAACAGGCCTGTTTGGTTATGGGTTGTATCTGAAAGTAAATATAAATGTACTGCCAGACTTTTCTTTTCAGAAACGGATGTTCTTGAATAAATTTATAAAAAGAAAAGGCAGTATTCAAACAGGCCCGATGTATGTTTGATTACAAAGTCGGACAATGAATGAGAAAATATTTATGAGACGTTGGAAAAAGATATGCACAATTGGTTAGATGTTTTCTATCTTTACTTTTCATACCGCACAAAGAACTAGATTCCATGGAAGAACTGGAAAGTAATGGATAATCAAACCTAATTACTCATCTCATTTTCTAGCTTCTCATAAAAATTAGTCATTTAGTTGTTTCGTCAAATTTTTAACGAGTAACAACAACTTTGCAATCACATGGAGCCTATATTTCTAAATTATCATGACATAATAGCTTTACTTATTTGTATTTAAGGGTATAATGCAATTTAGGAAGCATGAAAAATAACTTGATAAAGTGAGCAAGTTAGTTAGCCTAGTGCTAAAGGTGCCCACCCATATCCAGGAGATCTTGGGTTCAAGTCTCACCCGGGGTGGGAAGGGTCTTTGTTATTTGTAATAAAAAGGGAGAGAAAGGAAAAAAAATCAACTCGATAAAGTGTACACTTGCCATTCTAACAAACATTTATATATCAAGAAATCTGCACCATATCAGTTTGTCGTGGCTACAATTTCTTTGAGATCTAAGTCTGCCAAAGTCTCCTTCCCAAATAATGTAAATCCAACAGTTGCCTGCACAGAGAAATTACAAAGATTTAAATCCGATTTTCATTAAACAATTCACAAAACAAAACATGTAATTTCACGAGATCCTTTTCCTCAGTTTAGAGGTGATTGGAGATATATCTATATAATATAACACAACTGATTTTTTGTATCCCCTCACAAGAAAAGGGGACCCACACTTGCACACGCTCAACTACTCTCTCTCTAGTCTCTCCCCCCTTCCTTTGGTTTTTCTAAAATTGTCTGAATCTACACACAATCCAATGCAAACGTACACAGATAGTATATGTAACCAAATAACCCTTCCTATATTGAACAGGATAATGTCTGCATGCGTTATAAATGTTGACAGCAGAGTGTACACATATCCTCAGTATGTATGCATATCTAGATAAAGTGTTATGAGCACACACACTCACATACACATATACAGCGAGTCTTAGCAGACTGTTTTTAGCGACAGTAAATGTATCGGAGTCAAAAAAACCATTGCTAAAAGCCTGGTCTGTATATGGACTCTCTCTCTCTCTCTATATATATAACGTGATATGGTCAATTGAATACGATAATATAAACATTTTGTGTATTGTGAGAAGTAAAACATACCATTCCCTCCTTACAATCTAGCTTCTTAAGGGTTCCAGAAAACTCTGCAAATGCCCCAGATACAACTCGAACGGTTGAGCCGAGTGGTGGTAGTTTACCGTCCTTTCCTGTTGTTGAACCTTTCTTGGATCGCCTTTTGGGCTTCAAAACATCTTTGGAAGCTAAATCAGGATTTATATTAGAATCTAGAGCTCCATCTTGTCGCTGCTCTTCTTCGAAGGCTTTGTCATGTTTTTCCTGTTCTTCCTTTTCTTTTTGAAATATTGCTTCCATTTCAGCACTATCCACTGGCCTCGGTTTGTTAATCTGTTTTTTTCTGCAAATGAGTAAAGATTAAAGAATAACTTTGTGTTAGGTTGATAAAATAGTGCATAAGAAGACACCTGGAAACTTGAAGCGCATAAAGAAAACCAAATACTAACAAAGAGTTGGAGGAAATTTAATCTTTCTATTTGATTGTTGACATAAAGCTTATTTAAGAAAATATTCCACATTTGTATTTTCTTGCGTGTGCCAGATTGCTGTCCTTTTCCATGGAAATGCCAAGGATTCTATATTTTTCTTCTTACGTGGTGCTTTATTTAGTAATTTTCCAAAGAAATCAATTTCCACGGTACAACTTGACTTTAACCTAATTTTTCATTTTCCATAAAATCTATAAACCATCAACCGCATAAGTTTTTGTTTTGCATGTAATTTAATTTTTCAAGTTAATCAATTATTTTCCAGAAAATGCCTAAGATCCCATAATTTCCACCTTTATTGGTGTTTAGTGGCATAACTCATAACCACCTAATGAAATAATTTTTTTCTTCCCTTTTCCATGAAATCAGAACCAAACACCAACTCCTTCATATGTTTTTGTAGTCCATGGAAAAGAAATCAAAGTCAATTCTTTTTACGTCTAAACTAATCAGACACCCGTAGTTCAAATTCTGGTTACAGGGTGACATCAGAACCATAATGTGCTCATGAACCGATTAGATGTATGTCCAGCAACACCCCAAGCACAATGAACAAGGTGATTTTAATCACACCATGGATATTTTAATTCAATAAAATGTTACAACTTTATGTATTACTCTTGGAATTTGTTAGAAAACAGAATCCCAAAAATAAAGTTTCATTTTTTCATTTACTTTATCTGCTACATTTTCATATCTGAAAAAGTGGTGAGTCAACACGAAATTCAAAAGACAAGTTTTATAAAGAGATAGAAAACATGCAGCAAGAACAAATTCAAAAAGTGACTGAAAATAGAGTAAATTTCTTACGTATTTCCGACCTTCGAACCGACAAAGCCTGCAACACAGTCAACTTCTCGTACAAAGTCATGAATTTCCCTGTTCATTACACACCTCAAGAACACACACCGAGAGAAGAGGGGTTTTGGTTTAACAGCGATTGTTCCGTTCTTCAATTTCGTTTTCACCTGAACGGCTGGAGCATATACCTGAAGACAAACATTAAGAAGTTTTGCAGAAGCATACACAAAAATGTCTCAGTTCTAATCATTTGACATTGTTTTATCAATTTCATAAAACAATCTCCCCTCACAACTGTTTATAAATATAAGTTTGATAAATACTCCCACTCTCTAAAATTGATAGTTCCACTTTCCTCTTTGGGACATAATCAATGTACCAAAACATCACAATAGAAATAAGTATTATTCTTGAACATTGATTAGGTTGAAATTAGTGTTTCTTTAAAAAGTACTAAAGTCAATGTGGGACTATTAATTTGAGTTGAAGAGTACAAGTTTGGTGCCTTGTTGCTACTTTGATACGCAAAAAATGAAACTAAGATACGATGGTCTTATGTGTTCCGTGTCTCAAATTAGGAATACTACTTTTTGGGACATCTCAAATGAAAACTCCCATTTCTAAAATCAATTTTACCAAATTTTGTGATAGTTGAACAATATTTGGTTTCCTCCATGTTTCAAAAAAGGTTTGACTTTTGAGTTAGGAACCATCTCTCCCAAAAGCTTAAGCTGTTAGGTGGTGGGCCAACCATGTATATTATGCTCTTCAACACTCCCCCTCACGTGCGAGTGGGGTCAACAATGAATATCATGCTCCTCAACACTCCCCGTCACGTGCGACCCCCACTCGCACGTGGAGAGACAAACCAAACCAACCAAACCAAAGGGGGAAACCAAGGATTTGAACCCGAGACCTTGCAGAACCTAAACTCTGATACTATATTAGGAATCATCTCTCCCAAAAACTTAAGTTGTTAGGTAGTGGGCCAACAATGTATATCGTGCTCTTCAAAAAACATTAACTCTTACACAGGGAGGATCAGACGGTCAACTATGATGATTCATGTGTTCTCATGAATTAACCCAATCCAAATCAAATAATCCCATGGGGACTCAATTTTGTGACTCAAAAAAGTGATTTAGATAACATGTCATAAGTTCATTTGTTGGTGGGTGCGGCACACATTCTTTATCACTAATTCACTGAACCAACACACTGATGCCACATCATATGAGTCACATTTTTCAGTCATAATCTTAAGTCCCTCAAATTATTGATTCAAATCCTGAGACTTTACCACATGTCAAGTTTCTAAGCAACAGCATGCGGCCCAATCTTCATAAGTTCAAGTGTTAAACTTCCATTTAAAGCCAAATTATAGTCGTTGTTAAATTGTTATGCATCTCAAGTTTAAAAAGAAATTCAATAAGATGGTTACACCTTGTCATAATGCTAAGATAGTGTGTAGTTCCAACCACATTGAGGTATCTTGACAACTAGTGGTAAACCATTCCAAAGGGAGTAAGGGTCTAACTTAACCTTTATACTTCTTTGGTTTCAACTCTTCGAAAGACATCTTTCATCTCCTCTAATCTTTTATCAGTTGTACTTTCATGTCAACCCTTAAATAGTATCTTCAACCTTCCAATCTTTTATCCTTTATACAATTTTAGGATTCAAAAAGCATTATCCCTTATTATATGTTAGCGGTAACCATGCCAAAGGCACTATAAGTCTAGTTTCCTTGTACATCTCAACTCTTAAAATAGCATCTTCCACGTAAACCCTCAAATCCTTTACCACAAATATATTTATCTCAACCCTTAAGAAGGCATCTTTCATCTCAACCCTCCAATATTTAACCCCTTGTACATTTTTAGGGTTCTTTCTCCTTCGTTTAATATATATACATATATAGATGTGTGCCAAGTGGCAGCTTCCTTTTATGTTTTTCATATATATATATATAGTAATATAGATACTATTCGGCATTTGTGCCTAGGGTTGTTCAAACTTTCCGAACTTATGGAATTTCCAAAATCCGATCCAATTTCATATGAATTTGGAACGGGATATAGCATTTCCGTTTCCAAATTTTCCAAAGAAAATTTTGAACGGAATTGGAAACTACTCAAAATTCTGAATTTCCGAAAATACATTATTTAGTGTATAATATTTATATTATTTCTAAATTTAGTAATCATATATTGATATCGTGTTTATAGTTTTGTGTTTATATCTTTCTTTCCATCCATTTCAAGTTAAGGCGATACTTGAAATTTTGGTACTTTTTAATAAAAAAACATTAATTTCACCTTAGGATAATAATACAACTTATATTTTTGTTATGAGCTTTGGAACATTGATTACACTCATATCTCTAATAATAATGCATGGAAGAATACTAACTAAGATCTAGTTATTTGTTGTATAATTACACTTCTAAGAAAAATAGTAGCATGTTGCTTAGAGCATCCGCAACGTGATGGTTAAAAATTAGGACAAATTTAGCATTTACATAGTTATTTTTTAAAGCAGTGCACAGTGGGTAGGGTAAAAATTTAATCATACGATTGAAGCTTATTCGTATAGTTTGTGTGAAAAAAAAAAAATTAATCCAAAAATGCCATACGAAAGTGGCTCAATTGTATGAGCTCATACAATCTTGCCACAATCGTATGACCATATATTGTTTTTTTTAATTTTTTTTTCCACACCATTTAGCTTCATACGAAGGTGACTCATTCGTATGAGTCATACGAAATTGGCACACTCATATGACTAAAATTTAGTGAGAGGGTAAATTTACTCGTTCTCTACCCTACCTGGCAAAATTTTGACCTACATTTCTCTCCGCTGTGAAGGAGGTAGGGTAAATTTATCAATTTACCCTACCCAATAGAGATGCTCTTAACAGTTTTTGCAGTGTTGGATTATTGCAATATGGTTCGTCAGGAAAAAAATCACAATTCATCATCTATTTTTTAAGTAATGTTGAAGTTACGTCAAAATTTTAAGAAATTGGAAAATTACGAAACTTCTTATTTGGAACATTTTTTAATTTCCAAATTTTTTGGAAAATTTTCCAATTAAGAGTATTCCGATCCGCTCCATCCGATGAACACTCCTATTTTTACCCATGGCATGACTATTTAAAACACTACATTCTTTCTTGCAAATAAATAAATGCAGCAATCCGGTATTCGTAATATTGAAGTTATTTTTCACAAATATAAGTGAAATATGACTTCAGCCTAGTTAAGCTAAACTAAATGCCTATCCTACATAAGCTTTCCAAACAAAATGTATCTTCTTGAAAAAAGAATAACATTCTTTGCCATTCACAGCTTAATTCTTTCATTCTCAAACAAAAAAAAATGAAATCTCACAGAATCTTCATTTAAACTTATATACACCAATATACCAGTCACAATTCAACCAAATTCACAGAAATATTACCATAAGCATAAATCAACACTCCAAAATTAAACACAAGACCAAATAAGAATACCAATCTTCTTTAACAAAATAGTAAATCCAAAGTATCAAAAGCAGAAACTTAAGATGGTGTTTGTTTTTACCTCTTAATGCTGAATAGAAGTCTATTGAGCATTAAAAGGTAGAAATGTTGTTTGTTTTCTCACCTATTAATAACGAATTGGATTAAAATTCAAGATTCCGAGCCACGTGAATGCTTAATTTGAAAACTTGACTCTCTATAGGAATCCTTTTCCTAGTTGGTTTTATATTATAAATTTTCTTGTTGCCTTTGTATTGTCCAACTCCTAGCTGGTTTCGGCTTTGTGCAATCCTATACCTATTGGATTTATTCTCTACAAATAGAACCCTTGTAATAGGTTTTTATTTGAATTATATTGTATTGTTATCTAGCTAGATTAAAAAGTATATTTGAGAAATAATATTAAGCGCTTTAATCGGTGGCTAAAGTTTGCTTTGCAGTTGCATTTGGAATTGTTCTTCATCAATAATAGTTATCACCCGGTGGATTAGTGGCGGTTTTGCCGATACCACCTAATTGTATGCATGCTTGGTTGGTTGTTTTCTTCTTGAATTTCTTATTTTTCATATTGCTTGAATATTAGCAGTGCTTATTTATTTAATTATTGTACGCATAATTGTCTGGTCGGTCTTGTACGCATAATTTATTTAATTATTGTATTACACTTGTGCTAAGGCTTGTACTAGCGATATCTTAGCACAACAATTTAGTATCATAGTGATGTTTATTCTTTGGGATAATTGTGTAAAAGTTAAAGATGTCTACTACAAATACTTTGAAGGCAGGTGACATGTCCATTCCTACAAATAATTTCCAAAATAACATCAATTTCCCATAAAAAAAACAAGTCCATACCCACAAGGCCACAAATAATATGTTGAGCAACATAAAGCACAAGTAACAACTAACAAGTTCAAACTAAATAAAGCACGTTTAAAAGTAATCAAGTAAAGTCTTAAAGAATAACATAAAGCACAAATAACAAGTTCAAACTAAATTAAGCACGTGTTTGTGATTTGTGAGGGCATTTTTTGTTATGTAATATGTACAAAGTGAAAAGGGAAAAAAAAAGCCCTCCAAAACGACGTCATTTTATTAAGTTTTGTTTTGTTTTTTAATTTTTATTAGCTCCCCGATTTTCCTCGATTTGTGCCAATTTTCCCCGATTTTCACTCGATTTTTGAGACACCCGATTTATGGAAATCCGATCGGATAACTCCCAATTTTTTATTTTTGGCCGATTTATAGGCAAAAAATCCCGATTTTTAAAACACTGATTATAATGAAGTGGTTTCTCCGATTGTGAAGCATGCATCGATTCGGACATTGTTGGATATGGTACCGTAATTTGATCTTGACCTTGAACAACTCGATATCAAAACTGCATTTTTGCATAGGGACCTAAAGGAAGAAATCTATATTTCTCAGCAGGAGGGATTCAAAGTTGTTAGTAAAGAAAATAGTGTGTAAAAACTTCGAAAGTCATTGTACGGATTGAAGCAGTCCCTGTGACCATGGTACAATAGGATTGACACATTTATAGTCGTGCAAAAGTTTACTCGAAGCAACGATCATTGTGTCTACTTTAAAAGGCTTGAATCTAGCAATTTCATCTATTTACTCCTATATATTTATGGTAAATTCATTGCTTCTCAGACCTTGGTGGAAATCGATGTATTGAAAGCTTAATTAAATAAGGAGTTTGAGGTGAAAGATTTGGGTGAAGCGCGAAAAATTTTAAGGATGAAGATTGTGCAAGATAAGAAGAGAGGACGATTGTTTTTTACACAAAGGCAATATCTTGAAAATGTGGTTGCGTAGGGATGGCAACGGGTCAGGTTCGGGTCGGGTTTATAAATTCCATCCCCATCCCTGCAACCAAAAACCATCCCCATCCCCGCCTCCATCCCCGGTTCCCCGAATTGGGTAATCCCCATCCCCGTCCCCGTCGGGTATCGGGTCCCCGCGGGGAATCCCCAACAATATTTTTTAAAAAAAAAAAATAAAAAGAAAAAGAAAAGTGAAGTTAAAAATAATATAATATTATATAAATATATATACATATATAAATAAAATTATATATATACACAATGAACAATGAAATTTATATACATATATATTTTATCTAGATATATACACACATATATACAAGCATAAAGTAAAAAAATCACAAAATTAAGTATATCGGGGCAGGTACGGGTTGGAGACTCCTATACCCGAACCCGACTATTTTTTAAAATCCCCGACCCGAACCCGCCCCCGATTATTTGTCCCCATACCCGCCCCCATCGGGTCGGATACCCGTGGGTATCCGAACCCGCGGATATTTTTGCCATCCCTATGGTTGCGAGGTTTGAGATGGAAAACTCAAAGTCGGCGAGTGTACTGTTAGTACCGCACTTCAAACTCTCGACAACGATAGATCCTAACTCTAATGCAAAGGTGAAGTACATGACTCAAGTTCTTTATGCAAATGCGGTTGAAAGTTTAATGTATGTTATGCTACGTAGTCAGTTGATTATTGCTCAAGCCGTGAACATTGTTAGTAAGGTATGGCGAACCCAGGAAAATTGCATTGACAAGCTGTTAAGTGGGTTCTACGGGGCACGATAGACAAGGAATTAGAATTTGAAAAATCCAGAACGTCAACTATTGATGGTTTTGTGGATTCGGACTACGCCGCCGACTTATACAAGTGGAGATCGATTACGGGTTATATGTTTACATTACGTAGTAGTCTATTGAGTTTGAGGTCGATTATTCAAAGTGTGATAGTGTTGTCTATCACGGAAGCATAATATATTGCGGTAACAGAAGCAATTAAGGAGGCCGTCTAATATCGTGATTTAGCTGCTGATCTTCGTTTGAACCCGAAAAAAGTGTCGGTGAACTAGGACAGTCAGCGTGCATTTCTCATGGAGAAGAATCAAGTTTATCATGGTAGAACCAAGCATATTAATGTTTGATATCACTTTATCAAAAAAAATTATTAAAAATGTTGTAAATCTGGTTAAGATATGCATTAATGATAATTTTGCAGATATGTTGACAAAGATTGTCTCCCTGGCCAAGTTTGAACATTGCTCAACATTAGTCAATGTCCTTCGTTGTTAATACCCCTCAGGGGCAGTGGTTCCAAGGGACCAACAGGGTTAATAGGATTTTATTCGATGAATTAATCATTGTTGAGTGCATTAAGGTCTTGTGGATAATTGAAGATTTAGCTTTTCTAGTTGGTTTTATATTATAAATTTTCTTATTTGCTTTATATTGTTTAATTCTTGATTGGTTTTGGCTTTTGTGCAATTCTAAACTCATTGAATTTATTCTATATAAACAGAACTCTTAACTCTTGTTATAGGTTTTTCTTAAAAAAAATATATTGTATTGTTTTCTAACTAGATTATATAGTATATTTGAGAAATAATATTGAATGCTCTAATTAGCGGCTATAGTTTGTTTTGCGGTTGTACCAAAGGATTAGTACCGGCCTTACCGATACCACCTAATTGTTAGGTGCTTAGTTGGTTCTTTTCTATATTACTTGAATATTAATGATACTTGTTTATTTAATTATTATGCGCATAATTGTCCAGTTTGTGCTATACTTACGCTAAGACTTGTTCTAGCTTGTGCTATACTTACGCTAAGACTTGTTCTAGCGGTATCTTAGCAAAATATAATTATAATTTTAATAAAATTTTATTCTAGGTGTCCCTATTCATTTGTAAAATTATAAATTGCCATGTATTCGGCTTTTTGAACAAAATCACATTTTTCGAAAAATTTCTTTCCAGTATTAGTCTGAGACCTAAAAAAAAAGAAGCGTAGCTGTTCAGCATTTGTTTACCTTGAATTCGAATTGGGGGTAATTTTCAGCAAGGAAACGAGTTAGACTTTGAGCAGCCTGATGGCAAGAAAGCTTATAAACCTTGAGAATCCACCATTGAGGCCCCAATTCAGCGAGGTAATCGAGGTTAAGATCTTCGGTCCAATGGTTGAACCTCTTCTTTGGCTTCTTACTCAGCCTCTCTTCCACCTCTTCCTTCCAATTATAGGCGGTTTTCTCTCTCCTCTCGTTCTTCAGCTGCCTTCTCTCTCTAGCCGTGAGCGAGCAGGCGGATTCTAGGGTTGCTGAGATTGGGGGAAAAATAATCGATTTGGAGAGAGAGACAATGGGAAGTAGAGAGTGAAATTGGGAGCAAGAGAAAAGCCCTTGCTTCATTTTCTCTCTGAGGGTGATGATTTTGAGAATAATTGTTTTGGGGAGGTTATCCCTTTTGAGTTCTTTCTCCGATTTTCGTAGTTTAGGGTTCAACAACAAAATGATAACAGTTATTTTTGTGAGAAATTATGGAAAACATTCTTCTTTTTAAATCACCATAAGATAAAAGAGCACATATTTTAATTTATTTATTTTTATATAAATTAAAGAGTTGTTTGATAGATGTTCTGAGTTGAGTTTTAAGTTGAGTTTTTAAAATATGGTTTTTGGTAGGATTTAGAAGTATGTTGAAAAGTGAATTTGATTTTTGTTTGAGTTTGAGTTTTTTTCAACTAATTAAAATTCTCATAAAAAATTTTAAAAATTAGTTATACTGAATCTTATTTTATAGATATTGACGGATATATTTTAAATATATATTTTTTATTTAATTTTGATTTTTGAATTTAAAGTTAATTAGAGAGAGAAAGTAAAGTGAAATAAATTTTAAAAAGTGTGAAAGTAGTGTTGATTTTGAGTTGAGTTTTTAAAATTTAGAATAAAAAAAATAGTGTAGTTTGGTTTTGTGAGCCTTTCCTTCTCTGCTTCTCATGTGAGAATCAATTTGTTAGGAATGGCAACGAGGTGGTTTCGGGACGGTTTAGCCTAAACCCGAAACCGAACAGCATTTTTTTGTCCCGAATTGAAACCGCACTGAATTCGCAATGATTTTTTTTTTAAAACCGAAACCGCCCCATGTTAATTTAAGGTTAACCGAATCTGAACTGTCCCGTCCCGAATATACGGATTATGGGTCGGGTTGGTCGGATCGCACCGCCCCGCCCCGAATAACCATTATTTTAAACTAAAACCAGATTTTAAACATTAAATCTGGTCACACAATTAAAATTCAAACAAATTAAATATCCATTCTTCAACAATCACAAATAACTTCAACCTTTTTGAAGAACACGTAAGAACAAATCATGGAATATACAATGTGTAAAAAACAGTGAGCACTCTTTTTATTTACCACGCCAACTAAATTCACTATTTATCATTGTCTTCGTAAATTAACTTGTTCGTCGCGGTACATATTGAAATTCTTCCTTGTCCTAAATGCGTTTGAAAATGATAGCACAAGACAGCGCCACAACAGGAGTATATATATATAGCAATTCTAGGAAAAGAATTTAATAAATGGAAGCTAGTATAGAGAAAAAAAAAGTAGTGTTACATTAATAAAGAAATAGACCAGACCGAAAGAATTAAAATTATATATATAAGATTAATTATAAACTATCTATATGTATAGATAGATTAATAATTATAGGAGGGGGTAAAAGCAATACAAGCTAGATAGAGAATCTGAGAATAACGGGAACCCTGGATCTGAAATCACTCAGACGGTGGTGGCCTGCGGAGCCTAAGACGCGGACGGTGGGTGAGAGCATGAGACGCGAACGGTGGGCCAGTGGCGGTGGGTGAGAGCCTGAGTGGCGGACGGTGCATCGGTGGTGGTGGGAGAGAGTCCCGAGAGTGAGAGACAGAGAGAGGGCGAGAGGCGGCTGAGTGAGACTGAGGGGAATAAGTTTTAGGGACTGAGGGTTTGATCTTTGTTAGGAAATAGAAATATATATATATTTTTCATATAAAATAAATACTTATATATATTATATATCTATATTATAAAACAAGGATTTTTTGCAACAAAATAATAAATCAATCCAACGTCTCATATTAATTTGTAATGGTGTTAACACTTTTAGACCATTGGATCATTTTTATACCCCACAACAAGATGTCAAATCAACTTAACATTTACTCACACACTAAACATATACACAAATATAACTCTTACTCTCTCTACTTTTCTACAATTCTCTCATCAAATTTTTAAAAAACTTTTAAATGTCATAACTTTAAATTTACAAATTCAACTTTAATAAAATTTATATATTTGAAATATGTTCATCAACACCTACAAAACAAGATCCATTGTGATTATTAAATTATGTATAAAAAAATTCAAGAAAAAGTTATTGAACTATTTCTAACTCATTAGTTATTGAAATCAAAATTATGCATATAAAACTTATAAAACATTACAAATATAATAGTATACTTAAACTATTTCTAACTCATTAGTTATTGAAAATATATATTTCTCTCTCATCAAATTTTAAATTATTTTCAAATGCTATAACTTTAAAATAAGTGTCCAACCTACCTCGAATATGGGGTGTAATCTTTTTATATTAGTGTCCAACTTACCTCAAATATAATATTTTTTTCTTTTAAATATACTAATAACACCATTACAATATAAAATGATCGAAACAATTTTAGGGCGACAATTTTTTATATTACAATTCGATCTGCCTCGAATATAATATTTTTTCTCTTTTAAATACACTCATAACATCATTACATTATAAAAAGGTCAATGCGATTCCAGGTCTAATTGGACAAGTAAAACACATCTCGAGTGAGGATGGTTATATTTTTAGTTAGATATGTTTCGTTTTTGCGATACCTTAATTATCTGTTTTCATTCCTAAGTAATATACAATTATACACATCTTCGATCCTCATATTTTTCACGTAATTATATTTTATCTAATTATTATTTTTTATTCTTTTTATCGTGCCGGACGGCACGGGTATACCCTAGTATATATATATACGGGGCGGTTTGGGACGGTTTTTTGAAGATAAAAACCGAAACCGAACCCACAATGGTTTTTTTTTATAAAATCCGAAATCGAACCGGTTTTAAAAAAATCGCCTTGAAATCACTCCAAACGGATCAGTTCGGTTCGGTAATCCGGCGGGTTAGTTTTTTTTGCCATCCCTACAATTTGCTCAGGTTCGGCCCTCTGATTGAAAGTGCTATTTGGAAAAAATTTTAAAATTAAGCCTTTGTTATTTAACTATGTAAAATATAATAAACACAATAGAGGAAGAGATAGTACATTTTTTTTAATAAAAAAAATAATGAAAATGTTTTCAATAACAATTGGAGAGAGATAAAATGAGAGAAGTGGGAGTAAACCCAGAGTGGACTAGTGGGAGTAAACCTAGAGTGGACCAATGGGAGTATTATAATTATTTTGGAAATATTAAAAAAATGGTAAACATATAAATAAAAGGTTTACTACTAATATAAAACTTTACATTTTTTATTAGTAAGACCGTTATATTTCTAATTTAAAGTTTGGACTTCTAATTTTACAAAGATTGTTCTCTACTTAAGTTTTGGGCTTGTGTTGTTATTTAACCTGTACATTTCAAAGGTCGGCTTTAATATTAAGGTTTGTCTTAATTTATTTAGGCACATGCCAACACTTAACGTTCAATGTTTTGTTTTATGATATGTGTTGCTATTGGAGTTTAACCTAACCCAACCTTAACGAGACTAGGGTCGGGTAACACACAGGGGCAAGAGCATTATCCCGTGACACCTATTGTAATTTAAGACTCGAAAATTTCAAAGTTAAACACCATATATATTTGTGTACTTGTTATATCAAAATAATAATAAAAAAAAAAATATCATGTTAAAACTTGCATCTACATTATATGGGACGACCAACACAATTTTTCCTTTTCATATTTTAATTTCATCGAATGGACCGCAGTTGCATATTATTAATCTTAATTCTTAAATATGTTTTTACCGCTTATTAAAAAATTTATCAATATGATGTCACTCACACATAAAATATAAACCCAAATATTTAGAGTAAAATATCTAAAATGACCGGTAAACTTTTAATTTAGTATAATTTTGGCCATAAAATTTTTAAAAAAAAACCAATTTGGCCATCAAACTTTAAAATGAACCAATTTAACCATCAAACTTTGGAGTGGGTACCACTTTGATCATTTCTTTTAATTTTATTGTTAAATTGAATGGAATGAAACTATATGCAAGACACATAACTTTATTTAAGCTTATTTTGGTTATAAAATATCCCAAGTTGCACTATTTATTAAAAATATTACTATGTTTTATATATTGTGCGTGTTTTATTTTGGCAAAAATTATCAGAGGGGAAGGTTGTTTTGTTATAATATGACCAACATAAATTTACACGAAGTCATGTGCTATGTAAATGCATTAAATTTAACAGTCAAATTGAATAGAATTGTCAAAATGGTACTTACTCCAAAGTTAGATGATCAAAGAACTTGACGAAATGGTTAAAGTGGTACTCACTCTAAAGTTGGATGATCAAAGTAGTTTATATTTTGAAGTTTGATGGTCAAAATAGTATTGTTTAAACTTCTAATTTTGTTCATTGCGAATTTCATTTTGTTCATAGAATAACGAATCAGATAACACATTTGTTAGTTAGAGTTGTTGGTTCTGGGTTTATTCTTGGAAGTTGAGAGCATGTTCTCCCTTCTTTCATTGTTGATGTTTTGCATTTTGATTTAATATAAGTGCTACATTCATTTCAAAAAAAAAAAGGTGGTTACAAGTTTAAATTTAAAATAATAAACATTTATATAACTTTTATATGTTTGTACTCCTTGATTATTACACTAGAGTTCGGAAAGGAACAACAATGGTAGGGACTAGGGAGAGGGGGAATAGTAACTACAACTATTGACGCACGCGTTTAAACCTTAATGAAATGTCACGATGAACTAGTCGATCTTATACTAATATAACTACCTTTTTAACTATGTTATAATAATAATTAATTATCTAAAACCTGTTAAATGAGTGTGTTCTAGCTACTGATCTAATCAGTGATTTTTAATAATAACGTTAAGCACAACTTTTTAAAATTATCACAATATTTGAGAAAAAAATGTTACAAATAACTCTCAAGTAATAGGGATTTTTCCCGGTGTTTATATATGAGAGAAAAAAAAAATAAAAGTTGGTATATAAACATTCGTCAAGTTAATTGCGAATTGAAATTAACAAAGGACAAAAATGTGGCGATATTATTATGATATTTAGTGAATTTTTTTCCAAAAGTTTAATATCATCGACACTAAGTTATTTTTCTTTTCTTTTTTTATGAAAATATAAATGTTTTAAATTTATTTACCACAATCATATTATATTACAAATATAAAATATTTCCACATTAAACAAGTTGCAGGTTCGATTTCTCTTTTCTTTTTAGTATTAATACTTTTTTTTAATTGGAAATGGGTAAAACCTCCCTTCATTATAACGTTTGTTTGAGAAAGTCGAGTAAATAATAATTTTCTGAAACAAGGATCCGGCTTTTAAAATTCTATAAAGTATACTCTTTATTTATAAATTATATTTTAAAATAAGGGATTTGACTAAAATTTTATTTTTTAACAACTATATTTTTATGTGTCATTCATGTGACAATCTAATAATAGATATTTATGACAAATGCATATATATCTAATTTATCAAAAAAATATTATTCTTTGATATATATATATATATAATATGAAAATCTAATGTAAAGTTAACATTACGCTCTTTTTAGAGTTCGGTCAAATATAAGTCCTTAATTTATCAAAAAATATTATTCTTTGATTATTTTATAAAAACTTTTTTAAACAAGCCTTATTTTCTATTATTCCATTTTTTAAAAACAATAGCAAATTAGGATTGGCCCCAAAATTTTAAAGGTCTCTTTATTTAAACCCATTACATTTAAAACAATTAGTGAGTGGCCCAGTTTTTAGGATTTAACCCAATTGTTTTTATTTAGCCAAAATTCAGAAATAATTTTCTTTTCCAATATTCTAGCTTTTTTAAGATTAATCTGATTAAATTATCTTTACAAATGATAAGGTTGTTATCAACTTTATTTTAGACAATATATAATACAATTAATAATAGATATTTGTCACTTCTATAGTATTTATCATTACCTCTAATACAATTAATAATAAATATTTATGACAAATGCATATATATCTCTACCAAGATTATTTTTTAAATTAATTAAATAATACATAATACAAATGAATTAAAGTCTACATTTCTCTATATAAACTATTATTCGCTTATATATGGAGGATTTGAAGATTGACTCCTAATTCTGGTGAAGCATACCTTCTATTACTAATATTAACATTGCATTAAAAAAATATTTTTACGAGATCAATCAACAACGTTAAAGTCTAATGTCAATGACAAAATATGGGATATACAAAAAATTCATTGTGAATTTGTGTGTTGTTGTAATCATGCAATATATGATCCAAAGGACCACCAGTAATGCTTTATTTGATGTCAAATAATGATTGTTAGAACAGTCATTATATGGTCAGTAAATTATTTCTTCCTACTCTTTTGTCTCTTTACATTCTTTTATATTTAACATTCTTAATCTTGATATATTTAATACAATTCTGTTTTTAATTTTACCAGTGTAATATCTTTTTAATATTGTTGTGTTTTTAGTTTGACTTGTATAATATCTTTTTTAATATGACTGTATTTTTATTTTTACTTGTGTACTTTTTTTTAATATGACTATATTTTTAGTTTGACTTGTGTAATTTCTTTTTTAATATGATTGTATTTTTGTTTTTAATTGTGTAATTTTTTTAATATGACTATGTTTTTAGTTATATTTATATGTAATATTTACTATAAATATGTCTTCTAGGTGCCCCAAGTTTTAATATCTTATATTTTTAATATGGTTATATTTTTAGTTTTACTTGTGTGATCTCTTTTTTAATATAATTGTATTCTTTTAGTACATTGTGTATAATATTTATGTTTAGTATGGCTTAAAACAAGCACCTAAGCAGTGGCACGAGAAATTTGACAAATTAGTTACTTCAAATGGATCTAGAATTAATGAAAGTGACAAGTGTATTTATTACAAGTCTGAGAATAATGCATGCACCATTATTTGCTTATATGTTGATCACTTGCTTATATTTGGTTATAATATCCATGTAGTGAACAATGTGAAAACATTGCTATGTGCTAATTTTGATATGAAAGATTTGGGTGAAGTTAGTGTAATTCTTTGTATTAAAATTACTAGGTCGGAAATGAGACTTTCTTTAGACCAATCTCATTACATTGAGAAAATTCTAAAGAAATATAATTACATAGACTGTAAACCAGTTAGTATTCCGTTTGATCCTAGTGTTAAGTTGTTAAAGAACACTGGCGACAGTGTTAAACAATTTGAGTATGCGAGCATCACTGGTCGCCTACGTTATGCTACTGATTGCACCAGGCCTAATATTGCTTATACAGTTAGAGTGCTATGCAGGTTTACTAGCAGACCTAGTATGGAGCATTGGCATGCTATTGACAGGGTTATGCGGTATCTGAAAAGAACCATGAACCTTAGATTACACTATCATAAGTTTTTCGCTGTCCTTGAAGGATATAGCGATGCTGACTGAAACACACTGTCAAATGACTTCAAGGCCACTAGTGGATACATTTTCAGTATAGCTGGAGGGGCAGTCTCTTAGAAATCCAAGAAACAGACCATTTTGGCTCAACCGACGACGGAGTCTGAGATGATAGCACTAGCTACTGCTAATGAAGAAGCAAGTTAGTTGAGAAGCTTTCTTGCAAATACCCCATTATGGGAGAGACCGATACCAACCGTCCTTATCCACTGCGACAGTACCGCGGCTATTGCAAAAGTAGAGAACCGTTTTTATAACGGCAAGAGGCGACAATTTCGTCGCAAGCACAATATGGTTAGAGAGTTTCTCTTTAATGGTACTGTAAGAGTGGATTATGTACGATCTGAGAAAAACTTAGCTGATCCTTTGACGAAAGGACTAGCTAAAGAGAGGGTTTGGAACACCTCTAAAGGGATGGGGTTAAAGCTCATTGAGAGTTGAATCACACGTGATGGGAACCCAACCTAAATGTCTGGAAATCCCAAGAAATAGGTTCAAATGGTAAATAACAAGTTGCGTGTGAATTAGTGAATCATGTATTTTATTCAACCCATCCTAGTGGAGCATAATATCCTGAAGAGATATAAGGCTGAGTGATAGACTCTTAATGAGTTCTATAGCTCCATGTGGAGTGGGGTACCTAGCTATAGGAGTATCCTTGATAGACTCACCTATGTGGATGTGGAATTGAGGCCGTTTCCTATGGAATTTGGGCAATTCTCTAGAGCGTTCACTACACCGGGATAAAGCACATGGCTGTATCGTGCTGACTTATGAACTACTCCCTTATAGGCAGTGTGTGTGATGTTGTCGGAGATAGAGTTCAAAACTACGTGTTACTCCAGTATAATCTGGAGCATCAAACACTATGTAAAGGTTCAAGTTGAAAAACACTTTTATTTATGCACTGTTTTAGGAAATTATGCTGGAATCGATGAAATTATTTTTTAAAATACAAGTGGGGGATTGTTGAAGTTGTATGTGTATTTGAAAAAATGGGAGAATAATGAAATGATACAAAACCAAAGCAAGCACAAATGAGTTTTCTTAAGTCCCACATATGAGAGGAATAAAAACCTTCATGGATTTTTATAAGGGTGAATTTGCCTAAAGGCTTAATCTCTTTGGGCATTACACTTTTGTGCTATTGGGTGAGGACTTAGATGAGTGTGGTTCACCACATACGCGCGCGCCGACCCGACGGGGCCGGGCTATGGGCTCGGGCTTACTTTGGATCAAGTATTATCTTTTTAGACAAAATACTTTTGGAATTTTTTTTTATAAAAATAAAATTGTTTTTCTTTTATTTGCATTTTGAATTTAATTTGACCTAATCTTTTGTGTCGTTGCGGTTTGGATCACGATCATGCTCCCTCTTCCCGTTTTTCTCTCCCTCTACGCAACGGCACGAACGAAAAAATTATTATCTTTAAAAATATTAATTTTTGTCTATTGAAATATACAAAAAATTCTCCATTGAGAAAGAGGACCACCGAGCTTGAAAAAAAATTACCCAATTTTTTTTTGCCTCCGACAGGGGGATTTCTTTACCGATTCCGGCCGAATTATAAAGGGTGTAAGAATTCCAATTTTCCACCGTGCAAGAAAACTCGAGACAGAGGGAAAATCTGGGCTGTTGTATCCTGGGGACAGCGTGGCCATTGCGAATTGTTAGCACAAACATCGAGCAGAGCCGCGAAACGTCTTAAAGATAGCGACCTAGTCCGCGACTCAACCCGGTGTTTTCCATAGATATTTGGTATTTCGTTCCTATTTTTTCAATATTGAATTCTGAGAAAATTTTGGTTAAGCAACATAATATTAAACCTAACAATCTAGCATACCATCCATACTCTTAATCTTTTTCCTACATTTTCTCAGCAACTAAACGAACTATTACAATTTTTCTTAAAAAAGTTGCAGAGTAAGTTGTCGCAATTAATTTCGATTAGACTGGCATCATGAAACATCTAATGTTACTTAACTAAGTCCTCTACTTGAACACGTCAATGCTACGATTCTCCTTTATCACTCACTAAAATGTTGAGATAGTGAAGTTTTTAATGTTGTCCGTTGTCCATGTATTATATGTGCAATATGACACATAATATATATATATATATATGAAAAATGCATGCTGAAAGTTAATTATTTTCAAAAATAGGTACTGAACATGTGCCCTTAGGGCACAGGTTAACATGACACTATATATATATACATAGGATATTTTGTACGCACTAGTGATTTGCGTGCGGAAATCGATGAGAATTTTTTGGCAATTTTTCCTTTTCCTTTAGTCAAACCCATCTGCTTTACTCTATCTATCAAATTGAGAACAAACAATAGCTCCAACTTCCAAATCCGACCAGCTCTCTCTTTTTAAAACTTCCGACGGTGTATCAATCGATGAATTTCTTTCTCTCAAACTTCCGACGGTGTATCAATGGACGAAGCACTATTTCTCTAAAACTTTCGACGAAGCTCGCTCTTTCTCTCACTAAAACTTCGGACTGTGTATTAATGGACGAAGCTCACCCTCTCTATCTCTCCATTAAGCTCGGATCTTTAAAATTGTAAATGGGTCTCTTATTTCCGAAGACTCGAACTTGACGGAGAGAGAGCGAGCGAGGTCAGAAGTTTTAAAGAGAGCTTCATCGATTGATACATTGTTGGAAGTTTTAGAGAGAGAGCTTTGTCGATTAATACACTGTTGGAAGTTTTAGAGAGAGAGCTTCGTTGATTAATACACTGTTGAAAGTTTTAGAGAGAGAGAGCCCGTTGGATTTGGAGGTCAGAGCTGGTATTTGTTCTCAATTTGAGAGAGTGAGTAAAGCAGATAGTTTGACTGAAGGAAATGAAGAAATAAGCAACACTATAGCATCTCCAATAGGACTGTGTAAAAATAACCAACTTAGTATTGTGTAAAATTTACACATTGTGTAAATTTTTTATTGTTTCAATGGTTGTGTAAAATCAATGCCAACTAAGCTCTTGTATATAATGGCTGTGTATTTTGCACATCTAATTTACACAGCTAAGTAGGATTCTCTCTCTACCCACTTATTCTCTTTCTTAATTAAAGCATCTCTAATGGGGTTGTGTAAAAATAGCCAACTCAGCATTGTATAAAAATAGCCAACTCAGCATTATGTAAAAATTTACACATTACGTAAATTTTTTGTTGCTCTAATAGTTGTGTAAAATAAATGCCAACTATGCTTTTGTGTATAATAGATGTGTATTTTGCACATCCAATTTACACAGTCAAATAGGATTCTCTCTCCACCCACTCGTTCTCTCTTCTCATTAACTCAATCTCACAATTCACATTCTCTCTCCATCCACTCATTATCTCTCCACCCACCCATTCTCTCTCCTCATTTGTGTAATTTCTTGGTTTTTGGGTGGTTATTTTTTATTGGATCACTTCTTTTTACACGAGTATTAATATTTGCTATTGGAGAGTAAATAGGTATGTGCAATTTTTTTTGTATAAAATTCACTTGCCATGCATGATTTACACAATAATTTTACACAGTCCTATTAGAAATGCTCTTAACTTAATCACACCACTCACATTCTCTATCCATCCACTCATTTTCTCTCCCCATTTATGTAGTTTTTTGTTTTTTAGGTGATTATTTTTTATTGGACAACTTCTTTTTACACACGAGTATTAATAATGGCTATTGAAGATTAAATAGATTTGTGTAAATTTTTTGTGTAAAACTCGCTTGTTATATATGATTTACACAATAATTTTACACAATCCTATTGGAGATGCCCTTAAAAATTTCCATCGATTTCTGCGCACAAAGCACTAGTGCGTACTAGATATCCTCTATGTGTATATATATATGTGTGTGTGTGTGTGTCAACAAGGAAGGTATAATTATAGTTTTTGACTTTTTATTTCTATATATATTTTTTTATATTTTTCCACAAATCTAACAGTTTGTTTGTTCAGTTAAATCTTAAAGCATGATGACCTTTTAAGGAAGGAAATCCTTCGGACCCTTTGCTCTATCAATATATCTAAACCCCAATACTTGTCAAAACAAAATTAAGTTTAAATCAAAGTTAAAAACCCTAGATTTGACCTTCTTGGTTTTTCAATGGGGAATTGATATTATTCAATTGAAACCCTAAATCCTAATAGATAAATTCCAAACATAAAGCTCAAAATGTGAATAAACTAAATAGGGAAAATTGAAAACCTTATATCTCAAAAAATGGCAAAGAGACAACACAAGCGACAGTGATAAACATTCTCGACTCTTTTCGACTCAGGTCCATCTGCACTGTAAGTAATGTCACTGTAACTGGAATCGTAGTTAATCTCATCGGCAAGGGAATAGTAGATGGATGAAGCGACATGGAATAGACGATGGGGAAAGGGGGAGGTTGCTTAAGAGGATATTTAGAGCATGAACCAAAAAAGAGTCTAAAGTCACTTAATATCGAGATAACAAAAATGAAGTTCAAATTTCAAAAAATAGGGCATACTTATCTTCAATCATAAAGAAATGGAGGGCTAGAACTGGAATTACACCTAAATATAAAAAGGAAAAAAACAGAAAAATAAATTTTAAAACGACTGTCCTTTATTCAAAATTATGTCCTCCATCATTAAAGTTGTCCTTTAAACTAATTGCTAAAAAATCTTGTCCTTTATTAAAAGCACTATTTATATATTGTTCTTAAAAAAAAAACCGCTTGTTTAATTTCCCATTCTCATGTGTTTTTTTTTTAATGAACGCTCGTTGTGGGAGGACATAAGCGACAGTGAGAAACATTCTTGACTCCTTTTGACTCAAGTCCATCTGCACTGTAATTAGTGTCACTGTAACCGAAATCGTCATTAATCTTATCGGCGAGTGAATGGTAGATGAAGGAAGCGGCATGGAATGGATGACGAGGAAAGGGGGAGACTGTCTAAGAGGATATTTATAGTACGAACCAAAAAAGAGTCTAAAGTCACTTAATATCGAGATAACAAAAATGAAGTTCAAATTCCAAAAAATAGGGCATACTTATCTTCAATCATAAAGAAATGGAGGGCTAGAACTGGAATTAGACCTAAATATAAAATGGAAAAAAATAGAAAAATAAATTTTAAAACGACTATCCTTGATTCAAAATTATATCCTTCATCATTAAAGTTGTCCTTTAAACTAATTGCTTAAAAAAACTTGTCTTTTATTAAAAACACAATCTATATATTGTTTTTTTTTTTTAAAAAAAACCCGTTTGTTTAATTTCCCATTCTTAAGTTTTTTTTTTTTAATTATTTATGAACACTCATTGTAGGCATTCAAAGATTCAACCCCTGCACCCCACCCCGAAAATTAGAAAATTTTCCCATATATTTATATATGTATAATTAAAAATTTAAAGACAGGTGCCCGATCCACCTTTGGAATTCACTTTATCTTGTCTATGGTCTAAGTTCCTTCTTCTCACACTATTAAAAAAAACAGAGAATACCCAAAGGGATAAAAATAAGTTACAGTATTATGTTTTTTCTCTGAGAGAGCCAAATAAAAATTGGAATATATGCTGAGAGAGAGTTTGGGGGAAATGGTAAGTGTTGGAATGGTGAGTATAGCACATCACTAGCAATGATTGTAATGTTTAAATTCACAATCACACTCGGTTTCAACAAACACCAACCCACCATTGTCAATTTTGCGCACCAGAGCGAAATAATTTGTGGTCGAACCGAGCTCGTCTTTCATTAATATAAATAGATTTAGATCTAAGTACTTGTTCATATATATAGATCTGGATACCTTTATATATAAATGTATGGTGAAAGAGGCAGCGGTGGCATTGATCAGAAGGGTGGCTCAACTTATACGTGGTTAAATGTTTTCTTACTTTATGTCTTTTTCTATGAAGAATTTTTTTTTATTACTTAAAGAATAAAAAAAACTCACAAAAAAAAATAATAAAAGATGAAAATTATCTACTCATAAAAATAAGTATAAAATGAAAAACATTTCATCATATGTCTCAATTTATTATTTAAATTAAGTGTTTTTATTTTACTATCAAACGGAACCTTAATGTATTTCAAAATTCCATTTGCCACTTCTAAAACTTAAAGGACGTGAATATAATCTCACCCAAACTTTAGGGTTTTTGTATCAATTAGCCGTGAAAGAGGAATTCGGGTCCCTCTAATCATGTGAATAATATGATTAAGGACCGTTTTATTAAGCAGGACAAGTTTCCATTGGTGAGAAATATTATCAATAAAATGTATAGCTTGATTATGTATGTCTTCCGCATATCAATTCTCAGGGACAAGGTCAATAAGGGGTTTTGTAGTGATCCAAGCATCCTTCCAAAAAAGGGAAATCCGCCTTACCAACCTGCCATCTTATGCCTCCTGGAAATTCAATGTTTAATATGTTTACGAATTCTTTTTCCAAAAAAAAAAGAAATGCGTCATCATGAAAGCTTTATTCATGAGGTCAAGGTTTTTTTATGCAAGGCCCCCAATATTTTCTCGAGAAGAAACTCTTTGCCACTGAATTTTACTGTGCGTTGGGAAGGAGTTCCTCCTAATTTTTTGAAAAATTTCATTCATAATATTATTGGGCAAAGAAAAAGAAGCCATGGAGTAATACGGAAGAGTTTGCAGAGTAGAGTTTACAAGAACAATTTTACCCACCAAAGACAAGTATTTGAGATATTTTGAATCCATTTCGGTTGGAAATGACTTTTAGTGACTGCCATTGATCAATGGGCCGGGAGTCCCTTATACTTGTCTTGAGTTTTAGATCTTTGATTCCCAATAAGTCAATAACTGCTTAGTCTGCCATCTATGAAATTTAGAGGTAGAGGGAGAAAAATAGATTGCATACATTAGTATTTAGTTCTTGACCAGATGCGGCACAAAAATCCATTATGGAATCTTTAAGACTACATTTGGATTCCTTATACATGCTGAAGCAAAGAAAATACAATCATCAGCAAATGCCGGGGCTAGAATGATATGACCACTCCGAGAAGCTCGGAGAGGATTTATTTGTTTGCTTAGAGCTTTTGCACGACATTCTTTAAATGAATATTAACAGCCATGTTAAACAAATATGGAGAAATCCGGGTCACCTTAAATTCTCTTAGGCCTCGTTTGGTTCACGGAAGGAAAATCAATTCCCTTATCTTTTTCATGGAGGTGGAAAACTTTCCTATCAAATTTCCTTTCTTTTGTTTGGTAAACCATGAAAAGTAGTTAGGTAAGAGTATTATTGTCTAAAATTTGTGTAATAAATACTTGAAAATCACATGGAAAAATCAATCCCATGTGTTTTGGGAGGAATGATTTTACCCCATACTTTCCCCTCTCTCGGGAAAATGTTTCCGGAATTTGTGCTTACCAAACAAAAGAAAGGAACAATTTTTCTTTCCTGAGTACTAAAATCCGTGAACCAAACGAGGCCTTAAGAGTGCTGAAACACAATTTTCTTTTAAAAGCAGTAAGAATGCGCAACTAAGAGTTATAAAAATCGATAGATACAAGATTCACAATCCACTCTAAAAACAAAGAATCTCATCTTTTTGATTAAAGCGAAGTATGTGCGCTACATACACCATTACTAACCTGTGCTGAAACGCGTTTAAGCTATGACGTTTGGACAATTTTTTGAACTAAATCACATATTTAGAAAGAAAAGAAAAACTTGATCATTATTGAAATATTAAAAGAATGAAATTGGAAAAGAGGATTATTTGACAACAGTAAGGAAAAATACGAAAAATTCAATCAGGCCAAGAAACTCTCCAGTTTTTCAATTTCATCCGCGCTTCCAATGAATATAGGTGTACGCTGGTGAACCTGCAAAATGAAAAATAATAATTTATATATTTTTGTACTTTGTATTTACAAAATTCAAGAAAACTAAAACGAGGACATTTAAAAATAAATAAACTTCACTGCCAGCAATTCTACCGGACGTTATAATGATGGTGTGGTGTAAAGGATTGAGCAATAACCATCAGATGACAAAATCAAATATTCCAAATAATGCGTCTCAAATCCAAGGAGCCATGTTGAATATGCTATACCATGTCATCGTTATAACGTTGTAACAAATAAAATAGGTACCAAGTTTGAACCCCAGTTAACAAAACAAAGAAATAAACACAGATAAAAGGTTGAAAAATAACCAAAAACACCACTAATTTTTATGAGAACTTGGAAAAAGATGAGATTAATTTGGTGAAATCTTATATTACTATTTATAAATATTTCACGGAATAAAATTATTCGGTGGTTGGTAGACAAAGAAAAAAAATCCATGAAAAATAAGAAAAAGATGGACAACATCTCACCGGATCACTTTATCTTTTTTCTAACTTACAAAAACTATTTTTTTTTTCAATCATTTTCCAACTTCTCATCAAACAAACCTAAAGAAAATAACCTGAAGGAGAACTTACCTGCTCAGGCTTTATATCAAGAATCCTCTTATGACCATCAATAGCCTTCCCACCAGCTTGTTCAACCAAATAACTCATCGGCGCACACTCATATAACAGCCTCAAATTCCCATTTTTGCTGTTCTTATTCTTCGGGTTCCCGTATATTCCACCACAGAGTAGCATTCTATGTATTTCACCCACGAGACAGCCGATATATCGGCCAGAATAAGGTTTCCCCTCAGGGCCTGGTTGCCTTAAATGATCAAGATAATTCTTCAGTTTCTCGTCCCAAAGGTCGTAGTTTCCTTCGTTGAATGAGTAAATTCTTTTGCCTGATTTGGGTATTTTGATGTCTTCGTGTGTCAAGATGAATTCGCCGTATGTGGAGTCCAGGGTGAATCCGAAAACTCCATTGCCTATGGAGATTGTGAAGACCAGTGAGCTCGAGTAGAGGCAGTAGCCAGCGGCTAATAGGTTGGTGCCTGGCTGACAAACACTAACAACACACTTCTCTTTTGCTTGGTCAAGCTGCAGTTCAAGTCAGAAAGAGGCTTAGCTAGTTGGCTACAACTTGAAAGGAGTTGTTTGGTTGCGAAATTTTTTCATGGAAAACTTGGTAGAATTTGGAATAGTGTACTTTTCCACCATTTGGCGTTGTTTTGAATGTCTGCATTTTCTGCAAAGATAAACTCCATGGTACAAGTGCAACTAGCAAAACATCATGGGATTCAATTCTTAGCCTGCCTTCCTTTTCTGAATTTTAAATTACATGGAGAAACTCTTTGTGGCAGAAGTCAGATTCATGGCAAAGATGTGCAATCAAACACCAAAAGTTGGAAAAAGTACATATTTTCCACTCAGAAAATAAAGGCAATTCTAGGGAGTTTATTTCTTACCCTCTCCCCTACGGAAAAATAATTTTAAGGTGGAAAGAAGCTCAAAGGCAAAAAAGTTCAACCATAAGTAAAAGTCGGCAAGCAAATACCAAATGTTGGAAAATGTGTCATGCAAATCATTGCACGGAAAACGCACATATTTTCCACCTAGAATCAAACACCCTTACATGACTGATGTCAAACACACCCTTGCACGCTTTTTTGACTGGTTCCCCATGACCCCATGTAAAATCAAGAGTTAGTGGAAGGTGGCTTTTCGTGTTAAATGAAAAGTTAAAACAATTCGGCTAAAATCAAGTTGCACAATAGAAACTGACTACATGAAAATTTAGAGAATCACATTGATAAAATCGAAAATATGAAAATTTGAGCATTTTTAATGGCGTAGAAGTGTGAGCACTGATCAAGCATGCCCTATGATTAGAAACATGCGGTTTGGATATTCGGGTTTCCGAAGATAATTGAGTGAGAACAAATACCGTATTATCATCATCATCATCAAAGTTGACGAGGCACTGCTCATCAGGGCCATATATCCCGAAGATTGATCCAGTGGTTAAGGCAGTGTCGATGTTGGCTGATCCATCGATTGGATCAAACACGACAATGTAGTTTCCAGAGTACGTCTCTTCAACTGCAACCGGTACATCTTCCTCCTCCGATGCTATAATCCCAGTCCGCCCACTTGATCTTAGGCAGTTGCAGAATAACTACAACAATGTCATAAACTTTCTCAGTTCAACTCTCCGTTCTTGTTTCTTTTGCAGGTAGAGTAATTGATACCACAAGTAGCGAGAATCAAAGTAATGGAGAATTCTACCCGAGCTTCTAGTGGTAAGTGCAGCCCTCTTGTGAGAGAGAGGGTGCTGGTTTGAATCTAAGGAGTCGAGTTTTAGCATGTAATCAAAATTCTAAAGAGTTGACAGATCCATGCGTAAACAAGTTTTAATTCGAGAGGGTTCGAAGGTGGTGGAGATACAAGTTCAAACCCAGTTAAGATAGGTTCAAACCCCATCCAAGCAATTTAATTAAAAGGGAGATTTGACAAGGGAGGGAAGCCATTTTTGAAGCCACGCCGTTATTAGTTCCTAATAAAATATCACTCTGATCAGAGTTATTTAATGGTAAAATGGGGCAGCCAAATTCTTTATAAGAGTTTTTGAGGGGACTAAAAATCTAAATACATGTTTTCTTTCAAAATGAAATGTTTTAGTTCTAACAATTTATACATTTTGCACGGGACAAATTATAGTCATTGGTTCTTGAATTTTTTTCTAAAAACATTAATTTTAACAAAATCAATTAATGGCAATGAATAAGACAATATTTAGCTTTTTGTGAAATATGATAATTAGTGACGGAGTCAAAATTTAATAATAAAGGAAGCACAAAAAATTATATGACGTATGTGACCCTTATTTAATACTCTATACTCTACTATTTCAACAAAATGATGCATTAATCAAAAATGTCAAAAGTATGTTACAAAATATCAATTTTAAAATGCTAAACTGCTAAAGTACTAAATTAGAGAGCATTTAGGTGGGGGGGTGTTTGCGGGCAAAGAACAATTGTTTAGATAAAATAAGATGTAGAAAAGTTTATTTTTATTTTTCTACTTACTAAATTTTATTTTATTAAAAAGTAACACCGAAGATAAACACATTTCAAAAATTAAGGTGCACAAATGACCACTTTAACAGGTCCGTTTGGATTGAGGGAATGGGAAGGAAAGGAAAGGAAAAGAGGAAGAATGATTACATTTTACTCGTTTGGATAGATTTATAAGAGGGAGTGGAGAGGAAACGAAGGGAATGCCAATCCCCTCTATTCCTTTATTTTGTTTCCTTCCAATATTGGGAGGGAAAGGAAAAAAAATTAATGACTTTTTCACATTTTTCCAAATTTAACCCTAATTTGTTAATAATATATTAAATCACATTCCTTTCATTTCTTTTCTTCTTTCTATCTAAACAAGATTTATTTTCATTCCATTTTTTTCCATCCTTAGCTATCCAAACAATTATAAAATTAAACTCATTCATTTCCATTCTATTCCATTCCATTCATTCCCCTCCTAATTAACTATTTCCTTTCCATCCCTCCCCTTCAATCCAAACAGATTGTAAATTCTAGTTGGGTTTGCCCTTAATGCTAAGGCTTCGTTTGGCACTCCCGATAAGGATATAGGATAAAATATGATAAAAACCGGATTTTATAAAGGTCGGAATTAGTTGCATTGAAATTTTGTGGGATAGGATAGTATAGTAATCAGTCGGATAAAAATTATGTAAGATCGTACAGAATAAAAACTAGTTGAATAAATATTAAATAAATTATGCATTTGATGTAGTTTTGGATTACAAGACTGGATATGATGTAGTACAAGCAATTTTAGTTTTTGTCCAAAGAAACAAAAACAAAAATTTTGCTAATATGATTTTTCTGTTTATCAATATCAAATAAGTTTCGTAAAAAGACTCTTCCTTTAAAAAGAGAAAAGTTCTAGATTATATGTAATATTTAATAACTAGGCATTAAGTAAAGTGTCAAATAAGCACAATTTTCTACCGTAATTTTTATTTTATTTTATGTAAGCATTAAGTAAAATTTTCTGTAAATTCATTCATCTTATTAAAATAAAAATACGATAGAGTTATCATAATTTTAGGAGGTCGAAAATCTTCGCTCATCAATTTAGTTATTTAAAGGGCGTAAAAAAGAAAATCAAAATAAAAGTAAATAAAATTAAAAATTTATTTTTATATTTGTTTTGTTATCCGTTAACCACGGGGTAAAATAATACCACCTAAAAGGCTGGTATAATTTTATCCAGTTCTTGTGGGACAAAAGGAGAATTAATCATGTGTAATCATGTCCAGCACCAAATGCGGTCCCACCTTGCACCAAACACATGGGGTATAATTTGCTTATTCTATCATTTTTGACAGCAAACGGGTGATATGATTAATTAATCATATCCCATATGACAAACACATCCTAATATTAAACAGGACTTTTAATTTTGGACCTCGTGAAAAAGGAAAATGTGGACTCTCTTTGGAATGGAGAGCATATGAGAATGGGAAACAACCAACAGAAAACCAATTCGAGGGCTTTTAACAGTGGATTTGAATTTTCAATGAGGAAGAATTTGTATTATCCCATACTGTGTTTTGAAATTCTTCTTTTTCTGGTAATAAGGAGATAATGGTTACGATTCACATGGAAATGTTCTTTGTGGTGGTTGTTTATCCAATCTTAAACTTTATTGTGAACTATGTTAAGTATGATATTCATTACGGTTCCTTCTCCTAACAGCTTAAATGGTTTCCTAACATGGTATTATATGCTGATTTTCTAGGAGGTCCGAGGTCTACTGCACATGGAGGGAGGGTGTTAAGCATGATAGTTTTTTGGGAGGTCTAAGGTATTGCACGTGGAGGGAGGAGCATGATATTCATTACGGTTATAAACTACTTAATGGTAAAAAGCATTACTGAAAACCATTTTTTAGTACGGAGTACGAGCACAGCATGCAATTCTAAAACAAACAAACAAACAAAAAACAAACCTCATTGGAGATAACATCAAGTTTCTTCTGATCCTCCCCTTGGATATTAATAGTCCCTTGAGCTCCAGTAAGGTTAATAATACTAGATCTCTGTAACAGTGAACCTATTTGCTTACAAGCCAAGGAAATACTCGATAGCACAATCGTCAATTCCGTATCAATATTTCCTTCTTGTTCTTGCTTCAGTAGCCACGTAGTTAAGTTTTCAATGTCATATATGCTCTTCTTCTTCAGTTGCGCCTCTGGAACCGCCGTTGATCCCGCCGCTTGACAGCGGAATTGGGGGGCTGAGTTGCCAGGGAAGGAGGGTGTGGCGACGCGTGAGGGGCGGTGGAGTGGAGAGAGGGCGGTGATGGAAGGGGAGGTGGTTGTGAAGAGGAGTTCTGACGGTGGAGTTGGAATTGCCTGAAGCATTTTTTTGGGGTTTTTTCTTATCTTTTTTTGTGGGTGTGACAATTGGGTGGATATGATTTGCTACGCGGAGATCGGATATTTTTTGTACAGAGACCATCGGTATGTCTTTTCATTTTTTATGTATTAAATAAATGTTAGAATTATTAAATTTTTTTTTTATTTTTTTGCACAATTTAACGTAATACCACTTAAATGAATTTGTAGAACTATACATTTAATACTCATTTGGTTTGCTTTTTTTTTTCATTCTTAAAAATTGAAATTTGATTTAAATAGTATGAAATTCATCAACTTATACTTCAAATTCTTAACGTAAATCATAAGAAACTCTTAGTATGAATATAAACAACAAATTCAACCAATAGTACACAACATATTAAGTATTTGTCTAGTTTAATAGTGATCTTAGACGAATTCACTCGAGTACCCGAGTATTACTTGGAGGTGGTGTAAAATAGATTTTTACTAAAAGTGCATAAATATATAGATATATGGTAAAGAGAATACAATTAATGGAACTTAATTACAAATTTACCATATAGGCAATCTTATATTATAAAAATTATAGTACTCATAATACACATCATTGTGAATGTTCTAACACGAATTTCTAAGTTTAGTAGGAGTGATTTCAACGGGGTATAAAATTTAAAGTAATAATTATTTTGCTGAACATATATATTTGTCATTGACTCAAGATCAACCAAACAAATGTAATATATAAAAGAAAAAGGACAAATAATTATTTTTTTGGTTTTAATTACAGAAATTCGAACGCATGACCCTTTTTCATTATTTTCAAATAGGGCAGTAATAAAAGTACTCCTAAAATATAGCACCAGTACCACGTATATAAGTGATGGTAATTATACACGATGTTTAAATAATAGTGCACATATTAGCCATAAAACTGCTCCTTTTAAGTGTGTTATTGTCGTCATTACCGTGCCCTTTCAAATATCAACCAAAGACTATCCGGAAATATAACCAAATCCTTAAAGGGCTCGGAGATTTTAGATGATTCATCAAAGCGAAAGGGTCAGCCATCTTATAATTTTATGTAGCATGGGCCTCGCACAAGTTAGGGCTAAGAACAAGCTGTACTAAAAATCACGAGGATGGTTTGGGTTCAAATTACGACAATGTCAAGTCCACCACAAAATTCTTTTGTCAATATATATATATATATATATATATTTTAATGATAAGTCCAGCTCAAATCATACCACATATATAAACTATGAATGAAGAGTATAACGGGTACTAATACTTTTTTTAAGGGAAATATATAATCTTTACATCTTAATTAGTTTTATTTTTATTTATTTTATTTTATTGAGGAATACACTAATTAATAATTGAAAAAATAAGGCTATGTTCGGTAATGTTTTCGAAGAATGTTTTCTAAGAATATTTTCAGAAAATGAAAACGAGAAAATGAATTTTTCGATAACGAAAACAGTGAAAACATTTTTTGAGAACAAAAACAGTGAAAACAAAGATTGCAAGAGTGAGAATGGAGAGAACGTCATTTTGGCATTTTTGTGTTTTATGCTTTAAATGTGAATTCATTATTCCGAAAATATTTTCCTTATTTTTGTCAACATCCCACCGAACGCATTTTTTATCCGTTTTTGGCCTCAAAAAACAAAAACAGGCCTCTAAAAATGCTATCGAACGGACCCTAACTAATTTGGAACGTGAATTTCGGTACATTAATGATAAATTACAAAAACTTAATTTTTAATTTGAGATTTTTAAAAAGTAATAATGAATCCTTGATTTAAGATGAAATCATTACTTATATATATATATATATATGTAGAGATATATACTACAAAACATGAAAAATATAAGAATTGGTGACTTGTGAGTACAATACTAGGGCCATCTCTGCTTCTAAAGCTAATAAGGCAAATCTAACTTAATTGCTACCCCTATCGCATTGAAAATAATGCTAATAATGTAATGTAAAAGCTAAATCAAAGTTAAAGTTAACTTTCGACAAACTTTTATACTAGCTGACACATGAAATATCGAGGTAGCACTGACATGCTACCACAACACATTTCCATCAAACTAACAATTTTAGTTTGGCGTTTGTTCGTGGGAAAAAAAATTGAATTCTCACGACACATGATGTGTCAAGCTATATCATACACTTGGAATTGTTCAAAAAGACGTACAAAGGCAGCCACTATCCAAATGAAAGAAAAAGAAAAAAAAGAAGAAGAAGGAAGTCATGCACCGCTCCACCTCTTTTGGGATTTATCAAATTAATAGTGCATCTCTTTTTGGGACATAATCAATTTATTAAATCACAAGGTAAAATATAAGTTATATCGCCGACCGGTGATTAATTAAACTTAATGGGGTAAAAAGAGTTAAAGTGTGAATATTTGTTCGTGATAGAGGGAGTAAATGTATATTTAATGTACATATAATCATATATATATATATATATATATACTACGTTAAAATTTAATATTTGAAGTATTGTAAAAATATATTCTTCCCTTTTAAATTGATATAATCAACTTCTGGCTCATAATCTTACCCACTTGGGCTATAATGAGAAAAAGATATAAGTGCGCTTTAGATTTAGACTTACAATGGGTGTTTTGTCGAAAAAGACTCACGTTTTAGCTGGGCTAGCCCTCCTTAAACTTCGCCACTGTCTTCATTACTTAGTTAATATGATTTAGTAGAAAAAGTTAAGTCACCTTAACTGACACATAATATATCATGACTCATTTTTTTTTTGTGCCGAAAAATAGTCCGTCACTCCGTGTGTGAATTTTTTATTTCCATTCGTGATGTAATTTTTTTTACACATTAATATACTAAATACACTTTCCCATTATATAGATGACCTCAGCGTCATTGATATCGTAAAATAAAAGGACACGACTGCAGCATAGGTGATACCGATGCTATGAACAAGAAGTTGTACTTACATGTTGGCCACTTCCTACTCATTTCTTTCAAGGGTCAGTTTCTCGAAATTTTGATAATCTATTTATTTTGCATTAAAATAAATACTAAAATGTTGTGCGTTGGACCATTAATTATATTAAATTAATATTTTTTTTATTACAAAAAAAGTGTAACTATTGACACTGTAATTATATATACCCATGGACTCCAAAATGGCAGTAATTGACATAAAAAAAAACCCACCCTCAAGCTAAGCTATTTTAATTCTAAGCACGTCAATTAAAGTTATTTTGAAGCGATCTTAAAAAATGCGTAATATAATAAGACTGGGTTGACTTGCTCTCACCATACTACGTGCTTGCACGTACGTCATCTAGCAGTAATTAAACTAACTATAATAGAAGAAGATAGGAACTTTCACAACTCATTATTTCCATAGCTGCAGGCTGACGACCCCTCATTATTTTAGGCCTTCGCCTAAAAAATCTTTTAAAAAAAACTTTAATTACTTAAAAAATGAAATTTGTCCACAATTTCTTTTTACTTCCCTTTGGTCGATAATAAATAGTCCCGTTAGTAAAAGATGTGATCATTTTACTTACCACTCAAGGTATGATTCTAGAAGTGATCTCTTTACTTACCACTCAAGATTCGATCCTTGTGGAGAAATGAAGGAGTGCGCCCTTAAGAGTTAAGATCGCCCTAAAAAAGATTAGTTGAGCTTCGCGTAAGTTGGTCGGGAGATTCCGAACAACCCTTGCTGGTTAAACCAAAGCAAAAAAGATAATAAAACTTTGGTAGCCAAATATTGCAATTGCAGCATATTTTCCTTTCTTATTAGCTAATACAATAATGTATCTTCGCTTAAAATAAAAAATAAATGTAAGGTCACATGATAAGTATGCTATAAATAAAAAAAATTAAGTATTGCATGAAAATATGTGTATAATTTATATGTGTTGTGAATTTTTTTTTTATAGTTAGATTCTTATCATTTGCCCTAAGAACACATATTAATACTACCTAAAATAAAGTTATAGTTGAATTTATTCGTAAAATTTATCCTTCAAAATACACTTGCAAGAGAGGGTGTTGAGAGAGACACATACATTATTTTATGACAAAAATGTCATATTTAACTCTCGTATTTTTTTTTTGGTGGAACTTGGGTTCATACCATATTATCATGCATGTTTTGCAATTGTCGATTATGAAATACTCCATCGTCCTCACCAGCCATTTTCTCTTTAGCAACTTCGCTTATCTACGTACCGGTATCTAATGACTTGACGTTATAGATGTTAAACAATTTTAATCCAGCTTGTAGACTAACTCCTCTATATATTGTACGTACTAGTCAACTAATTAACAACCTTGCTACATTTAATTGTCAAATACATGAAAAGTAGCTATGCTGCGTTGCGCGCATACATCCGATCTAGCAACTAACTGGTATCTGCTCTTAATTATACTAGTTATAACGAATATGTAAGCCGAACTTGGACTTACTGACCCTTCCATATGTGGTTTGAGTCGCAGATCAGTCTTACTACATTTATCGCATACATAAGATATAGCTCTACCGCATTACGTATATGCAATCCGGTTTTTAGAATGGTATCTGGTCTTAATTATATCACTTATTACCAACCTATAGGTTGAAATTTTGCTTTATCTGCTATATATATATATATATATATATATTCAACTTACAAGAGAAGAATGCCCGGCCATATATAATATCATAACATTTTCATGTCTTCCGTAATTTCATAATAATTAATTAGCCAATAGTCAGTAGATCGAAGACACAAATGTCAAAAATTAATGAACAAAAGTTTATATAATATGAACAAAAGAATAAACATCCAAACACGTCCTTGTTAAGGCGTCAACAAGAAACTTAACTACGCGTCCCTATAACTTAGACAGCGCGTCCTATTTTGAGAACAAACGTAGAAATTTAGATAAAACACCACGTTAAATCTCATAAATTACAACTCACACCCCAAAACTATATTTAGCCTCCTTATAAATAACACCCTTTTTATGGTTCAGTGCTCAAATATCCACCAAGCTTTCCTCAACCCTATACATACTCATCACAACTCCTCCTTTCTCTCCCTCTCTCTCAAACCGCATTTAATCCTCACCTTAATTTTCTTCACCCCAAAACCCCCCACTAATTTCTATTCTACTAACAAATCAAAAACCAAAAAAAAGAATAAAATAAATAAAATAAAGAAACAAACCATGTCTTCTTCACTAGCGAAATCTCCATTGTTTCTCTTCTTTGCTTGTTATCTCCTCTTCATCCAAGGAACTCTAGGTATGTATTTTTCTGTCTATCTCCCTCTCTATATATATATAATATTGTAAATATAATTATCGTGTTATACGGCAGTTATGTCTATCACTTTATTGTGAAATACAAGAATTTCATATATTTTAATGAAGATTTGTAATCGGGGTTTGATCGAATTATTGATTTTGTATATGCTTTTATGTATATAACGTTCATAGATTTATTGTGAAAGATCAGATTGACTTGTTCTGCCGTCAATACCTTCATTGCGTACATGCATGCATGCATAATTGTGTTAATGATTTATTATTGATGGTTGTACACAACGTAAGTATTTTTATTTTATTTTTTCATTTAGGTGAGATTTTATGTGAGGATTTGCCAACGTATATTTGTGCCTTTTCGATTGCATCTTCCGGGAAAAGGTGTTTGTTAGAGAATTATGAAAACAAGGCGGGGAAGGTGGAGTACCAGTGTCGAACATCAGAGGTGATTGTGGAAAGAATGGCTGAATATATAGAGATAGACGACTGCGTGAACGCGTGTGGCGTTGACAGAGATACCAATGGAATTTCTTCTGATGCCTTGCATGAGCCACACACCACTGTCAAGCTCTGCTCGCCGGCTTGTTATCAGAATTGTCCCAACATCATTGACCTTTACTTCAATTTGGCTGCCGGAGAAGGTATGAACACATTATATTTTTGTTATTGGTCATGTAATGCTTTTAGAGATTTTCTATACGGATATATTTATCTAATAAAAAAAATTACTGATCTGACGAACATTTATTGGTTAGAATGTATTTTGATAAGTATGATCGTGATACATATGAACCACCACAAATTTTAAGCAATACACAGTGGTGGATTTACCCATACCACAAGGTGGGCAATTGCCCACTTTCATTTCTCGATCTAATGTATTTATATTTACTTATAGGTTTAGAAAAGGAAAAAAAATACACTCTATTTTGGTACTTTAGCACTTTAAAAATTAATGTATCTTGTTACTTAAACGAAGATATTGTCATTTTGTTTAAAAATGCTAAAATATCAAAGGAAAGTGTACGGAACGGTATATATGTCAAAAAATGTTTTTGCCCACCTTAATATTTATTTTTGGCTTTGCCACTTATATTATATACATTGTGGTCACACTAATTATGTGAGTTTTTTTGTTAAATATATACATTCTCTGAAAGTATTGATGTTTTTAGTAAGGCAAAACAAAAATTATTAAAAAAAAAGAGGCTCAAAATTTGGGCGTGTCGAATGGTTGAATTCATTGAATTCGACCGGCAGGCAAATTTGATGTGGGGATGATAGAAGGCTATTTCTTTTATTTTTTGAAGCCGATGACAAGGCTATTTTGAAACGGTCAAATTGAATCCATCTTGCTTCTTTTTTTCAAAAAAAACAGAATCCATCTAGTTAATATACCACTGTTTATTTTTCAAGTCTTTGTCAAAGATTTGAATATTGTGTCAACAATGATACCATATTGCTATATGGACGGTAATTAGTATATATACTTTTACTAGACATACAAGAATTTTGTAAATTATATTAAAGTGTATTTATAAAATATAACACGATAATAATTTGAATGGATCTAAATTTCTGACGTGTCCCACATTTAGGTAGGTTTTTTACAAAATGATGTGAATGGTGATCATAAGGTTAATTGTCTTATGACTATGAAAAATAAATGAAGTAAAACATATTAAAAATATTGGTTAACATACTATTATATAAAGTCAAGATCAATTTCATGTTAAGAAGTTGTGTCAAATTTTTAAATTGTCTATTTTACCCATGTAATTTCTTTTTTAATTAAAAAATATCAAAATTTTGAATTGTTTATTTTACTCCTGCGGTTTCTTTTTTCATAAAAAAATATACTTACAAGAGGGTTCAAACATTAAACCTCTAACAAATTAATCTCATGCTTAACCACTAAACCACTTAACATCTTTGTTTTATATTTTGATTTGAACTAGATATATCCGAATAATACACGCATTGCGTGTGCATGTGATATAGTATTTAAATATTTCGGGGTTGCATGTATATCAATTTTAGGCAATTTCTATTTGACGTATTATAAAAATAAATATGATAACTCTTAATTTTAAGATTTAAATTATATGCGTGTAGAGATTTTAAAATTTATGGTGACAGTGCGTTAAAAAAAAATAAAAATTACTTCGCTATGTGAAAGTTTAATCACAAGGTTATACTACTACATCTGAAAAAACAACAGTAAGAGTAGAAGATGCTAACGACGCGCGTGCACTTGTAGCTAACCAACAGTTTCCCAAGGGGCTCTTAGTTTTTTTTTCTTTTCCTGCGTGTGCCAAAAAAAAAAAGAGGCTAATAATATAATTTTTTCTCAGACGGGTAAAATGTAATATATGAAATTAATTGTATATATGTTATGAAATATGCAGGAGTATTTTTCCCTGAACTCTGTGAGAAACAAAAATTCAACCCTCATCGGGCAATGATAGAGCTTTTGAGCTCTGGTGGCTCCGGTGCCGCCGCGGGTCCAATGTCCAGCGAATCCTCCAACTACCTCGCCGGTGCTCCGGCCCCTGTATTCTTCTAAGCAAAGTTGCAGGATCAATTAAGTTTATGTTATCATTTCCAATGTTTGGATTAGTATAGTGTAAAGCAATAATTATTTTAGCAAATTAGACATAGAGAGAGGATTGATTTATTTGGATTGTGTAATTTAATTGGATTACTTCAGTTATTACATAAAACTATGTCATTTGGTGCAGTGTATAAATTTTTGGATCTTCTCCATTACATTTGGTAATGAGTAATGATAACACACTAATAGCTTACAAATTAAATTCATTTGATTGGTAAAATATAAGTGCTTACCTGCTATAACTTAAACTACAAAATTCAAAATTTAATAAAAAAATTATATTTAAAATCTACTCATCAAGTAAATAATTATAAAATCATAATCAAATGCTACAACCAATATTTTCCGACTGAATCCATTAGCTGGAATATTATTTTGGTTTAGACACATAAAAATATGTTTGTGAAATTTATACATAAACAATCAATGTAATATACCATATTTAGTATTCAGAACAAGGAAAAAAAGAAGTAATATCTTTCAATTGCAGAGAATATTTCATTCACACATGGGAATCCGTATACAACTTGTATTGAAAAACATGATATTTCATCTTAGATTAGGAAGAAGGTAATTTTTTGCAAATTATGGCCCGCCTAGAGGTCCATTAGGGCCTAAGGGCAACTCCAACCCATTATATTACTTTTGTATTGATTTAGCACAAAATAGTGTTATTTTCACACTATATTTTTTTTCAATTCCAACCACAATACTAACCATAACGCAAAATAGTATATTCTTTCTAAAAATAGAATATTCTTTTTATTATTCTATTATTTTATCAAGTCGTATAAATTATTATATTGTATTAATTATTTTATTATAGATATTATTATTAATTAACTTATAATAATTTAAAATCACTAAATTAACATAACATATTTATTATGGAAAAAAACATTACATTATTGGAAAAAAATGACATTACATTTAACTTTACGTTAAATGTGTTTCACTTTAATGTACGTTTAAATTTATAAAGTTTAAATATTATTTTGTTAGATTAATTTTTTTTATCAATTTGTATGTTATATACATTTTTTTTCCTTATTATTATATATTAAAAATATTAATTAAAATAAAGTATACATAAATTTAATTAGAATAAATTAAATTTTTCAATAAAACAAATTATTAATATTGCTAATTAAAAAAAAACTAAAAAATTTAAATTCGAAGTATAGAAATAACCTAATTGATATTTAAAAGTAAATAACACTTAAGATAAAAATTGAAAAAAAAGGGGGGGAATGGCATTCATCTACAGTGTCATGCCAAATTTGGTGTGCCACCGTAGACAATACCAAATTTGTTGCCAAACATACCATCCAGTTAAAGCAAAATGAGGGAAAATGAATATTAAATTAATATAGTGAGATCGGTGTTGGGTTGGAGTTGGTCTAAGTGGCTTGAAATTACCTATCGAAACATAGGCCTTAGATGGGACCAAAATTTTTGACGAAGACCTACCGGTGGATCTAATTTATTTACCCAAACTTTTCATTTTGGTTGCCAATCCATTAAAACATAAATTGGACCAAACTGTCTTTATCTTTTGAGATACATAAATTTGACCAACTTGTTAAAGCTCAAAAATAGGAAAATTTTATGCTTGGAACTAAGAAGGGGCTAGATCGGCGGTCGTCTTGTAGCTTGGAAGTGTATTACTCCTTATTCATGTATGATCTTTAGAGATGTGGAAAAGAAATCTTTTATTAGTAATGACATGTCAAATCTATGTGTGTTCAAAGTCCCATTCCCTACGCTAGATTAAAGAGTATGCATGGTAAATCTACTATTTGTATTAAAAAAGAAAGAAAGAAAGAAAGAAAGAATATTTTTAGCAAATTGATCTTATATTTGGCCGATAGTTATTAGCACTCCACTTTGATACTTTCATACTCTATAATAACTTTAGCAATACTAATTATAAAATGCTTTTGTAACACTTCATAGAGTTCTTTAAACTTTTCTAAAATATAGAACAACTGGAGTGGAGCGCCAATAATTATATCATTATGTTTTTCCATAAATATAATAAAACAGACGACGCTCTCTTGAACACTATTGACCCATTTGGATTGAGGAGGGAGAATGGAAAGGAAATGATTAATTATGAAGTGAAAGAATATTGGAATAGTTTTAATTTTACTAATATTTGGATAGTTAATGATTGAAAAGAAAGGAATCGAAATAATTCTTATTTGGAAAGAGAGAAGAAAATAGATGAAAGGAATTTGGTTTAGTATATTATTAACAAATCAAGTATAATTTTGGAAGTTAGTAAATATTTCATTTCCCTTCCGATTCTCCCAATATTGGAATGAAACAATATAGTGGATTAAACAATCCCTCTAATTCCATTTGTTTCTTTTCCATTTTCCCTTATAAATCTATCCAAACAAGTCATTTTTAATCACTCATTCTTTTTTCCTTTCATTTTTCTCTATTCCTTCTATGCAAACAAACTATATATCTTGAATGAGAAAGAATTTTTTTTTTATATAAAGTATCGAATTACTTTTAATGCTTATGCACGTCGTCACTACAATAGTTTAGAAAATCAATAATTCTTTCTAATGTACTACCTCTTAAGCCTTATTCTACTCTAAAAATAACATTTTCCTTTTCAAATTATGTATTCTGGTTATATTTTCAATTCTTAGAAAATTTAAACAAAATAGAGAATCCAATGAAAATAGGTATTCATATTGTATATAATTAACATATGGGAGCAGAAAATGTTTATTTATCATACCCACAGAAAAAGTGTAAGCATGATTGAAATAGAAAACCATGGCAGTGACCTGTCTTTGTGTATTTGACAGGTCATTGGAATTGTGGAAATCATCCATGGGAAAAAGTTTCTCCTCTGTTTGGCTTTCAATTAGCTTTGCTTTTTCGAAATGCCTCTACTTTGTTTTTTCCAGGTAATAAAGCTGTGACAATGGTCTCCATCTCTTGTGGTACTAGGGGAAAAATAATACACCATGCATGGAGACATGGAGTATATAAATATTTATTCCCACCAAAACCAACTGGGTAATAGATGGTATTGTTGAAAGATGAAATGTATGCTATCCTACATTTGTTATGGTGACGAATTATTTAAAGACTAAGTTAATGTAATTTAAATCATTAATTTTCAATTAAACGATTTAAATATTAAGATATCATCAGAGAAAGTGTATCCTTATGACAAAATACAAATATGGTTGTATGTTTTGATAGAAATTTGTCATTTGTGTGCCTCTCTAAATCTGCAATTTGTCATTTTAAAAAATTATTGTTAAAAATAATTTTTCAATCTCTTGCATTTAGAAACAAAAGAGTTCAATTCTAGTAGGTGTGGTGCATGTCTGCACTCTAAGCGGGTGAATTGTTTTTGTACTGCAAGAATTCGATTACTGCTATAAATACGGGTAGTCAGTGAGGATTAATTTTATCCCAATACAAATGTAAGAGTATTTCATGGAAAAAAAAAAGAAAGAAAGAAAGAAAGAGAGTAATTACTTTCATGTTTTGTCCATCTCTCTCTAAACTTGGTTTTATTTGTAAACTTTTTTGTTTGGAGTTATTGGAGTTGGTGGTGGTTGACTGAATACCCCAACTTGCACAAACTAGCTAGACCTAGGCAATTGGCGCGAAGTTAAATGTCTTTGTTTGTATATGAAAAATTAATTTGGTTAGATACATGCAAAATTTGCTGATGATATATATATAGGATGGTTGAACAACCTTAATTAACTATGACTCATCGTTCTTCACCATAATCTTTTAAGAATAAGATTTATTTAGGAACGATCCAAGAGAAATAATAATAGTCGAATTAAAAGTTTAATTGAGCCCTTTTCAAATTGATAAGAAAAGAAAAAAAGAACGACAGTATTAAATGAAATTATTATTGTTGTGCGATTTTAGGGGTAAATTTAATAGCTGAATCACAATGAACCACTTTGCTTGCTCAAATTAATAATATCACTTTGAGTTTTACCTTTTTTTCTTACGACTAATCTCAATTTAATTGATTGTCAATTTTCAATTGTCAAAAATACAATATATTTTATATAGAACATTTTGTATATTGATTATGTCATTCCAAAAAAAAATTGAGACTATTAATAAAAATGAATGGAGTATATGTTTTTCATATACGTGTTGAATAACGTATCTATGTATATGTTGGAAAAGTTTTGCTAATGTTAATGTTTAAACTCAGAGTATCTTATTTTTTGCAACTTAAATTTTCTTAGTTAATAGAGATATCTCATGACAAATTAATAATATCACTTTGGGTTTTATCTTTTTATCTTAGGAGTAATCTCAATCTAATCGATTGTCACTTTCAATCTAAAACTTGTCCCATTAGAAGAAAAACTAAAATACCCGCAACAATTTTATTCCTATTTAATGAGGAAATATATAGAAACATTTCCATGTGACATAAAGAAAAGCCCTAGATGATAACATCATACCATGTGCTCACAGCATGGACTACTAGCTACTCCTGTATTTTCGTTAATAGGTACTGCCAAACAGAGCCTTAGTGAAAGTAAAAGAAAGAAGAAGAAAAGGCAAATGAAAACAGAAAAAAGGGAAAAATAAATAAATAAAAAATAACTGTAAAATATTGATTCTGGTCCAACTTTAAAGTTGAAACCAAACCCACTAGACGAATGCATATAAAATTTGTAGTATAATTAATACTTGCAGCAATTCAGACGGAATTTTCTCAATTTTGGGGTGGTTGATTCCAAATCATTTTCTTAATCCTATGTTCTAAATATCGTAATTGTTATTACTCGTATCTATCATGCTCACATTCAGTCTAAATTATTGCGGTGAAAATTATTTTACAGTATAGTTGTAAATTTAGATTATTAATTTAAAAATAGATTATTCAAAAATTACATTTTATTTTTGCATTCTTTCAAGACTCATTTTACCCGAAACTATTTAATGCAGTCATTTAATTTTAAAGTTACAATCTAAATTTCATCAACTCTTTTCTTTACTCAACACTAACTTGATCACACTGTCAATTGACATTTGATAAAAAAAAAATGAAAAAAGATTGAAAAAATACATGCACCTATATAACCATAATGAGCATCCATATTAACGTTGGATGAACTAATCAGCTAAATCTAGATATAAGGAAGATAAAAAAGAAAGACAGAATAAACGTATTTGTCCACGTAATACTACACTTGCTAGTTTTATTAACTAATTACTTTCTATTATATGCAATGATGAGTTGTACTTAAAATGGATAATGACCAAAAATTACCTTTAAAGTTTGAACTAAATCTCCCGTTCGTCCCTAAAGTTCTATTTTTGATTGAAGCGTCGAAAAGTTTTTAATTTTGGTTGAAATATCATTGAAGTTTTCAATTTCGGTTTAAGCATCCTTGAAGTTTCTAATTTTGCCCAATCCATCCTTAATGTTTCTAATTTCAGTTGAAGTATCTAAAAAAGCCACTTAAAATAGTGGCTCGTGACAATCACTCGTGTTTTCCATTCATATTTTTAACGGGGCAATTAGTTTGGACGAGTAAGGGAAAATTAAAAACTTTAAGGATGATTCAACCAAAAATTGAACTTTAGGGACGAGCGAAGGATTCGGGTTAAACTTTAGGGGTTATTTTTGCTAATTACCCTACTTAAAATTGATAAAACCATCTTTTTTCTTTGGGTGTGTTTGTGGCGCATGATTAGATGGAAAATTAGATTAATTAATCATATCCGGTATTTATTGTCAAAAATGATAAGATAAACAAATTATATGTTTGGTACAATGGTGGATAGGATATTTTCACGCGTTTGGTGTAATATGGGACATGATTGCACTCAAGATTAATTATCATTTTACCCCATTAGAATCAGATAAAATTATACCACCTCTATATGTGGTATTATTTTACACAAATAACAAAATAAATTTGTTTTTATTTTGATCTTCTTCTTTATGCCCTTTAGATAATATGAACATTAAATATATATATAACAACAATTTTTTTTTTTAAACAACGAGGCAAAAGCCCTTAAATTTCATATAAACAGAAAATTATAACTTCAACCATCTCACATCAGGCAAACCATCCCTATCTAATCTAACAATACCTCTAAACCTCGGAGATTGCCAGCATCAAACAACATAAATTTCCTCTCTCTAAATCCAAAATTAGCTAAATAATCAGCAGCCTTATTATTATCATGGTAAGTATGCTCGATCAGTACTATGGTCCATATCTGACAATAATCTTATAATCTCTCTAATATCATAAGCAATGCAGCAAAGCTTGGAAATTTTGCCCTCAATCACTTGCGCGCACTAGCATTAATTCCTTGAGCTTTACACCTTTGTAAACCTTGAAGCAAAGCTTTAGTCTCAGCAATAGTATTAGTGATTTCGCCATAAAAACCAGCTTGAGCAAACACCGCCCTACCCAAATCTGACCTTAAAATACTACTTCCTCCCCCCAAACCCATCAGAATTAAGCTTAAATTTGCCTCCCTACGGGTTATTCCACTTAGCAATAACCCAAGGTCTGGAATGACTAAAAGGAATATGAACCCGTAAGCTATGCAGAATTTTCAAGTCAGTGGAGTTATGACGAAATAACAAATTATTGCCCGACAAAATCCATTTAACAGAATCCTTAACCTTATTATTATGAAAGAAGCATTGAAGTTCCTATTCTCATATTTACCTTTTTTCCGATTCAGATGCAACTCCCAACAAATTAAATAGCGTTTGAAATCAAACAAAGAAAGAATGGCTTTGTAGCAAGGAGAGCGAACTTTAGAAATCCGTCAATCATTCATCTTTAATTGAAGCAAAAAAGAAGAGCTATAAATCTAAAGCATCTCTTCAAAATACGACCAAACCTGTCTAGCAGTGCTACTCGTAACAAATACATAAGACACATGTTCGTTATGGGGAAATGAGCAATGTTGCAAGAATAATAGTACACTAAAAGGTTACAGTGTCATTCGCAATGTTGCAAGTGATAAGAATTTTGTTGTGAGAGAATTTTTAGCACATTTTTGTACATGGAATTTATATTAATAATGTTATTATGAATAAGCTTTTGAAAAAATGATTAAAATGATATTGGAATTTTTTTCAATAAGAAAAGTAGTCTATAAAATCGTGAAATTTAAATGTTGTTTATATTAAATTTAAATATATTTTAAGTTTGATTATTGGATAATTTATATAAGTATGTGGAGAATTTGATTTTGATTTAAATAACATTAAGTAGAAATGCCTAATGAAAAGGAAACTTTCGTTTAGTTTAATTTGAGCCCATGGATCAAAATATAAAAGACTTGTAAATATATGCCACAAGTTACAAAGAATAGTGAATGATATATCTAAGAGTAGGGAGCATATCTCATACGGATTACTATTCACGGACCATCCGTACGGATTGGTCCGTTTGGCACGCTTCCCGATGAAATTTGGTGGGGATGTTCTTCAATGTGTGTAGAACATCTCCACCAAATTTCAACGAAAAATTCAATCGGGAAGTGGGTTAACTACATGATTGAAAAATATTGGATTTTATATATCTATTTTTGGAGCAATATTTTTCAATCATGTAGTTAACCCACTTCCCGATTGAATTTTTCGATGAAATTTGGTGGAGATGTTCTACACACATTGAAGAACATCCCCACCAAATTTCATCGAAAAATTCCATCGGGAAGCGTGCCAAACGGACCAATCCGTACGGATGGTCCGTGAACAGTAATCCGCATGAGATATTTGCCCTCTAAGAGTATCTCCAATAGTAGTATATATTTAGGTTTTGTGAAAAATATACAAAACTTGTAAATTTTTTTTAGTTCCAAGAGTCTTTTAAATTTAACTTTTATGTAAAATGAATATGTAAAATGAAATTCTAAATTTACACTGCCACGTCAGCCTTTTCTTTCCTCAATTATTTTATAAAATTTTAAAATGTAATAACTTTTAATATAAACCATATATTTTAATAAAAATTATATATCTAAAATCTACTCATCAAGACCAACAAATAAAGATCCATTGTTGTTATAATATTATGTATACCAAAATTCAAGAAAAAATAATAAAAAAACGCATAAAATGATATCTAATATGCATAATAATCTTATTTGTTCAATCAAAATTTACACAAAAGTTTAAAAATGTACAATTGGAACATATTTTTTTTATACTTCAAGTTTTGTGTAAAAGTGTCTTAATACATGAGATTTACACAAAATATTTTACACAACGGTTGAAAATGTTCTAAGCCGTGGAATAAAAACATAAACGCTTGAGCCACTAATTGAAAAGATAAATAAATGTTATATGTGAATTGTCAAATTAAAATAAACAGTCTCAAATTAAATTTGAACCATCATTTGAGAACATAAGTTAATAGAGTTTTAAAATATTAAGAATGATTTGATTTATTAATAGGTTTTTAGGAAAATATTTTTGTTATTTAACAAACACTGATAAAAATAAGTGTTAAAAATATCCGATAAACGTAACATTAGTCTTATTATTATTTTAACTATTTATATTAATAAATCTATCCCTATTAGGAAAGAGTGGAACATTCTACAACAAACTTAATTTTTAATTATAGACAAAAAAAAGTATATATATAATTATTGTATTTTGAACATAAAATTGAAATCACCCCGACCAAACCGGCCCATAACTGGAGGATGACTGTGGAACCAGTCACTTTAACCATAATTTCAGTTCTATTTTTATGTTATTTTGTTTTTATACATACATTATTATAATTAAGCAATTAACTAACTATTACGACAGAAGTGTCATTCTCATTTCTCTGTTTTTGTTTCCAAACAAAAGAAAAATTTAAACACTTTTCCTATTTTTCTCTGATAGTCTGTCTAGTTTTTATCTCCGGAGAGTAATTACATATATCACCCTCAATTAACCACCGCCACATATTAACACACCATCCAACCAACGGCCTGCATCTTATTGTCTGTAAATACATATATTCTTTTTTTTTTTTTCTTAAAAGTCACTTTAATTAATTTTAATTGCGAAAGATATTTGTACTAGTCAAAACTGGACTAAACATCTCAAACTCGACGATACAGTGCCTTCTAACCTCTGTTCCAAAACGATCACGATCACTCTCTTTCTCTCTCATCACCCCCCCCCCCCCCCCGGTCTCTCTGCTTTTCACATGGCCCTCTCAGTTTCTACTAAATGAGACGCACCAAAGAGTTGAAGGATTACCCACCAAAATTTTAATTCCATCCCCCTGCCCTCCTTCTCACAATAAAATGATAAATACTGACAAGTGTTGCATTTGGT